>CM031239.1:169199058-169851558 GCA_018340775.1 Taxus wallichiana var. yunnanensis
CCTACTCGGATAGGTAAGAGCCAGCCTAGAGTGATTGCTAGTGAATCGTTAAATGATCGAAGGCGTAAAGGCGGAGGTGACACCACATTCAGGTAACTTAAGTTGTTCGAATGTGTGGGAAGAGATGACGTTGAGAGCAGCTCCACTTATCGATCATAACACGTTTTAAGGCGTCTTATTGACTTGGGTGTGATGAAGAGAGGAGCCTCCAAATCCTCTGAAGAAAGATGAGGAATTTCTGAATCCTCAAAAGAAATGGCGGTCGATGGACCATTCAATCCAACAACCCACTCGAAGGGCTGGGGCTCATCGGAATTTACTGCGATGCGACGCAGATTATCGATTAGAGCCTGGCGATGTTGTGGAGAGGATTGGATGAGGTCAAAAAGAGACATTTTGACCGGAGCTTGGGTGAGTTGCTTCATGACACTCTCCTCAACGGATACGGGAACTTGAGTCCGAGGTGCAGCACGAATGGAGACCTAGGGTCGTGGGGCTGATGAGGAAGGAGACACGCCTTCAGGGGCTGCAGAAATGACAACCCGTGGTCTAGATGTTGGAGATGAAGATGGGTTATGATAATGTTGGGTTCTAGTGGCGATATGGATTGTGTCAATTTGGGAAGGAGGGAGATCAAGTGGAGTGGAACCACTAGAGGTCTGAATGGATGGTTGAGGTTCGGATGAGGCTAGGGTAACAGGAGGTACTTGTTCCTCCTCCAACAAGAGGTCACTTTCTTCCAGAAGGTTCTTGACAACGGCTTGAAGAGCTTTACATCCTTCAGTGTCATGACCTGGAGTACGGTGGTAAGCACAAATCAGATCAGAGTTAAACCAGGTAGGTTTGACTCCTTTGGGGTTATAAGGCTTAATCGGAGGAAGGGTTATGGCTGAAGATTGGATAAGTTGATGAAGGATTTCGGTGTAGAATCCGGTAGACGAAGATGAGGATAGAGATAATGGAGATGGTTCTTTTACCTTAACCGACTGCCGGGGTAAAAGAACTTGCATGTTAGGTTTAACAGTTTTATTAGGGATCCTCTTATTTGTTTGGACATTCGGAGGAGCAGTCTTGGGTGCTTGGGATGGGAGTAAATGAGACATGATTGTCTTTGGTGGAGGAGGAGTCCCTAAGATGGATTTTGAGGAGGATGGAGATGCGATAATTTTTGCGGTTTTTGGAGACAAAGGGGGTTGCTTAGTCGGATTTACGGATGATTTAGATAATGTCGGTTTGGAAGAGGAAGAAGCTCCCAAAATAGGTGAATTTGGAGGAAGATAGGGTGTCTTGATTTTTGGTAACAAAGATGAGGATTTTGATAGAAGAAGTGGCATCTTTTTGGTAGGTAAGTCTACTTTTAGGGATGTTGATGAAGAAGAAGATGATGACTTTGATAGGTGTGTAGAAGAAGATGCCTTCTCAGCGGGCAAATCTAATCGTTTATGAGGCGTGGAGAGAGATTTTTGTGGAAGAACACCGAGAGTTTTGATGGTCGAAATATGGGCTTCCCCTTTTCGGGATGGTGACAACTTCAACGTCATAAGGTGATTGTAACCTTTTTGGAGGAAGCAAATGGGGAGATATTGATGGTATAATGTTAGATTTTGGTTGTCGCGGTTTAGGTTGAGGAATCGAGTGTGCAGGTGTTGGTGTTACTTCTTTTGATTTTTCCTGAATAGGTGAAGTAGTATTAGTGATGGAAGAAGTAAGTGATGAAGAAGTTCCTTGCGAAGGGACCACTTTTGGTGTAGTGATCATGGGTGGAACTACTATAGGAAAAGAGATAGGAAGAGTCAAAGTTGAGGACACTTTCGCCGAAGTCGGCACGATTATAGGGATGTTTATCAAGGGCATAGTTGTAGCCGGAATGGGAGCAGCAGTAGATGTGTCTGAAGTGGAAACTCGAAGGGATGTAATTGCCTCGAGCATTGAAAGGATGTCTGATGATGAGACAGATGAGGAAGATACTGTCTCGGGTATGGATGGGAGATCGGACAAAGGAGCGGAGAGAGATGACTCCGTGTTTAGCAATGTAGGAATATCCAAAGATGGGTTATCTGAGGATGGAGGAATTCCAGTGATTGGTGAAGTGGAAGAGGGTTCTGATTCGATTGCTGCGTTTGTAGATGATGTGGTTTCAGAAGCGGATTCTTCAGTAGAAATGAAGTTGATAGTGTGGGTGTTTGGTTTTTGAGATTCTGAAGAATTATGATTTGGGGCATGATTGGGGAAGGGTTGTTTGAAAACGTCCAGCGCTTGATTTGGGGGAGCATTTGGGTTATCCAGAATAAGCTCGCCTTTATCAATGAATTTTTGGACAAGATTTTTGAAAGTCTGACATCGTTCGATGTCATGACCCTTGGTTCTATGATAGTGGCAAAAATCGTTTTCTCTGTACCACAAAGGACGTTCTCGACTTTCATCAATATCTCTAATGGGTGGAAGTTCGATCATGCGAACTTCCAACATTTTTCCTAAAATGGAGGCATATGATTCCCCCAATGGAGCGAAGGATCGAGATGATGAAGCCCCTTTTCGAGCAGATGAAGGGTCTCTTCGTGGTGGTTGATTAGGAGTACTATCGGTTCTCGATGTTTTTAATACGATAGCATTGGTGGACCCTTGATTCTTATCTTTAGGAGGAAAAGAATTTGGTTTGGTGAACCGAGAGAAATCGGGTTTAGATTTGGAGCGAAGTTTTAGTTTTCCTTGTTCAATGGCACGAGATTCGAGTTTGCGTGCCATTGTGAAGGCTTCTTCGAAGGTGTGGAAAGTTTGGATTCTTAACGTGGAAGAAATGTGGCTAGCGCAAGATCGGGTGAACAGCTCGATCTGTTGTGATTGAGGAAGAGAGAAGGACAATTGGTTGATTATCCCTCTCCAACGAGCGACAAAGTCTGCAATAGACTCATCGTCAAATTGGCGAATGTTGTAAAGATCTGTGATTGAGATCTTATGGGCAATATTTATTGAGAAGTTCTCAACAAACATTTGGGCCAATTGAGAGAAAGAAAATAATGAATGTTGAGGAATATTATTGTACCAGTCCAAAGCGGGACCCGCTAGAGACATAGGAAAGGTACGGAGCATGAGCTCCTGATCTTGGACAATGAGGTAGCAAGCATGTTTGAATGCTCGCAGATGTTGTTGGGGTCTTCCACTATGAAATTTTGAGAATTTGGGAAGTTCCCATTGGGGAGGATAAGGCTTAAAAGCCACCGAAGGATGAATGGGTTCATTGCATACTTCTTCAAAGGAGTATGAAGGGCGGGCTCCTTTTGTGGAGGCTTCCAAGTCTGCAATTTTCTTGAAGAGAAATTGAACCACATCCGATTGGGGAGGAGGTACATTGGTTTGTCCTATATGAGAAGCAAGTAGTGGGTGTTGTTGAGGTGTCGATGGGGGATTCATCTGTTGTTGGATAGGATGATAAGAGGAATAACCAGGTGTTCTGGGTGACACCGGGTGGGGTATTTGCTGTGAGGCAGCTTGCGTATAGGCAGGCTGCGAGATAATAAGTGGTTGAGCAAATAAAGGTTGGGTGACGGATGGAGCCTGTGATTGGTGGACTCCTATGTTGGTTGATTGGATCGGGATAGATTGAGGAATATGAGTGTTGGTTGGATTGGTCATGTTGGGGAACAAGACCTGAAAGGGGCCTTCTATTGCTGAATTAGGTATCAAGGGTGCCGATACTAGAGGATGGGCGAATGTCACGATGTGGAATATTGGAAGAAAGACCCCTAGATTTGGAGGACGAAGTAAGGAGCCAACCTGCCTATTCGGAGGGTTGGCTCATGAAGAGGTATTGACCTTGAGAAACGATAGAGGGCATAGAGAATTAATCAGCAATAATGCGGATGTGCGAGGCAATTTACTATAGCTAAAGCGAAGACCTCTCAGAAATGGGTTGTGGAATAGTCAAGGTAGCTGCGGTGTTAGGGATAGGTAAGACTAATTGAGAATTAGTCGACATGGTAGGTGGAAGAGAAAAGGGAGGCATAGGGGCCTCACCCTTCTCCGTGGCTCGAGGCAAGAGAGATGGTGCAAACTGCTCTAAAGAGGCCTGGGATGATCCGCGAGGATAATTGTACACTTGTCGGATTGGTGGGTCTTGGTCAGATATTTGGATCGACTTGTGTACTAGATAGTCCATGAGGCTACCGGATTGCGATCAAGAGAGGCCAAATTCGAGGATCCCCGCGAGGAATAGACTCTGAGTCAGAAGATATTTCTGATGGACTAGGAGAAGCCGGACGTGATGGGATTGTTTTGGCTTGATGGAAAGGATTATACGACCATGAGGGGGAACCCACTAACAGTGGTCCCGAGGAAGATTGGAGGGGTGCCGAAACATCCACGCTGGTGGTGATTTCGGAGGAAGAAGGAACCTGTTGGGCCATTTTCCTAGATTGTGAACGGGTGATAGCCGTCATAAACAAGCAAGAAAGAAGATTGTCTTAACTAATGCACAAATAGTTCAAGCGCAATGTAAGTGATTATCTCCTTTAAATTTTGATGCTTTTAAGAAATGAAAATGTTAGGGAAGGCTTTTTAGAACAGGAACTACTCAGATAGCCAAACTAGGGATGGTTTGGGTAATGTTTGGTGAGGAGTCCCGAAGGCACTTCAGTAAAAGACCGGTACGTGGCTTGATATAGGGGCCTACCCCCGCACTTCACACACCGCTGCGATAAGGGAGTCGGGTGCTTTGCCAATATATACCAAAATCTTTCGTGAATTTATAGCGCGGCCCGAGTCACCGCGTAGGCTCTTCCTCTCTGGATATCACTTCCAAGTAGCGAGGCCGGGGAAGGAGTTTTGTTTAGATGCTTTATACCTAGTGATTTTGGCTTTGTGTGCGAGGGTGAAAAATAAAATCAAATAGTGTCACTACCGATTTTGATCAATTTTCCAACCTAATTAACACTAGATGACAAAGCATGCAGCAATGAAAAAGAAAGGGTTCTTTTTAAGCACTTAAAACGAAATGTTTGATTTCGATGAAGACAATTCAAACAAGTTCTTTCCCAAATGCGATTAGGTTCTTTTTAAGCACCAAAAACTGAAGTGTTTGGATGTGATAAACAACCAACAAAGAAAACCTAAAAAGGAGAAAACACCGAAAAAGAGGAATACCTGTAGTTTTAGCTCTCCAAGGTGTGTGGACTTCAAAAAGCGCGTTGTTGAGCTCTTCCCCTCGAACAATCCCACGAACAAGCAAAGTGCTCCGCAAGAAAGGATCAAGCAAACAACAAACAAGATCCGGAAAGATACATCCAGATAATGGCGAAACGAAAAATTTCAATAAGGGACTTTGGTTCAGGTCCCACCGGGCGTGCCAGAATGTAGATCAAGAATTTCGTGCTTGTTAGGGACTTTTGTCCCGAGTTAATGTACCAAACTAAACACAAAAACCCTGAAAAACTCAATGAAATTGATACGATGAAGATGTAGATGGATGAGGAAGCCAATGTAGATAAGGCGGCGCACACAAGCAATTCGCACAATAGATCCGAATAACCAGTAAAACACCGATCTTGTGTGAAAAAGACCACGTTAAAAGATATTTTAGTGGACTGCCCGAGAAGCGGGTCCGAGAAGCGATAAGCTTCCTCGGCGGATGTCAGTCCACGTTTTCAATAAAGAAAGGAAGCATACATGATAAAAGATGTAAATAAAGACTAGATTTTCTGATTGCAGTAATAAGACAGAATCTAAACAGCAGACAGACAGTACAGAAAACAGGGAACTATGAAATAAAAGCTGGATTTGTGTTACCTGTATCCTTTTACCTATCTGCAGAGAAAATCGGCGTCGCTTTTTAAAATCGGCGTCGATTGATACTGGTCGGCGTCGATTGAGACTGATCGGCGTCGACTGGGTTGAATCGGCGTCGACTGGAGGCAGATCGATCAGTCAGGGACTGTGCGATAAGATTCGGGAATTAGAAGACGAATGTGGTCTGCTGGATGAGCCGAAGTTGGCGAGACACTGGGAACAGAGTCACCAGATGATAGATGGTGGTGCGATGCTGATATAGGGAGTGAGGAAATGCGGTGCTCCTCTCGGGGATTGATTCGGACGAGATCTCGCCTAATTTGATACACTTGATGCTTTGAAGATCTCTCAGGCTGTATCTCTCTCTCTCTGTTCGTGTCTGCGAAGTGCTCCTTTTTCGCTTGTTCGCTCTTGCTCCGTTCTCTTTCGGTTCGATTTTCCGCCCTTAGAACCGAAGCCGGACTTGCTTTTATAATCGGCGCCAGCTCCTAAGAAAATCGGCGCCGAGATGGCTAAAAATGATCGATTCGAGAAAAATAAGACTCATCCCGACTACGGGAAAATATCCCGCTTAGGGAAGATTAAAAATAGATGTGATACATGGGTAGAATAAATTTGGGGTGGATAAGTGATTAAGATGCATGGGAAGAAGCGTAATTAAATATTTAATACTTAATTACTCATGGGTAAGATGTGATGGGATGAATTAAATTTAGAGATAGGTGATTAAATCACAGATTGGATAATATCCCAAGGGGATAGTTGGTGACGCAAACGTGCCCCAGGTTACCTAAGCACGTAAATGGGTAAGAGGGACACTAAATTGAGTAACCAATTTTAGGTGTCTACATCTCATTAAATATTATAGTAAGGAGGACCCACAACAACACATTAGGGCCTTTTATCATGTGTGTTATCTCATCACTCATTACCAAGATCTCATGTTGAGGATATTTCCCATGTCCATATAAAAGATCCACCCTTGATTGATACAACATCATCCCACAATATTCCCTCTTCTCTTTCACACAACTCACATAGTTGTTCTTGGAGCATTTCTCCATCAACATTGCTCAAAATATCTCCATCACTGATCTCTATGCTATTAAACAATTTGAAGATGAGTTTGTTGTAGATTTTATCTCCAGATGGAAAGGGATTATGAATAACTTATCTTTCTCTCTTCCACAAATTGAGTTGATCAAGTTATTTTCCATATCTTGTGCCAAGCACATAAAGCATCAACCCTCTAGATCTAATCCTTCCAAAATTTGATGAAGCCTTTACCATGGCCTGAAAACTAGATCATTGTGCCCTTGAGGATGGTAAAGTTAAACTTAGGTATAAGAAACCCGAACCCAAGTCTACATTTAAAAATTCTCTAGAAAAAATAGATCTAATGGCTTGTGCAAACACGGTTGTTGTAAAATCCATGTGCAAAGGTAGTTCGTACTGCGAACGAACCCGACCTCAATGTAACTACACACCTATTACGGAGTCTTATAGTGCAGATTTTGGAAAACATTTAGCTACGTGCATGATTAAAATTACTCCAATATTCCCCTGTTGACATATCCACATCTAAAACCTCATGGTATTGAGACAATTATTATTGTAAGTACCATCAAGTTTGGGGCCACGACATCAAAAGGCGTTCTTCATTCATAAATGTTCTTCAGGATCTCATTAAATGAGGTAACCTGCAACTTGAAAATATGAACACACCTCCAAATCAAAACTTGGATGTGTTTAAACATTATTTTCAAACTCATCTCCCTTCTATAAGTAAACTCCAATCTAACACCATCAATTCTCATCATACTATCAATATTGTCAAAAATATCCCACTCAAGCCATCAACACCCAATGTTCTTGTGATAGAGAAACCATCCAAATTATCCAACTCTTTCGGTCTCATCACTACCAAGATCACAAGTCCTCCTACATCTAGCACATCCTCTTGATTCACCTATTTACTTTTCAAAATACCTAGAAAAGAAACCTATAATAGAAATATTATAAATATATTTCCAAGATCACGTAAATAAACATCACATCAAGAATCTCAATAATCCCACTACAAAATACACAAAGCATTCATCCATAAAATAGAATCAATAACATAAGTTTGTCAGACAACCTTATCATGAAATAGGTAGCCCTTTCCTTTAATTGTAGGGCATATTTCCTCCTCTAAGCTCATGATTACTTTGTTATTCTGAGAACCTAGGTTTGTTCCTTGTCTAGTACTTAAATGTTCCACATAGAACATGACCCCATTATCTCAAGTCTTTAAATCATCAAACAATATACTGAGTTCCCTTCATCCTCATAGTCATCCCGAGATAGCTACGAAATGATACTATACTATAATCCTCAAAAAGCTTACCCAATCATCTACCATAATATTACCCCCTATTAATTCATCGAGGTGCAAGCCCTCTTGGTATGATTATGAAGCATTTTGTACATAGCATTAGACACTAAGACACTCCACCAAGGAATGTAAAGCCATCTATGATATGATTCAAAGTATTGCTAGCAAAGGACTTCTTCCCATAGATCTAAATCATCCACCCTATAATCGGGACTTAATCAAACCTAGCCATCAACTTAAACCAACTCGTCAAACCTTTAAATATGATCCTTTTAAACCATCACTCAACACCACATGCACATCCAAATAAAGTAGGGCTTCCACTTGTAAGACCCCACTCCATCGAGATAGACGCGTCGTTCATATAACTATACGAGCACATGTACAAGAATTGAAGGTTTCAAACTAAAATGGTAAAAATTCTCTATCTCCCTTGCTCCTCCTGAATCATCTAACCCGTCATATTTAGAATCCAAGGTGTCTATCCTTTCTGCCCCACACACCAAACCTACCACATCTATATAAAACAAATTCATTAAACAAATCCATCAAGATCTTGTGAAGATGTCTCTCTATGATCTTGTTCAAAATTCTCCATAACACCGAAAATAAATGATTGAGGCTCTCAAATCCATATAAGTACCATCGACAACCTAAAACCATTCGCTAACCTTGTCGGCACTCTTAAAAAGTATTCTTCTATCACCTTTGATGATTTTGAAATTCCATACTTATAGCTTGAAGACCATGACCTTCCATTATTCATCACTTCCCAAATCAACGATACTCTCGTCAAGAGAGTTATGATTGAAAATGGTGCCAATATCAACATCATATCCTCTCACACCTCAAGTAGATCCAATTACCCGAAACCATCGGTTCCCATTCACCTATCATGCTATGTACATTTAACAACACCATCACCCCTACATTAGGAATAATCATTTTACCCATCAAAATATGTGTTAAAATCCTTCATGAGCTCTTCTATCTTATGGAAGGAGAGTTCTAATATAACATGTTGTTGGGACGACCTTGGATACACGTTATGTTTTGTATCCCATTAAAATAAAATTATTTCTAAAGTATGAACATGAAAGTAAAACCTTTACTATTCCCATTGATCCAAATCCTTCAAATCCTATCACAAGACCTACTATCCTAATGATGTGATCATTCATAGAAAACAATCATGCTCTCTTGATGAGGCCTCTACCAGTACCTACGAACTTGCATCTAAGTTACCTTATGATAAATTTTTTGAAGACATGATGCATCATATTTTGTTGGGAGAGTATAAAATCTTGGCCCTTAACCAAAACATACCGGAGGCCCAACAAACAAACATTGTAAAAATAAATTTCATATAAACCATTCCCTTTTTTCTTCCCCATATAAAAACCAACCTCTTTTATGAAGGGATTGATCATCCTTCCTCACACCATGACAATCAATCATTGATGTCAAACCATTCACATCCGAATTCTTATTCTTATAAAATAAATTGTTTGCCCAAATTTATCTTCATCATGTGCATTGAAAGGTTTTGGTTTGGGACATTATGAATAGAGCATACATGACTTGGAATTTGATACCTAGAATCACTCAAGTAAAATCGGGTGTGTTGGCACATCACTCACCCTTCTAGCGCTCAAGTATCAGGCCCACTTTAGGTTTGTTGTTGAGGATGGTATCATTCTTCCTTCTAATAAGTCCTTTTATTTCTACCTTTAAAGTTTTGATGAGTTTGGGATATCCACTACATTGACTCTATCTCATCTATCTCTCCTTTCCATTTCCTAACACAATGTTGGTGGTTCATCTTTTGTGCAATGAGTTTCCCAAGCTCATTTATCCTTTCCTTGTGTGGTGATGATGGTCCTCGCACTTCTTCTTGACAAGTATTAATTGTTATGCATAGCCCAAGGTCTCATCTTTCATGGATTTTAGGACTTCATTGTCCTCTATAATGGTCTTGGTTCTTATAATGTATTCTGGGGCTCTACAAATATTCAATGCTTGATATACTTTCTTCAATTCCTCCTGCAAGCTCTAAAGTAACCCCTCATATGATGCAATCTTTCTCATCACCGAATCCTTTTCTCTCTCTCGCTTTCCTACTTAGGATTCTTTGGTTTTGGCATGTGTAGAGGTTCATCTTTCAAGCACCAAGTCCACCAAGGTTTGTACATAATGCATTTTGAAGGAAACATTTTGGGTACCTTAGGCTCTAAGTGTGGCTTTTCTTTCATGATATTGTCCCCAACTTCCTCTTCCATGCTGATGAAAATAGTGTTCTTCTTCTGTGCCAATTATTTTTCTTTCTTTAGGCACGCTATTTCTACATCCTTGGCCTTGATCTCTTCCCTCAGTGCCCTAATTATTGTAGCCTTATCCACATTTCATCGTGCCACCTCTATCGAGACTTTCACCAAAGCATTGCTCACTTGTTCATCTGACATAACAGTAGGCTTTACTATTATGTGTCTGGCCTGAGGTGTCTTCTTCAACCTCCTTGATACACATGAATCTTCACATACATCAAAGTTTGGTTCATCCATGTGTGTGTGCATAGACCATGACAATTGCTTCCTTGTGTGCATGGTCACCATATCTTCATCCATTAGCTCCCACCCATACAACTCCTTTGGTGTCACTATGATTTGAAAATGGGCATGGATAATTTTACCCGTGTCCTAGCATAGCCCATGAATGATGCAACATATTCTCCACTTGTTCTCTTTTGATCTCGCCCCTTAGAACTTGAGCTTCAAGATTTGGATCTTGTTTTCTGTACCCGAGAAGTCTCAGCTTATTGTCTCATCTGCCTCCTTTCTCTCCTTCTTCTCCATCCTTCATTTCTTCATCCTTTGGTTCTTCCACATCTCTGGAGGTGTAGGAGATTTGGTGTGCTCTCCTAGACTCTTCCACCTCCTCATTCAACTTCAACTTCTTCTTTCTCTTCTAGTTGTCTCCTTATATGGAGAGAGTCGAGGTGATTTGTGCATTGATTGTGGAGTAGCACCTTGGGTCCTTGTTCTCCTGAATACCCTTTTAAAGTGGCACTCTCCTTGTACTACATCCAAGTCCTCATCTTCTCCTCCTCGCCCTGAGGCAGAGGGGGTGGAGTAGTCACATGCTCTCAATTTCTACCCTATTCGAGGATGCCCTCCCGCCTCGTGCTCCAAACCACCACTATCTTCATGCTCCTCTTCTTCATCATCTACTTCTATTGTCTTTGTGGGCTTAGGTGTTGGAACATTTTCCATTGTATGCTTACCTTTTGGTGGCCCTAGGAGTGCGAACTCATTCTCCACATACTTATTATTCTCCAGCTTGGGCTTGAGTTATAGGTACACAAGCATTGCTCCAAATATCTCCAAACATCCAAGCTTATAGCTTCATGCTTATAATATCTAAGATAAGCCTCTCAATGTAGGCAGTCCATCCTGGATATACATATGTCTTTCTCAATGTATGGTAGTCACAATCTACCTTGTCTGCATTGAAGTTTAGGTGCATGCATCAAAAACTAGTGAACTGATGCCTAGAAATATCATGTTGTGAAGGCATATGGTAATTTTCACCATGGGCTCCAAGCCCCATCTTTCATCATGGAAAACCGCGTGATGTAAAGTGCTGGTATACCACAAACTGCATACTACCTTCCCTACTACCGAAGGTAACTCCTTGGGTATATGCATCATTCTTCTTCAAATGCATACGTGTGGAGCCTATCATACCATTTCTCCACCCTCTGCTTGAATGGTCCACTCATTGATCCTCACACAAGTACTTGCCAAATATTTTCCAAGTGACTTGTTCTCCATAGGGTATTCCCAAATTTTCTCCTTTGGCCCATCGGGCACCCAATTTCCATAAACACCAGAGACAATAGAACAACCCCAAAACTGATTTTCTCTCATGTGCACACTTCTTCAATGATAGTTTCCACAATGTAACTGGAGATGTTGTAAATCACTCCCTGTGACATCTTCTTCACAATGTGTAGCCACATTGTGTTTACCTGCGACCACCTTTCTTGGTCATTCAACTTTGTTACAAGATGTGCAACTGCTGCCTGCACTACTGGGTACTTCTTCAATTTGTTGATGTCCATGCCATGCATGGACCCTTGGTATACCCCAACTCCTTCCTTGTCTCCAAGATTGTGGCCTTATCAGTTAAATCACCATTTAGATCTACCCATGTGCCTTTCAACCCTATTACTGTTGAGATCAACGCGGCTGTGATTCTAACCCTCCATCCGGTGAAGTAGAAGAAGTCCTCATGGACTCTACTCATCAACCATCGATACAATGGTTCATACTTTCCAAAGTATGGCAGCTCGTACAACTGGTATACTCCAATCTATTTTAGTAACTTCTCACCAATGTCATCGTACACTGGCATATCTTTGATGTGTGCTTGTTCATTTTTGTGCTCAACAACACATTAAGCTCCTTCTTATTATCTGATGTACGATGGTTGTAATCATCTGATTTTACATTGATGGATGTGGGAATCCCATTCTTGTCCCATGATCACACCCTCTGGATACTGCATTTCTGAGAAATTACTCTCGGGAGAAATTTCTTCTTCCACTTGACCTTCTTCTTCCCTTTTACTCCTATTGTGCAAGTGCTTTTTCTTAACCTTCAATTCCATTTAAAAATCTCTCTTTTCTACCCTCTGTAATCAAGAAAGTTGAAACCCTAGTTCAAATCTTCATGCCCTAGTGGAAATCACGTGCCCTAGCTTCATTTGTATCACATGTCTCTCTTCACTCAAACCCTTCACCTATGGGAACACAAGCTTCTCTTGTGCACAAACCTTCTCTCCACATCTGGTTTCACACTCTTCACACCTCAACATGATTGCTCGGATTCGTTTGCACTTAGCTCTTTTCAAATTCTCTCAATTGCAATGGTAAAAATGAACTCACATCCCATCCTTATATAGATTTTCAAAAATTTAGTGCATTTATTTCTCCTCCACCTACCAACAATCCTCTCATTAATCGACCATTTTTGTTCTTTCCGTGGTACATCTTCACGCCCAAGCTATAACCTTCTAAGCGCACCTTCCTACCTTCTAGCCACAGACTTTTCTCTTCAACATGCCTCCATGCCCGAGTACCTCACCACTGTGCCTTCCCTTGGTAGTTCCCATGGCCTCTTCTTACCTCATGTTATACTTGTTTCTTCATTCACCTCCACCTATGGTCCTCATTTCTAGAAGAAATCTTTTTTTTTCAATTTTCCAACTTGAATAACACCCGTAGTAGTTAGTTCCTTTCATGTGTACTTATTTTCATCATTCATGTACCTAGATATCAATAACCACCCCACACTAAGGGTATGTGTAGTCCTCTACGCATAAAAATTCTTCAAATAGTAATTAGCTTCTGGCACGTA
The DNA here is from genome assembly GCA_018340775.1 of Taxus wallichiana var. yunnanensis. Classification (NCBI taxonomy): domain Eukaryota; kingdom Viridiplantae; phylum Streptophyta; class Pinopsida; order Cupressales; family Taxaceae; genus Taxus; species Taxus wallichiana. The sequence continues at coordinate 169,212,634 of CM031239.1, forward strand.
AATGTGCTTATTACACAAAAACACCAACTAAATTGACAAAGCATAGTGACAAAGAAGGAAATACATTAAGGAAATGTAGAATTGAAAACCTAATCTAAATGGCAACACTACCTTATTACAAACACCAAGAAGACTTATTTATAGTAGGGCTTCACCTACTCCCATTGAAGTATCCAGGTAACCGTATTCCATCAAGTGCCTCTAATTGCAAGCACCTGTTTCAAGTATGTGAGTGATAACATATATGGCCCCAACCAATGTACTTTGAGTTTTCCTAGATGGCAAAAATTTAGAATCATAAAGGAGCACCATCTATCCAATTGTGAACTTTTTATCCTTGATGTGCCTATCATGCCATGCTTTCTGCCTAGCCTTTTCTTGTTTTTGACTCCAATGTGTTATTGCTCATCGCTCATCTAACTTAATTAAATTTTCAATCCATTCTTCTAATGCTTTCTCATCAGCTAGACCTCCAAAGCATGTGCAATATGCAAAGATGGTAACATGAATTCCATAGGAAGAACTACTTCTATGCCAAACACTAACTAAAATGGTGTGGCTTTGTTCAACCTTTTATATGTTGTTTGATATGCCCAAAGTACTGCAGATACTTTATCATCCCAATCCTTTCTTCCAACATCACATATTTTTGTCAATGTCTAGCTCAAAATTTTGTTAAAAGCCTCAGTAGTCCCATTTTCCTGAGGATGATATGGTGTAGTCTTATGGTGTGCAATCATGAATTCATCCAATAAAATTCTGATTGTCTCATTCAGAAAATGTGTGCCCCTATCACTGGTCAAACTTAAAGGACATCCATACCTTGTAATAATATTTTCCCATAGAAACCTAGCTGTTGTATCCATTGTACAATCCTTTGTAGGGTGCTACTTCTACCCACCTTGTTAGATAATTTGTGTAAGTTATGATATAGCGTGATCCAGTCCTATGTGTGACTGGTGAAATAGGACCCACAAAATCTATAGCCCATTTCTCAAATGGTTTTGCACTATTAATAGGTCTTAGAGGCATTTCATCTCATTGACCTAGTTTTCCAAGACATTGACAATGATCACAAGCCTTGCAATAATCCTTACAATCTTTATATAGGGTCTCCCACCATAATCCAAGTGAGTAGAATCTTGCGCGTAGTGGTGTCACCTACATAGTGGCCACCTGCAATACCACCATGAGCTTCTTCCATGATATTTGTGTGCTCATGTTCCAGTACACACACAATGACATGCAATACTTCATCCCGACCTAACTTGTACAAGTCACCGCTAATCAACATATAGGGTGCCACACGTATAGAAAGTTGTTTCTTCTCCAAGGATTTCATTCCTTCTGGTGCCATGCCTGTTCGTAGAAAGACAACAATGTCCTCTAATTTATGATGGTGTGCATTATAACTATATAACTGTGCATGGGCATGGTATCTTCAATGGCCTGTGCTTCTTCTCCTGATTGTATTCTGGATAAATGGTCTGGTCCAGAATTACTTTTCCCTAGTTTTACCACAACTGTGAAATCAAATTCTTGAAATAAGAGTACCCATCTACATATGTGCCCCTGTAAAATGGGCTTGTTTACCAAATACTTCAATGCCATGTGATATGTATAAAAGAAAAATGGTGTAGCTAGTAGGTACTGTCTGAATTTATGTAGCGCATAGATCATTGACAAAGCTTCACGCTCTATAGTTGTGTAATTTATTTCAGCACAGAGTCAATTTCTACTAGCTAGAAAAACAGATAGGATGATCTATAATACCTTCTCCTAGATGAGCCAACACCATGCCAATGGCCATGCCAGAGGCATCCACATGTACATGAAATGGTTGGTCCCATGAAGGAAAACATAGAATAGGCGCGTAGTAAGTTTCTCCTTTAATGTCTCAAATGCGCGTTGTTGTGGTTCTCCCTAGTAGAATGTACCTTTTCCTTTCAATAACTCCTCCAAAGGTGCAAAATCTTGGCATATCCTTTAATAAACTTCTGTAATATCCTGTATGACCCAAAATCCATGCACCTCACTTTGACTGGTAGGCTCTTTTAGGCCTATAATGACTGCAACCTTAGTTGGATCAACCAACAAACCTTCCTTGCATATTATGTGTCCTAATAGTATTCCAAATGGTGTAGAAAATATGCACTTCTTGATGTTCAAAGAGATACTCAACTATCTACATATTTCAAACATTAAGCATAGATTGTCACAATGATCTTTAACTAATCCATACACCATCCAATCATCTAAATAAACATGTAAGAAGTTGTGAATAAACTCTTTAAATGCTTGAACAACTATGCATGAAAAATACAACAGCACTTTTTTCAAGACCAAAAGGCATCACAGTATAGGTGCAAAGCTACCCCATTCAGTAGTAAAAGTAGTCTTTTCCTGATCCTCCTGGGAAATCCTAACCTGATGATACCCAGAGAACCCATCTATAAATGAATAGATTTCATGCCCTGTAATGCCTTCTAGTATTTCCTCAAGTGAATGGCGTAGGAAAGGGATCAGTCACACATGCAACATTCAGCTCCCTATGTAGTCCACATAGATCCTAATCAACCATCCTTCTTGATATTGATCACCATTGGACTAACCCATTCTGACTCATCGAGGGGCTTGATGATTCCAGACTTCAACATTTTGTCAATCTCTTCTTTGACCTTTTCACGCAAGTTGGGGTTCATCCTGTAGGGTCTCTTTCTAACTAGGTGCACACCTCTTTAAGCTTTATCCTCATCTCCCCTAATGATTCATGCATGCCTTTAAGCTCATGGTACCCTCGAGGGAATAAGTCCTGATAATCCCATAGTAACTCTATGATTTTTTGCCACTTCAGAGTCTGACCAATAGTCCCCAATTATGGCCTCCTTAGGCTCAACATCTGATCCAATATTCACTTTCTTTATCTTCATAGGTTCATGATAGGCATTGTGGTCTTATCTGCACTATCCAACACCTCATGCCTACCTGTTGAATGGTTTATATCCATATTTTCTACTTCTTCATCATCCACTAAGTAGACCATTTTTCCTTTTTCTTTCTCAAGGAAAGCATGCTGAAGTAGTGTGGCATCGACTCTGTCTCTTCAAAAAATGCTCTCCTGAGTTTTCTTCATCCAATAACTCTGAATGAGTTCTTCATCCTTGGCACTATCTCCCATAGTTAAGCACTTTATGAATTTTAATGCTTCTTCCACCTAGAGGCTTGGTAGAGAAGAAGTCAAACATCTGGGTCATTCCTAATTAAATCCTGCCAATTTCTAGTCTCTCTATGGAGTTCTACATATACATACCAAGCACATGCACAACCATGTAAAGTGGAATAAAACTTGTGCACCAGAGTGAAGGTGGTAAAGCTTCCTTCCCCTCTATCCTAGAGTCTCTCACACTTTTGAAATGTGGTGCTGAAATAAGTTGATTACCATGATAAGTAAATATTTGAGTAGGTGCATTTCTCCTAAAGAACCTAGTGGCAAGAGAAATCCTAATTTCATTCCATCCTACAAGATTATCCTTGTGGACCACCCACCAAGTGCGTGTTTGTCCCGTGTAGGGTATATGCTAGCATATTCCTTCTTCTCCAGTGGGTCTATCCACTATTCTTCCATGGCGCACAGAATACCATAGGATCTCCTTCTCTAGTGTAACAAGGTACCGAGTTGTTACCTATTCTCCGATATAACGTGGTTTTCTATCCTTAGGAAATATGCTCTTTACTTGTGTGCCCTACCAAATCATAAGTGCTATGAGCCCAATTATCACAAGAAACACTTGTAGTATCACTAATAGACTGTGCATCCTCCCACTGAAGGATTCCTTCTTTACATGGCTCAAGCACCTCTGGATCCTGGATGGTGTGTACATAAATCCTATTCAAGTCTTCTTCACTCAAGGGCTCAACATAGGGTGCATATTTTCCATCTGTTAAAGGGATAATAACTCTTTCCTCCTTGTTTTCAAAGCTGATATAACCCTTGTTGAACCAAAGATCAACATTATTTACATACACCAAGGACCCCAATAGAGCTGGGAAGCTATCTGACTCTGCCATGCTAAAACCTCAAAATCTCCAGTGAACTTGGCTCCTTGTATGGTAATGGATGCATCTTTTAAAACTCCGATGGGAGTGGCCTTAGTCCGATTAGCCATGAACAATACATTAGAGGATGGATGCAATGGAGGTCTCCCCATTTGTACCCATGCATCTAAGGTAAGAACATTGACTCCATGCTAGTATCAATCAATATATTACTCAATAGCCACCCATCCACAACAACATTTAGAGTTATTTCCTTGTCATAATCTAGGCTATGAGGGGGAAGATTTGCATGCAGGATCTATCATCCAGTCTCAGTACTTACATGCATGGAGTGTTTCCTTTTAACCAATTCCCCAACAATGGAATGATATTCTCTGGTGCAACAATAATTTGCACACTTCTCTCAAGTCATCTATATCAGTTTGGACCATCTCTGATGCTTTCTTTTGCTCCATCTTCCATGATTGCTCCTTTAAATATTGTATTTCACCCTGAAGATTCCTGAGTACCTCCATGGTTTCTGGTAAACCTCCTTCTGATGGGTAGGATCTAGGTACCATGCATGTAGAACCTCCTCCTTAGTGATGGTAGGCTTCTGTTGCAATGCTTTTTAGCACGTGCACTACTTCAACGTGGGTGTGATCTTTACCTGTAATGCCTGAATTCTACTTCCAACTTAGGCATCCACTGATTTTCCACAGTGCATTGTATCCTAACCATCCCCGTGCCTTTGTTTTCTTATTTATGCTTCTTGCTAAGATGCTCATACAAGTTCGAGCACTCCTCATAACTATGATTCTTTCCACAAAAAGAACATGTAATATTTTGAGGACATTCATGCCTGTAGTGGTCAGGAGATCCACATGTATAACATGTTCCACGAGGGAACTCACTTCTTCCACCACCATGGCCTCATCCTCCAAATCCACCATGGTATCCTCGACCTCTACCATGACCTCCTTCAAACACCCTTCATTCCGATCATAAACTCCTGATTGTGATCCCGATCCGATGCTCATTCTTTCCTTTAGAGTTATCTAAAACTCATGTCTGTCATACACCAATATCTATAAGCATCATGGATCTGACCAATAATTGGAAGTCTTCCATGTCATGAGTCGTGGACCTATAAATTTTGCAGTAGCATGAAACATTCTTCCTTATCATGCATTGTAGTAATGGGAAGTGGCTAGCATCATGGTTTAAATGGCATATCTCATAATCCAACAACAATGAGTGCACTGATCTATGGGGACAACTATCCTTTGTGTGACCTTCCACTTCACAATTTGTGCACCAAATCCCTATGTGTGTCTCATGTGCTGAATTTTTCGATAGTTTCTCCAACTGCTTTGCCATAGCTGATGATATGTGCTTCTAAAAATGGGCTCACCCCAATTGTCTATACTTCCAACTACCTCAGCGTATAAGGTTGCTTCAAGTGCTTTCACATGGATCAATGTATGTTTTATGTGATAGTGCCTCCTAAAAGGTGTAATCAGACTCCAACAAACCATTGTGCATGTTGGCTTGCATGAATATCATAAGACAACTTAGATAACAATGTTTTGAAATGGGCATCATACTCTCTAACACTCTTAGTAGTGCCTTGCTTAATATCCTTGAGCACACTTATACTCTTCTACTCAAACTCAGGGATGTGAAACTCTTTAAGGAAAGCATATTTTAAAGCTGCATAGTCTACGCAAGTTTGATCAAGGTCAAAATTTTGTACCAATTATGTGTGCACCCTTGTAACGTAGTAGCAAATTGAACTTTCCCTACACTCAGAAGCCATGATTCCTTTTGTGTGCCATATATTTCACACATGTGTACATGTTCAACAACATCTTCTATGCCCCTATACTTTGGGAGATGAAGAGACATCTCCATGTAAATATTCTGGGGTTGGTGTGGACCTTGCCCACCTGATCCAGAACCTCTTGTGTTTCTCTCGCCTCTAGAACCACCAGATCCACCGAGAGCTAGAGCCACCTATACCTCCTGATCCCAAACCTAGTAGTTGGGGTTGGACCAGAAGATGTACTTCCCTATGTCCCAACCGTAGTACTAAACTACACCCCAATAGTCTATGAAGTGTTACTACTCCCTAGAAGATAGTCCAAAAATATGTGCACTGAATTTCTGTGTGGATGATACACCCAAAAAGGTACTCCCATATAACAATGAAGCCATTTTTTGCCATCATTGTGCCTCTTATAAGACTCACTCCTACTCTCCCACTACTTGAATTAGCTTGCTGACTATTTTTTGTACTAGATACTAGAAAACCAAGCACAAGGGAAAGGTTTCTAGGTGGATTCAGATGCACCCGTGTGCCCAGGTCATCTCTCTGTTGGTGCACTTCTACATGAGGCCGAGGAGGGTTCCTGTCATGCTTTCCCAAATGGGGGAGTTCTTGATGCTCGGGTTCCATGTCTTCTACGTGAACTTCAACTCCTTCCCGAACTATCTTTCTCCACAATGCCATTTTCTCTGCAACCTCCCACTGCTTCTCTACCTCCCTCTCATGCACCTCATTATACTTAAGCCACCTTTCCTCTCTCTACCTCTCTACCGCTAGGTCTTCCATCTTTCACCAAAGCCTACTCCTCCCCCCCGTGCGTGGTGGGGTTTAGTTTATCCATCGGTTTACTCTCCAAGTTTAGGGTTACCATCAAAATTTTGATCTGCCAGTGGAATGCCTTGTAGGTAAGTTCCCCTGGGATATCGTAAAATTGGAATTCAGCTACCTCTGGGCATGAATAAGTGGAAATTGAGTACTCCAAGATATAACTATTCAAAACACCATGGAACCATGTATCCACAGCATGAGTCCAAATCAAATCAGCATCATAAAGGGCCTGAAATTCTTCCTACATCCAGACAAGTGTGTGATACCTCCAATTCCATTTAGACACATAAGCAATCAGCCACTCATACAATTTCTACTAGAAAGATAGAAAATAATCTCTCATATACAAATATCATACAAATTCTACTCCACCCACATGCGTGCATTAAACTCAGATCCAGTGTTGAACCTCCATGTGTATTCTTCTTCTAAGTCATGTATCCACTCCTCAACACTTTCTAGGGTCAATCGGTATGTCTTCATCATGAACCATCCTAAAAACAACTAAAAAGAGGTCCCAAGAAATGGAACCAATGATGCAGCCTAGAATTCATCAATAAAATCCTACGTGTATTAGGACATCACTCATCCTAGATTGAGCGCTCACCTAAAGCACGCCAAGGTACTAGGCCTCTCTTTAGGTTTTTTTCATGAGGATGTTAGCATGATGAAGACTTAAAGCATTCAGATCCATGACTAATATATCATTCTACAATGCATGTTCAGATCTAGATCTTAAAGAATCATGAATCAAATGATAAACATAGTGAAATCACTCATGCAATAATAAACTATAACCATGATTAACACCTTGATTCAGTCAATAACCTCCATTATATTAAATGTAGTAATACATAGAAGCTTCTTACAATAATGGCATCATATGCTCATGTGCGTACAGATCTGATAGTATAATCTCACAGTAATCCAGTCCTTACATACTATTCTCACACACACTTATACCATATAGTTCATTACATATTTATAAGGGTCTATTCCCCCAAAATAGGTCGCATGCAATTATAGCCACGTGTCGCTACAATAATAGCCACACATGCAAGTTTGCTAACAATAGACTTCTTCGGGCACAAAATCCAGGGGTACATTGAGAGGGATGGAAACAAAAGAAATGGAAACAACTAAAAGTGGAGAATGATAGTATATAGGATGATATTTCATCTTTACAGAATCAACTTTCCCTTATCCATATAAGTAATCAAAATCTTAAGGATGAATTCATCTGGAAAGATTCTTTTGATGGGGAATACTCTATTAAATCAGGATATAATTCTTTCTTTGTATCCATGGAAAGTGAAATTAAGTGGCACAAGCTGTGGATGCTAGAGTTAACCCCTAGAGTGAACTTCTTTTGGTGGCTAATTATTAATGGCAAGATCCTAACTAATGAAAACCTCATCAAGAAGGGATTCATCATGTCGAATAGATGTTGCATGTGTCAGAAAGAGGCAGAAGATATAAAGCATTTATTCCTCCATTGTGAGATTGCTTCCAAAATTTGGCAGCTTGTTTTTGTAAAATTTAATCTAAGATGGATTTTTCCCCTTACCTATCTTCAGGCCTGGGAGCAATGGGACTCTCCGTTTAAGCATTGTGTGGTGAAAATATTGTGGCAACTTGTTTTACCCCACACTATGTGGAGAATTTGGAAGGCTCGTAATGATAACATTTTCAGAAACAATAGACAGGCTTGTAACAAAGTCTACAAGGAAATTATCATTGTTGTGCAAGATAATATTGCTAGATTTAAACCCCCTAAAAATAGACTTTACCCGGAGAATGAAGAATACATCCTGACTGATTGGAATATTGACACTGTCAATAGGAATAATAATGGTATTGATAGAAACACAGTCCGATGGATTAAGCCTCCCACTGATTGGCACAAGTTAAATTTTGATGGGGCCTCAAAAGGCAATCCGGGAGACTCTAGAGGAGGGGGAGTCATCAGAGATCAAAGAGGTTGTTTTGTTGCTACTTTTTTTGGGAGAATGGGTAGGCAGACTAATCATTATTCTGAAGCCCTGGCGGCTCTTTGGGGTATAAGACTTGCCAGAGATTGTAATATTCCAAATATTATAATTGAAGGTGATTCTCTGAATATCATCAATCTTTTAAATAAAAAGCAACACCCCAGCTGGTCTATCAAGGATTCTATTGGGGAAGCTATTGATATATGCAAGAGCTTTGAAAATGTTCAAATCACCCACACCTATCGGGAAGGAAATAGGGTCGCTGACAGTTTGGCTAACTTCGGTGTTAATAATTCCTTTCAAACTTGGCTTAGGGGGGACGTTCTGCCCACTCAAATCAATAAAGCCATAATCATTGATCTACATGGTAGTGAAAATCAACACTAACGGCTGTAATTTGGATGCTAATGTGTGGATCCTCAAGTACATTATGATGACATCACAAAAGATATGGATGATTGATGTGATCTGTGTGGGATGGACTGTCATCATTTCTTGGCATAGGAGGAAAGCCGAGGAGCGGGGCAATAATAACAAGTATGGCATAATAATTAAACCTGCTTTCACGAAAAGGAAAGATTCAAATACCAAAATCAAAGCTTTACTGTCCCGCATAGTGGTAGCTTTTTTACCGTTGAGAACAGGAAAAGGAGCAGAGGAAACATGGGGGGTCCGCCTTGCAAAACTGAACCGACCCACAATCCTGCGTGGAAAGAGAATACAGAGCTTTGGAATTACCTACAAATCGAGGGTCTATCTAATTTAATTGAAAGGATTCAAGGCTTCGACCAAGACATTTATATCAAATTCACCCAAGGATGGAAGAATAGGATTATCAAATACAGTAACATGGAGATGGAAATCACGGAAGAGCTCATCACCCAGATCATGGGCCTCAGCCTGGAAGGCACCAAATTCTTCAATAAGAAGGTGGACAGGGAGGTGGAGACCAAGAAATTTCTGGATGAGGGGGAGAATCTTGAATTCGTGACTGCTAGCATCAAGGTGGCATCGATTCCTGAGCCTTTTGCTGAGCTTGCCAGGATGGTGGTTAGGTATGTAACTCTTGAAGGAAGATTTGTGACTATACCTCAAAAACATCTGATATTTCTAAATCACTTTCATAGAAATATCATCATCAGCTTTCCTCACTATTTGATAAAATCACTTTGGAGAAATAAATTAGGGAAGTTCAGAGCCACTCTAGGGCTGTCCCTTTGCACTTATCCTCCCGATCCATCGCCCCTATTCTAGCTAGCCCCGTGAATCCTACCCCACCTCCTTCCTCCATACCTCCACTGCTCACACCGCTTCCACTCCCCCTGCTGAAAAGAAATATTGAAGCTACTGCTTCCAGCAAGAAAAGCAAGAGCATCAAAGATAAAATCCCTGCTTCCCAATGGGTCCTAAGGAGCCACAAAGACCTGGAACTTGCTGAAAACCTCCTGCATATTAGTAAACCGGTGGAGGAGCCCAAGGAGGAGGAATTGATGGACAGAGTGGACATATTAGAAAAGGAGATACAAGAGCTCAAAGGGACTATAAAAAATATGGAAAGAGCTAAGGGAAAAGGGATTCTTCAAAGTGATGAGGAAGAGGGGGTTATTGCTGAAGTCTTCAAGAAGTTATAGTCCTTAGATGGCAGAATGGGGAATGCTAAAAGTCACAATGACTGCATATTATCTGCCCTCAAAAGCATTTATAATTTCATTGAACAACATGTTCATAGTGTCTGCAGTTTAAGTGGGGTTAATGAGGACATTTGGGGCCCTAAAGAGAAAAGGGATATTGCAATTGCTCAGGCGGATATGCAAGACTCCTCTCAGGCCACTACCATTGCCTTCTTCATGTCGCTGCAGGCTATCAAGACCAAGATTGTGTGGCTATCAAGTAACGAGTTCTTTGTGATGCTTTTTTTGGCTGCCAAGTAGTTGTTATCCGCGGTTCGCGCTGTTTTTTGGTGAGCTCTATATGTTGTTTCTCTTTTGGTTACTTTTTGATCTTTTCTACTTCTTTTTGGATCATTGTACGTTTGGATCCTTTTTTCACTTATATTGTCATATTTGGCTGTTGAGCCCTCTTTGGTTGGCAGTTTTTCCCTTCTCTGGGCTGTTTTTCTCACCTTTACTATCTGGCTTTTGAGCCCTTTTGTATACAGGGTATAGTCCCTTCAAAACTATTTCCCTTAATAAAAAAAAACAATAGACTTCTTCTAGTTAACTATCAGTAGTAAATATATTCTTAGCTTGTACTTATGCAAAGTGCTTCGTATCCAATCCTTCAAAAATAACCAATGCATGTCGCACAAGTTTCCAACCGGTTTGTGTGTTCTACATGCCATCTTCCAAAAATAGATCTTCATCGTGAAAACAACTAAGTCTCAAATTTGTCTCTGTCCTCAAAGCACGTGATTCCTTCCCAATCCTCCCGTGCTTTTGAATGCACTCTGCTCTTCCGTGTGAACCTTTTGTATGTTTTTTACTAAGTGCCATATTTTGATTAACTAACAAAATTTGATAAGTCATATAAGCCTCATGAGAAATTTAGACTAGGCTTCAACAAGCCTTCCTCGAACACTTCCACAATCACCACACCTGAATCCATAACAAAAGTGGATCCATCCTCTTCACTTGATGACTCTACCGATATAAAAGAAACCATTTCCCTTCCCCTAATTTTTTAATCAATATGATCACCTTAAGACCACTCACTTATCAAACTAATGATGACACTAAGACCCTTCTCATTAGTATTACCCAAAATGGTAGAGGAAGACTCCCCTACCATCAATGTTCTTCAATTCCATGATGATGAATCCATCCTATCCTACATGGGGGTGGAGGACCATTATCTTCAAAAGAATCTACCACCTGACACGTCTACACTCCTTAATGAATCCAATATTGACGTCAACATTGGGAATTTGCACCAACCTCACATAGTAAAAGTTGGTCAGTCATTAGATTCAAAAGAATTAAAGGAATTCACCACCTTTCTTTCCAAAAGCAGTCGGGCGTTCACATAGTCATACAATAACATGAAAGGTATTGAACCTAACATCATTTTCCACAACATCTTCACAATTCCTAACACCAATCCCATCAATAAAATGCTACGTAAGATGTAACCTCATGTATCCCTACTTATAAAATAAGAGTTATAACGTATTCTCTCTCTGTCAATTTCATCTTACCCATTGACTTCCCATAGTGGGTATCTAATACTATACCCATAACCAAAAACCCTAGAAAGTTACGTATCTACACAAACTTCTAAGATCTCAACCTTGATTTTCCTAAAGATGAATTCCCTCTTCCTAACATCAATATAATAATATCCTTTTTCTAATATCTCAACCTCACTATCTCTAATGGATGGTTTTTATGGATATAATAATATCCTCATCATGTCATAAGACCAACATAAGAAATATTTCATTACCCCTTGGGGGACCTTTTTCTATTGAGTCATGTCCTTGGACTTAAGAATATAGGGGCCACTTATCAACGTATCATGAATTATATCTTCCATGATCTCATCCATAAAATCGTATAAGACTATGTTGATGATCTCTTGGGTAAATCTAAGCATCGGGAGGACCATCTCATCATCCTTGAGGTCATCTTTACCCATCTTATTCAACATAAGGTTGAGGATTTCCCTAATATTTATGAGCATATGTGAAGATAAAAATAAGGACTAAGGCACATGGATGATCAAGGTACAACCCACAAACAATGAATAATGGACAATGAAAAATATTCCTAATCCATAGTTATAGCCTATGTTGGTGACTACTCGTGCGAAGCAACATACATGAAAACATCTTAAAGAAAAACCTCTCATTAGGAGGGAGGATATTATGCATGTGAAATACCTAGATGTTGCTCATCAGAATGAGGTCTATCAAGAAACCATGGGGGTGATCGAGAGAGTTACAATTTGAGATCTAGTGCCTAAAGGAGCAATCTCATGTGAGAGAATGCACAAAGAACTTTGAGCTTCCATAGAAGGATGTAGATGATCTGAAGGAGGTATGTAGGATGCAAAGGTATGATAAAATCATCCCACTACTACGGGAATGACTACACAAGAAGGTACAATATGTGGTAGTGGAGTGCAAGCACTAGATTATCCATGAAAACTTACCCTTTGTAGAACCATGAGTGTGACAAGGAAATCACACTGGATGCAAGTGATTAAAATATTGTTGGTGAGTAATATTTTTATCGACACAAGTTTAGAGGTGAATGTTTTTACTTTGGATACATGAAACTAGATGAAAAGGCCACCATTACAGCCATCTTCTAATGTGTTGTATATGGAAAAATAGAAATGACTATGCCCATTAAGGTATTAAAGGATGCTTTGATTACTATTCAAGGAGAAAATTTCACAAGATATTTTGAAGTATTGGAGCTTTCATTGAGGCAGAAAATTTTGACATTACTTGGGCGACCTTGGTATTATGTGAATAATGCTAACTTACACTTCAAAAAAAAGGTACATATATTTTGAGAACAAGGAAGATCGCATGGTAATACCTTTAGATTATGTGAAGACTGCACCGTACATTGAGCCTATGAGTGAAGAAGTGTTGAATATGATTTATGCATGAACAATGCATGACCCTGAGAATGTGGAACCATCAAAGGAAGGTGTAATTTAGTGGTAAGACATGCACTCCGTTAGTGACACCACAAATGTTGCTTATGATAATTGGGTGCATGACATGTACAAAATGGTCGATGAGAAATTAAAAGAAGATTCGCTTGGATGATCGGACCACTTATGATTAGGAGTTTGGGAAAAAATCTGCTATCAAGGTATATTAGAGAGGAGAATCCTCAATCTTTCTTGTGCGCCATGGAATAAAAATGGAAGAATGAAGGCTATAGGTGAAACATGATGGTTTATACCCCATGCAAAACAACAACATATTGGTGGGTGACACATAAAGACAACCTTTTGGGTGGGTGGGAGGTAAGTGTATCCTTTCTATTAAGGTTCACTCAAAGCAACATCCCTTCTCTTATCCATGAGTATGATGGAAAGACCCTAGCTTTGGTACATGTGCACAATTGTGAGAGATAGTGGGCACAAGGCTACAAGGATTTACCACCATCTCTTTTGGTGCATAAGTTCTATTCTACTCTATGTGGATGTGTACATGCATGGTATGTGTATGTTGAGCTCAAACAAGAAACTGCAAGTTGGCAAGACATGACTGAAGGTATGACACATATATTTATTATTTTTTTAATAAGCCACCAGTACATGAGGCCTTGCAGATAATTAAGCGCATCACATTGGGGGATAGTGTGAAGTTATAAGAACTCATGGTTCAACTCTTGAGAGAACATGGGACTATAATGTGTGAGGACACACTAGACATAGATGAAATCCAGTTAGGATGTGCATGGAAAGAAAAGGAAAAAAAAAAAAATGGTATATATTATTGGTGATGAAGAGGTAGAGAACATAGATATTAGCCACACGAGAAGATGTGCATGAGGTAATATATTCGCCAACAAAAACACGCATATCATGTTCCTATGAAGACTAAGAAGGTTAATATTGGGATTTGAATATGTGTTTAAGGAGGATATCATTGAGGACTACTAGTTAGAATAAGAGGTAGAAAAGATAATCAATCTATTGCACGACTTCTAGGATTTATTTACAAGAGGTTACCATGAGTTGAAGGGTGTGCATCCCTCATTGGGAAAAATGAGGATTAATTTGAAAGAAGGAACACATCCAATTAAAAAGAGGCTCTATAGGATGAACCCAAACTTGCAAGTGAAGGTGAAAGAGGAAATTGACAAAATTCTTAAGTATGAGATAATTGAACCAATCAAGGAATCTGAGTGGGTTAGTCCCATGGATATTAGTATAAAAAAGGATGTCCAGATCGGGATCTATATTGATTATAGGAACTCAACACCCCATGCATCATCAATCCTTTTCCCACACCTTTCATAGAGGAAATCCTTAAAGCGGTTGTTGGGCATGAAATTTATTCATTTAGTGATGTATTTTCAAGGTATCACTAGGTGTGCATTGCACTCAAGGATTAGGAAAATAACTAATTTTACCACTAAATGGGGAAGTTTTGTATACACTATTATGCCTTTTGGGTTAAAGAGTGTGCTAATGATATTCTTGCACATAGTTGTGTAGGATTTTCATGAATTTATTCATAAGTTCTTGTAAATATACCGGATGATTGGACTATTTTTGGCTAGTAATAGACCACCGTGATAATCTTAGGCTCATGTTTGAGAGGTGTAGGTAGTTAATAATCTCCTTCAACATAAAGAAGTGTATATTTTCTACACCCTTTGGAACAATTTTTAGGCACATTATTTTTGCAATGATGAATTTTTGGTATATCCAAGCTAAGATAACATTGATATTGGGACTTAAAGAACCTACCAATCAAAGTGAAGTGTGGGGATTTTTAGGACATAAATGCTATTATAGAAAGTTTATCAAAGGCTATGCAAATATTTTGCGCCCCCTGGAGGAGTTTTTCAAAGCTAAAGGAAAGTTTTATTGGGGTATAACGCACAATAAATGTATTTGAAACATTGAAGGAGAAGCTTACCACCGCACACTGATATTGTGTTTTCCTTCATGGAAATTGGTGCAGTCTTGATGTAACTAGGATAGGGTAATATGGATCATCCTATATGATTTGCAAGTATGAAGTTAACACCAACAAAGTATAACTACACAACCACAGAGCATGAGGCATTGCCAATGATTTATGTGATTTATAAGTTTTGGCATTACGTATTGGCCACACAATTTATTTTCTATATAGATAGTATGACACTTTGAAATACTTGGTCAAAAAACCTGTTTTTCAAGGGTGCATCTTTTAGTGGATCCTCCTTTTCCAATAATTTGATTTTATAGTTGTAGTAAAGTTGGGAAAGAGTGACATATGACCTGATCACCTATCAAGGATCAATTATAGAGAAAACATGCAAAAATTGAAGACAATATGCCCGATGCACAAGCTGTTTAGGTTAAATTATGCGTTAGCAGATGTGGAAGACATAGCAAAGTATTTTTACGCACTAGACTTGTGCCAAAGGGGATGAAGACATTGGAAAAGAAGAAACTTGCTATTCGAGCAACACCATATCATCTTATTTGAGGATACCTATATAAAATGGGTAGAGAAAAGCTATTGTATAGATGTGTGCTTGATCATGAGTGTGATGTTAGGTAATAAGGGATAAAATATGTGGAATAATCCCTCACAGAATCGCAACAGTAGAAACTAATATGCAGAAAATATTACAAATCTCAAATAAAATTACAGAATAAAATAACACAACACAAAGAGATAGTATTTAACGTGGTTCACCCAATTTGGGCTACGTCCACCAAGAATCACTTGCTTAGATTTTATTACAAGCCACCGCTCTCTCAATACAATACCTAGATCTGTTTGGAGCTATGCTCAAAAAACTCTATAGAATTCACACCCGAATTCAAAACACATCTGCAATGTTACATAATCCTACCATATGCATAAAACCATATAAGTAGACAACTACTTAAGTAGTTTTACAAAACCATGGGTATCAAAACCATGGGCAAAAACCATCCCATAAACCTATGGGTCAAAAATCCCACCCATATGAGAAAAGCACATTTCCCAATATATCGGGCATGTTTTAAGGCCAAAAAAAATTCGGAGGTTGTGCCTCCAAACCTTGGCAAGAAAACTATGGAAAGTGTACAGTACTCTTAGTGTATAGTCTTCAACACTTTCTCACATGAAAACAGGCTCCACAACCTAACAATCTCCCACTTGGAGACTAGTTTTCCTCTGAGAAAGCTTCTCAACCCTTCACTAGTTTCCATGAAGACCAACCAAAGCTGAACACAACTTCATTTTTCCCTTATGACCACCTTGGTCATCATGTTTGTAGGATTTTGATTGGTATGAATCTTCTCCAGCTTCAACTTCTCTTCCTCCAAAGTTGTCCTGATGAAATGGTACCTTAACTATATATGCTTTGTCCTAGAGTGGAAAGAAGAGTTCTTATCTAGGTGTATAACACACTGACTATCACTATGCATCTTTCCTTCCTCCCGCTTATGCCCCAACTCCTCAAGCAATTGTTGTAACCAAATAATTTATTTTCTTACCTCTATGGAAACAACATACTCAGCCTCTGTGGTTAACAAAGCCACCAACTTATGTAGTTGTGAAATCCAACTCAATGTTATCCCACCTACAGTGTAAACATAACCTGTCGTGCTCCTCCTGCTGTCTACATCTCCAGCCATATCTGAATCTACATAACCACACAAAGTGGTGTCTGATCCACTATAGCACAAAATTGTCCCCATGGTCCCTCTCAAATACCAAAGGATCCACTTTATTGCCTGCTAGTGATCTCTACCTGGATCACTCATAAATCTACTCACCGCTCCCACTGCATGGGCAATATCAGGCCTAGTGCACACCATGGCATACATCAAACTGCCAACCGTTGATGAGTAAGGTACCTTGGACATCTGGTTTCTCTCCTACTCTATCTTGGGACACTACTCCTTTGATAACTTGAAATGGCTTGCCAAAGGAGTCCCAACCGGTTTAGCATCCTGCATATTAAACCTCTCCAAGACCTTCTTAATGTACTCTTCCTAAGATAAAGTCAACTTTCATTCCTTCCTATCCCGAGATATCCTCATACCAAGGATTTTTTTGCTGCCCCCAAATCCTTCATAGCAAAGGATTCACTTAGTTTCTTGAGTACTTTTATTTCATGCATGTTTTTACCTGCAACCAACATGTCATCCACATATAGACACAAGATAATATAACTTCCATCCTCAAATTTCTTTGTATACACGCAATGGTCATAATGACATCTAATATAACCTTGCTCCATCATGAAGCTATCAAATTTCTTATACCATTGACGTGGAGCTTGTTTCAAGCCATACAAGATCTTCTTTAGTTTGCACACCATCTCCTCTTTACCTTTGACCTCATAGCCCTCTAGTTGCTGCATATATAGTTCCTCCTCCAAATCACCATGGAGAAATGCAATCTTTACATCAAGCTTCTCTAAGTGCAAGTATTATTCTTCAACTATTCCAAGAATAGTTCTAATAGAAGTCATTTTTACTACAGAGAAAAAATATCATCAAAATCTATACCTTTTTTCTGTGTAAAACCCTTGACCACCAACCGGCCTTGTATCTTTTCTTGCCTCCTTCTTTCTTTGACTCTAAACACCCACTTGTTTTGTAATGCTCTTTTTCCTTCGGGTAGATTCACAAAATCCCATGTCGGTTCTCCATGAGAGCATGATGTTCCTCATCCATGGCTTGCTCCCACTTCTTCCTGGCATCTACCTTGCATTGCTTCATCAAAGCTCTCTAGCTCTCCACTATCAGTGAGTAATAAATAATAAAGAGAAGGAGAAAACGTTTAGGTTCTCTTCTTACCCTAGAATACCTCCTCAATATAGGAGTTTGGGGTTCCTGTTGAGGAGGTTCCTGAACTGATTCATGTGTCACTTTTCCATCTGGAAGATCCTCTACCACTGCATATTCTTTCTTGGATTCTTCCCTATTTTCTACAACTGCTGCTTATACATGAATTTCTCATTAAATACCACATCCCTAGATCGAATGATTTTCTTGTCCTTAATACTCCAACATTTATATCCAAAGTCATCACCACCATAACCAATGAAAGTACATTTTTCTGATTTAGCCTCTAGCTTGGTCCTATCATCCTTGTCTATATGAACAAACACCTCACATCCAAAGACTCTAAGAAATGAATAATCAACTTTCTTACCATACCAAGCCTCCTCAGGTATGCCTCCATCCAAGGCACTTGAGGGTCCTCTGTTTATCAAGTACACAATTGTGTTCACCGCTTCTACCCAAAAAGAAAGAGGTAGTCCTGCATGTAACCTCATGCTCCTAGCATGTTCCATTATTGTTCTATTCATCCTTTTTGACACCCCATTTTGTTATGGAGTTCCTGGAACCATCTTTTTCCTATGGATTCCATTCTTAGAATAGTAATCATCAAATTCATTGCTACAATACTCCCCTCCATTATCTAACCTGAGACATTTTAGCTTAAGACCTGTTTCATTCTCTACCAAGGCTTTCCATTTAACAAAAGTGTCAAATACATAGATTTGTTTCTAATACAATAAACCCAAACTTTTCTTGTTGCATCATCAATAAAAGTAACATAATAACTTGAACCCCCAAGAGATGATACATGAGCCTGGCCCCCACACATCAGAATGCACCAACTCTAACTTTCTCTCTTTCTTTGTAGGTCCAACCTTGAGAAACCTTACTCGCTTATGTTTCCCATATATGCAGTCCTCACAGAACTCCAAACATGTTTCTATATATTGGGAAAATCCTTCTTTATGATCTCCATGCCCTTATGGCTCATATGACCGAGCCTATAGTGCCACAATGTTATATCTACTTTTGAAGCCACAAGATTACAAACATTAGTGCTATAAGTGGTTAAATACAAGGTTCCAACCTTCTTACCTCTTTCCACCACAAGAGCACCCTTAGTAACCTTCCAAGAGTCCATTGTAAATATCACAATATAACCATCACTTCCCAACTGCCCCTACCGATATCAAATTTCATCTTAATGTAGGCACATGTCGACATCCTTCAATAGCCAAGTATTCCCATTCTGCATCTTAACCTGAAAATATAACCTTTTCCAACTATGTTGCAAGGCTCATCATCACCAAGAAAACATGCCCAAAATATCCTTGAACATAATCAACAAAAATAATGCCTATGTGGAGTAGCATGGAAAGAAGCCCCCGAATCTAAAACCCAAGATTCAATAATATTGTGCAAAGAAAGAATCAAAGCATCCTGACATACATTACCCATTGCCACATTTGCCTCCTTGTTTTCTTCCTATTGTTTCTTCTTGTCCCGAAGCTCCCAACAGTCCTTCTTTGCATGCCCAAACTTTCCACAATGCCAACATACTATCTTGCTTTTGGATTTTGACCTTGCCCGATCCTTTGATTTTCCATGGCTTCCTCTATTCTTTTGTCTCCCTCTAGTTTCCACTATCAAAGCATTCCCTAAAGTAGAAGATTCACTAGAGATTTTTCTTCGCATTTCCTCACTTAGAATCACCCCTACAACATCCTCAAACTTCAACTTTGAGTTAGCTGGAACCGAGTTGCTTACCGCCATTACTAGGCTATTCCAACTCTCAGGTAAAGAGAACATAACTAATAAAGCCCTAACTTCTTCATCAAATTCTATTATAAATAAGCTAGCATATTTACAACCGTATTAAAATCATTTAAATGATCTACTATTGAACCATTATTAGACATCTTCATATTAAACAACTTTTTCATTAAAAATATCTTATTAGAGGAAGAGGGTTTTTCATACAACTTCCCTAATGCATCCATCAGTTCTTTTGTAGTCTTTTCCTTTGAAACATTAAATAATACCGAAGATGCAAGACATAGCTGGATTGTCCCAAGTGCCTTCCTATCTAGAAAATCCCATTCCGCATCTGTCATGCTCGAGGGTTTTTCACCTTCTCAAACAATGGAATATAAAGATCCTTCTGATAAAGGTAATCTTCCATCTGCATCTTCCAAAGACTAAAATTCTTCCCGTTGAATTTATCAACCCTAGATCTTCCATCATCTGCCATAGCTCCCACTCAAGATAAAACTTTTCCTGTGATTCAAAACTTCAAGCAAACCAAACTAGGCTCTGATACCAATTGTTAGGAAATAAGGGATAAAATATGTGGAATAATCCCTCACAAAATCACAACAATAGAAACTAATATGCAGAAAATATTACAAATCTCAAATAAAATTGCAGAATAAAATAACACAACACAAAGAGACAATATTTAACGTGGTTCACCCAATTTGGGCTACGTCCACCAAGAATCACTTGCTCAAATTTTATTACAAGTCACCGCTCTCTCAATACAATACCAGATCTGTTTGGAGCTATGATCAACAAACTCTATAGAATTCACACCCGAATTCAAAACACATCTGCAATGTTACATAATCCTACCATATGCATAAACCATATAAGTAGACAACTACTTAAGTAGTTTTACAAAACCGTGGGTATCAAAACCATGGGAAAAAAACCATCCCATAAACCTATGGTTCAAAAATCCCACCCATATGAGAAAAGCACATTTCTTGATATATCGGGAACATTTTAAGGCCAAAAAAAAAATTGGGGTCCGCCCAGACCCGAACCCTGGTGAGACAACTGTGGAAAAGTGTACAATAAAGTGTACAATCTTCAACACTTTCTCACATGAAAATAGGCTCCACAACCTAACACATGAAGCCATCATGGAGGAGGCTCATGGAGGGATATCGTGAGGTCATTATGTAGGATATGCACATACTCTTAGTGTACAATTCTTCAACACATGTCTATGGTGGGAGACATTCTATAAAGATACTAAGGCTTTTTTCAGGACATGTGATCATTTCCAAATATTGAAATCCCAGAAATAAATATGAAATTACTTTGAGACCCATATCGAGTGTGGAACCTTTTGAGAAATGGACAATTGACTTTGTAGTATTAGGACCGAGGTTATAAATAACTATATAAAAATTTTATTAATCCAAACATTAATAACCAAAAAAATAACAAAGAAATTGAATGAAATAACATAGTGACACCATATTTAACGTGGTAAACCCCAATGGGGTAAAAACCATGAATAAGAATTTTCCATATATGAGAAAATTTTACACAGTCGAGTAAGTCCTTTCCTCACTCTTGCTCCATGTTTTTACTCCAGTGTGAATTTGATTCACTCTATTATGGTCCACGTCCATATTTATATAACCCCAAGGGTTATGAACATATAAGTGATGGGGTATACCCCTGGTTTAAATAAATTGATTTAATTAAAAATCAATTAACCATAAACTCATAATTTATATTAAATAATTAAGAATATAAATATTCTAAATTATTTAATTATAAACTAAGGTTTATAATAGAACTTAATATTATGTTCTAACACCCCCTTAATATTAAGTGGGGAACCATATGCCAACATTACCTATTTTTACAACAAGATTTACAAATCCATAAACCATTAGTGAATGTTTAGGCTAGCATATCACTTTTGAAGGATTTATAACACCTTCATCATGTTCAAATTACCTTTTAGTACAAAAGGATTTGGAATCCATAAATCGAAGTATGATTTAGGACAAACATGATTTTTGATACTAAATCCCATAACTTATTGTGAGAAAGATTCTTAAAACCACATCTCTATGAGCCTTTTATAACACAAGGACCTACTTTACAAATAGATGTAACACCTTTACACCGTACATCGTAAATTCTATCATTTTACAAAGATCATAAATATGTTTTTTACAATGCTTTATACCGAAGAAGAAGTATGGAGGATAAGGAGTCATCAACCGGCCGACCATTTGGAGGTGACATTTCCATACACACTCCCCCTTAATGGCAACTCTGAAAGGCCAAACGATTGTATGAAACTTGTAGAACTTTATAGCACACAATGGCTTAGTAAACATGTCTTCAACTTTATCTTCAGTCAGGTAGTACTGAAGATATATATCACTGCAGAGAACCTTCTCTCGGATAAAGTGCATATGTATCTTGATATGGTTTTTCCTTAGATGTTGAGCTAGAATTTTAGCGAGAGAAAAGCAACTCTAGCTATCACATAGAATAGAAGTACTTCCTTTAGCTTCCATGTGGATCTCTTCTAGCAGTCGTTTTAGCCACATGGCTTCTTTCGTTTCTTCCATTATACTTTCTACTTCCATTATAACTTATCATGTTCCATCTATAAATAAATTATAGTTTATATTTGTTTTGATTATCTCAAAAATTTAATTTATTCTAGCCATTTAGGTCATATGTTATATTGAAATTTAAAATATTTATTCATAACATATTTTATTCAATATAGAGTAAAATTCTCTATTTAATCAATGAAAGATTTTAATGACGTCCCATCAGACTGAAGAGTCTATGGGACCAAACGAAACCGATACACTCGCAAAAAAGAATTATTTTGTGATCCCATTTCAAAACTCAAGTTTTGCCATATCAACTCTTCTATGGGACCGTGAATCTTGAGCACTAAACCCTAATGATCTTTTGAAGTTTTGTTTTTGCAAATAACTCATTTAAGTTGTCCACTTTTAATTCACTTTTTGTACTGGATATGGATATCATCATATGCTGAACACTCCATAATGAAATGCCATTCCGTTTCAACAACCCCTTTGCTGCAAAAAAGACAAATTCTCCTTTCCCAATCCTCTTTGGGAATAGTCCATCTACCGGTTTCACAACGAAGATGATGTGATCCGGTCCTCAACTGAGCCACTAAAATCCTTGCCTTACCTTTGATAACTGCTCCCTAGGTAAGCTTTTTCATCATGCTCCCAAGTGGGGTTGAAATCTTTGATATATTGAGCTTTCTTATGACCCATTTGTTCTATCCACATGGCAGTCCTAAACTTCTCCATCACATAATTTTTTATTTCCCTGTTGTTGTTAGGACACTCCTGAAAATTGATGCCCCATTTGTTCATCCATTTGTTGTTCTGTTTCATCCAGGTTTTCTTTTTGCGCTCTAGATTATCCTTTGTAACCATTTTGGGCCAGCGAAGATCGTCCATGCTTTCAACTTTTTTCAAATAGCTTATCAACCGAGTTATTGCCGATGCTTCCATCGGGAAGGTACCCGCTTCAGCTAACAAGATCTCATAAGGAACTGTTGATTTGACTTTAAGAGTGCTTGTGATTAGATGTTTCTGGATTCTTTCTAATTGTCGCCATCCATGCTTTGACACGCTACTTCCCCAAACCTCGCAACCATAAAGAGCAACCGGAGTAACCAACAAACCAAAGAGGGTTTTCTTAGTTTTCCAGTCCCAAAGCTCAGCTTTCCTACACCTATTTGAAGTAGGTAAGATGCTTTCCAACCTCCCTGTATCCTTTTTTCTCTGCAAGTCTCCCAACTCATCTTGTTGTGGAAATCAATCCCAAGATATTTATATTCTGTAACAATTTCCAAAGTACTCCCCTCAAAAAAGAAAGTTAAATTGCCTCTCTTTTCTTTTTAGAGAAAAAATCATGATTTTTGTTTTGCTAGTGTTCACTTGCATCCCGACTTCTGGCAAAAGAATTCTAAAGCTTTTAGATGCTCCCTCAATCCTTGAGTTGTTGTTGAAATTAAGATAAGATCATCGGCATATAAGAGTAACTTCACCACGTACTCGGCCAACTGAACACCCCCTCCTTCGGTTTTACGTAACCATTCTTCAAGCTTATCAATGTATAAACCAAACAAAGTGGGAGAAAGAGGGCAACCTTGTTTGACCCCAATGTCACTACCAAAGCATTCAAGACATACCTTCTCTTGTTCTGATTTTAGCTCTGACCTGCTCATAAAGTCTATGCACTGCTTTCTGAGCTCATCTGGAATCTTAAGTTCCTCCATCCTGTTCCAAAGTTTGTCTCTAGGAACCGTGTCAAAGGCTTTCTTAAAATCAACAAAACAACAAAAAGCTTCATCCCCTTGGGTATCCCATACCTTTTCAATCAAGTGCCTAAGAGTGATGCAATGATCAATGGTTGAATGTTTAGATCGGAAACCTGCTTGTCCTTTTCCCTTTTGCCCTCTCTTTCTACCCAATTGCTGATTCTACATTCTATCATGCCCCCAAATAGCTTACCAAAAAGAGGATTGATCATAATAGTGCGATAGTTAGAAGGATTATTGATATCTCCACTTTTAAAAAGAGGAATAACCACACTAGTTGTCCACTCTAGTGGGAACCCAACCTGAGTTACATTATTGAAGATTTTTTTGATATGCGGAGTGAGCACCTCAACCCCCCACTTTAAAAACTCAGCCTGCAACCCATCAACATCTTGAGCTTTACCATTTGCTAGATTCTTTATGCCATGTTTGATGTCTTCCTCCGAAAAAAGTTCAATCGAAGTATGAATGATGGGAGGAATATCCTTTTGTTGAGACCGCTCGTAGAGTCTTCGCATATTCTAACCAATGAGCTTTTGTGATATTGTTTTCTATGTATGTTTTCTTTTGTTCAACTCCTTCCGTAATCCTTGGGATTGTGTTTTCCGAGAGAAATTAATTCAGACCTTCTCTTATTCACATAGCTTTCTTTTTTTTGTTGAACCAATCTCTCGTATTTCTTTTTTTTTTTTTTTGTTCACGTCACTTTCCCTCATAGCTCTCTTGGCAGCCTTACAATCTTCGTCATACCACGGATTTGTTGGAAAAGTATTTGCAGCTCCCTTTCTAGGCTTAGATTTTTTGCAAGCACTTAATGCCTTGTGAATTAATGGTATCAACAACTTACTACAAACATAACCCCTTGCCCCCTTGTTTGTATTGCTCTCGATATCATTTCTTGCCATCTGAAATTGTTGTTCAAGGGCAGCCACAAAGATTTCCTGATTTTCTTTATTTAAAATGATTTTGCCTTGTTTTGGAGATGTCTCTTGCATGCGATGAACTTGTTTTCCCTGTTGTTGATTTGAAATGGTACCAAGTTTGACCAAGAGAGGATTATGATCAGATTTGAGCTCAATAGGACAATCTCCAATTTCAAACTCGAGCAACCTACAAAAATAGAGCTCGAGTGCATATTACATAGTCCACTACACTTTGTCCATTGTAAGTTTTGCAAGTGATATTGCTAGATCTGGGCCAAGCCTTCATGCCATTACAAATAACCATGTCGTATAAGCTACATAGACCTAGAAGCTCAACCCCAAAATGATTCACCCCTCCATTACCATCTTGAGATAGTCTTTCCCAAAACTTGTCCTCTGCTTCGTTAAGCCAAAGCGGATTGTCATCTCCACCTTTTTCATTGCCCAACTGAAGAGATTGATTATTTGTAGTCCTTGCATTAAAGTCCCCCATCAAAATAATTTCCCAGATGCACTAAACACAGAGATGTCTTTTTTAACGAAGCATATGGGTCTTCCATATCCAAATTTCTTTTCTTATATGTCTTTGAGCCTTTTGGTGCAAAGTAGCAAGCAACCAATCTAATTATTGCCTTGTTATCTGATATTTTCAGCCAAATGTATTGCTTATTTGCATCTTCCTTTTCCACTTTGATGATCCCTAACCACGCTTCTTTGATTAGCACTGTAATTCCCCATGTCCTTTCCCTGTTTCACTTCCTTCATTCCAAACTGAAATTTTCTTGTACCCCTCGAAATCTGGGACTTTGCAACCATCGTGCTCATGAGTTTCTGTAAGAATAATAATATCTTTTCCCCTCTGCTATGGGCCCCAACCCGGGTCCTCTTCTCCATGGATACCCCCTGCAATTCCAACTTACTATGTGCATGGGATCCCGTGGGGCCCCAAATTCCTATTTCTTGTTTGACCAATGATCACTGATTTGGGCCTTTCCATTCCTTAATTGTGCCCATTTTCCTGCCTCTCTTGCTTTTTTCACTTTCTCCCATTCCTTCTTTCGGTCTTCTTGTTGAGACAAATGTTAAATATATATATATATATATATATATATATATATATATATATATATATGTATAGATATATATGTGTGTGTGTGTCTCAAGAAGTCCCCGCTTTTTAGGATAGCTTTCGCTTGTCTTCTACGGTTCTCATGACAACTCGCACATGCCGATCCTTTCCTCCCTCTATTCTCCCGCCAATCCTATTAGCTTGTTGTATATACCTATCCATTGTCCATTTCAACTTGTCTCTAAGGAAGTCCTTGCCAATATGTCGGTTCTCTCTTTTTCACCAAAATCTCTTAAGCCTTTGATAATAAAATTTACCGCTTTGTCTGTTGGTCTTTTTCTTCTTTTATCTGAGTTTTGATGTGCTTCTCTATGACTTGCCTTTGTTCATTTGATGATCCGCTTACCACTTGTGACCAAGTTTTGGCCTCTTCTATCTGATCTCTTAGCTGGTTTTCTTTTATTTCCATGTTTTTAATTGTTGATTGGATTTCATTTATCTAAAATGTTTCATTTCCTTTTACCGTTTCGATGTTTTTCTCTCTCCGCTGCTTTCAAATGTCCTAAGTCGTGTTTTAGAATGACTAACTCTTGTTGTCCTCTTTCCATGAGGTTTTGAAGATTTAACACTGCTCTTTAAGGACTTTATTTTCCTTTCCAACTTGTGTCTATGTGCTGCACATTTTTTTCTCTCGTTGTCTTCTTGCACCTTCCGATTTTCTAAAGTTCCAAGTCTCTCTTTCATGCTCATGAGCTCATTTACATACAATTCTGAAGACCACATCAAAGGGGTAGATGTAGGGTTGTATAGTTGTTTAGGATCTTGCACTACTTCCTCTCTTTCATCCTTGTTTGTTTTTTTTTTTTTCTGTTTTGCTTAGTTTTGGATCCTCTCTATCCTCCTTATGTATTGATTGTTTTCCTTGTATTTGATAATCTTTGAAAACAAAATTCCCTTTGTTGTTCGTTATTTTTGGTAGAATCAAAGTAAGATTTTTCTTTTGAGTCTTCCTTAGCTTTTTGGCATGCCTACGTCATAGGATCCCCTTATACTACGCTTTGCATTCACAAAACCAGCTTTTTCCTGTTCCCAATGCCAAAGTTTGAGAGTTTCCTTGTATTTCTATTTGCCATTGATAAATGTGCCTCAAGTAATGTACCTATGTAACTCCAAGTTCAGATTTCTTTGAAACCCTCATGCTTAACCATGATTTTCTTGTGTTTGTCGGTTTGTGCCCTAGAACACTCCACCACTTTATAAATATTTCCCTACCTCGTAGATTATTTACAAGTTCTTCGGAATACCAGAGCTTTGCGATGGATCCCGTTGTTTTATCCCACTCAAACCCTAGCTCCAAAAATATTTGGTGCCATAAGCTCCTCAGTGCTCCCGATGTTGGTCCAGTGCTCCCGCTCCTTTGTTAGAATTCACATGGAAACTTATACCACGGATTAATAAAGCCTAAGACCCTTGTTATCCCGCTCAACGTGGGACTAAACCCACGTGATTGTAAATAACATCCCAAAAATGCGGGATACATGGAGAGCTCAATGACTTGGAATATATTAAGAGGTCCTTTGACCAAGGAAATATATATGCTAAGTGAGGTGGCCCAAACAAATCACACCACATAGAGGGCCACCAATAAAATGACCAAAACAATGCCCACCATTAAATATGAAGCGTTCATAGTGGCTAATGGGGGTAGTAAAATATATTTTATTTAAACTATATGTGGAGCACACAAAGATAAATTGGCCAACCATGCGTGGGATGTGGCATTAATATTTGTGCATTGGTTGTGCACTCCATCTTTGCATTAGCATGTATGAAGGTTAGGCCACGTGGGGATATGAGAGGAGGGTGAGGGATGAAGGGGAATGCCCCACTATTTAGTGTAAGCATAAGTTTACATTTTTAGATGTTGATAGGATATTTTAGGTTAATAAAAACATTTAATCAAAGGTTAAAAGACATAAGCTATAATATTAAACTACGTTATAATTTTTAAGATAAAAGAATAGGCCCCCTTTAGATATAGTTTTATATTAACATATAAATAATATATGTTGTATAGACCTTATAAAATTAGGTTTTCATTATATAGTTTATATTAAACTATAGAAAAATATAAACTATAGGATATTTGAAATATTTAAACTATACAAAAATTTAATGTATAGTTTTTAGTATACTTATAAGTTTAGACCTTGTAAATTATAGTATGTTACGAAAAAAAAAAAATTATAAAGGGGGTAAAAAAATCGCGGGCATGTTAAAAGAAATAAAAGAATTTTAACATGGGGAAAAGAGATTTCAATTTCACATGAAAATTACCCTCAAGATTTACATAGGGGACAACATTTTAACCCTTCTAATGAGAAAAATTACAAATCCTATTTTGATGGAGCTTTTCTCCTATCTTCATTTATTTTTAAATTTAATCGTGAGAACTTTTAACCTGCACACATGAAACTATAGAAAAATTTGGAATTATTTCATATATTAATTAACCCTTACTGTTCTCATATGGGGGCGGGGGAGGGGGGTGTAAAATAAATATTAATAACCACCTAACTGTCATTCCATTGGTTAATTAATAAAAAGAATTACCAAACCGCTACGATACCATATTAGGATTGATTTTATAAATAACTATATAAAAGGTTTATTAATCCAAACATTAATAAATAAACATTTAACAAAGAAAATAAATGAAATAACACAATGACACCAGATTTAACATGGAAAACCCCAATGGGGTAAAAAACCATGAATAATAATTTTCCGTATACAAGAAACTTTTGCATAGTCTAGTAACTCCTTTCCTTACTCTCGCTCCATGTTTTTACCAGCGTGAATCGATTCACTTGATTCTCTCCAACAACCATATTTGTAGAACCCCAAGGATGAGCATATAAGTGATGGAGTATACCCCGGTTCAAATAAATCAATTTAATTAAAAATCAATTAACTAAAAACTTAGAGTTTATATTAAATAATTAAGAATATAAATTCTTCCTGAATTATTTAATTATAAATTAAGGTTTATAACAACACTTAATATTATTTTATAACATGTAGGACCTATTGCACCACCCACATGTAGGACATGGCACACTACGTCATTACCTATATTTACTACTTGACAAGGTGTGTAACCCACACCTACAAAATATTGTACGACAATAATGGCAACATGTTTATCAACAAGTATGGATGCCCTTTGAGTTTAACAAGTGATAGAGGGACTCATTTCTTAAATGAGACTATTAGGATTTTATTAGTAGAGTTTATGGTGGCACACCATAAGACTACTCCTTATCACCCTCAGGAAAATGGCACTACTGAAGCTTTCAATAAGATCTTAGGATAGATATTAATGAAGATATGTGATGTTGGAAGAAAATATTGGCATGACAAGGTATCGTTCATTCTTTGGGCAAGCCAAAAACTTATAAATGATTAAACAAGGCCACAACCTTTCAGTTGGTGTTTGGCATAGAGGCTATACCACTTTTGGAATTTATATTACCATTCATGCGTATTACACGCGCAGGAGGATTGGACGATGAAAAGGTTGTGAGCTAGATGAGAGACACACCATTGCGCATTGGAGCTAAAAATCAAAAAGGAAAGACAATGTAACATTCCCATTTTAAGACATTAGAACAAGGGAATTTTTTTTTGATAACGTTCTCTGTTATAAATTACGTAATTTAGAACACATGATCAAGTTTTAATAATTGTTCTCTGTTCTAAATGACATAATTTAGAACACACAATGCTTTAAAACCAATTTTCTCTGTTCGCATATTCATAATATGGAACACACATTCAATGCCATTCAATCATATAATCAGATAACCATATGCTGCTGTAATGACTCGAAGAACTATCGATCTCCCATTTCATGGCTCGTAGTTTCATCGATCTCTCATTTCATGACTCGGCTACTTACCGATCCTTCATGTTAATCCATGCATTGTATACTAAGTATACTTGGTTCCCTTTACCGTTTCGGTTATTGAAGTGTTCCATTTAAGAGGCCTATCTCGAATATACATACCGATATTCATCTCGAAATCCTACTTCTTAAACCCGGGTGATTTAGGACAACGCAACCAGTGAGCTTGCGATACTTTGGCCAAAGATTTTCACATGCATGAAGATGATCATATTCCTAGACGTCATACTCAATGGAATACGTCCTTCATCCCACTTCATCTGTTACCTAGAATGGTCTTTTCGACTTGCCATCAGTCCTCTTGTCAAGGTTGAACTTTAACCCAAGATAGCAATATGAAAGAGTATGAGAGGCACTCGTGATGACTACAGGTACACAGACATGCCTCGTCGACCCTATTCAACTACATGTGTCTAGTTACCTTTAGTCCTCGCGAGTTACTCCGTATACGAGGTCATATTCCTAGTTGGGTCCAAAGTATAACTAAGGCCAAGTCAGAGCTTATGTAAACCTTGATGATTCGATTGGAAGGGTGTTGCAACATGTCAGCTACAACATTGTGTCATCATGAAGGCCCAGCCTTCATGAAGACACCATATTGCATCTGGCATGTGCCAACATCCTACGGAATCCTCCCATCAAAGATTACATATCCAGCTAAAATTTTGATTAGATTCTTATCTTTAGTGTTTTTAAGAATAAGTTTCAGCAACCTTGCTGATCCTCTAACCTCATAGTTCATTACAGTTGCATAGCCAGGAATGACTTGAATTTTCTCGTAGCTTAATATACATTCACTCTTCCATACCGAAGGATTGCATATTCCTTTCTTAGTTAATTAATTTAAGATTCAAACTTACAGTCCACTACAACTTAACGCAATAATATTAACTCACTAAGCTTAATCAAGTTCATTCGCAACTGATTTTAAATTCATGTTTCCTTTATAATAGACGTCATTTGAATGAGGTCTATTTCCCAAATGAATGTACTCATTTATTCACAATTACCTTTCTTCGTCTAAGGTTTGTTAAGAGGAGATATGATTCCTCTTTCCGAATATCCTTTGGGTAATACATCCCAAAGAATATTAATGAAATCTGATTAGAATTCAATTGTCCTTTCATTAATATTCATTGGTTTAGAATTCAATTCCATATTTAATTTATACAAGAGTTCATGTGTATCTTACTCTTTGACTAATGTCAATTTAAAGGCCCATATTGACCTAAGTATTAAATAATTGCACTTTCCAACTTAAAATTTGTATTCAAGTGAAGAATAGACATTATTTCGTTGATGGTGAATCGTAGCACCCCTAATTATCTACAACTCGATGGGTTGAGACGAGGGTTTACTCAAAACCTAAACTAAATTTCCAAGGAGACAAGGTAAGAAGATGCATAAAATAAAACCTAAACTACAAAGGTGATGCACCGAGGAATGAAGAACACCTGTCTTGCTAATAAACACAGACCATTAAAATGCAATGCAAGATCATGCACAAATAGCCGATTCACAAAGTGAAAGATTAGGAAGGATGCAAATGAACACAGAGAGGGTTGAGAATCATCCACAGATATGCATTAATTTTCTCCAAATATTGATACAACACACCGCAAAATGCCAAGAGGCAAGGTTGCATTACAGTTTCAAATGGGAGGTTTTAACTCCACAAGTTCACCTGCTAAAGAGAAGAAGGGAGGGGCAAAACAAAATGTCCAACCTTAAAAAGAATCCCTCCTTAAAATTTATAGGAAGAATGAGAGAGAAAAGAGAGAGGAATTCCAAATCTACCCCAACCACCTCCAGGTTGCATTTAATTCATCTCATTATGGTGGTAGGTGAGAACCCTAGCAAACCCAAAAAGTGGCGAACTGTATTTTGCATTTTTAAGAATTTTTTCTCACCCAATTAAATATATCTAGTTGTAGTTGGATAGAGGACCTCGTAAGCTTTCCAAAAAGTCCAACCTTGCATGAATCCGAGCTCCCAGTCAAAAGTTATGGCCATCGAATATCTCGCGCTGTGGTCTCGCTTCCCGCGCGCTCAAAATGTTGCGCCCCGAAGGTGCGCCTTGGCACATCCGTGTGTGCGTCAACATCCCTTTACTGCACCTTGGCACATCTATTTCATGTCAACATCCATTTTCATGCGCTTTACCTGCGCCTTGGCGCATCTATGTCGCGCATCTATTTTCATGTCGACATCCATTTTCATGCGCTTTTTTACTCGCGCCTTGGCGCATCTATTTTCATGTCGACATCCATTTTCATGCGCCTTTACTCGTGCCTCGCGCATCTATCTTCATGTCGACATCCATTTTCATGTGCCTTTACCGTGCGCCTTGGTGCATCTATCTTCATGTCGACATCCATTTTCATGCGCCTTTACTCGTGCGCCTGCGCGCCATTTTCGCACATCTTCTTCATGTCGACATCCATTTTCATGTGCCATTTTACCCGTGCCTTGCATCTATCTTCATGCGCATCATTTTCATGTCGACATTCATTTTCATGCACATCCATTTTTTACTACGCGCTCGTGCCTTGGTGCATCTATTTCATGTCGACATCCATTTTCATGCGCCTTTACCTGCACCTTGGCGCATCTTTTCATGTCGACATCCATTTTCATGCGCCCTTTACACGCGTGACTTGGTGCAAAACGCAATAAAAATTAGGCTCGAGTTTCTTTGATTTCCATATTCTTCTGTTTGTCTATATCTACCTGGGGGAAAGATATATACAACAATTTGGTGACTCAATGGGATCACCTGCCTGCTAGGTAGAAGATCAGTGGCCTTTTAGCAATCCATTGGGCATGGAGTCATAAGCAATAACCTGAAACCAACCTGATATCTGATCCCGAGCCTGATACCGCAACTCCTTCTCTCGAGAGCACGCTGAACTATAAAAACAACCTGAGAGCAACAAAACCTGTGCAGAGCACTTAGGGAAATTGAAACCTAACTACAACAAGACAATGTGCATACGCACTTAGAGGAATTGAAAACTAATCTAATATTTACAAGGGTAAACCTTTTCCTTTTAGTAGCAATGTTTAAGATAGATTCCGTTAACCGGAATCGGGAGTTCTTCTCCATCCAATGTAGACAATTGGAAGGCATTACTACTTTTACATCCCGTGACCATGTAGGGGCCACTCCAAATGGCATCAAACTTGGAATGCCTTCCTGGTTTTGCCCGATCTGCATCCCATTTCAGAACTAGGTCCCCTTCCTGGAAGGTCCTTGCTCTTGCCTTCTTATCAAACCATCTTTTTACTAAGGCCTGATCCTTTTCAATCATCAAAACTGCATGTTCTCTTATTTCTTCCAATTCCATCAACTCTGCATACCTGGCCTCCATTGGTTTGAACTCAAACAACTCCAATTGCTTCATGAGCTCCAATGCAGGCAATTCTAATGATATAGGCAACACTGCCTCTTTCCCATAGACCAACTTGTAGGGAGAATTACCTGTAGACCTCTTTGGCGTTATCCTGTCAGCCCATAATGCTGATTTTAGCTTGGTATGCCATGTCCTTTGGTTTTCATCCGAGACCTTCTTCGATGATTCTTAGCAAATTCTTGTTCGTGGACTCGCTCGTCCATTACCCCCGTGGGTAATAATTTGAAGAGGTGCTCAAATAGATTCCATTCTTGACAGCCCATTCGTAATCTTGGAACCTATGAATGCCAATGCATTATCTCGATATGATAGTGGCAAAGCACACCGAACCCGGTCACTATTCCTTCATAAAAGTCTAGTATGTTAGACTCATTTGCTTCTTTCGAGCGCTACGCTTTCGGTCCACTTGGTGAAATAGTCCGCTGCCATGAGAATCCACTTATGGCCTTGGCTTGAGTTTGGGTTGATGACCCCGATGAAGTCCAATCCCCATTGCATAAATGGTTGGTCAACCAAAATTGGGTGCAATGGAAGTGCTGCTAGTCTTTCTTTTCCTGTGAAGAGTGCACATTTCTTGCACTTTCTTATCCATGTATAGCAGTCATCAACACCGCGGCCAATAATAATACCCGCCTTCATAATCTTGAGAGATGTTACTCGTGGGGAAAAATGTCCTTCGTAATCTCCATCATGAAAATCTCGTAACACCCTCTCAATTTGACTCCGTCCCAATGCACTCAATAGAACTCCATTGATGTCTTTTTAAAAAAACACCATCAACAAGCACATATGGAATGGCTTGTAATCTAAAGTATCTCCTCTTTGCTTTGCTCATTTCTGGAGGGCATAGGCCTGTCTGTAGGAAGTGTATCATATTCTGAGTCCAACAAGGAGTGGGCACATCATCATTTTCCTGTTCTTGACCATCCTGTAGTACCAAGACAACCTCTTTTTCATCACCTGCTTCAACTTGTTGACTCAAGGCTAGTTGTTCACATAGTCCCTTCCCACGTACTAGTTTGGTGACCTTGATCTCGATGTCATATTCCATGACACGAGTTATCCATCCTGCACGTTTCTCATTCAGATCCTTGTTTAGAAGGAAGTCCTTGACTCCCGCATGAGAGACCAATAATTGGATCTTGTTGTTTGAGACTAGGTGCTTGAATTTCTTTAAACTCCTGATCACTGCAAGGACATGCTTTTCAATGAAAGAGTACCTAGTTTCGTATTCCTCCAAGCCTTGACTGAAGAAAGCAATTGGTTGTTCTAATCCTTCTTTGTTTTGTTGTACCAGATTGCAGAAATTGTGTCTCCACCACCAAAGGCATATAGCATGAAATCCTTGGAGAAGTCTGGATTGACGAGAGTTGGAGCTTGAGATATAGCCTCTTTTATTGCCTCAAAACTTGCCTTGCCTTCAGATGTCCACTTAAATGTCATGCTCTTTTTCAACATCAGTGTTATTGGCTTTACGAGAGCTGCAAAGTTTGGAACAAACCTCATGGACAAAATTGATCCTTCCTAAGAAGCTTTGAAGAGCCTTCTTGTGACTTGGCAATGGCAACGCTCGAATTGCTTCAACTCTTTCTGGGTCAATCGTCAATCCCTCCTTTGAAACAATATGGCCTAGAAGTTTTCCTTCGTGAGCCAAGAATATGCATTTTTTGGGATTCAATGATACCCCAAATCTTCTACACCTCTGAAATACCTGCCTCAAATGAAAGAGGTGATCCACTGCATTTTTGGAGAATACAGTGATGTCATCAAGATATATCAAAACTATTTTATTGATCAACCCCTTGAATGCCATATCCATTGCCCTTTGGAAAGTGGCTCCAACATTTGATAGGCCAAATGGCATCTTCTTGTAGGCATAGGTGCCCCATTTGGTGGTGAAAGCCATCTTGAACTGGTCATCTTCCTTCACCATTACCTGATTATACCCTGAGTAGCCATCTAGGAGAGAGAATCTCTCCGAACCGGATACTACTTGTAATATTTGTTCCATCAAGGAAGTGGGTAATGGTCTTTGAGAGATGCCCTATTGAGGTCTCGAAGTCCACACACAACCTGATTTCTCCGCTCTTCTTCCGACGAACCAAGTTTGCAACCCAACTTGAGTGCTTGATCGGAATATAATGCTTGCCTCTATCAACTTATTTAGCTCTTTCTTCATTAGAGGCTCAATGTGAGGGTTGATCGGTCTCTCGCTTCGCCCGATGGGTTTAGCATCCGGATCCAATTCTATGGTATGTTGTGCCAACTTTGGATTGAAACCTCTCAAGTCTTCATAACTCCATGTGAAGACATCTGGGAAATTCTTGGCAAAGTTGTATGAAATCTGATTTCTCCCCGCAAAGTGGCCACTTTGCCAATTTGAAGTGTTTTGCCTTCCCAACCGGAATTGGCTCAATCTTCTCTCTTGACTCGTATGTTAGCCTTTTCCTTACGGAACTGGTCGTTAGGGTCAAGATAGACTCCAATGTTACTAAACCCTCGGGAAGCTTGTTTTTCTCGCAGCCGCACTACTTGATCCCCATATCGCGCTCTAATCTATCTCCCGATTCCTAGCCGAGAATTCAGCCTCTTCTTGTAAGAAATTGACGATCTGTTGATCATTCTCAAACACCGCCACTTGTGTTATTATATCTGAATGCTGGTCTCACAATCACATGGATATGTGGCTGTGTTTTTTCCTTTTGATGTTGTCAACCACATCAAACATTGCTCCAACGCCGCGAGCCTATCTCGCGGCTTCATTTTTCTTCCGGGTATGGACATGATGTCAAAGCTTCAAAATCCTCAATGAGGTCCCATACCCTATTCTTGTAGTTCTTCAGCAGGTCATTCTTTGTAGCATGTTGTCCCCTGACTTGATTGACGATCAGCTCACTATCCCCGAACACCTGCAAGTTCTTTATGCCCTTTTTCCTAGCCCAATGAAGTCCATGAATCAAGGCCTCATATTCAGCTGTGTTGTTT
Source organism: Taxus wallichiana var. yunnanensis (assembly GCA_018340775.1). Lineage (NCBI taxonomy): Eukaryota > Viridiplantae > Streptophyta > Pinopsida > Cupressales > Taxaceae > Taxus > Taxus wallichiana. The sequence continues at coordinate 169,249,274 of CM031239.1, forward strand.
GAACAAGAAAACTGGAAACGAAAAGCTGAATAATATTTGATGCCTTGAGGTGAAACAAGCATAGCTCCTCCTCCTGCACCTTGCCTACTCCTTGATCCATCGAAAAATAATTTCCATACCTCATTTTCATCCTTATGGTTTGGTTTGGTGATGCTAGGAATAGGCTGGTTTTCTTCATGTATGCAATAGACTCCTAGCTCAGATTCTTCTACTTCTTGGTAGGGATCAAAAGCATGTACCTTGCTTGCCCATTCATCAAGAGTCAAATCTGGGATGCTTCCAACTTTGGTGTCAGCTTCATCTGTGCTTTGATAATCTTCTTGATCAAATGCTGAACAGTTGGCATTGATTTGGCTTGGAGTATGAGGCTCAATATGAAAGTTTGCAATTGGTTCAGATCTGATTGTGACCTTAGTACCATATCTTGTTCTGAACAACATGTGTGACCAATCAGCAGATAAGTAGCCTCCAATTTTAGCTGTGAAATCCCTTGATAAGCATAGGGAAAAGAGTGGTGGCAAATCTATCACTGACACATCTTGCAAAACGGTAACATTGGGGCATGTATGCAAGGTAAGATTCAAACCTTTAATTACTCCCACGGTTTCTACTGCTGTCCCATCCAATTGCACTACCCCTTTGATATGACTTCATATTGGAGACCCAACTGATCAGCTATTTGCTTGGGCATGACAGTAACTACTTGCCCCGAATCAATCATGCAATTGTGTACTAATTTATCCCCAATGATTAATGAAACATAGAATGGAGGGGGTTTCAAAACTTTACCTTGTTGTCCTCCATGATTCCCTTCAGGCTGAGCAGCATTTGTGAGGACCTTCTCTTGCATATGGGCCTGCTGGTTGAAGTTGACCAATTCTTCATGGCAGCTTGTAGAAGATCTCTTTGTCCTGGGATGGATAAAGATTCCCACATTGATATATTCACATTTGTCTTCTTCATTTGATCAATGATGCTAAATGGGGATGAAAGATCTCTTTGCTGTCCTTTAGGCTACACATTCCTTTCTTGTGCATGGGCAGCAACAACTGGCATTTGAGTTGGTTTAGAAGGTGGTTTGGGCTGTCCTTGCGTGTTTGGAACTGTATTTTGCTTACCAACACCTTGTGGAGTGATGGAAGGTTGTAGATCACTTGGAGCCAATGACTGCCCTTCACCAATATTCCTCTTCTTTGATCTTGTGTTAGCTGCTACACTCTGAGAAATTGTTTGATTCATGCCACAAAAATCCTCAGCTTGCCAATTCGCAAGTGCGGTATCATTTGGAGCTGTGTTTTGTTGAGATGTCCCTTGTTGCTGATTTGCTTCTTGACTCACTTCACCCTCAACGCCAGTAGTTGTCACCATCAAGGCTTGGTTCAAAGCACCATTAAAGCACATAGATTGGTTGTGAGGTTCATTGCATGGGAAACACCAATCATACTCTTGAGCTATGTTGTTTTGGACTGGCACTAATGCTTTAGAAGCAGATGCAACATTGGGGTTATAGGGCTGAAATGGTCTATTAGTGGGAGGCCTTACTTGGCTTTGATTTTGATTTGCAGCCTGAGTTGGTGACCTATTTTGTTGGTATGGGGGCCTAGCCTGGTACTGCGCTTGAGGCTGATATGGTCTAGCACTTTGAGCTTGTTGTCTTTTGATAGTCACCAGCTCATTTCCAAGGTTTTGCAATTGTTTCATAACCTCTGGAGTTCATTTGAAGCACTAGAGGATGAAGTAGAAGTTTCATTTGAACTTTGATTTCTAGGAGTGGGAATAGGAGCCAAAGTGGGTGCTTGACTAGTGCTTGGATTTTCTAAGTTTGGATACAAGGGCATGGGAGGCCTCAGAGCCAGCTTACCACCTTGAATAAGATATTTTTCAGCCCTAATGGCAATGCTATATAAAGGCAGTAAGGTTGTGCCTCCCATAGATTGAATTAACATAGAAATATCGAATTCAAAGCTTTAAGATAGTATAGAAAAGCACCTTCATTGTTGGCCTAACGGCCACCGGAATCCTATCCCAAGACCTTTGAAATCTGAAGTCAAGTCACCACCGCTCATTGGGAGCTCTCTTCGATAGTTGTCAATTGTTCTAGAGAGACAAATTGTCTCCCTTTTCTCCAAACTACTCATGGAGAACTATGCATAAATCGATTCCAATTTTGATAGAACCACCTGCAAGGCTCCTAAACCATTGCAATGCCTTCCTTTGAATGAAGATGCCAGCAATTTGACAGCAACATCCATTTCATTTATCTCATGGATTGCACAAACGTTAGCAATGTCTTTGACATGATCACCAGGAGTGGTATGATTTTCTCCAGTAAAAAATGGAATGTTCTTCAATGCTGCAATTGGAACTGGATTCTGTGCATTGAGGGCAAGTGGACTCGCTGCCAAAGTGAATTGACAAAGGGATTTGGTGGTTGCGCCATTCTGATTGGCCTGAGAACCCTTGTTGATGCGAGAAAAGGTCTACCAGGTGGAGGTGTAGACAAAGTCCGGTTAGGTGGAGATGGTGATCTTTGTGGTCTTCTTCCTCTCCTTCCTCTTCCTGGTGATAGTTGCAAGTGGACAAATAGCCCCTCTTCTCGAGTATCAGACCTGGTTTGAATTCTTCTCATATGCCTGGGCAACTTTTTCTGCTACACCACTGAATTCTATCCCTTCGGAGTCGCCAGATGTGTTAGATAATGAGCCTCAAAAGGCTAGATTATGCCAAGTTACACACCAAACCTGACAAAAATTAAACTCAAAATTTTAAAAGACCTGTATTTTTGAGATTTTAGGGTTTGGAATTTGATTTGGAATGACAGTCTCGAAAACACAAAAATGCCAGACTTTCGAAATCCCGAAATCCGAAATACCAAAAAACCATGAAATTTTGAAAGTCAAAATCTCAAAAAACTAAGAATACCCTTTTGAAGATTATCCCCCGATCTATCAACTGGTGAAATTTTGACTTGTTTTGAGTAAGTTAAGCCCTTGAAAATTGATTTCAAAGTTCAGCCTGGAAGGTGAAAATCTGAAATTGTAAAACCTGTAATTTTTAGTCCAAATTTCTTGAAAATTCCTTCAAATCTTGTGGAATGACCTCTTGGTCCCACCGGGCATGCCAAAACTATTGATGGCGAATCACAAGCACCCCGAATGTCTCGCAACTCGATGGGTTGAGACTCTCAGTACGATTGCATAACATGGAGCTTTTCCCAAGTGTGGGACCTTGCGAAATCGGAAAAGCTCTCCGGATGAAGGCCGGTTCCTATTCCTCTATTCAGATGCACACGTAAAAATGCAGAGGGTTTACTCAAAACCTAAACTAACTTTCCAAGGAGACAGGGTAAGAAGATGCATAAAATAAAACCTAAACTACAAAGGTGATGCACCGAGGAATGAAGAACACCTATCTTGCTAATAAACACAAACCATTAAAATGTAATGCAAGATCATGCACATATAGACAGATTCACAAGTGAAAGATCAAGAGGATGCAAATAAACATAGAGAGGGTTGAGAATCATCCACATACATGCATTAATTTTCTCCAAAGATTGATACAACACACTGCAAAATGCCAAGAGGCAAGGTTGCATTACAGTTTCAAATGGGAGGTTTTAACTCCACAAGTTCACCTGCCAAAGAGAAGAAGGGAGGGGCAAAACAAAATGTCCAACCTTTAGAAAGAAGCCCCTCCTTACAATTTATAGGAAGAATGAGAGAGAAAAGAGAGAGGAATTCCAAATCTACCCCAACCACCTCCAAATTGCATTTAATTCATCTCATTATGGTGGTAGGTGAGAACCCTAGCAAACCCAAAAAGTGGCGAACTGTATTTTGCATTTTTAAGAATTTTTCTCACCCAATTAAATATATCTAGTCGTAGTTGGATAGAGGACCTCGTAAGCTTTCCAAAAAGTCCAACCTTGCATGAATCCGAGCTCCCTATCAAAAGTTATGGCCATCTGAATATTCGTGCTGTGGTCCGCTTCTGTCGCGCGCTCAAAATGTTGCGCCCCGAAGGTGCACTGGCGCATCCGTGTGTGTGTCAACATCCCTTTATGCGCACCTGGCACATCTATCTTCATGTTGACATCCATTTTCATCATGCGCACCTTTTACCTCGTGCCTCTTTACCTGGCGCGCATCTATCTTCATGTCGACATCCATTTTCATGCGCCTTTACTCGCGCCTTCGCGCATCTATTTCATGTCGACATCCATTTTCATGCACCTTTACTCGCGCCTTCGCACATCTATCTTCATGTCGACATCCATTTTCATGCGCCTTTACCGCGCCTGGTGCATCTATCTTCATGTCGACATCCATTTTCATGCGCCTTTACTCGCGCTCGCGCATCTATCTTCATGTCGACATCCATTTTCATGCGCCTTTACCTGCGCCTCGCGCATCTATTTCATGTCGACATCCATTTTCATGCGCCTTTACTCGCGCCTTAGCGCATCTATCTTCATGTCGACATCCATTTTCATGTGCCTTTTACCTGCGCCTTGGCGCATCTATCTTCATGTCGACATCCATTTTCATGCGCCCTTTACGGTGACTTGGGCTGTTGGTGACGCAATAAAAATCAGGCTTTGAGTTTCTTTGATTTCCATATTCTTCTGTTTGTCTATAACTAAGCGGGGAAAGATATATACAACATTTCCCTTTAAATCTAACAGCATCATTGAATAAGTACAATTTCATCGAATAGGAATAAGTTAACGATTATATTTCAACAATTCAATAATGGTACAATAATTAAAATAACACACCTTTCCTTTTACTCATTCCTCAAGATTAAAATTTATACATTTTACAAGTCCACACAACCAGACTTCATTCATGCCAATCAGCATTAACAACTCAAAAAGAAAGAAGAATACAACTTTTTCTTTTTCCATTTCCCTTGAGAAGAATAATAAAATCTTAGAAAAGATCCATCCCTTAGTTAATCAGAAGAAGCATCATAAAACAACATGTCTTCATTTTTACTCACGGAATCCATCTGCAAAATTTACTTGCACGGGTCAGTTCATCGAACTGAGCATGTTAAGCACTTAACAATAAAATGAAGTGCTCTTGACTAACTATCTCAATAAAAGAACTTTGCTTTTATGAAACGTCTCAAAATTGAGATGGACATCACCTAAGAATTAAGTGCCGATAAGGATGAACAATTTAAGAACCCAGTCTCAATAATTAACATCACAATCAAACAATAATATTAACTAACACTTTTCAAAATAATTACAGCAAACACACAATAATTTATTCCCATTTCCTTACTATTTTCTTCCAAAAACGAAAAGAGTTCATTCCAGATTTAGACAATTACTACAGAGAATATTTTCTCTAAATAGTCCCAAATTAAAAGCATTTGTAAGAACTGATATATATATATATATATATATATATATATATATATATTATATATATTTGTTCTAATGCAATCACTATCAATTCCATTCCATCATTATAAATGGGATTCAAAAGAAAAGAATTGACTAGAATTTTAAATAGAACTCCTTCACTTTATACCACTCACTTAATTTCAACCAATTCAAATGCAGAAGAGAAAGGTAGTCATACACCGTGACAACAACTTATGTTACTTTCCAGAATTCAACAAACAACATAGTACTCTTTCAATTCAGAGAGGGGAAAAACAATAGATAAAATGCAATTGCTTACGCCGAAGGCAGTCATAAGTATATTCAATATCCGATAACAGAAATTCAAATAGGATAAGAAAAGAAAAGAAGTATTACTTCCAGTTACCCACTCAATAATCTCTTTCATTTAATCACAACCAAACTGGATGATTTAAACAAGAAGAGATAACAATTAGAGGTAACAATCAAGGAGAGAGAGAGAGCAATTAAAAGTCAATAATCGAATGAAAGGAAGAAGATTCGCATTACCTCTTCTCAATACTTAGCCGAGTATCAACTATGAAGTGCAGACTTGTTACCATTAGGGTAATTCCTTCCATACTAGACTATTACAGTCTTCATAACTTACTAACTACCATTCAAGGAAGTATTCTAGAATTCATTTTGCATTTGACCCGTAAGTATCAATAAAACGAACTTTCAATTAAAATTGTTTCCATTAATTATTCACCGAAAATAGACACATCCATCTAGGTATGAAATGAGTAAGAGTATACAGCAAGGCAACATGATCATGATTTCACTGTAATAAATAAAGAAATCATTTTTCAACCACAAGAGTAAGGAATCTACTCAGTTTCAAGTTGAAAACAATGAAAACAATGAAGAAGTTTAAATCTGCAGATATATATATATATATATATATATATATCATTGAGTTCAACGAAGAAATAAAATAAAATTTGTACGCTCTACCCAGTCCATTCAATAGACAGACTACTCTGTTCCCAATTCGATAAGAATTTCTTTCCAAATAGTCATACATGGGTACTAAGAACAAAATAGGTAGAACATTGTATCGTTTAAAACAAACCAATGTAAAGATGCTACTGATAAACTTATTATTCCTAAGGGAATTCACATCACCATTCACCTTAATACGGCAAAAAAATAGTCCACACAAAAAGTTATATCAACCATTCCCATGGTTTCCATAACCATTTGAGCACACAAAAACTTAGAAAAATAGTTTATACATCACCGTCTACTTCAGCAAGTTCAAACTCAAAATGGACAAGAAAATCAAATACCCATTACCTTGAAAAATTCAAACAGTAGAGATGAAGTTTGTTCCATTTACCATTTCAACAAATATCACCCATTTCTTCAAGTATGCATCAAGAAAATACCCATTACCTTGAATCAAACAACAAAGATGAAATTCATTTCATTTACTATTTCAACAAAGATCACCCATTTTCTCCAAAGTATGCATCAAGAAAATACCCATTACCTTCGAAATCAAACAACATAGATGAAATTCATTTCATTTACTATTTCAACAAAGATCACCCATTTTCTCTAGTATGCATCAAGAAAATACCCATTACCTTCAAAATCAAACAACAGAGATGAAATTTGTTTCATTTACTATTTCAACAAAGATCACCCATTTTCTCCAGTATGCATCAAGAAAATACCCAAATCGCATTTGTTTTCAAATGACAACTCAAGTAAAAGATCACATCTAACATATCAACATTTTATTTTTACAAGAACACACAGTTATAAGAGCAGAGTTCTTTTAATGAAGATGCTTAATAAAGAGCAAAATTGTTTAAAGAAAAGAGCCTAACATGCCTGTATATTTTTTGGTTAGCTCGTGGAAGGTCACAATGAGCTTCTCCCAAGTTTCTTCCTTCCAACAACGTTATTCAACAGACCTCCTAACTGCTTCCACGTTTCCACAGGCCTAGAAACCACTTGGAGGCGGTCGAACCGACAATGGCCGGAAAACAAACTTGCAGGCTCGAAAGAGCAACCAAAAAAATGTAGAGCAAAAACTCAAAACCCAAATGAACAACAATAACCCACAAAAATTCCTTTTCCTCTTTCCAAGGTGGGTTGGTTCCCAAAACCAAGGCCATTAATGCATTGAATGCCTCTTTCTCCCTCTTTCTCCACGCCACCACCGACTCAGATTTGGCAAGGTCTTTCTTTTAAATTTGCATGTAATTTCAAATTTAGTTGTGTTGTTAGTTAGAAGCCTCTAACTTCTTTTCTCCCACCAAACTTGGCATTTAAAACCACAAGGACTGCAATTAAAGTCCGTCATTTAAGTTTTACCTTCCCCCTTATCCTCCCATTTGGCATGTATCCTTAGGTCCCTTTTAGGACTAGCAATAGTTTAGGTTACATTGTCAATAGTTAGGTTTCCATCTAGGTCGCAAATCATTAGGATTTGTAATAATTTACATCCTTTTAATTTAAAATCCACATAGGATAATTATTAGGTCATAGGTTAAAACATAACCCATAGTTATTTTAATTAATAGGTTCCAAGTAGGTTTTACCGACTTATGTTCAAAACCAGTATAGTGCAGGACGTTCCGTCCAATGCTTAATATATACCTTGCTAACTTTGTATCAAACCCCTTTCTATCTTATGCTTTCCAGCGTTACAACTCATATGTATTCAGGAAATCAAACCTTACCATTGGCAAAGCATGGTGCCGAGTAAGTATACCTGTAACTAGGTTCTTTAAAATTTACAACAATCTCCAGCCCGGTTCCAGACTTCATTTTAATTAGAAAGTTAATCGACAAGATGACAATAAAGAAGGCTGAAGCATACCTTGGATCAATGGAATTGATTCAAGGTGTGTTATCAACATAAATATGAGTTCATCAAGTACAAAAGCAATTCTGTAGGTTCACACTTTGCAAAACACAAGTTATAATGACATCAGTCCCAAGTAAGCAAAGTTACAGTATGCATGAATTCAGAAATAAAGAATACTTACTTATTGCAAACATGACTTTCAAGGTCAAGGAATACACCTTCACATGACAATATTCATTTCCATATTTGCAGCATCTCAAAAATAAGTTATCATAGTAACTGCCAAGATCAAGATGTTACATACCTCCCTTCTTAAAAGAATCATCGTCCGATGATCAAATTAGCCAAATCATGTGTTTTAGGACAAAATTAGTTATCGTCCTTCCATTCATAGGTTCATAATAGAACAAAATTTAAGTTTTCAAAATAGTATTTTAAAATAACCATAAAATAGTTCAGTAACTGCCCAAGTTTGGCAGAATTATCAGTTTTTCAAATTTAATTTAGATCAAACAAGTATGGAAAAGTAGATCTCATTTCTTCGAGGTTCTCCCAAGTTGCACTTTCTTCACTAAACTGGTCCCACTGGACCTTACATTGATCTACTTCACGATTTCTTAAGTGCAACTGGTGAGTTCCCAACACTCGAATGGGCTTAACCATGATTATTCTGGGGTCTTGGACCTGTAAAGAATCCCAATTCAGCACATGTGATAAATCTGATGTATTTCTTAAGCAAGGAAATATGGAAAACATCATGCATTCGTGATAAAGCAGGAGGTAAAGCTAAACGATAAGCTACAGGGTTGATTATTTCAACAATTTCAAAAGGTCCCACATAACGAGGTGATAACTTGGTAGCCTTGCCAAAAGTTATAGAACTCTTTTTCGGCTTAACTCACGAAGAAAGACCTTCTCACCAAGTTTATATTTCCTATCAACCCATTTTAAGTCTGCATAACTCTTTTGCCTGTTGGCAGCCTCCTTTAAATGTTCACGAATCATTTTAATTTGTTGTTCCATTTCCATGAGGATTTCTAGCCCAATTATCTCTCTATCCTCTACGTTGTCCCAACTAACAGGGGTTCTGCATTTCCTTCCATACAATGCTTCGAAAGGTGCCATCTTTAAAGAGGCATGGTATGTATTATTATAAGAAAATTCAACCAAGCGGAAGGTACTCCTCCCATTTATACTGTTGGTCCATGCAATACATTCTTAACATATCCTCTAAAACTTGATTGACTCTTTCAATTTGTCCATCCGTTTCGGATGATATGTAGAACTGAAATTTAGTTTAGTTCCCAAGGCTGCATTAAGCATTTTCTAGAATCTTGATGTCATTCTCGGATCTCTATCCGATATGATCAATTTGGGTATTCCATGTAACCTGAAAATCTCATGTACAAACCTTCTTGCTAACACTGGTGAATCATCTTTTAGATTACCAACAATAAAGTGTGCCACTTTGGTTAGTTTGTCAACAACAACTAGGATGATATCATGTTTATTCCTAGACATAGGTAATCCTTGAATGAAATCCATAGTTATCACTTGCCATTTGTACTATGGAATCTTTGTGGGGTATAGTAATCTGGCGGGATGCATATGTTCTGCCTTAACATGCTGACATTCCAAGTAGTGTGTCACAAATTCCATCACATCCTTTTTCATTCCCTTAAAATATTCTTGCTGCTTTGCTTCATATCAGCAAGCATTTTTGTAATGCCAGGGTGTCCAGAAAAAGGTGAATTATGAAATTCAGCTAATAATTTCTTTCTTAAATCATTTGCCAAGGGTATATATACCTTTTTTCAAACCTCAAAATTCCTTCATTGTCAAAATGAAAACCTTTATACTTCACATCTTTTGGATCTGCAGCAAGTGTTGTTTTAACTTGCTGAAAATAAGAGTCAGATTCCATGACACTTTTCACCTCATCTTTAAACTGAGTTCTTAATGTTATAAGAGTAGAAATGTGCTTCCTATGACTCAGAGCATCTGCTACCCTATTTTCCTTTCCTTTAATGTAGCTTATATCAAAATCATACTGAGATAGAAATTCTAACCATCTTCATTGTCTTGCATTCAGGTTTGGTTGAGTAAAAATATACTTCAACCCCAGATGGTCAGTTTTTAGCTCAAAAGGCTTACCAAGAAGGTAATGCCTCCACATTTGAAGTGCATGAACAATGGTAGTGAGCTCTAGGTCATGTGGAGCATAATTTTGTTCATGTAACTTGAGTTTTCTACTTTCATATGCTATGACATGATCATTTTGTAATGAATACCTCCGAGACCCTCTCCAGATGCATCCGTTACAACCGTAAAATCTCCATTTGGGTCAGGTACAGTCAGAATAGGTGTTGTAGTTAATTGATCCTTTAGAATCTTAAAGGCAGATTCACATTTGTCACTCCAAACAAATTTCTTATCTTTCTTTTGTAATGAAGTGATTGGTGCAACAATCTTAGAAAAGTCCTTAATGAACTTTCTATAGTACCCCACTAGGCCCATGAAGCTTCTAACTTCATGCACGTTCTTGGGCACATGACACTCAGTTATAGCTATGATCTTTGAAGGATCTATACTATCCCATTCTTGCTTATAACATGTCCCAAATAATGCACTTCTGCATCATAAAAGGAACATTTAGACAATTTACCATACAACTTTCTCTTTCTCAAGATTTCTAGTACTATCTTTAAATGCTCCTGATGTTCTTCGACATTTTTGGAGTATATAAGAATGTCATCCAAGAATACAAGCACAAATTTGTCCAAGTATTCTTGAAAAATATTATTCATCAAATTCATGAAGGCGGCAGGTGCATTCGTCAACCCAAAAGGTAACACTGTGAATTCATAATGTTTGTACCTTGTTCTAAAAGTTGTTTTATGAATATCTTCCTCTTTTATTCTCAGCTGATGATATCCAGATCGAAGATCTATTTTTGAATAAACTGATGCTCCACGCATCTGATCAAACAAGATCATCAATCCTAGGAAGTGGATATCGATTCTTAATGGTTGCCTTATTCAACATTTTGTAATCAATGCACAATCTAAGTGTGCCATCCTTCTTCTTTACAAAAATTACCGGTGCTCCCCATGGTGAGACACTCGGTCTTATCAACCCTTTGGTCAAAAGTTCTGTAACTGAGCCTTAAGTTCCACCAACTCAATAGTGGTCATTCTATAGGGTGCCTTAGATATGGGCTCGGTTCCTGGCTTGATCTCTATTGCAAAGTCAAACTCCCATTTGGGTGGAAGACCCAGTAATTCTTTAGGAAATACATCATTGAAATCTCTTAACAATGGATATTTTTCCATAAATTCATTATCTTCCTTGGCAATTTTTGTCATTTTTATGGCATACAAAGTGCAGCCTCTATTTTTATCCTTTTTAATTACATAGCTATTAGTTTCCTAACTGCAATCCCATGTTTTACACCCTGAATGATTGTTGTTTTCTGCAGGTCATCAAAACAACAAATCTATTTTTCATAGTAGTCGACCTTTGCCTTATGTTCTCGCCAACCAATTAACACCTATAATTACATCATATGACCCCAAAGGGGTAACATACAGGTCAACTTCTGTGGAGAAACTAGGCAAGTCAAGGACTACCCCAAAAAGACACATATCAACTGTATGGACAACATTATTTCCATAATGTACCGTCCATGTCTTATCCATTCGTTCAGCTTTTCTTTTTAATTTCAATGCTAACTTAGTAGATATAAAACATTTAGTAGCTCCAGTATCAAAAATTATAACCACAGGTATACCGAATAACTTACCCGAACTTCTATGGGTGTGACTTGCTTTTCAGCTTGTTTGTTAGCCACCACAGCGTGTATCTGTGTTGCTGATCACGATCGTCCTTCTTCAAAGGATAGTGACTCACGTAATGGTCCTTTCCATAGTTGAAATAGCCTCCAACGGGCCCCTTCCTAGGCTCAAATTTATTTCCAGCCTTGAAGTTATCATTCTGGCTTCCATAGGACTTTTGTCCATTACCACTATTTTTGGTAAAGTCATTTCCGCATACTAGTAACAGGTTTGTTCATTCCTATTTTCTTATTGTTATCCAAATGATTTTTTTTTCATGCCAAACCTCTTCCAGGGTCCCTTTTTAGGTGTGAGAGATGAAGAAGAGTTGGGAATCTTCTTCCTAATCTCCTCCCTATGAGCAGAGATTGCCCTCAATTTTGTTCTTGTCTTATTTGCCTTTTCGACAACTCCTTCCATAGTGGTTGGACCGTGGACATCCACCTCACCACCAATGATGGGATTCAGTCCCATTATGAACTTTCGTATCCTGAACTTCTCATCAGCTTGGTACTGCGGTACATACTTAAGGAGTTTAGTAAACCCTTCCCAATATTCTATCACCATCAGCTTTCCTTGAGACAAGTTCTGAAATTCAGTCATTTTCTGATCATAAAAAGTTGAGGCAGCCATCATTGCCTAAAGTAACTTTTAAATTGATCCCAAGTTATGTCTGTTTCGACAATGTTCAACTCAACCTTACGGTTGTCCCACCATGATGATGCTTCATGAGAAAGCTGATATGCTCCCCATATTGCTTTTGTTTCCTCGGAGAAGTTTCTTATCACAAAGTACTTCTCCATTTCACTGAGCCAATTTTCAGCCCCATCCCCAAGTGTAGTTCCATCAAACTTTGGAGGACTTATTCTCTTTATATCATTTTGTGAGTTCAGCCACTAATCTTGCCCTTTTATTTTCAGGTTGATTAGGAACATTCATGTTACTATTATCAACACCTGATTTCCTCCATTGGTGTTGTCCACAGGAGGTGGCTGATCATTAATATCAACATCTTCTTCCTCCTCCTCATTTCCCATTGCTTGTTGTTCCAAAATAGTCAAACGATCTCTCGTATCTAGCAGGGCAGCAAGGATTTCATCTAGTTTTTGGGTAGTAGCTGCTTCTCCACCCGGTAATGGGTTGTTTGCAGCATTCCCTCTTGTTCTAACCATTTTCTATTCAACAAGAAAATGTAAACCTTATTAAATTGTGGACTCATTAGGTCCAAGAGCTGCAACCTTCAGCTCTGATACCAAGATGTAACATTCCCATTTTAAGACATTAGAACAAGGGATTTTTTTTTGATAACATTCTCTGTTCTAAATTACGTAATTCAGAACACATGATCAAGTTTTAATAATTGTTCTCTATTCTAAATGACGTAATTTAGAACACACAATGCTTTAAAACCAATGTTCTCTATTCGCATATTCATAATATGGAACACACATTCAATGCCATTCAATCATATAACAGATAACCATATGTTGTCTGTAATGACTCAAAGAACTACCGATCTCCCATTTCATGGCTCGGAGTTTCATCGATCTCTCATTTCATGACTCGGCTACTTACCGATCCTTCATGTTAATCCATGCATTATATACTAAGTATACTTGGTTCCCTTTACCTTTTCGGTTATTGAAGTGTTCCATTTAAGAGGCCTATCTGAATATCTGTTACCGATATTCATCTGAAATCCTGCTTCTTAAACTAGGTGATTTAGGACAACGCAACCAACAACTTGCGATACTTTGGCCAAATATTTTCACATGCTTAGCATGATCATATTCCTAGATGTCATACTCATCAATGGAATACGTCCTTCACCCCACTTCATCTGTTACCTAGAATGGTCTTTTTTGACTTCTATCAGTCCTCTTGTCCAAGGTTGAACTTTAACCCAAGATAGCAATATGAAAGAGTATAGAGAGGCACTCGTGATGACTAAAGGTATGTAGACATACCTCGTCGACCCTAGTCAACTGCGTGTGTCTAGTTACCTTTAGTGTCTAGTTACCTTAGTCATATTCTAGTCCTCGCGAGTTACTCCAAGATTTATACTATGTATACGAGGTCATATTCCTAGCTCGGTCCAAAGTAGAACTGAGGCCAAGTCCAAGCTTATGTAAACCTTGATGATTCGATTCGGAAGGGTGTTGCAACATGTCAGCTGCAACATTGTGTCATCATGAAGGCCCAACCTTCATGAAGACACCATATTGCAGCTGGCATGTGCCAACATCCTACGGAATCCTCCCATCAAAGATTACACATCCAGCTAAAAGTTTGATTAGATTCTTATCTTTAGTGTTTTTAAGAATAAGTTTCAGCAACCTTGTTGATCCTCTAACCTCATAGTTCATTATAGTTGCATAGCTAGGAATGACTTGAATTGTCTCGTAGTTTAATATACATTCACTCCTCCATACCGAAGGATTGCATATTCCTTTCTTAGTTCATTAATTTAAGCTTCAGACTTACAGTCCACTATAGCTTAACGAAGTAAGATTAACTCACTAAGCTTAATCAAGTTCATTCGCAACTGATTTTAAATTCAGGTTTCCATTTACAATAGACATCATTTGAATGAGGTCTATTTCCCAAATGAATGTACTCATTTATTCACAATTACCTTTCTTCAGTCTAAGGTTTGTTAAGAGGAGATATGATTCCTCTTTCCGAATATCCTTTGGGTAAGACATCCCAAAGAATATTAACAAAATCTGATTACGAAATTCAATTGTCCTTTCATTAATATTCATTGGTTTAGAATTCAATTCCGTATTTCATTTATACAAGAGTTCATGTGTATCTTACTCTTTGACTAATGTCAATTTAAAGGCCCATATTGACCTAAGTATTAATTAATTGCACATTCCAACTTAAAAGTTGTATTCAAGTGAAGAATAGACATTATGTCCCTTTAAATCTAACAACCATCATTGAATAAGTACAATTTCATCGAATAGGAATAAGTTAATGATTATATTTCAACAATTCAATAATGGTACAACAATTAAAATAACACACCTTTCCCTTTTACTCATTCCTCAAGATTAAAATTTATACATTTTACAAGTCCACACAATGGACTTCATTCATGCCAATCAACATTAACAACTCAAAAAGAAAGAAGAATACAACTTTTTCTTTTTCCATTTCCCTTGAGAAGAATAATAAAATCTCAGAAAAGATCCATCCCTTAGTTAATCAGAAGAAGCATCATAAAACAACATGTCTTCATTTTTACTCATGGAATCCATCTACAAAATTTACTTGCATGGTTAGTTCATCGAATTGAGCATATTAAGCACTTAACAATAAAATGAAGTGCTCTTGACTAACTGTCTCAATAAAAGAACTCTACTTTTATGAAACGTCTCGAAATTGAGATGGACATCACCTAAGAATTAAGTGCCGATAAGGATGAACAATTTAACAACCCAATCTCAATAATTAACATCACAATCAAACAATAATATTAACTAACAACTTTTCCAAATAATTACAACAACACACAATAATTTATTCCCATTTCCTTACTATTTTCTTCCAAAAACGAAAAGAGTTCATTCCAGATTTAGACAATTACTACAAGAGAATATTTTCTCTAAATAGTCCCAGATTAAAAGCATTTGTAAGAACTGATACATATATATATTGTTGTTCTAATGCAATCACTATCAATTCCATTCCATCATTATAAATGGGATTCAAAAGAAAAGAATTGACTAGAATTTTAAACAGAACTCCTTCACCTTTATACCACTCACTTAATTTCAACCAATTCAAATGCAGAAGAGAAAGGTAGTCATACACCGTGACAACAACTTATGTTACTTTCTAGAATTCAACAAACAACATAGTACTCTTTCAATTCAGAGAGGGGAAAAATAATAGATAAAATGCAATTGCTTATGCCGAAGGCAGTTGTAAGTATATTCAATATCCGATAATAGAAATTCAAATAGGATAAGAAAAGAAAGAAGTATTACTTCCAGTTACCCACTCAATAATCTCTTTCATTTAATCACAACCAAAGTAGACGATTTAAAAGAAGAGATAATAATTAGAGGTAATAATCAAGAGAGAGAGAGAGCAATTAAAAGTCAATAATCAAATGAAAGGAAGAATATTCACATTACCTCTTCTCAATACTTAGCCGAGTATCAACTATGAAGTGTAGAACTGTTACCATTAGGGTAATTCCTTCCATACTAGACTATTATAGTCTTCATAACTTACTAACTACCATTCAAGGAAGTATTCCAGAATTCATTTTGCATCTGACCCGCAAGTATCAATAACAACTGAACTTTCAATTAAAATCATTTCCATTAATTATTCACCGAAAACAAACACATCCATCCAGGTATGAAACAAGTAAGAGTATACAACAAGGCAACATGATCACGATTTCACCGTAATAATTAAAGAAATCATTTTTCAACCACAAGAGTAAGAAATCTACTCAGGTTCAGTTTCAATGAAAACAATGAAGAAGTTTAAATATATATATATATATATATATATATATATATATATATATATATATATATATATATATATATATATATATATATATGTATTATATATAATTCCATTCAACGAAAGAAAAAAAAATGTACGCTCTACCCACCCATTCAACTACTACTCTGTTCCTAATTCGATAAGATTTTTTCCAAACAGTCATACATGGGTACCAAGAACAAAATAGGTAGAACATCGTATCGTTTAAAACGAACCAATGTAAAGATGCTACGGTGAATTTATTGTTCCTAAGGGAATTCACATCACCATTCACCTTAATATGGCAAGAAAAAGAGTCCACACAAAAAGTTTTGTCAACCATTCCCACGGTTTCCATAACCATTTGAGCACACAAAAACTTAGAAAAATAGTTTATACATCACCATCGCCTTCAACAAGTTCAAACCCAAAATGGACAACAAAATCAAATACCCATTACCTTCGAAATCAAACAATAGAGAGATGAAATTCGTTTCATTTACTATTTCAACAAATATCACCCATTTTCTCCAAAGATGCATCAAGAAAATACCCATTACCTTGAAATCAAACAACGAGAGATGAAATTTGTTTCATTTACTATTTCAACAAAATGCATCAAGAAAATACCCATTACCTTCAAAATCAAACAATAGAGATGAAATTCATTTCATTTACTATTTCAACAAAGATCACCCATTTTCTCCAAATGATGCATCAAGAAAATACCCATTACCTTCGAAATCAAACAACAAGAGATGAAATTCATTTCATTTACTATTTCAACAAAGATCACCCATTTTCTCCAAAGTATGCATCAAGAAATACCCAAATCGCATTTGTTTTCAAAAAAACTCAAGTAAAAGATCACATCTAACATATCAACATTTTATTTTTACAAGAACACACAGTTATAAGAGCAGAGTTATTTTAATGAAGATGCTTAATAAAGAGAAAAATGTTTAAAGAAAAGAGCCTAACATGCCTGTATATTTTCTGGTTAGCTCGTGGAAGGTCACAACCGAGCTTCTCCCAAGTTTCTTCCTTCCAACAACGTTATTCAACCAGACCTCCTAACTGCTTCCACGTTTCCACAAGCCTAGAAACCACTCGGAGGTAATTGAACCGACAATGGCCGGAAAACAAACTTGCAGGCTCGAAAGAGCAACCAAAAAAATGTAGAGTAAAAACTCGAAACCCAAATGAACAACAATAACCCACAAAAATTCCTTTTCCTCTTTCCAAGGCGGGTTGGTTCCCAAAACTGAGGCCATTAATGCATTGAATGCCTCTTTCTCCTCTTTCTCCATGCCACCGCCGACTCAGATTTGGTGAGGTCTTTCTTTTAAATTTGCATGTAATTTCAAATTTAGTTGTGTTGTTAGTTAGAAGCCTCTAACTTCTTTGCTCCCACCAAACTTGGCATTTAAAACCACAAGGACTGCAATTAAAGTCCATCATTTAAGTTTAACCTTCCCCCTTATCCTCCCATTTGGCATGTATCCTTAGGTCCCTTTTAGGACTAGCAATAGTTTAGGTTACATTGTCAATAGTTAGGTTTCCATCTAGGTCACAAATCATTAGGATTTGTAATAATTTACATCCTTTTAATTTAAAATCCACATAGGATAATTATTAGGTCATAGGTTAAAACATAACCCATAGTATTTTAATTAATAGGTTCCAAGTAGGTTTTACCGACTTATGTTCAAAACCAATATAGTGTAGGACGTTCCATCAATGCTTAATATATACCTTGCTAACTTTGTATCAAACCCCTTTCTATCTTACGCTTTCTAGTGTTACAACTCATATGTATTTAGGAAATCAAACCTTACCATTAGCAGCATGGTGCCGAGTAAGTATACCTATAACCAGGTTCTTTAAAATTTACAACAATCTCCAGCCTAGTTCCAGACTTCATTTTAATTAGAAAGTTAATCGACAAGACGATAATAAAGAAGGCTGAAGCATACCTTGGATCAATGGAATTGATTCAAGGTGTGCTGTCAACATAAATATGAGTTCATCAAGTACAAAAGCAATTCTGTAGGTTCACACTTTGCAAAACACAAGTTATAATGACATCAATCCCAAGTAAGCAAAGTTACAGTATGCATGAATTCAGAACAGTAATACTTACTTATTGCAAACATGACTTTCAAGGTCTTTGCACGCCACTCGGGAAGTTGAAAATCCATTGGCTAGAACCATTTACAGTGGCCAAGACACTTGACTCGGTGTGTGTAAATTTCAAGTGCTAGATGGCACCATATTGCTTGGTTATTTAAATGGGAGTAGGTCAAGCCCTATTATAAATAAGTTTTCTTTATGTTTGTAATAAAGCAAAGTATTTCCATTTAGAATAGATTTCCCTTTAATGTTTTATTTTTATTGTTTTTTTATAATATGTGCATTCATGGGTAGGAGATGATTAGTACTTATTGAGTTGATGCGTAGAGGACCATGTATGCCTTTAGTGTTATAATTACCATAACATGGTTGATATCTATGATGAATTTTGTACTCAAAGTTGCAAACGTTGATATTTGATTCTTGTTTGAAGATGGTGTACTCTTGTGAACTAAGTAATCATGTTTGTTGTAGATAATATGTTATCTTCTGAAAATAGATAAAATCCTACCATGTATATTCTGAATTTAAATGAAATGTTTCATTCCTTATTATCTTTGGATGTTCACCGCATATGGATAGAGGAAATTAATTTATCCTAACTCGTTCATATCCATTATTGCATTTGAACTTGTGCTTCATCTATATGATTTCTAATGCAGATAAAAACACCTTGGATCAATTTCAGTGATCCAAGGCATGCTTTCAATTCTAAGATGTCAAGGTCATCTTGAACGAGATGGGAAGAATGTTGGATTTCTAAACCCGGGCTATCACGGGATCACCTTTGGTGACCTCCTCTGTTCACATCCTTCTTAAGTGATCCGAGAATGTCATTTTGATTCTTCATTCAGTAATATTGAATTGGTAATTTCAATGATTATTTGAGGAACCTAATTTAATCTAAGTTCCTAAGTTGTTATCATATCCTAAGTCTAAACTAAATAATTTTATTGATATGGTTGTTTATTAGATGAAGGGAATCCTAAGTCTTGTTGGTAAGATACTCTAAGACTAATAAACTAACCTAAGGACCTAAGTTTGTTTCTAATCTAATGTTAATGAACCTAACTAAAGGGCATGGACTAGCCTAAAGGGGATAGCGTGGATGACATAAGGAGGGGTGTCAGTGACACCAATCTCTAAGTATTTATGAGGCTTAAATGTGCAATTAAACTCTTTGTTACCACCAATTTTGGCAAGTGCATGGAAGTTTGGAGGAGGATGAGTTGTCACCTCTACTAAAGTTTAGTTGCATGGAGTTTTAAACTTTAGTTATAGCCAACAAGGAGTTTGCAAAGGTGAGAGATAAGGTAAGGACTCTGTCAGTCCTATATGCATTCATTGATCTCGACCATTGCAAAACGCTGCTGGGAAATAGGAGAAGTTGGAGTTAATTTTTTCATTTGGTTTTGTCGATTTGTAGCTCTACATGTGGTTTTACATCTTCGAACCTCAATTCGAATCTATGCGTGCTTATTTTTTCCTTGCATGGTGGTGATGGTAATGGAAATTAAGAAAGGAAGTTATAAGAAGAAGGAAAAGAAGTTTCAAAGCCTAGTTTATGGTGTTTTTCATGGAAATATTTCCACCGAGGTTATGGTCAAATATTTTCAACAAGGAAAAGAGTACATGAGCACTATCAGGAATGGTAGGCCCTATCTCTTTAAATATCTTTCTTCTATTTAAATGTTTTCATTAAAAGAACTCTGCTCTTTTTGGAATCATTCTGGTTTTGGTGTTTGTGTTTCTTCTTTTGGCTTATTTGGTGTTTCTTGATTTGGTTATGTGTGGAGGCATTATGATGTTGTGCATGTTGTGTTAACTATGAAATCTAGGTTGTATTGATTGAATGATATATGTGTTTAGCTTATTGCTTAAGAAATTTCTTAGATATTGATTCAAGTCTGTGTTTGTATCTCTGTTAGATGGTTTACCTTGTCTGGGTAATGTGTAAGTGTATATAGTTTCCGGTTTTTGTTGAAATATGTTGATTTTAGCTTAGAATGCTCTCCTTTTATGAATGGTTGGAGACTAATTTTGTAAGAGGAATTTTTCATGGAAGTTTGAGATATACGCCTGTGTTTTAGGGGAATCTTTGTGTTCTTCATTTTGGTTGGTTTCTTGTTGATAATAGTTGGAAACCAACAATATTGGTTGACTATATCATGTTTGTACTTTTACTTCTTTGAATCATTCAATTGTTACTATTTTGGGTTATGAGTATATGTTATTCTCGCCATGAAATGGAAATTGTATCAAGATTTTGCTTCATTTGTAGAACATTTCTGGAAGATATTATATCTCGATGGATGTTGAATAGGAAGGTATACCTATGGAATGTTTTTGGTTCTGTTCTTTTCGATTTAATCATTTATTATTACCCATCTCGGGCTACATTGTTTCTATAGGTAAGTTTTTTTATCTTACTTGGGCATTCAAAGTTGGTTATACACTAGAAGTGCGGATCTCTTTGAGGGAGGCCATTTTGATATTATTTCCCTTCTTTGTTTGGAATGGTAGTAACTCTTCTTCTCGAGTGAATCATTTTGGTTGATGGGACTGATATTTTTTTCTCCTTCTTTTTTGTTACTAAGTTCACTTGGAATGAAAACCCTTTTTAGGTTGGCATGTGAAAAGGAGGCAAAATTTGGTTTTGTTGGTTCT
This sequence comes from Taxus wallichiana var. yunnanensis, assembly GCA_018340775.1. NCBI lineage: Eukaryota > Viridiplantae > Streptophyta > Pinopsida > Cupressales > Taxaceae > Taxus > Taxus wallichiana. Next base: position 169,270,662 of record CM031239.1, read on the forward strand.
AAGATATGATTTAACTTTAAAATGTTTAGTGTTATTGTGGCCTGGATTAATTCCTTTTACTTCTTGAACACTCTCTTTGAGTCATCTCCAGTCTATGAGTATGTGGGTCCTTTGGAAATTTCTAGGTTGTTCACCTTGGGTTGCTTTTGTTTTTAACTTTCATCATCGCTTAGAATTGGTGGCTTCTAGAGAAGAAGTTGGACCTTCCTTTTTGTTAATGGAAGATCTTATTGCACTCAATTTTTTGTTTGATTATGGTGTTTCCTCGACCTTGATACAGATTGGTCTGAGTGTAAGACTATTCCCGGGAATGATATGGGTCTTGAGATGTTTTTGAACTTTTTGTTCTCCTATTCCTTTCCTTGATTTAGAGATTGATTAGTTTGAACTTGTGTGTACTTTAAAATGATTTCTCAATTCTTCTTTGGTAGCTTATGGGAAACCACTTACATGTAGATGTGGTTGTTTTTGGGAATCCTAGAATGTTAGTTATGTCTGGATCTTTGTGATCCTAACTTTGAAATGATTGTAGAACCAATTGGATCCATTACCGTGAGCTATGTTGTTTTGTTAGGCTTGCACCAAATCTATTGTGTGGTTAACATTTCTTATCTGTAATGTTTAGACTTGTTCTTGATCAATCTAATCCTTGGACTCTAAGTTTTTCCTGAGTTAGGTAAGATTGTTTGATGGAATGTTGTTCAGATTCTTGTTTGATCTTACAGTCATACTTGGTTGTTAACACTTTGAATACTAAAACAACATAGTTATTATAGAAAGGTAGGTGTTTATATCATTATACTTCTTCTTGAAAAGACATAATAGGTTGAGTTGTGGAACTTAAGTTGGAAAATTGATTGAGAAGTTAAGATTAAGTTAGAAATATGAAATTCTTCTTTCTTAAATACTGTTGTTTGGATGACTAGCAGGTTGTAATGAGTTCATATTTGTGTTTGAGATAAAATTAATTATGTTGATTTAATTAGTTCTTACTTAAACATTAATTATTGTAGGTTCTATGATCTTTCTCTCTCCTTCTTGGTTTTGTAATATTTTGGGAAAGTCTTTTTGTTAATCTTAATTTATGATTTTGGAATTGTTTCATGACAACAAGTTCCTTTTATGAAACAGTTAGATAAAAGCACATTACTTTAACGTTATAGCATTTATCATGCTCAGTTCATATGAACTGACTCATGCTAACAATTTTACAAATGGATTTCGTAAAATATGAAAGGAGAAAGACATATAGAAAGTTACATCTATTTTACTAAAGAAATTATCTCTTTATTATGATGACTATGTAGTGACATTTACTTAAAATGTACTTTTTTGGGAAAAGAAGATGTATTAAAACTAGTTTATATTGATGCAATGACATTTTGTAATATTTTGAAATATTCCTAAGTTCAGTGAGTGGATAAATCTCTTTTGATAAATGAATTGCTTTGATGATTGTTGATTACTAATTTACTTATGAGACTTTCATGACATAAGATGTGTAATATTACTAAGTAATATCATTCATGATGGGAGCAAGATTACACAACTTAATAGATTATGTGATTTATATAAGCTTTTAGGATTAAGGATCTATTATTATAGTTGATTTCAATTCACGTGAAAGAGCACAACTAAGTTGATAGTCGTTGGTAGATCCTTAAATAGTAAAAGGGGGATATGATTTGATTATATAAATGTGTATGAATTATTTGTTATGCTAAAGCATATGAGTTCTTTTTCATAAATAGGACATTAATCCTTAATAAGGAAAATGGATATCTTCCTTGTAATTAAATAAAGAGATTTATATGACATCTTGTATGGGTGTTATGATTAAATTATGAGGATGGTTGGTTGTGTTTTCCTTAAGTAGATTTCTATAAATGAAACATGAATGTTTAAAAAGGATAATAAAAGGATTTAGACTTTTAGTATTATGAAGTATAAAGTAAAATTTTCAATAAGCTTGTTACAAGATAAAACTGAAGTAAAAGATCTATTGATCACACTTTCATAGCATTGAGTTCAGTCATGACGAAATATAAAATAAATAGCTAAAATTAAGATGAACTTAAGCATGAATACAAATTGTTTAGGAAGGAAAATTTTATATGCATACCTTCCTTTCGTGTAAAATACATCTCGTAACCTTCTTAGGTAAAATGATGCTTAGTAGATGATTAAAAATTTGTTATCATTAATCTATAAGATAATAATTGATTGGGTTAATAAACTAATATATATTCTTAAGTATGGTGGTCCAGTTGAGGGAACTCAGTTGGATGTTGAAACATAGCAACATCAGTATAGTACCTTCTTAATGACATGGGTCATTACGAGGATACTATGATGCAATATGTTATGCCTCAACGCCCCACTTAGTTCGATTAAATTGATTGACATAAGTAGAATTTGGGCTCATGGTTCCATCCTAAATAGAGATAGGAACATGAGCTAGTGTTGTGGTCAACTCATGTTGACTTAGGGTGACTAGAAACACCCAATCGATGTAATTTGGTTGAGTATGTCTATGTATCCTTAGTCACCACGAGTAGTCCTCCACACTAGTGCATATTACTACCTTATTTAGTGTGTAACTTTGACTTAGTTTGGGTTGATAAAATTAAAGAAAGACCATTCTAGATAACAGTTCAAGTGTGTGAAAGACATATTCCCTTTGATGAGTATGTCATCTTGGAATGTAAACATGGTAGACATGTTTAGAAACTTTGGCCAAAGTATCACAAGTTGTTGGTTGCATTTTCCTATGTCACCTAGTCTAAGATGCATGATTTCAAATGAATATCAGTAACAAGTATTCAAATAGGCTTCTTAGACATAACACTTGGGTACCCCTAAAAGGGTAAAGGAACCAAGTATACATAGTATACACATTATTAAGTTAACATGAGAGATCGGTTTAATACCAAGTCATGGAATGAGAGATTGGTGTTTCACCAAGTCATTACAAATTGCATATGGTTTTCTATTATGAGATGGATTGGCATTGGAATGTGTGTTCTGAATTATATTAATTTAGAACATAGAACATTATGTAAAAAAATTCCCTTGTTTCTAAAGTCTTAAAAGTGGATGTTACAAGTGTGGGGTGGAAACATGTGTGATTGTGTGGACATGAAATCTTAGATGATGGTACTTTCCTGGAGTTTGTTCGAGAGGTGCGTGTGATAATATAAAAGGTGCTTGGTGGACATGTATTAAGAACACATGTGTTATAGGTGCTTGTGAATGATGGTGCTTAAAGGGAATTACTTATATTGGAAATCCACTTGAGAAAATAGGTCACATAGTGTTACATAAGGAAGAAAACAACATGAAAAAATACTTGGTATATGTTGTAGAGGAATATGAGTTATGGTACATAGGAGTATGTACAAGGATGACTACACCCTAGGAAGTAGTGAATAAGTCTCAAGCACGAAGTTTGTAGAGTATAGCTACGATGGAGGCATCAATAATGCATATAATCTTAGGGTAGACAAGTGGTATAGGAGGTTGCGTAAAGCATTCAAGCATGAATGAAATGTGTCAAGGAGTTGTCTTCGGTCTTGGAAGGTTAGACATAATTTACAATGTACCAAATTTTTTTCTTGCAAAGATTTTAAATGAATATTGGTGATAAAAGCCCTAGTGCAAACTCCCATTTGCATTCACATAAAAATACTTCCAAGCCTTGATAAAAAGGCTTTATGATGCGTGAAAGCTGAAATTTGATGTAGATAAGGTGGATGATAACTATCATACTTTGTGCACTAAATTTTTGTATCCTGGAAAGATAGTATATGTTGAGACAATGGAGTGTGACAATATAGACATCACTTATCGACTCTAACAATAGGAAATGAGGAAGCAGTACATGTTTATATCTATTTGAGGCCTAGAGTAGCTAATGGGAAGTTCATTGATGGAGAATACCTTAAGCTCCAAAACCCACCAAGGGGTAAGAAGACCTGTGGGGATCAAATGAGAATGTGAGGAGACTCCTCCCTGTAGGAAGAATAAGAGGATGATGAAGAGGAGGTGGAAGATGAATGGTATCCTACCGTGGACCGAACACAAGGAAAAAGAAACAATAAGAGCATAGGGAGGCAAGCCAATGTGAGAAAAATTACGTAGTGACTAAGAAGTCACGAAAGAAACAAAGTCCAAAGAAGAAGACCCTAGTGAAGAAGAAACTAATAGTGGTTTCAAGTGAGGAGACAAAGGATGCATCAAGTCCGATGAAGAAGATGTGCCATGGAAATATTTGATCATCAACAATGTGTATGATGATGATGAGGAAGACCATGATGTGCGTGATGAGGAAGGATCAAGGAAGGATGGTGATGAGGAAGAAGGCCATGGAAAGCCCATTAGAGAGGATGTAGGAAGATATTGAGAACATGAAGAAGAGCGTGAAGCTAAGAACAAGGAGGAAGAGAGAGACAAGGACACCATCGCCATAGAAGACACAAGTATGGGAGAAGTGGGTGAAATGGTTCACTCTATTATGTAGGAAATGCCAAAGGGGCGCAAAGGGAAGGGAAGAATAAAATGAAGGAAGATCCCCTAAGGACCTCTATTACAATATAATGATGATCCCGAAAAGGTCCTTCCGGAAAGGTATCATAGTTTAGTGGCCATAGAATATATCTTCACGTTGGTCAAACTTCGATAAAAATGAAACCCTCCCATGCACAAGGAAGATTCTTTCTTGGGATTTCCATCACACATGGAATATTCAGTTTTCGAGAAAAGCGTGGAATAACTATATAAGACTCAACTTAAATTTGCACCAAGAGAATCCTTTCCAGTGGTAAATTCAAAGATACTTATCGATGAACAAGTGCAATACGCTAAACAAAATAGTGTCAGAGGTTGGAGTGAGGATTTTTTGATAAGGATTTTTCCATCAAGATAATGCACAAGGAAGCTCAGGAGAAGGATCAAAAGATTAAGGAGCTCAAATGGGATCTAAGAGAAGAGAAGGGCTAAACAAGTGCCACATATAAGAAAGTAGAGTGCATTATAAATATTATCACTATCATGTAGCCAAACTTGGTTGAGCAAGCCAAGGATAAATATAACTTAGCATTGCACTATCTGGAGGACTTTGCATGGATGATATTACATGATGAGAGGAAGGGAGGAGGGCCAAAAATGAGGAGATAAAATTTTAGAATAATACTCGATAGAGAACAAATAAAGACACATATTGTACAAAGTGTGAGGCACTAGATGTAGAGGATAAGGAGGCTACACGAAGGGAAGAGTTCATATTTTACAACTACCAAGATTTTGAATAGGTTGTGAATGCACATGCCTCCAATGATGAGGTAGATATTCAAGCCAACATGAAAAATAACAAGGCCAAACATGAGAGGATTATGACCAAAGTTGAGCAAAATTGACACTTGATAACACCTCTAAAGGTTGCACTAAGGGACATGATGAAAGAACCGTGTCCCTTGGTCACATGTAGGATAAATACGATAGATGATGTGGCTTCTTAGCTTGAAAAAATGATCATGGAGCTCAAGGGAAATATTGATGAGTTAACTCCTATATAAGTATCTACCATTGTTAATGTTGCGCCAATCAAGGAAACAAAGGAGTTGGAAGGATGGAGGGAGTTGGAGAATATTTTGGATAAGTAATTTCTAAGGCTCTTTCCACCCAAAAAGACATGAGTGGTTACTAGACATGGATCCCGCTTCTTTTGATTCTTGGGGTGTAAGACCATATTATTAATCTTTAATTCATTCATTTGTTGGGGCATCCTTTGATTCAATATTTATGAGGATGGAAAATATCCGTAGCGTGGGGTAATGTTGGTCAAGAAAATTGGCTATCTATGGAGCATAAATTATTACGCACAAGGAACATGTGTAGAGGATCATAATAGCGTGCAACAGGGGGTGTGCAAAAGTGGAACATGTTAGTGTGGGGGTTACACACATAATTACAAAGAAATAGGGACTTATCGATTTTCCAGTAAAGGGGATAAAAATATTGTTAGGAAATAAGGGATAAAATATGTAGAATAATCCCTCATAGAATCGCAATAGTAGAAATTAATATGTAGAAAATATTATAGATCTAAAATAAAATTACAGAACAATAAAAAAACACAAAGAGACCGTATTTACTGTGGTTTTCCCAATTTATGCTACGTCCACTAAGAATCACTTGCTCAGATTTTATTACAAGCCACCGCCCTCTCAATACAATACCCAGATCTGTTTGGAGCTATTCTCAACAAACTCTACAGAATTCACACTTGAATTCAAACACATCTACAATTTTCACATTATACCTATCATTTGCAAAAACTACATAAGTAGACAATTGTTTAAGCAATTTTACAAAACCGTGGGAATCAAAACCATGGGGCAAAACCATCCCATAAACCTATGGGTCAAAAATACCTCCCATATGAGAAAAACACGTTTCTGGTATATCGGACATGTTTTTCAAGGCCAATTATTTTCTCGAGGGTTGCACCCCCGTCCGACCCCGAACCTCGCGAGACAACTATGGAAAGTGTACAATACTCCTAGTGTATAGTCTTCAAAATTTTCACACATGAAAATAGGCTCCACAACCTAACAATTATAACAAAAAGATATACTGCTACTCAAGTAAAGATCTAGAAATAGAGAAAATCATGAAGACTTAGTGGCCAAGCAAGAAAAAAGAAAGCACATGCAGAGCAGGATAAAGCAAACACATGGACTAGGATAATACTAGGAGTTAAAGCATGTGATAGATTTAGCTTAGTCTATTAATAGGAAAATCATGCAAGCTATTTTTGTGAGCACTCCTATTATTAGGAATGTGCATGAGGTGGTGAAGGGAAAGTACCCACCCTATATATATAGAGGTAGTATGTACGTAGTAAATAAATAATGCTAAAGAAAGTGAGGTATGAGTTAGGGTCTAGAGTATCAATGGTTGAGTGCATGGTCCAATGCGACTTGATGTAATTAATGGTTATGTATTAGACTTCCATACTATGTAATTAGATGTGATTTGTAATGGATAATTATGGCTGGATAATGATATTTGATGTATCTTCATATGGTATTTTGATAATACAATTAAATCGGTGATTGTTTACTTGGATTAGTCATTTTCATTAATATCTCTGTGTTTCCAATTGATCATGATATGTTGTATCATTCTATATGGATGGTTATAATTATGAACATGCATGATAACATTCGATAAGGAAAAAAAGGAGGGACCTAATGGATGTTGATGTAGGAGCATCATTGCAATTAGCATAATTTTGGCTTGATTAGGTGTGTAGGGTGTTTTAGGATGATTTTGGGTCCTATTTAGCTCATATGGACCCTTCATGATGTAATAAGTTGCATTTTGGAGGTTTCCCTCCAAAATCCATTTTTGAATATTCAAATTAAAGTTCTAATGTAGCCTAGGTCTAATTTTGAGTATGTTAGTCACCTAGGGCGTTAGTATAGGCCTAGTTTTAGTAAAAAAAGATGCCCATGTCTTAAACATCCTCTCTTGACCCTACCTAGTTATAAACTCACTATAGTGGGTTGAATCAGATTTTGAATTAAGGGAAGAAAACCTAATTACTTCTTCTCTTTCTTAAGTATCCTAATGCATTCGAATGGGGTTGTTGATAAGGTTGGTAGAGGTGTGAAAGGAGGATATTACTATAAAAGGACCTCTAAGGCTCTCAGGAATATTTTTAAAGATAATGAATTATCCAATAAATGTTTCTTTCTATATGAAATTGTGTATACAAGATAATTCTGATATGACAAATGGTTTATTAAAAGTTTATGATTGATTTTGAATGCATGGTGTGTGTAAATGTGTATACATGTTAGGAAGGATTGGTATGAGATCATGAAAGACAAGTAAGAGTTGATAATAACTTGAATCTAATATACAAGTGGAAGGTGAGTGAAATGTGAAGTTATTTATTCAAGAATCAGTGATTGAAATCTTGATATGTGTTTTAATATATCTTTATGACAATGAATATGTGTATAATAAGATTGAGGAATATGCATTGAACCTTTCAGACAACACAAACTCTAAGATAGAGGGTTAGAACTATGAGACAATTATTCATACAAATGTAGTCCACTATAATAGTCTTTTCATGAATATATCGTAGAAATAGAGATAATGAAGAGGTTTTTGAAGATTAATAGAGGTGTAAGATGGTTTTAAGCCTTCAAAGAAGTTTATATAGAGATGAAGCACGTGCTATTTAACAAGAAACTATTCAATATTGACATACTATGTTATAGAAAGTTTAGAAATCTCAAGACATAAGAAAATGTAAATGGAAGTCATAGTGATGTGTTACAAATGAGAAATGGGAGGTATTTGATGAATGAAAAGTGTTGAGCCATACATAAGTAAAATAAGTCAAGACATAAACCACAATATGAAGGTACATGTCTAAGCTTTATATACACAATTTTGAAACCATAGCTAGAGATTAAATGTGAAAATATTGTATTCAGGGGATAAAAGAGTCTGGTTTAATTTGTGATAATGAATTAGGATATTTTAGTGATATTGAAGTTCTCAGACAAGGGAAGGAAGGTTACCTATGGTCAAAATCATGAAATATTAGTCTAAATTGTGTGCATGCAGAGTTGAGACATTAAACAAATGAAAATGTCCAAGAATTTTAATCAAATCCTTTCATGAAAGAGTTATGAGATCATTGAAAGGTTGGAGAGTCTTAGCAATCAATTATTAATACTTGACCTTTAGGATTTTGTGAAACATTTGTGCGTATGTACGGTCGGGAAGAGGAATTGGCATAGTCTAGCTAAGATATAAAAGAGTATGAAGTTAATTATTGGAATAGTTTATTGGTAAATAAGGTTGAGAATTATTTGAAGTATGTGAGGAAACCTTAAATAAATCCATAAACCATTTGGTAATTCTCATAATAATCAAGCTAAAGTGTACTTTGTTCCTAACACAATATTAAGACTAGTAAAGTGCATAGAAGTTTGAAGGAAGAATTCTTGAGAAGTGAGATAATATTATCTTGTGAAATTTTTCAAGAGATTTGGGGAGGTTTATTAAATGATGACAAAGAAAAATTTAAGGGCATATAAGTATGTTTGTGTCAAAACATTGTTATGCACTTGATTGTCTTGTTACACTCATTAAAAGAAGCATAGGAAGGAGACTTAGGAAGTCAAGGAATGTACCTTGAGAGGATAAATGAATAAGTAGGTAAAGAATGAATGAGATGGTAAGAGATTTGAGGTAGTGTCAGGAGGTACAATAGAGTTTTTAAGAAACATTAACTAGGGGAAGAAATTGAGTATATAAGGATTTAGGGTTTTAAAACAAGTGAAGAGGATTTAGAAGTCAAAACATGTAAAATAGTACGTTGGAAGCTTTAGAGGTATTGAGGCATTGAAATAATTGTGAGTAAGGTTTAATGAAGGGGTGTAGGATGTTGGAGGGGTTGATACAAGTTGTGAGAGAGAAAACCTTAGTTTTGTCCTAAAACCCTAGCTTAGGCCAACTAAACAAGCTAAAAGGAGAAAATTGGTGTTGGGAAGTGTGTACAAGGAGTTCAGAAATAAAATTGGTAGAAAGAATAACAAAATAAATGGTATCAAAAAATCTAACCCTCTTTGATTGAATGTTTGTGGGTCATTCCCAATTTAGATCTTTGTACAACTAAAAGGCTAATTGATGCCTAGTGTAAAAATACAAAAAAGGAGTATAAATTTTATTGGAAAGGAGATGAGATATAAAATTTTGCATACATCTCAATAAGGATAAAGGGTTCCTAAAAAGTCTACCATTCATATTTGGAAGTGTGTAATTTGAGAAATGTTTCTATAAAATCAGTATTTTCGTGGCTAGAAGGGCATATGAAGGTTGAAAAGGAAAGTATGCAAATTGATGAGATGAAATTTGTTGGATGGATCAGACATGTTAGATAGGGTGTATTAATCATGTTGAAGTGGAATTTATATTTTTAAACAGTCATTTTGTGTGATTTTACCTTTGAGCTAAATTTTCCTACTAGAGAAAAGTACAAGTTCATGGTTTTTGGGTGAATGATCAAGTTGTTTTAGTGACTTATAAGAAAAATTTGTAAGTCATTTGAAGAGTTCATGCATGCCTCTACATCATTTTGGTATCAGAGTGTGAATATCAATGTATTGAAGTTTGTTTTTTAAATAAAGAAGTCATTTTGATATAAGAATTTATATATAATTTTGTTGATGAATGTAATGAGTTGAATGAAGTGATTTGAAGCTAGTAGTTTCCTTCATGAGTTACGTTTATGAAGTGATAGTGACAGATTTCTCTTTAAAAGTGAAGAAGAGTGAAGAAAGTAGAGAAGATGTGGTGAAGAAAAAGATAAGTCAGTAGGACCTGGGTAAGAAAGCAAACCTAGGCGAGACTTGGAAAGGTGAAAAGACACGTTTAAGTTGATGAGGAATAGTGAAAAAAAGAAAGAGATGAGAGAGAATTAAAGGAAAGAAAAGGAAAGGAGAGAGATAAAGGGTAAAATAAGAATATGGGAGGAATAAGAGATAAGAGAGTTAAGAATAACTATGGAGTAGCTAGAAGAATTAGAGGAAAAGGTGAGAGATATACAAATAGAAGCAATGAGGTGGTGAAGTTTCCCATAAATTCACTCATGGAGAAGAGAAGAAAAGTGCAACTAAGAAAGAGAATAAGAGAATAGGAAAAGAAGTTGTAGTAAAAAAATCACGCACTTTAGACATTTATTTATCTTGGTCTCATACTACTATTTAGAAGGTTCTTGCGTGTGAAAGTACTAATTAACCCCATATTTTGGCCATATTATTTTTATTTTATTTTATCTTTCCCACAAATTTTTATCTACATACTAGTATGTTTCAAAAAAAATCTTTATTTTTAGCCTTGGTTGGGGTGCCCAAGGTAGTACTGGGGTGCCCATGGACACCCCGGTCCCACCTAGGGTGCCCCGATCCTTTTCTACTTTCCAACCACTTTTGGGCTCTTTTTAGCCATTTTCATCCTTATCTTTTTCCTATTTGGCCATGTTAGGGTTAATTATGAAATTAGATCAAGATAACCCTATAAATATAAAGTTATGAGACCATAATGAGAGACTTACATCATCTACTACTATCACTCATCTAGAGTTGCATCCATTTATTACATTTACATCCACATAGCTTCATCATCAAGGCACAAGCTAGGAAGTATGCATCACACTTCATAGGGGGATACTATTCTATTCCATGCACACATTCTATTACATTTTATACATTTAGTTATTACTCGTTATTTCACAAAGTGTGACTAGCACAAGAGCACCTAGGGCACGCATGCACACACACTCACAGAACTACATTTGGGTCTGAAATGTAGTGCAACACTTAGATTAGTAAGCCCACTATTGTGGCAGCTAAGGTCAATTCGACCCATTCATTTATGCATATTTATTTTTAGGGTTTTGATACTTCCTTCTTGTCTTTTACGAGGTCTCTACATCAATTTGATTATGAAGACATATAGTGTAGGAAAACAAACCGTAGATGTGACACACAATGAGGGTTTCAGACCACCTTCCGACCATGTAAGAACCATTTCTAGAGCTTTTCCGCAGACTAGGGCACCCAGATTTCATACCAGAGCACCCATGGGTGCCCCCCGGTCCTATTCAAGTGCCCCTTAGTCCACTCAGATCCTCTAGATCTAATCTTTACGGGACCTCTGCATACAATCGCTCCTACTTCTATTTTCTCCAGTCATCTCTACGACACTCTGCATGACAAACATATGCAATCAACTGAGTTCTTTCCTCACCTCCTTGCATATTAGGGTTTTATTTATTATTTTTATCATTTAGTAATTTCTATATTACTTTATCACATTTATTTACAACATTTATGTCCTCCTAGATTAGATTAACTACCCCCATATTACCCAATTTTAGTTAATCATTTTGGTGAACCCACCTTACGAATTTTCTCTTCCTTCTTTTAATTTGTGCCGTTACCCATAGCGGCATTATTTTGGATCTCTTCATTTTGAAAACTCCCTTAAGTTTCTCATCGTACTTCTAGGTCAATGGTTGACAACACCACCTCTATGGCTAAAAACCCTTTAGATAATTCCCATTGTGTTCCTCTCCATGAAATCGAAGCCTCTGATAGTGAAAAATCCTAATGATGAAGACACCAATGTTTACCAAGAACAACTTAATGTTATTATTGATTTCCACCAAGCTTTGCACATGAAAACCCCACTCATCTTCCACATGTCTCACACACTTTAATTTCTACTAAGTGAGCTTGTGGAAATTCCACTTCTATCATGGATTATTCGGCTCCCATGGTCTCTACTCTACCCGTTTATGTTTCCACCCCTATTATTACAACTACTGCTCCCATCACTCACCCTGCTACTCCTAATATGCAACTTAGATCTTCTTCAAACACTCTTGATTTAACATCTTTATATCAGGATTTGTAAAATAAAATTCACAAGTTCAATTTGCTACTTCTCGAGGATCACCATCTCTATATTCTACCTCATTGTTACATACCCCTTCACACTAGCTATTTTCTACTTATGCATTTCCACCCAACTTCATCTCTCCCAAATTTCCCATTTTTAAAGGCCATGGTGACCCACAAGAGCATATCTATGATTTTCATGTAGCATGTCTTAATTATGTGGATGATCATACCATTCTCGCTAAGCTTTTTCCTCATAGTTTATAAGACTATGCAATGTATTGGTTCTATGACCTACCTGTCCATTCGGTAGTCTCTTTCACATCATCTAGCTGACACCTTTCTTACACATTTTTCTATCAACATTGGCTCTAATATCTCTTATGCTCAACTATCACAACTCAAGCAAGGGCCCAATGAACACTTATTTGATTATGTCTTGCATTACAAACACAACTTAGCTAAGATGACTAATGTCCTTGCATGGATTCCGAGCTTCAAGACATATTTATTCATAGTCTATTACCACCACTTCAAGAGATCGTTCTCTTTGAGACATATTCCTCATTCGACCAAATTTGTCACACCCTCAAAATTTTTGAGAATAATCTTATTTCCATAGGGAAACTTAAATATCAGGAACAAGATTTGTCCTCCACTCGTGTTCCAAGTAAACCACCATCCAAAAATTTTACGCCTAAACCCATGGAAAAAAATCTACTATAAATTTCATCTCTACTCTTAGGAGCTTCAACCTCAACCATACAGACGTACTCTTACTAAGCTTAGTACACCACCGAGTGTTTTTCTACCACAACTTATCAACAGTAATCTTATTACCTTACCATCACCTCTACAACTTGATCCATCTCGACCCAAAGGGTGTAACTTTATGAAAAATCTTATTATGATTATCACCAATGTGTAGGACATTCCACTGATCGATGTTTTTGGTTATGACATCTCATTCAAGATCTACTTGAAAATGGCCAAATTGAACTTACTAAATCTACAACATCAAAACCTACTAATGAAAATCATAAACTTAATATTTTTAACAACCCATTACCCAAACATGATATAAAACTAGTTGATTCCTCTACTAATTATGTCGCACCTTCTCCACTAGGAGCTCTCAATTTCTTAATCACTAACACTAGCGCCTCACTACTAGTCATTTATTTTTCCAACGCTAATTATTCACACGCTACATTTACATCTAATCATCTACACATACATGCATCTATTAGCATGAATTCCATCAACAATACTAAGGTTGACCCATCATGGCCCATTAATGCATGTTTTATGTCCCTCTTAGGGCCATCAATTACCTCCATCACAAATTGAGTACCCCTTCCACAAACCCTTTGGTGTTGTTAAGTTACATGTCACAATCATCCTTCTAACTATGATCTTCCATTTCCTTATTAGAAATATAGTTGAGGGATGTGGTATTCTACTAGGCCTTAATTGGATTCATCACTCCTAATCTATCATATCTATGAATCACTTATGACTTAAATTCATTCACAAATCACAAGTCATTTCTATTAACAATGTTCCTCCATCTCCCCCACTATCGTCATCTCCTCATACAATTACTTGTGTGTCATCTCACCCTTCTAACACGTCTCATTCTATGTTATTAAAAGCACAATCTACTCCTAGTTCACCTACTCGAGTACCATCTACATGACTAAATCATTTCGCTAGTCCTACACATCGGCATAGGCATATTCCTAGGATAGTCACTACATATTGACGTTGATCTCCACCTTGATTTATTCCACATGGTTTTCATCACATTCACGTTCGCATCACGTAGATCTCCATCACCGACACATTTTACTATGCCTCAATCTTCATCATATATTCATCCATCACATGTGCATAGACTTCATTCACCAACACAACATTTTTCTACCATACCACCACTATTAGAACATGGCCCTATGCTTTCATCCCCATAGACATTGGGTGGAGGACCTTCATCCTTCACTATCATTGGTTAGTTTACTCATTATCTATATACTTGGGGGCATAACACCTACACACCCCCATCGATCATTATAGAATTTATACCTATATCATCTTTGCACGTTCATCATGCATTTTAGCATCGTTGTTACCCAATGACACACTCTTGTGCTTCGGTTCACACTTGACTATTGTTGAGGGATTACCATTACATTGAACCCCACACATACATATATGTCTACACATTATACATTTTTCACACACATACATTACACATTCATCCATCACACATTTCTAATTTTCCAATATTCATATCATCTATGTGTTTAGGATAATATGTTGTTCATCTACACATTACATACATTTTTAGAGTATCTACATGCATAGCTAGATCACACACTACACATTTCTACTATTCTACATACTATGCAAAGGTTACATTACATATGAGTCTAGAACTACATTACCTTTTACACATTCTATGCATTTAGCATCATATTCTATACATTCTACATACATCACTTTACATATTACTATTCACCACATAGTTGTTTCATCATTACACATATTACATTGTTTTACATTTTCGTACTCACCACCCTATGATGCACTTTAGTTCCTCGGTCTATACTCAACTTCTGAGGGTTTACAAATCAAATGGACCTTACATTCACAATGTGACAAATCATCTTGTATAACTCCTAGGCTAGTGACATATGCTTTAGGCTAAATCGTCACTCACTTTTTCTATCTTGTAGTGGTATATGCTTTAGGCTATATCACCACCCCCATTCTATCATCTTGTCATGGTATACACCTTAGGTCTCATCACCACTCTTTACTATTCATCTTGTAGTGATACATAAGCTTAGTGTTAAATCATCACTCATCATTTCACCATATAGTGATAGACGCTTAGTTATAAATCATCACTCTTTCATTCATTTTATAGTGATATATTTAGGACTAAATCATCACTCATCCTTTCATCATATAGTGGTAAACGTTTAGGGCTAAATCATCACTCATTTATTCATTTTATAGTAGTGATATAGGCTTAGGGATAATCATCACTCATCATTTTCATCATATAGTGATATAATCTTAGGCTAAATCATCACTCCCCATTCATCTAGTCATGATATACACTTTGGCTATAGGGTTCAAATTCATCCTTTCTATATGTCACATTTCATCACCACTACATACACACTCATCATAGTGTGTTAGACACAACAAACACTACTTGACCATTTCCCGATGATGCACTCTCATTTATGGTTCATTCTTGATTGTTGAGGGAAAAAAAATGAACCTCATTACATACACTTCCATTTAATTGGGGGCACACGGCTCCTATCATTCCATCTTTCATTCCATTCCATCCATCCACAACATATTACATTGTCTTGGGGGCATTTACTCTTGTTTATTAGTGTTTTACATGATCACTTTACTACACATGTTAGATTGATTTATTATATGTCATTATCTATACCATCCACACATGTGCGTTCATGCCTTTGTTTAGTGTGATCACTAGATATAGACTCCTACACGTGGCATGGATGCTTGCCTTCTACCCTTCCTATACTGGTCATTGGGGGCATCCACATTTGTCTCTTCAGGTGTTATTGTTTCATTTTGTACTTAACATCTTACATTATTTGATCATACACACTTTTGACATATTGTTATTTCTCTAACATGATAATGGGTGTTCCATGTGTAACACTTGTTTTGTAGGATTATATGTTTCCATGACTCCTCGTTTGTTTGTTTGTACTTGTCTGCCATTATTTTCCATTGTATTTGGGATTTTCCCTATTTTGTGTGCACACTTGCTTTTTTTGCAGCCATGATGGCCTTGCATGTCTTATGACATCATGAGTGATGTCCCATGTTTGTGGCCTACTTTGTGTGGCTTACTTTCTTTCTTGCGTGTTTACATTTACATTGTTTACATAGCTTACACATGTTTTCTATATGCATGCATTGTTTGTTTACACTTGTCTTTGGCTAGCCTTTTTTTTTGTGCCTTGGTTTCTACCAAGCACTTTCTAGGGTACATAGTTAGAATGTGGTTGGTCCTCTTTTGGGGCCACATTCTCCTATCAATGATATTGCATGCGCCCCAAAGAGGGGGCATCATTTGGGGTTTTACATACTAACACAACAGATTACACCGGTTCGACATGGTTTAGCATTTTTATACAACGAGTGGGTTCAAACTAGTCTACGAACCCCATACACAATGAATTTTATAGGACATGGTGTCCTTAGCATTTCTAAGAAGTAGTTATAGGCTTGGAGGTTACAATGGGTGTGCCTCTCTACACTACTCCACCGTGGCGTGGATCACCCAAAAATCCAAGACAATTGAGAGATCTCTTCACACACATTTCAATAGAAGTGGTTAGAGCTTGGAGGAAATAGAGCATTTCCTCCCTACACTTCTTCTTTAGCTGGTGGCATGAGATCACCCAAAAAACTCACAGTACAGATATCCTTCTACACTCTTTCTCTCAACATGGATCGGGTGCACATGTTCCATTTACACTTTTCTTTTTACATACTTTACATTTACGTATTTCACACCTTTCATATACATACATATTTTACATAGTGTTTTTAAACTTACATACATACATATTTGACTACTTGATCATTTTTCCTACTTGCATGTTTGGCCATATGAGAAACAAGAAATCAAATTAGGGGAAACAAAAACAACAACGTCAATAACAATATTATGTGACAACACATGCTTTACTAACCATGTAGGTACACTACACACCGCAACAACTACACATGCATTCTTCCCTAGGTTCACTCTCATCAATTTTTATTTTTGCACATTTTCATATTTAGTTTCCACTCCTCCATCTTCTTTTTTTCATTCCACACTTTTTTCTAGTCCTTCCACGCATTTTCTACTACACTCTTCATGGACATCAAGTATGCACTTATATCTACTTTATGTTATTGAGCTTTCAGCTCACCAACATAAAGTGGGGAAAAATGTAGTCACAAAATCATGCACTTTAGACATTTATTTATCCCGGTCTCATACTACTATTTATAAGGTTCTTGAGTGAAGAAAGTACTAATTAATCCCATCTTTTGGCCATCTTATTTTACTTTTATTTCATCATTCCCACACATTTTTATCTACATGCCCAGTCTATTTCGACACTTTCCCATCATTTTAGCCTTGGATGGGATGCCCAGGGTAGTATTGGGGCACCCATGGGCATCCCGATCCTTTTCTACTTTCCCGCCACTTTTTGGGCTCTTTCTAGCCATTTTTCATTCTTATATTTTTCCTAGTCGGCCATGTTGGGGTTAATTACAAAATTAGATCAAGAGAACCCTATAAATATAAAGTTATGAGACCATAATGAGGGACCTAGAATCATCTACTACTATCACTCATATAGAGTTTCATCCATCGATTACATTGGCGTCCACATAACTTCAACATCAAGGCATAAGCTAGGAATTCTACATCACACTTCATAGTGGGAGGGATTCTATTATATTCTATACATACATCTTATTACATTTTCTACATTTAGATATTGCTCACTATTTCACAAAGTGCAACTAACACAAGAGCACCTAGGGCATGACATGCACACACTCACCAAAACTACATTTGGGTCTAAAATGTAGTGTAACTCTTAGACTAGTAAGCTCGATGTTGTGGACAGATTGAGGTCATTCCAACCCATTCATTTTGCATCTTTATTTTTAGGGTTTTGATACTTCCTTCTTGTCTTCTTGTAGGTCTCTACATCAGCTTGGATTATTGGCGACATATGCGGGATAGTGAACCGATGTGGTACACAATGAGGGTTTAGACCAAATTTTTACCCTGTAAGAACTAGTTCTAGAGTCTTTTTGCATACTAGGGTGCCCATATTGCATACTAGAGTGCCCATGGGTGCCCCAGTCCTATTCCAAGTGCCTCAATCCACTCATATCCTCCAGGTCTAATCTTTACGGGACCTCTGCACAGTCGTTCCTACCTCTGTTTTCTCCAGTCATCTCTGTGACACTCTGTGACAGACATTTGCAATTAGTTGAGTTCTTTCCTCACCTCCTTCTTGCATATTAGGGTTTTACTTTATTAGTTTTATCATTTAGTAATTTCTATATTACTTTATCACATTTAATTATAGCATTTATTTCCTCCTAGATTATATTAACTACCCCCATATTACCTAATTTTAGTTAATCGAGAATCCAAAATTATGGAAAAGAAGGAAAGAAACAAAAAAAAGAAGAAGAAAAAGAGAGATGATGGAAGAGGAATGGAAGTATGAATAATAAATTAAGGGAAAAGAATGTGAAAAGTCAAGTTTATAGTTTGTATGTATCAGCTAAGAATAATTAGAAGCTGAGTTGTGGGCATTTGAATGTTCTTTGAATGGTGAAAATATGAAGGATGAAGAAACAAATATGGTGATGATGGAAGAGGAGAGTGAAAAGGAAGAAAAAAGTGAAGAAGAAGTTTGTGAAGAGACTCAAAAGTATCTTGTTTTTAAATATAATATTTTGTGCTCATGGTTTATTGCAAATACTCTTGATGGAGAGATAGAAAATATTAAAATATCATCTCATCTAAGATCTCAAATGAAGAGAAGAATACATGAAGACAAGATGAATAAAATGAAGATAAAGAGGGAAGAGAAAAAGAAGCACGAAGTTGAAGAAAGTGAAGAAAATGCAGCAGTGAAGAAGAGGACTTTACAAGTGGAACATAATTGGAGAAAAATAAATAATAAGGCCTTTTATACATAGTTTTTTCTCTCTACATGGGGAGTATGATGCATGACCATCATTGTAATTAACATAATTTTTGTGTGGTTAGGTTTGTAGGGTGTTTTAGGATGCTTTTGGGTCCTATTTAGTCCATATTAACCCTTCATGATGTCATAAGTGGCATTTTGGACATTTCCCTCCAAAATCCACATTTGAATATTCAAATTAAAGTTGTAATGTAGCCTAGGTCTAAGTGTTAGTATGTTAGTATCCTAGGGGGTTAGTATATGCTTAGAGTTAGTAAAATAAGTCGTTCATGTCTTAAACATACTCTCTTTACCATACATATTTGTAAACTCACTATAGTGGGTTGAATAAGGGTTTGAGTTAAGGGAAGAAAACCTAACTAGTTCATCTCTTTCTTAAGGAGCCTAATGCATTCAAATGGGGTTGTTGTTAAGGTTGGTAGAGGGTGTTAAAGGAGGATATTACTATAAAAAAGCCTCTAAGGCTCGAGGAAGCTTTGTAAAGATTGTGAATTATCTAATAAAGGCTTATTTCTATATGAAACTATGTATAACAATACAATTCTGATATGAAAAATGGTTTATTGAAAGTTTATGAATGATTTTTGAACGCATGGTGTGTGTAAATGTGTATACGAGTTAGGAAGGATTGATATAGGCTTATGAAAGACAAGTAAGAGTTGATAAAACCTTGAATCGATACACAAGTGGAAGGTAAGTGAATTGTGAAGTTATTTCTTCAAGAATCGGTGATTGAAATCTTGATAGGTGTTTTAATAGATATTTGTGATAGTGAATTTGTGTATAACAAGATTGAGGAATATGTATTAAACCTTTGAGGACAGGACAAACCCTAGGATAGACGAGTTAGAACCCTAAGACAATTATTCACACAAATGCAGTCCACTATAATAGTTTTTCATTAATATTTGGAAGAAAGAGAGATGGTGGAGGTTTTGAAGATTGGTAGAGGTGTAAGAGGGTTGTAAGGCTTCAAAAGAGTTTATATAGAGACTAAAGCACATGTTATTTGATAAGAAATTCTTATTGTTGCAATACTTTTTCATAGAAAGTTTAGAAATATAAATACATAGGGAAATATAATTAGAAGTCATAGTGATGTGATACAAATGAGGAATGGGAGGTATTTGATGAATGCAAAGCATTGATCCATATATAATAAAAATAATTCAAGACATAAACCAAAATATGAAGGTACAAGTCTAAGATTTATATACATATTTTTGAAACCTAGGGAGAGATTAAATGTGAAAATATTATATTGGGGGGATAAAAGAGTCTGGTTTAATTTGTGAGAATGAATTAATATCTTTTAGTAATCTTGAACTACTCGAGAAAATAGAAGGAAGTTTACTTAAGGTCAAAATAAGGAAATCTCAGTCTAGAATGTGTATGTACGAGTTGAGACATTAAACAAATGAAAATGTCCAAGAAGGTTGATCAAATCCTTTCATGAAATATTTATGAGATAATTGATAATTTGGAAGGTTGGAGAGTCTTAGCAATCAATGATCAATTATTGGCACAATGATAATCAATGAGCAATTTGTGCATGTATATTCAAGGAAGAGGAATTGTCATAGTTACTTAATAATAAAAATGTATGAAGTAAATTATTGGCATCATTTAGTGGTAAAGAAGGTTCATAATTCTTTGAAGGATTTGAGGAAACCTGAAGAAAGTTACAAGGAATTTGGTATTTCTTATAATAATCAAGCTAAAGCATACTTTGTTCCTAACATAGTCTTAAGACTTGTAAAGTGCATAGAAGTTTAAAGGAAGTGTTATTGAGAAGTGAGCTAGTATTATCTTATGAAAGTTGTCAAGATATTTGGGGAGGTTTAATAAATGATGACAAAGAAAAATTGGAGGAAATATAAGTACCTTTTTTCAAAACCTTGTTATGCACTTAAGCTGTGCCGTTCACTGATTATGAAAAGAAACATAGGAAGGAGAGTTAGGAAGTGAAGGAGTGTACCTTAAGACGAAAAAGTGAGTAAGTGGATAATGAATGAATGATATGGTAATAGATGTGAGGTATTGTTAGGAGGTACAATTTAGTTTGTAAAAACTATTAACTAGGGAAGAAACAAAGTATACAAGGGTTGAGGGTTTCAAAACAAGTGAAGATGGTTTACAAGTCAAAACATGTAAAATAGTCCATTAGAAGATTGAGAGGTGTTGAGGCATTGGAAGAAGGATGAGTAAGGTGTAATGAAGGTGTGTAAGATGTTGGAGGGGTTGAGACAAGTTGTGAGAGAGAAAACATTAGTTTTAGCCTAAAACCCTAGCTTAAGCCAACTAAACAAGTTAAAAGAAGACAATTGATGTTGGGAATTATGTACAATCAGTTAAAGAGATAAAATTGGTAGAAAGTATAAAAAAATAAAGGGTATATAAAAATATAACCCTCTTTGATTGAATATTTTTGGGTCATTTCTAGTTTGGAGCTTTGTACAACTAGAGGGCTAATTGAGGCCTAGTGTAAAAATACAAAAAGAGTATAATTTTTTTATAGGAAAGGAGTTGAGATCTAAAATATTACATACATCTCAATAAGGGTAAAGGGTACCCAAAAATTCTACAGTTAGAGTTGGAAGTGTGTAATTTGAGAATTCGTAGAAAATCAACATTTTTGAGCTATAAGAGCATATGAATGTTGAAAAGGAAAAGTATGCAAATTGATGGGATGAATTTTTTTGGATATCTCAAACATGTTAGATAGGGTATATCAATCATGGTGAAGTGTAATTTAGGTTTTGACACGGTCATTTTGTGTGATTTTACCTTTTGAGAATTTTTCTTTTACTAGAACAAAGTATGAGTTCATGGTTTTGGGCAAATGATCAAGTTGTTTTAGTGAATTCTAAGAATAAAATGTAAGTGATTTGAAGAGTGTATGTAGGTCTTTGCATCATCTATGCATACTTCAAATGAAAATCCATATTACTATGGATGAAGTGCCAATGCGCCTAGTTCTAGTTGGGGTAAATAAAATATTACAAAAAAATTGAGGAAAGGATAAAGGAGATACAACCTATGGTAATGCCTAAAATGGATACCATTGAAGGTATTACTTCAAAATTATATGTAATGGTCAAGGAGTTTAAGGATAAGGTAGATGAAATAAATTTTGAGGAAGTACCGGATATTGTGGAGAAAATGCGGACAAGGTCGTGAAAGAGATTAGAGGTGGAAACAATTAGACATAAGACCTGAATTTTGATCATGTGCATAGATTCTTAATTATTTGATTCATTGGGGTAATTTACCCTATTATTTATTCTTGAGAGATTCTCCCATTCCTTCATTTATTATTTGAGAAGTTTTTAGGATTCATGTTATTTCGAGGATGGATAATACTCCTAGTGTGGGATGATGTTGAGCAAAGTAGAAAAAACTAAGTACTAGCGATGCAAGGAGGATGAAGACCGCCTGTAGGAGTACATTCCTAAGAAGGGAGTAAAGACAAGACAATGCATGAAGGTGCAAGCAAAAAAGAGAAGGAGGTTAGTGTGAAAATTTTCACACATGCACAAGGGTTTGAGATTTAGCCGATTTGAGCTAAGATTAAAAATAGGAAAAAGAACACATGGAAAAGCATACAAGAAAGGTCAAGAAATAGGTGAGGGAAAAGGTAAAGCACATGTAAGAAAGACATATTTTCATAGGAATAAAGCATGAATGAGGATGATCTATTTATCACTCAATCTAGAGTTAAAGTAGAGTTGTAAAAGGCATGTAACATATCTTTAGGATGTATATTCCTAGGACAAGGTTCATTTTAAGAAGCCTCTAGTAAATTGGGGATGAAAAATCCATGATAAATATGCTGGAACCACTTTTGACGGAAAGGAAAATTTTCCTAGGTTTCAGAATGAATTTTTTTCCAAGGAGATTCAGGGCCCAAAGGCAAGTTTGTGACACGTGTTTCCTAACAGGCTATGTTTTATTTAATTATATGTAGAAAATAAGGTTTTGTTGATGCATGAAAACAAGGTTTGTTGATGTGCGTCAACAACCCTTGTTGTCATGAGGTTGATATTTTAATAGCTCAATCTAGAGATAAAGTAGAGGTAAATTGGAGGTGGAAAATCCCAGTGAATATACCTAGAACCACTTTTGCTAGAAAGGTGAATTTTCCTAGGTTTCAGAATAAAAAAATTTCTTGACATTTTTTAGGGAGATCCAAGGCCCAGAGGAAATTTTGTGACATGTGTTGCATGAAAAGCTATGTTTTATTTATGAAGATGTAAAAAATATGTTTTTGTTTATGCATAGTTGACGTATGACAACAAGGTTTGTTGACGGACATTCGTAACCCTTGTTGTCATGCGACAACAAGGCTTGTTGATGTGTGTCAATAACCCTTTCTTTTGTCGCATGAAAGTGAGGGTTTTGATGCATGTCGAAAAAAACCTTATTGTTGTGCGCGACGAAAGGGTTTTTGATGCGTGTCAACAAACCTTGTTGTCACATGATAAAAAGGGTTTTTTGACGTGCATCAACAATTCTCATTGTCACAATGACACACAACAATAAGAATTGTTGACATGCATAATCAACAAAAATTGTCACGACATCAAGTGTTGTTGACATGTGTCAACAATTCTTGTTGTCGTGTGTCAATGAGAATTTTAGCGCATGACAACAAGACTCATTGTTGTGCATCCATGCAACTCAAAAAACCTAATATTTTCCCTATAAATACCCCCTCCAACCCTCATTTTCATGTTCACACTTTCTTGGATCACAAATTTTTTCTCCATTCTCCCAGTGCTAATAAGTCTAAGACTCTCAATCTCTCCCCGTACGTCAACACACCAGCCAAACACAAAATAAACTCCAGGTCTCGAATCAAGCTCAAGTACTCATGGTTGCTCAAGCTCAAGATCAAACAAAACATCAAACTAAATAGACATTGACAACCCCCAAGTCCTACCCAAGGGAAAGATTCAATATAGGAGCTTGATGTGCCCACACATTTATAATGTTTTGTAAATGAATGAAAATTACAAGGATTATGTAGAAGCATGTGAATTTGTAGGGCTGGTTAACATGCCCCAGTTTGAGATAGATCATGACATTCTTAACTACCTTCTCTCCTCATTCAATACAAAAGATGATCATTTTATTGTTACTTTGGAAGATGGTCATACATTCAGGTTCAATGTGTTGATCCATTGATATCCATCGATTGACAGGCCTTTGTTTAAAGATTCACCATATAGTAACAACCAAAGCAACCCTGATTGAAGATGATAAGATTTACCTCAAATCTTGTTTTGGTTTCCATGTTGATTTATACATGTAACCTACTTTCATTTGAAATTTTTATTTTGATATTAATTCAAATGGTTAATTCAACATCCAATGATTTTTTTAGCTCATGTCAACAAATCAAGATGAGGAGTAGATACAAGGAATTACACACCACTTTCTTGCTTTACCATGATTTATTTTTTCAAGCCAAAATTGTTTGCAGGGTCGGAAAATTGATATTCCAAATTGGGCTATTGCATACATTCTTGCATCGATCGGAAAAAAAATTTGATTGGTGCACATTTTTATCTAATAAGATAAAAGTTGACATTACAAATGTTGGACTTGTTGAAAAACCAGTTATTCATTCCACTAACTATCTCCTTGGTCTTTATTATGAGGTGTATTTTAATTTAAAAGGTGAACCAACTCCCACTTGCACAAGTGACACAATGAAGCATTTTTCAATTCCATTTGAAGAACAATAGGTTAATAGTTTATATTTCGATGTTAGTAAGGTTATTGTCTTGATTTTTCACTTGTGTGACAAATCTTCTTCTCTCTACTAACATTATGTACTTCTTGTTTGCATCTTTACCATATGTAGAGAGAGAATATTTTTGGAGGCCCTTCCATGAAAAAAATCAACATCAAGAGGAAGAGGCCAACAACATGTTGAGGTGTCGGGAGATTCCCAATCTGAAATGGAAGCTCACTCATCACCTAACCCCAAGCGTTTGCATTAGTTAAATGATAGAGACGTAATACCCTTAACATTCAATATAGGTTTTTTTACACTTACCATTTAGTATTTACTATTTACCATTTACCATATTGATTTGACATGTAGATGTTGCACTTGTAGGGACTTTGGACTATCCATGCATGCTTCTCAACAAGCATCACCCACTCACTAGTCAATCGTGTGCAATTTTTGATTCTCAACCAAGCAAATGCAACACCCTACTCCACCATACCTATCACCCACAACTCCAACACAATCAATTCAAACTCCACATGGCCACCTCTAGTACAACCACGGTTTCCCCTCAACAAGGTATAACTTTATTGCTTTTGTGTTTTTTAATATTTTTTCATATAAGTTAGTAATGATTTTGTTCTTGGACTTTATAATACATATGGCAGTCCTTCACCATCTATTCAAACAATGCCACCACCACATCCTCCACCAACAACATCATTATGATTCAAAATTCCCACAAGAGGTTAGGTAAAAAGACCATTGGTAAACACATGATGTCATTTCGGCCCCTAATGGGACATTGAACATTCCCTCTTCATTTTTGAACCTCTCTTTTGGTGGCTTTCCCAACACAATGGAAAATCAATTTTAAATCAAATAAATTTAGATGAAGATTATTTGGGCATTGATAGTAATGACCCAACAAGTTTTTTAACACACACGATATGATTCAAGGCCCATAAGTATATTTCCATTTGATGTACTTTATTTAACATTGATACATTTCAATTTCTTGTCATCTCTTTTTAATTTTTATCACATACAATTTTAATATTAATTTATTTTATCACAAATAGGATCAGGGCACCTAGAGGAAAAAAAAGAGGCAAACGTTGCTCGACCCAAAATCCCCCATACCTCTCCATCAACAACATCCTCTTGGATATAGATAGTGAATAATTGACATCATTTCCTTTGGAGAGCTTGATTGGTTATGATTGTGAAGCCCATGTCAAAGAGTTTATTATGCCTCATATAAGTCAGCTCATAGAAATGGGAGTGAAGGGAGAAAGTATTAATCAATGAGATAATAAGTCATTATGATAACCATTGGCAAAGGGACAATTTATATGTTGTAGTCCAAAATCAACCTACCAAGATGGATGCCTTACTCATCCAAGAAAAAGGTGGGACTATCACATATAACAACAATTATAATGACAATGTTTTAGATAAAGTTTTGAATAAATTAGAAAATATTAGTGTTGAAGCCAGGCCTATTTCAACAAATGGTCAAAGGAAAAAGATTTGGTGGAAATTGCAAATGCGAAAGAGATAGAGCTATTGTAAGTATTATCAATTTGAAACAATATTTTTTATTAATTTCTTATTTTAGTAATATGTTTAATTGAGCTCAATGTTTTTGTTGTAGTTGAAATATGAAAACTTAAAAAAGTCAGAAAAGGTGTTCCAAGTTCACTTGGAAACCACTAAGAAAAGTTTATCGCATCAATGAAGATGAAGGAAACTATTGTTTTGGTTAACAAACAAAACAATACACTTAAGTGGATAATTAAAGAGAATGGCTTGACCCGGAGATTTTGTTCAAGGAAAAGTAGTTGCAGATCCTTCTTTGGCATCCCATGGAGATGCTTCAAAGGAAGAAGAAGCAATCATAAAGAATCTAGACATTTTGCGAGAGGATCTTGTTAGTTATGGAATTATTGAAGAAAATAATATAGAGAGGCAAGCCATTGGGAAAAGGCACAAAATCACTACAAAAACTGAAAAGGAAAGTGTCAGTGGGTTTGGGGAACTTGTTAATGATTGAGAAAATAATAGTCCAGTGGGTGTGGGGAACTTGAAAAGTTGAAACTTGAAATATTTTATATATTGAAATTATGAAACTTGAATATTTATTTAATTTGAAGAATGTTTGGAGTTGAATATATGATGCAATGGTTTTACTTTTCATGTAATCTCATTTTTTTACACGTATTATGTTGCAATCTAGATTTTTATATGTTGTTATATATTATATATAGAAATTATAGATTGTATATGGTGTTTATGTTTGATATGGATGTGATGGTTACGAATATAATAGTGATAGATGATAATGATGATAATCATGATTCATGGATGATGATAATGGATTTAAACATTAGGCATTATTATTTCTCTTCTAGTTAATACAACAAAATCTTCTTCTCTCTACTTGTAATGATGATGACATTAGATGTGGATGATGACATTAGAGTAGATATGGATGATGATGAATTGTATTTGGACATAGATGTATTGCTTAGCATGATCATGGATGATGATAATGGATTTAAATGATTATGTTTTAAGAAAATTTAGAATGTGGTATGGTGATGAGATGATAGATTGCTTTGACATCTTAATATAGTAAAATCTTCTTCTCTCTACTTGTAAAATTTGAACTCTGTATCAGGTTTCTTCACATTTAAACCTTCTGAAAATCTTCTTCTCTCTACTTGTAAAATTTGAACTCTGTATCAGGTTTCTTCACATTTAAACCTTCTCAAAATATTCTTCTCTCTACTTGTAAAATTCAAACTTTGTATCAGGTTTCTTCACATTTAAACCTTCTCAAAATCTTCTTCTCTCTACTTGTAAATGTGATTTTTTTGGGAATATCAAAAATTTTGCATACTTTAATGAAGAAAGTTTAGTTATTTGATGTTTTTGGGAACTCATTTATGATTTCACCTCATTTATGACCTGAGTACATTCAATATTTCATGTAATGATTCTCTTCCACTTAATACAACAAAATCTTCTCTCTACTTGTAAAATTTGAACTCTGTAACAGTTTCTTCACATTACCTCTGTAACAATTTTTCCTTATCAAAATCTTCTTCTCTCTACTTGTAAAATTCAAACTTTGTAACATGTTTCTTCACATTACCTCTAATTGCATGTTTTAGTTTCTTCTCATGGAATGCATTTTATTTAATGTTGAAAGTTTAGTTATTTACGTCTAATTATGATATTTAAAAAATAGTATTCCAAAATGCATGCCACAAACACTACATCAAAGCATTTTGCAAATACCAAAATAAATTAAACATGATTGTTAAAACTCTAGCTATGATAGGGTTTAAGGTACCTCTAGTCTTCTAGATGGGTGATAAAGCATATGGAAGGAAAATGAGAAATCATCCTTACGTGAGCTAGATGACCTTTGAATCAGAGAACTCAACATGAAAAATGGATTAGTATATAGATGGGTGAGTTTCTGACAATGTTAGTCCGAGAAGTGAGAGCTTCCTTGGATGGATGTCAACCCATTTTTGATAAAGAAAAGATGAAATATTGATTGAGAAGATGAAGGAAGAAACAAAAACATCAATGCAATGAAGATAAATTAAAATGTAGATCTGACCTAAGAAAATTAAAGCAAACCAGAACCTGTGCATGTCGACGGTGACACAAGTGTCAAGAATGTGAGTGCCAGATGAAGCGACTAGAGCGAGATCAAAATGGAAGTCTTGGAAGAGACTAAGAGTGGTAGAATATGTAGATCGAACTTTGAAGGCCTTGTAAATTAGTATTCCAAAAATGCATGTCACAAACACAACATCAAAGCAGTTTGAAAAATCCAAAATACCAATTAAATAAAAATAATTTTTTTATAAATAATTGTATTTAAATAAATGTAAATATATATACATGTAACATCTTCAATGATAACTAGAGCTGAAACAAAAAATGTTAAAAAGCCTCCTCATAGTCAATATTTGCATCTGTAGAATTACAATTGTATTACGTCTAACTATAAAAATTATATTTGAATCTATTAATATGAAATTGAATAAATAACAACAGTTAAAATGTAAGGTGAAAAACAATAAAAGTAAGGTCAAGGTGATACCTATTTAAAGTTGAAACAATCCATTTTCAATAGCTTCTTCATAGTCGATATTCACATCTACAAGAGTTTGATGACACACCAATTCAGTCTCATCATTGAGAACATTTGTACTTGTAGTTGTATTATTTACACCTCTTCTTTTGGAAAGGGAATTCAATGCACAATTTCTTCTTTGAAAGGAAAGGTTTCCAAGGAGTAGCGAGAAACATAACACCTCATGCAACTTTGAGATTTTTATCCAACTTGTTTCTTAGTTTTGATTTTATAAAAGATAAAGCATTGAAAACCCTTTCATCCTCCACAGATCCCAAAATCATTGTTTGGCACAACTCATATAATAAAAAATATTCATTGATGTCTTCTTGTAACACACTACTTTGGTAGATTTTTTCGCTAGAGCCTTGTAATAGCACCACTCTCGGAAGGTTTGTCTAATAATTTATATTGGGACCTCATTGTCATTGCAAAATCAATTGATTGAGACTTTATTAAATCAATATTTAATATACCTTTGATTTTGATACCCTTGACCTCTGATGTCTTGGTGAAATGATCCATTATTGTACCCATGGATTTATGGAAAAAGCTTACTTACAAAATCTGCATGACCACCTTCAATATTCCAAAAATTTGGATTCATCACACCCATAGCTTCAAGAATTTTATCTTTGTTGAAACGTTCTCTAATTTATGATGATAAGGATTATGCAATTTTTCTAAGTTTTATTCTTGTTTCAATTGTAACATAATCAAACAAATTACGTGTCACAAGAACTTCTTCTCTTTCGATCTTGTAATATCTTGACGTTTTTACAAAATGTGTAGTGGTATCTCTCTCCCATTAACATTGATACATAGAGGTGATCATGGATATTAAATCTCAAATAATTATTGGGATTCTTAAGATCTAATAAAAATTTCTAGTTATCGAAAATAGGTGTATCAAAACTATCTTGGGAAGTGTACAAGACATCAAGACTTTGACATACCATTTTTCTCATCCGTATAAAATCAACAATATAGATTAATCTCTCTTGTGCATGCTTCATCAATGTATTGATCTCCTTCAACATTGGAAGAATGCCAACCAATGTAAGAAATGTTTCCAAATCAATTAAACGGAACAACAAGTCCTCTCCTCCCTATCAACATCATGATGATATTTGTGCATGAAACCAACCAACGATGGATACTCCTCATGAATTCTGCATGCAAGCTCATACAAATAAATCCACCTTGTCTCAACATCCTTCAAAAGAATTTTTTGCCATCTGTAATTCCAATTGCAAATTTTTGAAACTCAAGAAATCACTTTGGGTTGCTTTCCATATAGGCATGCATGTAGTTCTCTGATAAGGTCTTCTACTTTAGCAACATTTTCATAGTTGTTAACCATTTTATATGCTAAATTCATTATGTGAGCCATAGTGAATTGCTAGCATATAAGGGGCCCACTTGTTGTTTGTAATCAAACACACAACCTAGTTTGGTGACCCTGCATGAATGATGCACCATCTGCTCCAACACATACCAACTTCGTAGAAATTTCATAATCAATCATGCCAACAATATCTTTCAAATGAGAAACAACTATTTTATATAGGTTTTGGCATTTGCAATTTTCAACCATTTTCATAACACCCAATAGATGTGGTGTCCTTATATGATTTTCTAAAGTATAAACGTGGATACATACCCATGTGGTGTTGTCAACTATTGTCACTTCATCAATTGATAGAGAGATAAACTTTGCATTTTTACACTCTCTTTCAAATCTTCCTTCTCTATCATTGCAAGGCATTTAGCCATTTCCCATGCATTGTTGTTTGACCAATGAGACTGAGGAATGTTGTGCATTCCATTATATTGATACAAAACTTTGAAATCAAGGAAATCTGAAATGGTCTTCCTTTCTTAAGGATGTGGAATAAAGTAGAGAACTGTATGATTTTAGCATGTAAATTTGATTGATTCATCTTACCAATTTGTGATGTGATCATTCCTCCCTTTTCCATGAGATGTCTACATGTCTTTTTTCTACTTTGCTTCATACTCTATTGTGTATTTAACATGCATGCATTCTTTTTTAGTTTTCCACCTGTGTGTTTTTATTTTCTAGCCATCCTCCCCATTATAGTCAAATATTGTTTTCCACAATGTTTTTCAATTGTGTCCAACTTCAGTTGCATTTTTGTTGCTTTCCCAATTTCCACGTACATATTGTACATGTACATTCAGATGGGATATCTTCTGAATTAGTTGGTTGTATAGGTTTGATAAAAGGAAATTTGGTAGCCCACTCAAACTTGTATGTCCTCCCAAGTGTCCACATATTCTTGTTCATTTTCAATGTTTTACTTTTACGAGAAGAATTTTGAGGAATATCATAATCATCTGGTTTCCTCTTTTTGAACTAGAATTTGCATTTGATTTTTGTGTTACATTTTTTGAGTATTTGTATTTGAGATATCTTGATGCACTCTTGGTTGCACCTCAATAGGAATATCTTCAAGCTCTGGCATCTCAACAAGAATATCTTCAAGCTTTGGCATGGTATCATCTCAATATTATGTAGAATGCATGTCCATATCTTCCACAAAGTCTATAATATGATTGATTCATGGTATCATCGGTATAGGTGGATTGTCACCCAATTGCAAACAACACCTATCGCGCATCAACAAATAGCTCTTATCACGCATTAGTGATTTAGGATTTTCACACCGATCGCAAATCTGATTTACACTTTGTGTACTAGTTCTTCACAAGTTCACGGTACTTGAATTTGTGGTACCTCGATAAGCTAGTACTAAGTTACTAGTATACTACCCACTAAATCACCTAGCTTTATATAGAAGATGTTTTCAAGGGTTGGTGAAGATGACCCCTAAAACAAATATCTTTTGTAAATGTTAGGCGAACAAGACATTGACCTACTCTTGAAAATCCACCTTTTCAATTTTTCCTAAAATGGAATATTCTCCAAATTATGAATATTTTCCACTAAAAAAATCCCTATCTTAGGATTAACACATGTAAGCGGTGAAGGAAAGTCCCCACCATATATAATAGGTGTTGTACTCTTTGTAAGTGCGTGATTTTATGTGGATGTATACAATTAGGATGTTAAGTAGGTAATTGATATATGTGTGAGAGATCAATGTAAGTATTATGCACATGAATGTGATCATCTTATAGATGTAATCATCAAGTATATGTAATAGAAGGAATTATGATTATGATGGATTATTATGATTATTAATGATGGAAATGATGTTGTTAATGATCTATGTTGATTAGTTTCCTTATTATATGTGTTTCTTCTGTTATATTGTGTTATAACTTCATTCATCTTATAATGGTTAAGAATGCTAACCACATCTTGAAAAGTGAAAAAAGGAGGAACTCGGTAGGTTGCATGATCTTAGAGTGAGTGCCTAGACATCTGTCTAGGTGAATTGCTAACTTGTTTGGCCTTGTGAAGTGTTGGAAACTAGAATCCAATAAAGATAATGATGACATCGATTTAGATCAAGTGCATGAATATAGTTATATTGAGGATGATGGTGATGGGGAGGATGACACCAAGTCAAAAGCTATGCAAATGAGTGGTGTTGATGACGATGACATGGAAGAAGGAGATGAGATTGAATAACCAAGACATATATGCTTAATATTGGATTTAATTTCTAGTTATAAATTAAGAATCTATGTCATGGAAATTTAATCCGTCACCTTCTTCTTCCATCTCATCGTTATCAATACCACCCATTTTCATAGATTTTGACTTATTGGCATCCTACCTATCATCATCATCCTCAGTATCACTATCTTCATGCACTTGATCTAAATCACTATCATCATCCTCTTCCTACTCCTCAAACTCAACAAATAAATCAATATCATCATCCAGGATTCCCGGTAGGTGCACCTATACCTATACTCAAATTTCATGTATCTTAATTAAATTTCGGTAATAATCTTGCTAATCGAAACAAGTTGACTAGACTCTTTGGTCCTAGGATTATAAATTCCATCAAATGCAATAGACTAGTCCCTTTCCTCTTTCCCCATAAAGATTCGGTTCTCTCATAGGCTTCATGAGTATCAGAGGGATTTGAATCTATAAATAAAACAAAAATGGTTTTTCCAATATTCATACTTCATGAAATGAGCATGGGAATCCAAACCCCTAATATATGTCATTTTATCAAAAGTAAAAGAAAGAATATAACCATCACATTTCTTTGTATATCATAACCAATATTTAGTAGCTTAGGTTGTATGTTATTCAATTTCTCGGGATATATGATATTCATTTTCTCCATGTTTATGAATGGGTTTTCCTTTTCCATTCTCATACTATCAATATTGTTGAAATTTTTTGGAATATATTTGAATTAATGAGATATATAGAATGGGCATAATATGCCCATTCTCATACAGGAAATATAGAAAGAGTGTAGAATATTCTTGTAAAAGCAACTGTATGATATAGAATTAGAATGATAAACATACTTGTATGAGAATTTTTAGAATGGGAAGATTCCCATTCTCATTATCTTTCTGATTTAAGATATACAAGATGCCAGCTCAGGACCATTTATACTTCTAGCTCTGGATTATTTATACTTCCATCTCTAGACCATTCATACATCCTACTCCTCACCATTTGTAATTTGTTTTGAACCATTCATACTTCCAGCTCCATACCATTCATATTTCTATATCCAGACCATTCATACTTCTATCTTCGGATCATCCATTCTTCTAGTGACGTACCATTTCTCATACAACCATATTTCTCATTATTTATAATATATTATATGAATGAATAGAATGGGCATATGTCCATTCTTAACATTTAAGAAATATAAAAGGAATGAGAAATATGGTTATATAGAATGAAAAAATGGAAAACTTCCCATTATCATTCAAGTTAAATATAGAATGAATGAAATATGATTGTATGAGAGTGAATAGAAGCTAACTTCCCATTCTCATTCAGCTTGAAGGAATGAGAAATATGGTTATATAAAAAAATAGAATGGGTAGCTATCCATTCACATTCAGGTTAAATATAGAATGAATGAGAAATATGTTTGTATGAGAATGAATAGAATCATTCTATATAATTTACCTAAATGAGAATGGACATTTTTCCATTCTATTCATTCTCATACAATCCATATTTGATATTTCCATTCCTAAAATTCATTCCTTCTATATTGCATGAGTGTTCACAATGGACATATGCTTGATTGCAATTATGAAATTTAGTTCAACCTTTTTGGATTGGGAATATGTCTATTCTGAAGATTCATGCAATATAGAAGGAATGAGAAAGATGGTTATACGAGAATGAAAATAATGGGTAGTTTTCCATTCTCATTCAGGTTAAATATAGTATGAATGAGAAATATGATTGTATGAGAGTGAATAGAATGGTGGTTGTCCATTCTCAACTTATGCAATATGAAGGAATGAGAAAATTATACAAGCCAATCTGGTTAATGAACTTTTTATATTTTATTTAACTCCATCTCAAAGTAAAACAATGAGTTGAAGGCTCAAAGGTGCTAATACCTGCAAGCTAGTTGAGGGTTTCTATTATATATATATATATATATATATTATAAAACTATAACTTTAAGGGTTTACAATTTTTTCTTGAAAATAGAATGAATGAAAAGATGATTGTATGAGAATGAATAGAATGTATAGATGTCATTCTCATATTATAGGAAATGATTAGAATGGGCATATGTCCATTCTAAACATTCAAGAAATATAGAAGGAATGAGAAATATGGTTGTATGAGAATGAAAAGAATGGGCAGCTTGCCCATTATCATATTAAATAGACAATTATTAGAATGGGCATATGTCCATTCCAAACATTCACTAATATATGTTGTATTTATAAGAAATTATGTTCATAATGAGCAGATGTCAATGCTCATTGTGTGTATTAGATTTGGCATTTTCCCATTCTATACCAACCTAAAATATAATAATGAAAATATTTATTTTTTCTATACATTTTCTTTTATAAGAATGGTTAGAATTTGTAGTTTTTTAAATACAAAATTTTACTAAAAAAGTTTATATTAACAGGAAAAATGCTCTTCTTCTACCACTACCCCATATAAATAAATACATTTGAATTTATGATGATGCCATCGATCTAGAAAGGAGGGATGAGGAATGGTTTGTGGAATTTCATAGTCCAGAAAATTACCACAATGATTTGTGGTTGTTTCATGAATCTTTGTCTAGCGAACATCAAGAGAAGGGAATTTTATTGAGCATAAAGTGTATATCAGATACTATTTATGTGTTCAAGTTGAAAATATAAAAAACAATGAAATAAAATGCTCAATACTAAAAATGGAGTTACATGTTCTTTATATAAAAAAGTGGCATGGAACGATTTTAAAACATCTTAAAGATTCTTTCTATATTTATGGTTGGAAAATAGAGCCATATATTGAGGGGACATAACTGGTGTACAAGATAGTTAGAATATTTGTGTTAGAATTGTGAGTGTATTTAAAAACTTTATCAGTATGCATTTACTTCATCTATTTCCCATCACCTGAATATGGAAAAAAATTTGGTAAAAAACTTACATTCCAAAATGTTTACAATGTTTAGAAGATAAAAATTGTCTAAGATGGAAAAAGATACTTCAGTATCACACTTTCATGAGCTTAAGGGATCTACAAAGGAGAAATATCTTTTAAAACTATCAAAACTCATTTTAAAAAATGAATCTACAACATCTCAAAAGATTCAAATTTTTTTATTTAATAAAAAATCATTCAAGATTGATGTTGGGAAATGCCATCAAGCTCCTCCACTATATCAATATTGGACACTTGACTCAACAAGTGTTAGTCATCTTGTAAACTCCATGTTATGTAACCATGTGCCTCTTCAAGTGGAATGCAATATTGCTTCCCTTCAAAAAACAACTGGAGATATTATTGAGATTGAGTTTGAACATGAAATACAAGATAATGAAATTCAATTCTACATTATTGATGGGAAACACACTATTATTGAGCCCAAAATATTATCTTGGGAAATTTTGATTTTGAATATCTATGCATGTTAGAATAAAGAAAAGGTTAACTCATATTCTATCTTCAAAAGCAACAACAGAGAAAATAATCAACATTTGTAAACAATAAAATATGGCCAATAAAACATGGGTACACACAATATTTATTGATAGTTTGTACAAATCCATATCAAGGTGGATCCTAGAAAAGAGACCACAATGTGTTGGTTTTGGCTATGAAAATTCAGAAAATTGGAAGGTATTTATATTTTATACTTCATTTTATTGCACATAGAAATGAATTAAATATAAGTTTATATTTTCTTGTATTATAACATGTGAGTAATAAAAATTATTTTTGTTGTTCACATGCAAGTCATTTGAGAGGTAGTGTCTACTCATTTTTGAGATGAAAAAGGTAGAAATTTTGAGCGATAATATTCCATTCCTTATTCTTCCAAATGAAATTTGGGACAAATGGGTATTAGTTTTTTATTTGTATGTTAATGGTGGATTTTCATGTTGTCCAAAAAAATCTTCGACCCTGACTTCAAGGTAAATTCATTAGACCAACTTATAACAAGCCTTTTCAGGGGCACAAAAGGTATGAAAAATGAAGAATTAGATATTACTTACAAATAAATGTATCAGTGGTGAAGTTTGGTTTAAAATAGAACCTGGTGTGAATGCAATATATTTGGAGGACTATTGCAAGATGGTAAAGGAGAATAGATCCACAAGAATAAAGGTTATATCATATATGAAAACCAAAGTTCAAAACAAATTCTATTATGGGATGTAGTGCAACAAATGTGATTGAAAAATTTGAAATGCATGATATTCATTTTTCTCAACTCTGTCAAGAGTTTGGAGTTGAAAATAAAAAAAAAAAGGAAAGCTACTCAATTAGGGAAGGGATTCAAGGAGATGTGACAAATTATTCAAAGAATGTTATTGATATCCTTGAATTATATGTATCTTTTGTTAATAGAAATTCATAACCAAGAGAACCAGATACATATGAGTTTACTTTTCAATGTTCTTATCCTTTTTGTTAAGAAGAACATTGGGAGGTTTAGAAAACCATTTTTCCCCACTTAGTGTAGAAGTAGTTATTTCTGATTTTTGTAATCTTGTGAGTAATATCTCACAAAAGGATATAATAAAACTTATCACATGCATCGGTTCAAGTACAATGAACTGTGTATGCATCTTTATTTTACCTACAAGTATAAACATATTTGTTTCATAATTCTATAGGCATCTACATGAAAAAAACTAAAAAAACAAATGCAACCATTTCAAAAGGGTGTTATAGGGTTTTGAATGAAGATCTTGGGCTAAGAGGGTTGTCAATAATTTTTAGCATATATGGTGTACATAGTTCAAATGAAAATCTTGATGAAGATATGGCAGTAGAACTTGACTGGTCACATGATGAGCCCTTGGATATTGTCAGACCCAATGATATTGGGGATGTCATTATTACATAACATTTGTTCAAACATGAGAGATCTGTGCATTTTTGGGAGCACATGATTAACAAATGCATCATTGATTCAACCCCATTTTAATATTATATGGTGGTACAAATGTAATAAAGGAAACAAAAATTTTTAGAGGACTTCCCTTATATCTATAGTGGAAAATCCAAAGTAGGAGCTCATGTTGAAACAATATTATAAATTTCTAACTACGCCTCTAAGTGATTAGCCTTTATTAATCATTTTTATTCTAATTTTCATATTAGAATCTTTTATGTAATTTAACCATTGAACTCATAGAGGAAAACATAGAGGAAAGGGAATATTGTCACTAATTGAGAATATTTAAAATGGGCAGATGCCCATTCTACGTAAAGTAAAGTTGTAACATCTATATGTTCTCTATATTTTGTAATGGGATGGTTAGAATGGGCACATGATTGTTCTCATATAGAAAATATGGAGGAAGAATAGAGGTTACATTTTTACATTTTAATATGCATTTTCCAAGAATGAGATACTACATGTCCATATGTATTAACAATATTTTATTTTCAATTTGGGGTTATATATTTCATGGCATAGATAATATTGAACCACTACAAACATATGTGAGTGGTTCTGAAACAAGTGTAAACAATGAAGTAAATCAGTCTGAGGAAAATGTTATTCTGAAGGTGACATTCATGATTCCAATCGATTCCATAGTAAGATGTTCCACAACAAGACATGTAACTAATGATGGTGAATACAGAAGTTGTGTTGAACCCTACACCACTGATTATGACAACTGATTCCCAGATAGTATCAAACCTTTCCTAAAATTCAATACTTTTCAACATTGGTTGGAATCAATTTGTTAAAATTTTATTAATTACAATTCTTACATTGTGTAGAATCAACATCTCAAGACAATAATATTCAAACAATGGAAATATGTAAGGATATAGGTAAAAATATATTCTTAGTGACATACTAGACTTATTGTATTCTAAATAAATATAATGTAATAATGTATCTCAATATTATTTTTTTATAAAGTGCCTCAAAAGAAAAATTTCTTGTTCTTGAATTAGATGGATTATTAGTTAAAAAAAAAAATCTAAAAGGAAAAATACTTTCCAATTAAACAACATGCACATTCAACCAAGAGGTTCCATTAGTCAATTTATTTTAGTTGTGTCTGCATAGTTTCAAATAACATTTTGGTCTGCATTTGATACATATATCAATGTAGAAAAAATTGCAATGAAACTACTACAAACATGTAAAGTGGAGGCTAATCCATTGTTTTTTGGGGTTTGGAGCACTGTGAAAAAAAAGAAGAAATATTTATTAAAAATTTGGATACAATTTGGAGAGATCCAAATATTCATTACAATTGTGAAACAACGGTTGTAGTCAATGTAAGAAACAAAGGAGATCTTGAGGAGAATTTTGTGGTTTCTCCAAAGTGACTTCAGATAGAGAATTTAAAAGTGGTAAATGTCTTATGGAAATGTTGTTTACACAACTATCCTTAATAGGTGATACACATGATGTAAGAGAATCCTTAAAGAAATGTAGTTTGTCTCAGACAATAGTTGAACAAATCAATATATAAAATTACGTTTGTAATAATTGTAATGTTCGTTGACAATTTTTCTATATGATTTGATTACTGTCTAATGCTTACAATGTTATTGAAAGTTATATGTCATCATTTATATTGGATTAAAATTTTATTTAAATACATACAATTTTGACATTCATGCCCTAAAAATTGTGAAAAGAGGAAATTACATATAAAATTGACTTTATAGTTTACTGTTAGAGTATAGCCAAAAAATATCACTATGGAAAATACATCTATATATAAAATAAATGTATACTATAAACTATTATTTGATTTTGAAAAATAATTGTTGTGTGTTGGTTTATTTTTCAGATCTCATTCCATATGGAAGGAAGTTATTGGTTTTGGGGTAGAAGGATTGTTATTTGGAGTTCCAGGGATTACTGAATTTAGATCAATGAACATCTAACCAAATTTTACATATTCATGTTATCTATAATTTTGTATAAAATTTAGACATACATTTATAAGGATAACACAAAACATTTTGATATTGGATTGTGATTTACATGCCTGTGTTCAAGAGAACAATATGTATTCATTCAAAAAATTGATTGGATATGAAATATATAATTCATTTTTTTGGGGCATAATGCAATGTGAAATCAACAATAAATTTTTAAGATCAAAGAAGGGTAACATTGTGTTAGTTTACATAAAAACATACAAAATGTTCTAAACAAGTACATTTAGACATAGGGAGTAGATAACATATTGTTCATAAGTGAAAAATAATGCTTTGTTTATGACATGACAAGAAGTCCTTTTCTTTAAATTTCCTGCCATTTAGACATTTGATAGAACAATGTATTTAATATAAAATATTTATACACTTATGCACATGGTTAAATTATGTGGGGCCACACCAAGATATGCATCGTTATTTGGAAACATATACAAAAAAAAATTAATGAGCTTAATTGATTTTACTTGAAATATTGTTACAATGTGTAACAAATATAACTACATTGTTTAAGTTTTGTAGTCAGTTGAAATTCAATTTAATAGAGCTTGATTGAGTTTACTTGATATCGTTACAATGTGTAACAAATACAATTAAATTGTTTAAGTTTTATAGTTAGTTAAAATTAAATTTAACTTTCCATTTTTAGTTAGACATTGATTATTTGAATAGTTAATTGAATTATTTGAATAGTCAATCAGAAATACATCTATAAAACAAATTCACATTTTATGATTATGTTACTTTAGCAATATTCTTGGGCTCCAGAATGAGCTTTTGGGTTGTGTATATTCTTCCTTAAAGGAAGCTCTAGACCATCCATACTTCCATCTGGACTATCCATCCATCTTTGTACCATCCATACTTCCAGCTCCAGACCATCCATACTTCCAGCTCCGGACTATCCATACTTCCATCCTCGAACCATCCACACTTCCAACTCGGGACTCCATACTTCTAGTTTTGAAACATTCATACTTCCATATCCAAACTTGTCGAATAAATAATTGTAAATATTGTAAATTTATAATAGGAGAATGAACATATGTCCATTCTAATAATATTGTTTGTACTAGAAATTTTGGCATCTTCCCATTTTAAGAATATTTGAAATGAGTAGAAGAATCGAATAATATATGCAAAGTATTAGGCATAATATTTTGTAGATGTAGGACAACCTGTAAATAAATAACATTCAATAAATATTCTTAGAATATAATAAGTAGTATTTACTATTTTTATTCAAGCTAAAAATTGTAAACCCTTAAATTGAAATCCATAAAAGGTGATATATAATTCTAAAACCTCTAATTTGGAATCCAATAATAGTACATTTGTATTCCAGTATTTGATACAAATAAACCAATACAAACAATTTTGGTTTTTAATCTGCACAGAATATGTCAAAAATTAATGAAACTATGGTAATATGGATCAATTATATTCACTTTTTGAATGTTGAGAGAAGTTGTACTTGAGAATTATATACTATTTTTTCAACATCACCTTATTCCTTAGTTACCATGTTGTAAAGTAAATGGAAAAAAATGTATTTAATTGCTAAAAAATGATACACTCTTGATAAAGACAATTAGTGTTGGTATTTTGAGATAGTAAAGCCCAAGATAATGGTGTTAATGAGGATTATCTACTCCTTAATGTAAAATAAAATTACATATAAAGAATACATTACAATAGTAAAAATTTCAAAACCAGAAATAAAGAAGAATTGAACATAAGTGTATAAGTATGTTAGTAGTCCATTTTATTTTATTGGTCATTGTGCTATGAGTGAAAAAATTAATTAATTAAAAATTTGTTTTTAATATTAATTAAATCGTAACAATAGTGGCATGTTTTTAGAACTTGTGGTTGTTTTTAATGATACCTCCATTGCTTAATTTAGCTCAATTATATTTCATTTTATAACCATCCCAATTTCATTTTGTGGGAAGCAAGTGATTCAAGGAGTCCAATTTTATTTTCATTATTTTATTAAGATAAGGTGTTTCTCTTATTTACCCCATGTTAGGAACATGCACATAAGCTTAAGTCAACACTACACACACCTATGAAAGTAATGTCCCTATGCTAAAGCAAATCACACAAGAGGTTATCCTTGTGTGTTCACCCAAGGTGCAAGAGAATCTGGTTCCCATTGCATTCAATAGTGTTATGATGTATTATCTAACATATCTTGATTATTATGCATTTAAACCATAAGTTCATAAAATAAATATGAATATATGAAAGAGAATATAATAGATTAATTACTAGACACACGTAGTAAGTAAATGCTTAGTAGTGTTTCGAACATGTTTTGATATTCATTAATCTCTAGTAGAAGCATACAATTGTTCAATATTAATCATCTCACATAAATTCCTCTAAACTAGGTACTCTTTTATCTCTTTTTATTAATGTATCAAGGGGTATCTATACTAATTTGTAATTTCCCTTCATCAAATTATCTATACTTTTTATGACCTAATTAAATTCTATATATTTTTATTGTTAGGTGTAAGATTTTATAACAGGTAGATTGTTATGATCTAATTAACTTCCAACATTAATCGTTCATAATTAAAATAACGCATTTATTATGTAGCAAATTATAAAGTGATAAGTACTTTCTTAAATACATGACATGATACATATAATTAGTTGTAAAGGATAAATCATGGATGATATAGATGTACATGGTAGTGAAATGGGTTGATCTCAAACTATAGATATTGCAGTGATAGTTATATAGCTAAAATCCCAACATGGGAGGGACCATAAATTTTTTTAAAGGTCCCAACCTTATCTATATGGTCATGACATGGAACTTTATGGTATTGGACCCTTTGATAAATTGGACCTACAAGTTTCAAAGTGTCCTACGCTTTTCTCGGTAATGATCTTTGTCAGTAGGTCACTCTAAATTTCATAACTTTGGGATGATCTGTTATCACATGTAACAAAGTATAAAAATTAACAACCTACAAAAACCTTAATCATATCATTATAAAATTAAAATAAAAAACGTGTATGTATAATGAGGCTAGATTACCCTTGACGGTACCAAACTCCTAACTACTCAACCAATCCAAGTGTTACACTACATGCCTCATTACAGGATCAAGCCACATGTTTTCTCCTAGGTGCTTTTATAAGTGTGAATAACTAACCAACCTCTATGGGTTCTCGATGTATTTTGACACCGAGATAGTAGGATAACTGCATAGTATATAATGTAACCATCAAAGTAGTACAAAGTGAGATGTGGTGTACCTAGGCTATATGACCTATTAATTGAAACCCTTGTGTAATGGTTGGAGTGACATTGTTTCTTGTTATAACATGGATACATGACCTCTACATACTTGTAAATATATGAAGATAGAATCTTTGGCATGGTTGAGTAATTTATATTTGTAATAGGGACTA
This sequence comes from Taxus wallichiana var. yunnanensis, assembly GCA_018340775.1. Lineage (NCBI taxonomy): Eukaryota > Viridiplantae > Streptophyta > Pinopsida > Cupressales > Taxaceae > Taxus > Taxus wallichiana. The sequence continues at coordinate 169,313,869 of CM031239.1, forward strand.
TCCTAGATGATGTACAACTCATTTGAGTAGATTTATGAATCCTTTGAGTTCTTTTGGAGTGACCTTTGCAATAATAGCTTGAAAAAATTCCTAATGAGTTATAAATTGATATTAAATTTCCTTTGTAACCTTCCATAGGTGAAATATTTTTATAAGGTTTACCCTAGGAAGATGAGATAATTGAAAGAATATACTAAAATTAAAAGCATATTCAAAGATAAAAAGTGGGTAAGAATGTATGGGTTGTAAAAATTAGACCCACATTTCACCCATTTAAACATCCCTAGACATAGATGGAGAAAATTCAAATATAAATTTATGTTTTTTAAGAAAAAGATTTATAATTATTTGATTAAATAATATTCTCAAAAATTAAAACAAAGTATAATGTAAAGGAAGAAAGTTACACAAGAGATAGAGAGATGAGGTGATTGGATTTTGAATGTGATAATGTTTTTTATCAAGGGAACATGGTCAAACTTGGAATTTCACAAGGAAAATTTACCATATTATAGTGCTTACATTTCCCCCTTAAGTGTGTAATTGAAAATTACACGTTTAAAGGAAAAACATACATGAGTATGTGCACACACTTTATCTTCAATCAATAGTGATTATTTGATGTGTTCATGTTGGCATGCTCTGTGATGAAACCTACAACATAGAGTGTAGTCAATATATATGATAAAAACTAAAATTTAACTCAAAATATATATAATGCATTTAACTTTGAAATTTATAAGAAATTATGTAAAGAGATGCAAAACATAGAAGGAATACACCTATTCATTTTATAGAGGAGGAGTTCCCATTTTATATCATGCCTTGGAGAATTGAATTTATTGTTGAAATGCCAAATGATTAGGGGTGATTAGTTCCCAATGTTGTACCAAAGGATATACTTGAGTTAACCATATCCCAATATGTAAGAGAGTGAGGAGAAGAACCATGGTATCCCCCTTTTTGGATCTTTGTGGAGAGTAAGGAATTAATTTATGAATATAAAAATTGATTCAATCCCTTCCTCATTTTTAATATTGTAAAAGAAGTGGAAATATAAGTCTATGAAGATTATAGTTTCTTCTATGATTTCCACCAAACCCATGGACCAAACCACTATAGATGGACTTAGGCTCAATTGTTACAATCTATAAACAATCATACCTTGGAAGGAATGTATATCGCCATGCCCCTACAAGATGATACTACAAATGAAACTAATTATGTTGAGTTTTTAAAATCAAAGGTGGAAAGTATACCCATTCCCTAAACCATATTTTACAATTGAATCTTAATAGTATCATGGTGAAGGAATTAATTACTCATGCCCTAAGTAATTTTATCGAACTATGTCATCTATATTTGTAAATATGTAGCAATCCTATAAACACCATATAAAATCTATAGAAATTGAAACATTAAGTGAATTTCCCCTTTGTTTGGGAACATAGGAAAACATCCATAACCATACCATAGTCCCGACTATATTGTAGGATTATCACCTTGTTTTAATTCTACCACATTTCAGTATATGGGACCTTTTCTAAGGATTTGAGCCATGTAAACAATTAATCCTATTTTTTTAATCCTATATATAAATATATAAATGACCCAATGAATTCCCCCTCTTTTGAGGTGTACTTGAAAAATCATTTAGTCTATTGACTTAAAGTAATAAATGAGTACCCATGTATCGTATGAATGAAAATATGCATAAGATCTTATAGAAGGATGGAATGGTGTCCACATTTGATAATCCAAACATGTAAAATAGTTTACAAATGGTGGTAGCAATGGAACAAAGAAAAATTAAAATTGAATAAGAAACAAGAAATATTACATGTGTAAAGTAGATAGTGACAAAAATATAATGTCCAACTCCATAGTGGAACAAGTATAGACACATCATAACAAAAATAAACATGTCATGAGAAATAGTATAAATAGTAGTGTTTAGTCAAGTAAGCCATAAATTATGGAAACAAGTCATATGTAGGAATAGATCTACAAAAATGGGACACCCATTCTGTAACAAGGAAATCATAATAGGAGGAAAAATATTCCATATTAATAAAAATAAGTGCATAAACATAATATATGCATATAGCCACAAACATGGGACATCCAAAGTGTCAAAAGACATGCAAGACATAGGTTGTATCAAGAAAATAAAAATTATATTTGAATCATGCATGAAAATTAAGTTAAACCATGTGGAAAAAATACAATTAAGCGATCTATGTAAACAAGAAATGCCAACTCTATATGAAACTATTTTAAAACACAAGTAATATTGACAATAAAAAAATAGCGAGATATAACAATGTTTCATAAGGCATGCATGTAATTCTTATTAACCCAATAAGTATAAATAAACACTATGTATGTAATAAATCATGTTGAGTAAGGTGTAAAGTAACATATAATGAAAAAAAAAAACTAGTATATCTTGGAGGGATATTCATTAAGAGAGTATTATAAGAAACCAAGTTGTCTTCTATTATCTATAACAATATCTTAATGTCATGCATCAAGCTAAAAATACCACATGAACACATGTGTGTAAATAATAGATTTTTACCTATCAACTTAAAGGGATAAAAACATGTATAAAGTAACAAGCTAGCTAATCATACTAGGACTTGCCATTATTTTGAATTTTTCTCAAATTTGAATGTTTTTGCAACATTTTGAAAATAGTTATGTAAAAGAAAAATGTGGTAGCATCATAACTACTCAATGAGAGCCCCATGAAGAAATATAACATTCATCAAAGAGATCATCTACATCGGGATAAAAAGGTGATATCAAAGGGAAAAATATTCCCAGGTGGAGTAATGTGCAATCTAGTATTCACTTGTGTCGAAAAATGTGTTGGGGATTTTCCATGAATAATATGTATGTCTTTTGAATCATGAAGACATGTTTTTTTAAGAGGAAGCTATATTAGGTAAATATAACCATTTCAATGGTGGCGATTCATTTGGAAATATAATGATAACCCCGCTATCCTTTAGCATAATAATTTTAGCAATGATGGCCTTATAAGGATTAGTATTATGGCCAAATATGCAGTGATAATCATAGAAGGGTTACTTGACAACCAATATAACCTAGTGGTAGATTGATGTATCGTAAAGGGTTGAGTAAGTAGATCAAGATCTAACAAGATAGATAGTAGCTCTTGTGGTGTATTGATTTGTGTTGGAATAATTACAACACTACTAGTCCTTATATGATCAATGTTATTAACTACATGTTGTATAGGTTCATATGGACTATATTTGATATGATAATGTCTAGGACTAGTGGAAACAAATAGATAATGAAACATAGAATCATATTCATCAATGAGATTAAATTGTAACTTTTGTAATTTATCATCAGTAAGTGAAATAGTATCATCAACACTATTTAAGGAGTAATTTGTAACATTGTTTTGTCATACGAGAATGAGCTAACATATAAGGAGGTGATGGAGAATTATTAACAAAGAAAACAATAGTATCTAAATTTGTGGGTTATTCCATAATATCAACGGAAGAGTGCTAGAATCAAATTTGTGACTAGGGTCTCCCATAATACATGTGGGTAAATTCTCTCTAGAGATAGGTTACTAAGGAGAATTAATTCTAGGTATTTCAAAAGTGCAAGTGTCAACCTTGTAATACTTAAAATGATTTGGATCAACAATCATTGTATATTCACAACCATCATGTATGAATATGAGGCATTAATGCATTGTGGATGGTATATCTTGTATAATATGTAACCAAGGATGGCACTGAAAGGATATTGTAATGTGAATCTATATAAATAATATAAAATGTAGTGGGAAATATCTTAGGACTAATGATAAGGTAAAGGGTAATATTTTCTAATATGTAGTGGGTGATGTTATTAAATCCTCTTATAGTGTTAATAGTATTTCCAATCATACTTGATAATGCCGATTTTTATGAAACAAAGAACTAGGACACACATTCAGGATAGTCCCATTGTTTATTAACACATATTTAATGATAAAACCATGGATTTATGTTGTAATAAGAAGAGGTGTATATGGATCATTACAAATTTGTGATGGTATATTAAATAGATTGAAAGTAACTGACTTTATTCGTATCTTTTAATGTAACATATTGTAAAGTGTGAAATTAGATGTCCTTATAGATGGGTGTGTTTTGTAGTTATTCGAGAAGAGATGCTTTAACGAGTGTATTATGTGATTGGCCTACTATGTCAAACCATTTAGAGGGAGCATTAGGATTAGTAGTAGTAATTATGGGTGGTAGAGGAAAGGTGGGTTTTCACAAATATTTTTTTAGTACATCGAGTTGTGACAACATTAACTTCATGAGCCATGGAAAGCGAGACAAAACAAGGTGGATAATACTGAGTAGGAGGAATATATTTATATTATATATCAACATACATAGGAGATGCATTAATCATGAAATAAGTAAAACCATCGTAAAAGCCCTTCTCCGGATGAGGAATGGGCATGGACCTTATGAGATGGATGCTAACCCATACCAAAATGAGAAAAGGGTACCTTAAGTTAGATGTGGAAAACACAAAAATTTGAAGGAAGAGGCATGATGGTGCATGGGAGAGGATTCCAAGATTAGATGTTGAAGCCCTATAACCACTAGGGTTTGAGTGATAAATTCAATCTAGGAGTCGGAGTTCATCATGTGTTTACATCCTAATTATATTTTGTAAATATTTTATTATTATATGTAATATTTTGTAATAGGTAGATTACTATAATATAAATGATTTGCAATATCAATCATTCATAATCATAATAATGCATCCATATATAGAATAGTTAATAAAGTGATAAGTGATTTCTTTAATACATGAGATGATAGATATACTTAGTTATAGATGATAAATTAAGGATGGTTTGGATGTGTATCATAGAAAAAATAGGGTAATTTAGAACTCTAAATGTTGTAGTGAAATTTATGGAACTAAAAACCCAATAAATTGGGACTATACAACTTATATATGGTCGATACCTAATTTTTATGGTCTTGAGCTAAAAATATACAGATCTTGGGATTTTTAACATTATAGAGATGCAAATATATATTTACTTCATTTGTTTGGTAAATATAATTGTTTCATATCACTCATGATCACATAAATTTAAGATGGCCTATAATCATATGTAATAAAGTAAAAATCCTAACAACTGTACAACCCTTCATTAGAGAATTGGAAAATAAAAAGGAAAAAAATTGTGTATGTGGTGAGGATATAATACACTTGGTGGTTAGAATTATAGCTATTGAATTGATCGAGTGTTGTAATACATTCCTTCATTTTAGGATCAATCCTCATGTAGTTCTCCTAGGTTATTGTGCAAGTGTAGATAAATAGTCAACCCCGTAAGGGTTCCCTCATGTCTTCTAGCACCAAGGTATTGGGAAAATTTCATAGTGTATAATATACCTAGTATGGTAGTTTTGATATGTGGTGTGAATCAGCTATATGACCTATCCCTTTATTGATTGAAACCCTTTTATAACATTTGAAGTGACTTTTGTTCTTATTAGAATAAAGCTTTATGACCTTTGCATGCTTGAAAATGGATGAAGTTATATTATTTGACCTAGTTGAGTTATTTATAGTTGTAGTAGGGACTACCCTAGATGATGTGTAACCAATTTAAGCATATTTATAAACTATTTGAGTACTTTTATAATGATATTTGGAATAATATCTTGTAAGGATGTCAAGTGATTTATAAAGTGATATTAAATTGCCTCTATATCCTTCCATGGGTGAAATATTCTGATAAGATTGACCTTAGGAAGAATAAATACCCTAAAGAAGATATTAAAATTTAAATTATATTTTGAGAGAAAAGGGGAATGAATGTACGGGTTGGCCATGACCAAATCCCATATCTTTTCCATTTGTATTGTCTTTAATAGAGAGATAAAAGTAAAAAAAAATAGTTGTTTCATTAGGAATAGAGGTTATATAATAATTTGATTAAATAACATTCTCAAATTTCATGCTAAAGTAGAGTGTAAAGATAAGAAAGTTATAAGAGAGCTAGAGAGGTGAGGTGTTTGAATTCCTAACGAGATAATTGTTCTTCTAAGGTAACATAATTAAAAATCACATTGCACAAGGAAAAATTACCAAATATTAGTTTCTAAAACACATATATTGGTATTTAAGTACCATTTTACAATGACTTAACTAATAGTCTTAAGTCGGCATACATGCAAAGCTAACACTAATCCTTATCTTCATAACATGCATTACTCCATGTCCGATTTTATCTTGTTGACACTCTAATTATCTTATGAAATTCTTGTTAATTCACCTTTTCAATCTCCAAATTCCTCTCTTCCATAAAAATACTATAAACTAGTTAAAATTCACTTTATTTCTTGATTTCACCATTTAAAGTCCCATGTGCTAGTTTTTATTATTATTGGTAAATAGTTTTGAAGGGACTATACCCTGATTACAACGATGGCCTAAAAGCTAGATAATATACTAAGAAGTTCCACAAAATAGAAGGATCAGAATCTAGAATAGGCATTGAATCCACAGGTAACCAAAAAAGAGTTACAACATAACAACAAAACAGAGCGAACGCTGCAACAAAGCAGCCAAAAACAACAACAAAACAACAAAAAACACGATGGAAGTCAGCATCTGTAGTGAAGAACATCTCTACTTCTTGGCGGCTCTATTGATTTTGGATTTGACAGTTTGCAAAGAGGTAAACAAAGACAATGCCATCATGTGAGTGGGATCCTTAGCATCCACTTTTTAATGGTCTGACTTCTTTCTTTATCCATACCCCATAGAGTTTTCAGGATCTCACTAAGAACAGAGACACTGCGAACATGTTGTTCAAGGAAGTCACCAATTGCATTAAAAATTGCCATGTTGTGATCATGGCGATCCTTAGCTTTCCCAGATGGTTGTCCAGGGAGTTTAACTTTTTATAGATATCCTCAATTTGTGTATTGTCAAGATCAAAATCCTCCTCCCTCTTCCTTTTACCTTTTTGCTTAGTCAAGTTCTGTACTTCTTTCAGGCTGAACATATCTTTTTCTAAGGCTTCCAGCCTTTGGGTAGTACTCTCTGTGTGTGAAGCCTCTTGATGACCTACTCTACTAATATGAAGGAGGTTTTGAACATCCTCCAATTCCTGAGTGCTGCGAAGAATTCTCCCCGAAATAGGGATATCCAGCTTGGGTGTTTTTGAGACCTAGTTTTAGGTTTGGCCGTGGTAGAGGTGATGGGGGTGGGAGCCATGATGGAAGGGATGGGAGTGGGGGTGGGAGCCATGATGGAAGGGATGGGGGTGTGAGTGGGGGTATTGGTGGTGGGATGCAAAGGAGGAGAGCTGGGGGAAGAAGGGAGGCTGGGAAACTTTAAGACACAAAGCTTGTGCAACAAGAAAATTAGACCTTGATGTAGGGGACCGCACGGGTATGTTTCTGGAACTCCAGAATGGAGCATTTGAGAGAGCATAGAAGGTAATGTGGGAAACAAACCATGATATTCCTGTGGAAATGGTTGAGGAACACCAGATGTTTTGTGGGCACTGTGACATATCTCCCCTCCAGAGAGATGTAACAAACCATCATGCGGGTGATTTCATCAAATGGCGAGGGTATGGAGCTTACCTTCAAACCCGTAGTAATGAAGATCAGCTCCTCATTTCCAGCAACAAACTTCTTTTCCTCAGCCACTTTATCGATCCTCTTGTTGAAAAAATGGAATCCATCCATCCCAAGGCCTGTAGCTTCAGCGATGAGTTCCTCATTAACAGAGATTTTTTGCCCACCATATTCAACTTTCCGATCCTTCCACTCCATCGCAAACTGAATAGATATGTTCTGATCGTGCCCCTAGATCCTATCAATAAAGTTTGTGATTCCTCCCTGCTTAAGTAGATTCCAAAGCACCTTATTACTCTTCCAATTAGGGTCTCTGTTGGGCTCAATCTGACAAGGCGCTCCTCCCATTTTATCCTTTCTAGAATGCTTGATACTACTTTCTTTGAAACCCTTTTGTGAACTACTGGATGAAATGCAGTTAACAATCTGTCTTTCTCTATTTTTAAGAAGCCCTCTCACATGATGGGAGTAATGATAATTAATGCAGCCATAACTTACGTGGGAGTTCCCGCAAGTGACTGCATGAATGCTACTTTGTATCTGTGATTTCCCACATGTGTGAACTTTTAACTCCTCAAAAGCCCACTTTAAGTCATCATTTTCCTTACTGCGTACTTGAGTGCACTCAAAGATCTCGCTTAAGAGATTCTTTATATATGAGATGCCCCACATGTGTGAATTTAATCTCCACAAAAGCCCATTCCAAAAGATCATTATCCTTACTCGTATTTGAGTGTCTATAATTATCCACATGAATGTTGTTTTGAACCTGCTCAGGGATGCAATTACCATTATCCCAAATATTAAAATTAATATTTATGCCATAATTAGCCAATGCATTGGCCACTTTGTTTCCCTCCCTGTATGTATGCTTGATCTGGATATTGTTGAAGGTTTGGCAGATACTTATGGATTCCATGATGAAATCCTTGATGTTCCAGCTTGGTGGCGAAGACTGATTTAGATGGTTGATAATATTCAGTGAGTCTCCTTCCAGAATAAGGTTTTGAACATTATGAGTCTGAGCAATTCTAAGACCCCATAGAGCGGCCAATGCTTCAGCATAATGATTCGTTTGTATCCCCATTTTACCAACATAAGCAACTATAGGATTACCTCTGTGATCCCGAATCACTCCTCCCCCAACAGCTATCCCTGGATTTCCCTTAGAGGCCCCATCAAAGTTCAGCTTATGCCAATTAAGATCAGGAGGGTTCCAATATATCAAAGACCTATCAATGTTACTACAGGTGCCATTCTGAATACTGTCAGCTCCAATCTTCCATTGGGACAAGATATGCTCTTCATTTTCAGGGTAACTCTTGTTCTTAGGAGGTTTAAATCTTACAATGTTTTCTTTGACAACATTAGAGATTTTAACAATGTTGAGCTTGCACTGTTGTTTACTATTTCTAAAGATGATATCATTTCTATCTTTCCATATCCTCCAAATAGTATGAGGCATTACCAACTTCCAGAGTCTTCTCACAACACAAAGTGTTTAAAGGGAGGGCTCCATTGGGTCCAAAACTGAATGAAATATTTTGGTACAGTCCAAGAAACTTTGAAATTAGAAAAGACAAAATTCCATATTTTTATGGCATACTCACAATGGATAAACAAATGTCTGATATCCTCAGATTATTTTTACACAGATGACATCTATTTGGCATTATAAAACCTTTTCTTATCAAGTTATCAGTGGTGAGAATTCTACCCCTAAGAACAAGCCAAAAGAAAAAAATTATTTTGGGAGTGAGCTCAGTCATCCAAATCCTGCTCCAGTTGAACTCACTTTGAATAGTTTCAAAGAAAGAATTATAACCTATTTTAACAGAATACTCACCATCAATAGAATTTTTCTAGACCAATTCATCCTTAACATCTAGTTGACTTAAGGGAATAAGGTCCAACTGGTCTTGCAAAGAGGAAATAATTTGATTCAGATCATCTCTATCCACAGAAAGCTTTTTCCATTTCTTCTTGTTGTCATCTCTTTCAATGTAATCCATGATTCTTTTTCCATACTTACTTTCAAGGCTATCCTTAGCTGCACCAAATCTATCAATAAGACTGCAGTTGAACCAGTTATCCCCCAAAATTTTATATCTCTGCCATTCCCCACTTTCCATTTGCTTCCTTGTTTGATGAAATTTCTGATCTGAACTAAATTATTCCAGAAAATGGAACCATAAGGAAGATGCTCATCCTGAAGAAAAGAAATGACTGCTTGTTGATTTAGATATTTGGCCTTAATTAGCTCAATCCAGGGTTGTTTCTCAGAGAGCATTCTCCATCCCATTTTCACAATAAGAGCCTCATTCATTTTCTTTATGTCTTTTATACCCAGGCCCCCAATTTTTTTGGGAGTGCAAACTTGATCCCAAGCAACCAAGTGATATTTAAATTTATCCTCCATGCCCTGCCATAAGAAGTTTTTCTGTATCCTCTCAATTTTTTCTCTAAAAGAAGAAGGGATTTTATAGAGAGACATAATATAGATGTGCTAGTTATACATGAATGCATTTTTGGTTCTTCCACACACTTGGTGGTAGAATATTTTTCTTTTTCCATACATGTTGAATATATCACTCTTCTTAGACCTTGTGGGTGAAATAATTTGTTGTAATAGATATTATAGGTTTTCAAAAATGGTCATGGGGCTAAGCCTCTCCTTGGGTATAGGGAGGCTCTCATTATTAAATTTAAACCAACTAAAAATAGTGGGTGGCCATTAGGCAGGGGATCACACAGGAGTACTCCACTAAACAAGTGGCAAAGTTCTTGTATGGTTTATAAGGGAGGAATTTTTTCTAAAGGGAGGTAAAAGGGAGTAGGATAAATAAGGATAAAGGGTTAATGTTGTGAGTAGGCTTATAGAGTTCACATACATCAACCATAGTATGTCCACATTAAAATGGAATAATGTAACAATGTAAGCAATCAACAAGACTACTAAATTAGAGACACAAAGTTCTGTAGATTAATTAATCAAGGACATAAAGTTCCTTCTTGGTTATACAAGATCACCATGCTTGCAAATTTGTGAAAATAAAGAGAGAGAGAAGAGGGAGATGAGAAAATACATAAAAGCAATGCAACTTTTATTTCTTTATGTAGTAGTGGTACAAATATCAACAACATGCAACAACCAAAAATTTCCAAACCATTTAGAATGGGAATCCATTCCAATTTAAATCATAAAAATGTCTCTTCATCCACCCCCACATGACTCTTCACTTCCCCGATCACTTGTGACCTTTTATGTTCCTAGAAAACAAAAGTGAGGCTTGTCTCACTAATTGAAAATAACTCTTGCCATGTTAAACTAAAGTTCACTTAAGTGAACATGAAAATATAGTGAAAAGTAAATTTTTAGTAAAGAATTAGAATATGGAGAGAGAACATATAAGATAGAGAGAGAATGTTTGACTAATCTGATGAAGATGAAGACTTTTTCGATAAAGAACTTGTTGAATTGAAGAACTATGATCTCAATCTCCTTCTTCTGTGAGATATGGAAACATTCCGAGTATTGAATATGTATTCATAAACTATTATGAGACCTGCATTTTTATAGGGACATGATGATCTCTTTTGATTATAAGGAGTTGGGATATGAGGATCAATTTATTACTTCTCTAGGATTTCACAATTCATCTCTGTGATCAAGAATCAATTCTATGATGCTAAAAAAAAATTGATTATCTATTACTTACTAAGAGAGGTCTTCACCTTGAAAATAGAAGGATTGCTCCTTAAATGAGAAGGATTTCTCCTTAAATGAGATATTTATCCTATGGCCATATTTTGAACCAAAATGAGGTGATTGCACATTTTTCTTCAATTGAGGTGTGATCACACTACAAAGTTATGGATGAGTGTTTGATAACACTACTAAGTGAGTGGATATGTGAAATTGGGATAGTTTCCCATTCTTGCAAGCATGGTACTTCCAATGGAAATCACCCACTTATCCTTGCATTTCCTTGCTCCAAAAATTTTCTATTAATGGTATCAACTAGATCATCCTATTTTTTTCCTTGAAGGGATTTGAACATAATTGAAAAATTAGAATGTGATGATCATCACCTCACTCCTTGAGCTTTACATTTCACTTTTGTGAAAAAGATGTCACCTGAGTGGAAACATGCTCAATTCATCCTCATGGAAATAGGTTTCCTTCTCTAGAAATAATGATTGATACCTAAATGGAACTTGAAGGAATGTTTGGGAAAGAGTTCCATGTTTTTGACCTCCTAACTGCATTGAAACACTATGAGTTCCACCTCCTTGACTTGCAATATGTGAGAAAATTACACAACATGAGATGTGCATTATTTTTGGGTTTAACATGATTGTCAAAATTACTCATGGTGATCATCTCTCATCAAGATCATAATGAAAACTCTTTTGATGAATTGTATATCAATGAAATTCTTGATGTTTCATTTCCTTCACAAACATCATGATGCTCTTGATTTCACCCATTTTCCAAGTCAAAAAACTTAACACACATTGACACCTTGATCTATTCCTCTTCATAATGTGATTTATGTGATGTAATTTTCATGAATGGATTCAACCAAGATGGATATCCCTTGCCATAATTGGGATTATTTGAATCAATTGAATTTTTGCATCAAATTGTGTCATGAAGAAATCACTTGAGAATTGATACCTTAAGAGCATTCAAGGGATTTTATTTCTAGTTTGGATCATGAGACAATTTCTTGGCCTCATGATGATGAAAAAATAAATTAGATAGGTTGAATGGGAGTTGCCACAACTTTCTGAGCTCAATTACAATACTTTCTATTTTTATCAGGTCCTATCTAGGATTGCTATTTTTAGAAAGTTTTCACAATTTTCACCTTCTGATGTTTCTTACTTGTTTAAAATGTTGTAGATGCTGATAATTCATACTTTTTGAAAACTTAATATTTTTAAACATGCCTAGCTATGAACACCTACTTTTTTAGAAATAGAACTTATAGATGTTGGGTTGCAACAAAACTAGTCTTGAAATTTTAGGTTTTACTCCATGATTCTCTCGATCCAAATTTAAAGGTTTTTGCTTGTTGGATCCTCGTAGAATCAAAAATAAATTTTATCCAATTTTATATTGTAGCATTTCTAATTATTAATGAAGGTCGGAAGGGAAATCATAATTTGTTTTGAAAAATGGCAAATTCGGAGAGAGAGATGGAGTTAATATGATTTCCATGTGTTTTTGGCTCACATTTGACCATAATAGCATGAACGGAGTTGGGATAAAATGTAATGGATGGGTTAGGTCACACTTGTATGCCCCCTTGTCCTTTGGGGGACATAGGGTATAGAGGGTACACTGGGTGTCCAAAGTATAACGTGGGAGAGTGAGGGACTAAATATGGTCGTATGGTGACTAGTGTATGTATGATTAAAGTGGGTCACATTTATATGTCCCCATTGTCCTTTGGGGAATATAGATACAACATAGGTTACACCTGGGTATCCAAATTTTTACTTGGGAGAAGAAGGGAGGTTGCGATTTTGTGTCCCTTGTCCCTCTTGCACTATGGGGAAAAAGAGGATAGCTAGGGAATATGGGAGTAAAAATGAAACTTGGGAAGGAGGAGGCCATAATTTGGTGTCTCCATTTCCCCCTTTCCCTCCTTGTCCCCTAGGAGACAAATAAGATACAAGAGTGTCCAAAGTGTGACTTTTCTAGATTTGGAAAGCAAATTTTACCTTGGATGTCCAAATTGGGACACCTGAACTAAAATTTTCACCTTGGAAGCTTAGGAAAGTGTTTTGGGGTAAAACCTTATATGATTTTAAATTAAAAAACATGATAATATCATAAGAACCATTTTAATACCTAATTCTTCTTGAAATTCAAATTTTAGGACCTATTCAATCTCGAGTGAGAGGGAAGTTTGTAAAGTTTTGAACTATCTAAAGAAATATTTGAGCCTTGGAGGAACTTTTTCCAACTTGGATATTATTCCTATATCTTTATCATTCCTATTTTTTGTTTCTTAACTCCTAGAACTCCTAAAATCATCCAGATAAATCTTACACCCAACACCTAAATTACCTTACATTGAATAGATTATTTAGAATAAAATTTTATCTAATTAAATTTCCTTAGAAACCTCCATTTGTATCTTAAATCACCCTTAGATGCTTTTGCTTTCCCTAAATACTTCGTGAGGGTGTTTATTTGGCTAAAAAATGGCCAAAAATGGCTTTTTTAGGTCTTTGGAGGAGTTTTTCTTTCATCAAATATCAATGAGATAACAAATCACATCAGAAATCTTCCTAGACACTAAAAAAACTTCAAAAATATTGTTATAAATTTTCTTTGAGCCCGAGGGAGTATTAAACTAAGGGCATACTAGCCAGAGGAGGGATGCATGTGATCGACAACCATAATTTTCAATTATGGGTTTAGTTGTCATGTTTGAAGTTTTAATTTTTCATGCTAGACATTTTGCATGAAAAAAACTGTCTTTACTCAAATACATTGGACTATAAGGGGAAATATAGAACCTCAGGTATCTCATGGGGTAGTATACCAGTGATTTGTTCATTGGGTTATAGAGTCACCACACTTGAAAAACTAGAAAAGCTACAAACATAACCAACACACGACAGGGAAAGGAAACACAAAACAGGAAGGGAAACACAAAACAAAAGGGAAACCATGAAAAAACATCATAAATCACCTATGTTACATGTGGGGATAACCCATTTTTGTAGCATTAATTCTTACTGAATTCTTACCCGTATATGGGCATCGCTGAATGTCTTTCTTCCGTAAATCCATTGATGGGATCACTGAAATATGACCCCTTTCTCAATTTCTTGAATAATTTTACACGATTGTTCTTGCAATTTAGGTTCCACTTAGTCGATTAAATTCCTATGTTTCTTTGACATATTCTTTCCATCTTCTCATTTATTTCTAATTTCATTATAATTTCTGATTTTCCTTCACTGCTACAAGAATTAGTCTTAGTCATACTAGGATCTTTGTCTTCATACTAACGCCTATGAAATTTGATAGGAATTTTTCTTCATTTTTCATCTACTTCATGAGCACTTTTTCTATGAGTTGATTCTTAGAAATTTTTATAGGAGTTTCAACATTATCAAAATCCTCTTGATGTTCTATGTTTATCAGTTGTTCCAAACTATCTTCTTTCATGCACACCATCTCAATCTTGACTGTTGATTACTATGATGTGATGTGTATAGTGTTTCGTCATCTTTAAAATAAAATGAGCACAAGGTAAAATATGAATAATGAAAACCAATTCTTGTCCAATTTGGGCAATTTGAACCTCAAAATCCATCTTCATGATGAAATCATTTGTTCCTCTAATGGAGTCATCATTTCAAGATTTAAGCATATTATTATCCATTCATTCCTTATTGAGAATTTTTCATCTTAAAAATAATTGTACTTGAGGGACTCAAGAACCATATAATTAATTTTTTCTTAATTGAGAAGGTATCCATCTTCATGAAAGGATAATGAACACAAGATTGGGGCTGAAACATCAAGATCATCATCTTCCTAAAATTAATCATAATAAAATTTGAATTTCATATCCATAGTGAATTCATCATCTTCTTGAGTAGATTCAAATGTAAGATGCCCTAGAATATTGTCCCTCATGCATTCCTTGTCATCTTCTCCTAATGAGAAATAGAAAGCTTCATATTCATATTAATACTCATTAAATGGATATTCATGCTGAACTTTGAGAACATGGTTGGAAACATGTGACTCACCTACCAAGAAGTTGATTGATTTCACTCTTTCTTCTTCTTGATAAAAATTTCTCATCATCTTGGGGTTGATTTGATTTAAGTTAAAACTTTCATGACCATCATCACCACCAAGTGAAGAACCTGCATTCATGCTCACTAGGAAGTACACACTATTGAATTATAAATCCATCAAATCATCATGATGCTTTCTATCCTGGATCCATCATACCCGAGGTAATCCCGCATCAACATGGGCATCTAAGCATATTCCTCTGAAGCTATGAAAAATTCATAACACCTTGAATCTTAAAATAGGATATCCACCCTTGGGTCATCTGGTATTTGAATGATGTATTTCATTTTCTTGATGGGAAGGAGTTTCTTCATATTACCATTGACCAAAATGGTAGAATTTGACCAATTTATTTGTATATCTCTACCAACATCCCTATAGAATATTTTCTCAGCTAAATACCATATGAGGATGGCATGTCTACTACAAGTATTTTCATCATGATCTTATTGTTAGGAAAGTTTGAAATTGCTACTTGAACATCCTTGACTTGGACAATAAGAGGTACTTCTTTGGTTTCCATGGATTAGTAATGGTCAGTAGAAGGAATGAGAGAGAGACCAAAATCCTTAGAAACCTTTGTATGCATGACATTTTCAGAGGCACTAGAGTAAATGTAATTATTTAGTTTATACCCATTGACTAGTATGGCTAAATAAAAAGTTCTATTTTTCTAGAGGTGGAGGGTGTGGAAGAAAGAACACTCTCGGAAGGATTGTTATGAGGTGTGGGAAGTAGTTCTTTAGAAGAAGTGACATTTTTAGAACATGGGTTTTAACTACTTCCTTTGATAAGCTGGACCAACCTATCAAATTTATTAGGACAATTTTTCAAGTACTCAGACTCATAAATTTGGATTTTGGATTTCTTAAAATTGTCAATGATGTCAAAAGGTGTAGAATTTGTAAGCACACTTTGGGAACTATCGAAACCTTGACATGAGTAGGAATTACATTCTTAGGATCAATAGAAGTTGAAACTGATTTATCAAGAGGAAATGAAAGGGACTTACTTAAAGAAGTATATGAAGTCTTGGCTGAGGTAGTCTCATGATTCTTCTTGGTTGACCCCATAGAAGTGGACAACGATGATCCTCCTTTTGTTGTTGTTTTTCATTGAGTTTTCATTTTAGGATTCAACTACTTGGCTTAGGAAATATAAGAAGAGGTTTCTTTATTCATTTGTGAGTAAGTGAACACTGCATAAGAGTAACTATCTGTATCAACCATGGATTCTTCAAAATATTCATTCGATGAGTATTCAAAATACTCAATCTTGGCACATTTATCTTTATCTTCTTCTCCAATTTTTGATTCAAAAATTTCTTCTCCTTTATCTTTATATGTTCCAAATATTGCATTAACTAGTGGAGATTCCAAGGAAATCCTTCAAGGTGCTCCTACAATCTGATTCTTGTTCCTATTTTGATACAAGGCATGTTGAGCAATTTCCTTCTTTAATGAAGTCAAATTGGCCAATCTTTGCAGAAACGAATTAAATCCTTCATCTTTAGATGTGTAGGGCTTGTTCTTCATTGAATGGTTTTGATCTTCCTTGAAATGATAATGTAATCTTCCATATCAATGGAAATCTCTCTATCATTGTCCAAATTTTTGGTTGCACTCTCCATAGTATGAAACCAACTTTGGAAAATTGAGCATTCACAAATAACCTTTTCTGATTATCCACAATAGGGTGGTAATTAGTAGGAATCTTGTTGATCATATTAATGAACTTTTCTACAAATTATTTCATGGGATTTTGAGGTTCTTTTTCCTCCCACAAAATTGAGCAAAGAGGGCATGAGCATATTCTATAGTCTTGAATCTTTCTTAAAACTTAGTTTTCATATCATCCTAATCAATAATTGAACGTGATGGCAAGTAGTTAAATGAGTTCACAATGGCATCTTGTAATGATTCCACAAATAACTACATGAAAACATATTTGTGTTGCACTCCAATAATGCCACATGATGTGATGAAAGTTGTAATGTGATCATCTGGACATTGTTTTACATCTTTATAGAATTTGGGAAATTTCTTTCTTGATCCTTTTATAAGTTCGTGAAGTGGTGGAGCCAATTCTAGTGGAATGGTATTTTTCCCCATGGTAGAGGTGAAACCATTATTTCTTCATCTCCTCTGGTTCTTATTCTATTTATTCTTCTAGAGGGATGAGGACTAGTAGTTCTATAGTTGGTTCTTCAATATGACCTTCAAGATGATTTTCAAAACTTGTCTTTCTACCTAGAAAAGTTTGAAATAAGCTCTTTGTTTTCCTCGAATGTAGGGTCAACAAATCCACTTGCATGTTCAAATTGAGTGTATCCTCTTTCGCCAATTTTTTCATAGAATTAGATAGGAAAGAAACTAGAATAATGCATATTTTTCAATAGGATCACAACAAGGATCTTGAACATTCATATGGTATTTTTCAAAATTTTATGGCTTTTTATAATATGTATTTTTGGAATTTTCATAGATATTTTTAAGGGTGCACAAATGGAGATATTCCCAATGGAATTGCTAAAATTGTTGGTGAAATAATTTGTTACAGTGTATATTATTGGTTTTCACCAATGGTCATGAGGTTAAACGCCTCCTTCTTAGGTATGGGAAGGCTCCCATTATTTAATGTAAACTAACTAAAAGTTATGGGTGGCTCTTAGGTCATGTATCACACAAGATTAATCCACTAAAAATATGATAAAGTGATTGTATAATTTATAAGGGAGGAATTTTCTATGAATGGAGGTAAAGGGGTGTAGGAGAAATAAAGAGAAAGGGTTAATGTTGTGAGCATGCTTAAAAATTCAAATACATCAATCTGTAGTAGGTCCACATTCAATTGGAAGAATGTAACAATGCAAGTAATATTCAAGACTAAAAGATTAGAGACACAAAATTCTGTAGACTTTTTAATCAAGGAAACAAAAATACTTTTTGGTTATACAAGATCACCGTGATTATAAAGTTGGGAAAATAGAGAGAGAGAGAGAGAGAGAGAGAGAGAGAGAGAGAGAGAGAGACTAGATGAACATGAGAAAAGAAATAGAAGAAATGTAGATTTTATTTCTAGATTTAGTAGTGGTACAAAGCTCAAAAACCAACAATCATCAACCCCTTTGAAATGTAGAAGCCATTCCAATTTTATATCATCTAAACATGTCTCTTCATCTACCTTGCATGTGACTCTTCACTTCCCCTTATCACTTCTAACATTTTTGTTCCTAGGAAATAAAAGTGAGACTTTTCATATTGAATGAAAAGAAGTCTTACAATGTTAAACTAAAGGTCACTTAAGTGAAAGGAAAAATAGTGAAAAATATATTTTTAATGAAGAATTAGAATATGGAGAGAGAGGAAAGAAGAGAGAGAATGGTTGACCAATTTGATGAAGATGAAGCCTTTGTTGATGAAGAACTTGCTGACTTGAAGCATTGTGATCACAATCTCCTTCTTCTATGAGATATGGAAACATTCCAAAGTATCAAATAGGTGTTCGAAACACTTTGTTATGAGATCTAAATTGTGATAGGAACATGATGATATCTTCTGATTATAAGGAAGGAGTTAGGATATGAGGATCACTTTCTTACTTCTCTAGGATTTCACAATTCACCTCTATGACCAAGAATAAATTCTATGATGCTCAAACCTTTTTGTGATTGTTTGTTACTTACTGAGAGAGGTATTTACCTTAAAAATAAAAGGATTACTCTTGAATGAGATAATTTTCCTATGGCCATCCATTGAAAAAAATGAGTTGATTGCATAAGCTTCTTATTTTGAGGTGAAATCATACTACTAGGTGTTGAATGAGTGTTTAAGAACACTACTAAGTGATTAACAACATGTGAAATTGAGATAGTTGCCCATTCTTGAAAACATGGTACTTCACATGGAAATCACCCATTTATCTTTGCACTTCCTAGCTCCAAAAATATTCCCTGAATGGTATCAACTAGCTCATCCCGACTTTTTCCTTGAAGGGATTTGAAGATAATGATAGAGTCAAGATGTGATGATCATCACCTCACTCCTTGGGCTTCACATTTAAAATTTGTGACAAAGACGTCACATGAGTAGAAACATTCTCAATTGATCCTCATGGAGATAGGTTTCCTTCTCCGAAAGAATGATTGATCCTTGAATATAACTTGAAGAAATGTTTGAGAATGAGCTCTATTTTCTTGAACTCCTAATTACATTGAAACACTATGAATGCCACCTCCGACGACTTGCAATATGTGAGCACATTATAAAGCATGAGATGTTCATTGTTTTTATTTTGAGATGATTGTTAAAATTACTCATGGTGATCATCTCTCATCATTCTCTTGATGACTTGGATATCAATGAGATTCTTGATGTTTCATATCCTTCACAAACCTCATGATGCTCCCGATTTCACATGGTATCCAAGTGACCATATTTCACACACATTGATGCCTTGATTTTTTCCTTGTCATAATTTGATTCATATGATGTCATTTTCATGAATAAATTCAACCAAAATGGATCCCCTACCATAATTTGGATGATTGTAATCATATATCTTTTACATCAAACTTTGTCATGTATAAATCACCTCAGAATTAATGCCTTGAGAAATTGTAGGGGATTTTATTTCTTGATTGGACCATGAGGCAACTTCTTGGCTTCATGATGATGGAAAAATTCAATGAGATAGGTACAATGGGAGTTTCCACATATTTTTGAGCTTAATTACAAGACTAAATATTTTTAACAAGTCCTATCTTGGACTAGTATTTTAAAGAAAATTTTCACATTTTTCACCTTTTGATGTTCATTGCTTGTTCAGAATGTTGAAGATGTTGAGAATTCGTACTTTTTAAAAAATTACTATTTTAGACATTCTCATCCATAAAAACCTTATATTTTATAAATGGAACTTATATGTGTCATGTTACAACAAAACTAGTCTTAAAATTATGGTTTTCTCAAGGATTCTCTGCTCCAAATTTCGAGGTTTTCACCCATCGAATCTCCATAGAATCGAAAAAGAAATTTTCTGAAATTGGTTGTTGTAGTATGTCTAATCATTAATGGAGGTCAGAAGGGAAATGAAAGAAATTTGTTTGAAAAATGGGAGGTTTTGTAGAGAGACGGAGTTAATTTTATTTCCATGTGTTTTTGGATCACATTAGACCATACCAACCTAAACAGAGTTGGGAAAAATGTAGTGGAGGGGTGAGGTCACACTTTTGTGTCCCCCTTATCCCTTAGGGGACATAGGGGACATAGAGGACACATGGGTTTCTAAAGTGTGACCAAAGAGAGTGAGGGGATGAAAGAGAGCTCCAAAGAGACTGAAGCTGGTTACATGGTGACGAGGGGTTGTATGAATGAATTGGGTCATATTTTGTGTCCCCTTTGTCCCTTGGGGTATAAAGGGGACACCTGGTTGTCCAAAGTGCAACTTAGGAGGAGGGAGGTCACACTTTTGTGTCCCCCTTGCACCATGGGGATAGAGGGGACATTTAGGGTGGATGGGATTCCATAGTATGACTTAGAGAGGAGAAGGGGGACATACTTTGGTGTCCTCATTATCCCACTTGTCCCTTGGGGAATATAGGGGACACAAGAGTGTCCAAAGTGCAACTTTCCCATATTTGGAATAAATATTTTTCTTGAATGTCCAAATTAGTACACCTGAATTGATTATTTCACCTTGCAAGCTTAGGAAAGTGTTTTTGGTTCAAACCTTTTATGATTTTCACATTAAATATTTAGGACCTATTCCATCATTAACTAAGAGGGTTAGCTACAAATTTTTGAACTATCTCAGGAAATATTTGAGCTTTGGAGAAATTTTGATATTTCCACCTTGTAGATAATTCCAATATCTTTTTGATTCCTATTTTTTTCTTCTTAACTCATTCTATAACTTTTGGAATCATCTAGAGAAGTCATCTTACATTATTTGATCTTTTATTCGTTATACCATGTATTACTTTATGTTGAATGGATTGTTACTGAGAATCAAATTTCATTTACTAAAATTTCATTAATTTCCTTAGACACCTTCAATGTTCTCCAAAATCACCCTTAGATGCTTTATATTTTCCATAAATGCTTCTATAAGGTGTTTACTTGACTATAGAATGGCTAAAATGGCCTCTTTAGGTCTCAGAAGGAAATAGTCTTCCATCGAATCTCAATTAAATCACAAATCACATTAGGCAATATTCCTGGAAACTGAAAAAACTTTAAAAATATTTCTAGTAATTTCCTATAAGCTGAGGAGGGTTGGGTGAGGGGAGTTGGTTAGAGGAAGGATGCTGATGATCGTGAATCATAATTTTTAATTATGGGCTTAGTTGGCATGCTCAAAGTTTCAATTTTCATGCCGGACATTTTACATGACAACGAGACTCCACGAGACATGCTATCAAATAATCCATCCAAAATTTCTAGTGAAATTCATATTTAAAAAAGTTATTCATGGAGATATACGAGCACCTGACCCAAGGGATTCAAAGTACTCTTGAGCTCTACGTTCCTCAAAATTTCTTACGCTTAAATATAAACTACTTAGTAAAAACTTGTATATTTTTAAAAAAATAGAATCAAAATCACCCCACACTGTCTTAGTTTCTCACCCCTAGGTATACCTTTCTTGGCTTCCTCAAAATTTTTAGGAACATCCATGCACGATTGATCTTCAAAAAAATTTCCACTTTGCGATTGTTGTCTATATAATTTGCTTAAAGTTATCCAATCAAACACCCAAGTCACTAAATGTAATATCATCATTTTGGGGTTCCTTCGATTATACTTTAAGGGATCACAATTTATCTCCCACATTTTTGGTAGAGATTCATGTTCATCCTTTTGATCTAGGAAGCTATTCAAGTGTCTATAGGTCTCTGTAAAAAAAATGACGGTATATCTAAGGTGTCGGACCTTAACCCTTTAGATAAACCTCTAGAAAAAGGTTGGATACTTTCCTTAAAAGCTTCAAATTAACCATTATTATTACCTAAGTAAAAAAAATGCAAATTTAAGGGAGAAATATTACTGAAATTTGATAAGATGGTGATACACCGAGTATGAAGGGGCCAATATCTTTGAGATCAAGAGAAAAAGAGAAGAACACAATGATAAATGGGAAAATAAGAGCCACAATCCACACTATAGTCTAAAAACCTTTAATCCTCTGTATATATGAAATTATGGAGATATAATTAATACAAATTATACAATAACAAAAGATAATTGTAATGTGAAATAACACAAGCCAAAGCATAGATATGAATCATAATCAAGTATATATTATTGGTTACAAATTATAAAATCTCACACAATCAATGAGAAGGAAATGAATGTATTACACAATTCAACACAAGGTCTACATGGACTTAGAAAACTCAGAAACTAATTGGTTATAATTTCTTTGAATTCAAGAGAGGATATTTTCACTTGTGAAAATCATTACATTTATATAAGGAAGCAAGGATAAGGAATATAAATATTCCATGGGAGATGCTCAACCTTCTTGACCCATCCAAACTGTCCTAGAACTGACTTAGAAGGTAATATCCTATTCTCATGATGATACACACCTATGGGATTCCTTCGATTGTAAGAAAATATTTAGATATATGTTATGTGGATGATCTCTAACTTAGATTAATGAATTCCCATAAAATTAGGGAGATAGATAAAGAGTGAGTTGTCAAATGTATGCTTTTGGTCATAGTCATGCTTTGGACCACTGATAACAACTCATTTCTTGTTAAACAAACCATTCAACCCATTTTATTCATTTTGGGGGTATAAGGAGAATATACCATCCAAGAAGCATCATGAGACAAAAGTAATAAAAAAACATTGTAACTGATTTGGGCATCAATCGATTGAGAAAATGACCCAAATTTATGTCATTAAAATATCCCAAGTATATCCATCATTTTTATTAAAAGTTATTCTTGATTGATTCCCTCTTAAACTTACTTGTAACGATACATTTCTCATGTTAAACAAAGCTCTAGATCAAAACATATGAGCAAACAATAGTCCCTTGTTTGAGTCACAAAATGAAATCCTAATATGGTTACGGGCCTCTAATGTGGTTATTTGATCATAAAAATGATTTATCACGGTCTAAAACCATCTACGATATAAAATTCATTTCATTAAATTTCCAATGGTACCATTTTTTCTCAATTTTGTGGTCCCCATCAAAAGTTATGGCATTTTGAAGATTCTCGTCAAAATCACGAAAATCCTTTGTAGTGCAGATTTTGAATTATTTGGAGTGTAGATGTTCAAATCCTTTTTGAAGTGTTGATTTTAAATCCTCTGAAGCATGGATCCAAATTTATTTCAATTTGTAGGTCCAATTTTATTTGCGGCCTATTGTGTGGACTTTCACTTTGCATGAATTTTATCTCTTTCAACATAATTTTCAAGCATTGTGCAAAAATTCTAGAATTCTATAGATTTTTAGGCTTTGGTGGAATTTGAAAAGGTTAGAGATCAAAATTGCACCTATCCCGGATCGGGATGGCTGGGGATTTAAGGCAACATGGTACTATCTCCAAGTTGTGGGACTTGTGCTTTGAGACAAACCTCCGGAGAAGGCCAACTTTCTCTACCTATTTCTACTACTAAAACTACTCCTATGAAAGGAAATGTAGCTACCTATCATTACTATACAATTCCAAGGGGATAGGGTGAGAAGGAGATGCATGAAAGGGAAATCCTAAGCTAAGGGGAGGTGATAACACCATAAATATGGGGATGAACAAACTTATCTTGATTGAAAATGAAGGAAAATGCATGCAAAGAGGGAAGACAACCTTGCAACAGTTTGAAACGCATTCACATAGTCGTTTTTGTGGAGCACAACAAACAAAAGATCTACAAGAGATATAAAATGCATAGTAAATCAACAATGCAAAATAAGGAAAGAAGATGCAATAAAATTCGAACCAAGGAAGAGAATAGCCACAAAAAATGATTTTATTACTTCCAAGTGATGCACAATCAATTACAATGGTGAGAGAGGCAAGGATCTACATGCAAATGGCTTAGATTTGAGGCCTGCAACTCAAAATGCTAAAGAGAAGAGCTCTGAACAATGTCCTTAGCAAACTAAGGGGTCCAACCTTTTACAATGAGCAATGCTCTACTATTTATAGAAGAAGAAGGAGAGAAGAGGAGGGGAAAAAGAGAAAACTCAAAATTTTGAATCTAACCACCAACAACCAACAATGAATTCTTACACATCCACCTACATGCTTGTTAAATACACCTCCCCATGTCGGTTTTACTTGTAAAAGAATAAGGGAGACCAAATATGAATAAATATGGGTGATTGGGTCAATTGGATGTGTGCATTAATATCCCAAATAGCGTTTCCTTTTTTAACCAACCAAATGCCATCAAAATATGATTTTGAATGGTCCAATAAGTATCACACGTAAGAAAATTTCCAACAATACCAAGATCACATGAATCTGATCACTTTGTAGTAGAATTTATAGCGATTTGAAGTTACGTAGTGTGAACTAAACATGCAACGACACGTGGCACTGCTTGATCGGTGAAGGATTGGTGACTATCGATAGTTTTGTCTTTTCTACCGTGTTAGGTGCTCATTTAAAGTGAGTATTCAATACGTAGTTGGCATGGTCTCGATAGGTTGCATGTTACACACTTCATCTTACAAGTTCCACATGGAACTTCATGGTGACACATAATATTGCACTTGGCACATGCGCTGTGAAAAGAAAAAGGTGAGAGTGGGAATAATGCGAAGATTTGTGAGTGCGCACAAGGGGTGGCTTGAGGGAAAAAGTTTCATATATTTATAAGTACACAAGTATGTAAGAAAGAGGTCGGGAATCTAATCAAAGGAAGTGCATGCCCAAAATAAAGAGGAAGCACACAAAAGAAAACATAAACACACGGGAAAACAAGCACAAGATAATGATGCATGGAATTAATTGTACAAGAAAGTGGAAAATGTAGAAAGAGGAAGAGAAATGCGTATGTGTGGAGAATTTTATGGGAATATAATCAAAAGAAGTGCATGGTCACAAGAAGGAGGAAGCACACAAAAGAAAGTAGAATCATACGGGAAAGCAATCGCAAAATAAGGATACATGGAAGTAATTACGTAAGAAAGTGCACAAGGTGGAAAGTAGAAGAGGAATGAGTGTGTGTGGATAATTACACGGGACTTAGGAAGAGGGAGCATGCAAGGGAAGATCATGTCGGGGAATTAGCCAAAAATGGGTGGCAAGTTAGCGAGACACGCACGAGGAGTGCTCAAAACTATTGGAATGAAGAAGGTGCACAAAGGATGCGCGGCGAGGGTAAATGGAAGAAAGATAATAGAATACGAGAGGTAAGCATGTGGAAGGAAGTGAAGGAGAGGAAATTCTAATAAAGAATCAAGAATGGTACACGAAGAAGTGCAGCCATAAAAAATTTCCATGGAGGGAAAAAAGAGTGTGCGCATGACCTAAAAAATTGAATCCATAGCCATAATAGATGCAAGTTGTCAAAATACACGGGAAGTTATTTTGGTATTAGTTTGATGACTTTTGGGGCCATATACCTGCTAGATGAAATAAATAAGTAGCCTAAGAAGAATCCAATGGGCATGGAGTCTTCCTAAAAATATGAATTTATGATCGGATCTTGAAGAACGCCCCGAAGTCACTTGAAGAACTATCGAACTCTGTATAAAACTAATGTTCTCTTATGAATATATGTTGACTCTGATTTTATGAGAGTGGAAAACTATTGAATATTTCCTAGTTGTTTGAAGATTTCCATACTAGAAGAAACAAAAGAGCACACACAAGTGGGCACCTAAGAGAAAGAACTATGTACAAACATGACAATGTGCGTAGTGCACACTTGGAGGAATTGAAACTACTCTAATATATACAATGATGCATAAGGAAAACTTAATGGAAATGCTTTATATAAATCCCATTGACTGGGATTGGTAACAAATATCCATCAAGATGAGACAAATAAAAAGAGTTAGCCTCCTTGCAACAATTGACAATATATGGGCTACTCTAAAGTGCATCAAACTTTGAATGGCACATAGGTTTAGCTCTGTTAGCATCCCATTTTAGGACTAGATTACCCATATTAAAAGCTTCAAGCCTAACCTTTCTCTCAAACAATTGTTTGGTTAATTTTTGATGCTGGTCTAACTTGATCATGATAGATTTTATCAACTCTTCAAGTTTAACCAGCTCTTCCATTATGATTTCTCTTTGATTTGTGCCCTTGAAATCTAGTTGTTGGTCTAGTTCTAATGAACACAACTCAAGTGATAAAGGAAGTCTAGCTTCTTTACCATAAAAAAATTTATAAGGTGAATTACCTATTGCCTTCTTCACCATGATTATGTCTTCCCAAAGTGCACATGGGACCTTTGTGTGTCATTAAATCTGATTGATATTCATTGTTTATTTCATGATCCTGATCAAGTTCTTGTTAGTAAATTTTTCCAAACCATTTCCCTAAGGTTAGTAGTTGGAAGAATTCTTCAAATAGATTCCAATATTGAGATCCCAATTAGAAAATTTAGTAACAAGGAAGGCTTTTGCATTATCAGATATAATGTTCTTAAGAACTTCAAAACTTGTTACAATGTCTTCGATAAAGTCAAGGATGAATGAATCGATTGATTCCTTGAGCATAAAAACTTTTGTCCATCTCGGTAAAGTAGTCTATAGCCAACAACACCCATTTATGGCCGAGAGATCGAAGGAGTATTGATAAATCTTATGAAGTTAATACCCCATTGCAAAAAGGCTAATCCACTTGTATTGGTTGGAGGGGAAGCACTACCAATTTATTCTTTCCTATAAATAAAGAAAATTCTTTGCATTTTTCTGACCCACTTATGCACATTTGCAAAGAGGGTAGGAAAGAAGTACCCTATCTTAATGATATTCATTGTTTTTGCCTTGGTAGAGAAGTTTCCACTAGAGAATCCATCATGAAATTCTACTAACACCCTATCAACTTGTGCCATCAATACATCTCATTAGGATGCCATCAATGTTTCTTTTGAAGTGAGCACCATCAATCAACACATCCGAGAATAGATTGTAGTTTGAGATGTCTTCTCTTTAAATTTTTATGTCTATGAGGTTATGCATTAGAAAAGAGAAATGTTACTATGTCCTCCATCTAGATACATGCACTGGGATCTACATTCTGTTCAAATTCATTGCACAGAGGCTCTTCATTTAGAAACAATGAATCCTCTTGTGTGTTCTATGCGGCTTCAAAAATATCCTTGCATAGCATACCACCTCTAACCAACTTAGTGGATCTGATAGTCATATCATATTCCATGAATTTTGTCACCCATCTAGCTCTTTCTTTTATAACGTATTTCTTCTCCCATGATGAAGTCTCTTACACCATGGTTTGAAACTAGCACATTGACATGATTTGTGGTGAGCATACTTTTGAATTTATTTAGTGTACGGATGATTGAAAATCCTTATTTTTCCATGTGACTATATTTCAATTCATAATCCTTCAGTGTTTGAGTGAAGAAAGCCATTGGCTACTCCGGTCCTTTTTCATTTTCTTTTGTCAAGACAAAAACAACACTTGTATCAGTGCCATAAGCATAAAGGATAAAATCCTTAGAGTAATCTGGATTGATGAGTGTTGGTACGTAATAAATTTCTTACTTGATCTTCATGAAATTTTCTTTTCCTTCTACTATCCACTTGAAGAATGTGTCCTTCTTGAGAATAAGGGTAATGGGCCTAACCAATCCTACAAATTTAGGGATGAATCTCCTAATGAAGTTTATTTTTCCTAGGAATGATTGCAAGGATTTCTTGTGCATTGGTAAAGATAGAGAAAGGATGGAGGAAACAAGCTCAAGATCAATAAAAATGTCATCCTTTGAGACCACATGGCACAAAATATTTCCCTATGTAACAAAAAAGTTGCACTTTTTGGGGTTAAGAGATACTCAAAATTCTCTACATTTTTCAAAGTATTTCACCAAATACATCATGTGATCCACACTCTATTTTGAGAAGATAGTTATGTCATCAAAGTAAACTAGAATGAACTCATTAATATATCCTTTAAAGGTAATTTCCATGGCTCTCTAGAATGTTGTGCCTACATTTGATAGAACAAAAGGAATTTTTTGATATTCATATGATCCCCATTTGGTTGTAGATGTTTTTTTAAACTAATCCTCTTCCTTGACCATGATCTGATTGAAACTAGAATACCCATCCAACATGGAAAACATTTGTGCGCCATCCATAGTTCACAAAATATGCTCCATGGAAGGAAAAGGATAGTGATCATTTAATGGCTCCTTATTCAAATCTCTGAAATCAACCTAAATTTTGATTTCACCATTCTTCTTACGCACTAGAACAAGATTCGCCACCCAAGTAGAGTACTTGATAGGAAAAATAATATTTTCCTTAATGAGTTTGGATAACTCCTTCCTCATAAGGGGCTCTATCTTAGGATTGATTGTCCTTGTAATGCCTCTGTTGTGTTGATATTTGTACTTGACTCCTTGTATAAATTTGGAAAATGTTAACATGTGATTTGTTCTGAGTTGTTGTGCTCTTTTGAACTATTTAATCATGTTTGCTAGAATGGTATCAAGTTCTTATGAGATCTGATTGTTAATCATTCTTATGGTAGTATTTTTACTTATGTTGATTGATCATGAAGTACTTACTTAAATGTTTTTGAAATAAACTTAGTGATTTCAGCTTGTGGAAAGTGAAATCAGATTCTTGGGACAGTTAAACAAGCAGGTAACCTGGTAAGCTATTTAAGTCTTGATATAATTGTTATTTCTAAGACTAATGTATCAATGTTGGTTGAAGGACAACACCTTGGATCAATTACAGTGATCCAAGGCATTCTCCTTGATTGATATATTATTACGACTATAAGTTGTAAGGTGACTTGACTTCTTAATGATTTACGGATTGCAATCATATGCGAGATCAGGTTGATTGTAAACTAACCTAAGTTGTTTAAGACCGCCTTATAATTTGAAGGAATACTTCTACTTAATTGGATGTGATTATGATTAAGGTAATGGTTATATTCTTTTGATATGTTCAAATCTTAATCTAACCTATATTGATGTGATATACACATAACATCCACCTTTGGCAGGGACCAAGACATACTTGGTCATGCACGTTAAATTGATGGCTAATAACTTAGTAAAGGAAGGATGAACTATTAGTTGATTACTATTTTGATTTAGAGAAATGGAATTTTGTGGGTTTATTGGAAGTAACTTACATTTCTTCAATAACATTAATGACTTTGGTAAAACCAAAACCACCTTGGAAGGAGCACAATGGTTTTGGGAGAAAAGATAGGGGTTAGTTTTCATTTTTCATTTGGTTTTTTGAGAACTTGGCCTCTACATGTAGACCTTCTAGTTTTTGAACTTTTAGTTTGTTTTTGGATAATTTATAATCTATCAATTGCATGGAGGAAATAGTGGAGAAAAATTTAATGTATTGGCTATTAAAATGGAGAGATGGAGAAGAAGGGGTTTCTATGGAAGCTGTTTCAAAATATCTATGGAATATTTCATGGAAGTTTGGGAAAGAACTTGGAGAGCTTAGAAAGGAATTTAAAGAAGTCTATCAAGCATGATAGGATCTAACTCCTTGAAAAAAATTATTTAGTTAATGGCTTCATTAAAAATAACTCGCTTCTATATGAAATTTTGTTCGTTGGTTCTAGGTTTTTTATGTTTGTTTCCTTATTTGATTATCTAGGGTTATTATGAAATATGGTTTCATATATGGTTTTTGCACTATCTTTGCTACTGGGTTGTTTGTGTTTGATTTCTAAGTAATAAATCTACTTATAGCTTCTATTTTGTGTATTCTTGACTATGGTTTAACAATTCAAAACATTGATATGATGAGTCGTGTTTGTAATTCAAATACCTTAAATAAGTTATGTTTTTGTGTTTCTTTGAATCATTGTAACTTTTTTGTAGATACCCATCTCTACAGGGTTTAATGCAAGTTTTACATGAATGATTCTATTTCGGAAATAGGTTTTTATCAAAATACGATTTGTTATCGGTTCTATTTTTGTGTTTTCACCGTTACGATTTACCATTTGTTATGGTATTTTTGTGTTTTCACCATTTTCGACTGTTATGGTAATGGTTGTTAGCAAATTTTCTCTTTTGAACTCATTTGTCGATTTTCGACCTTGGGTGCTTTTTCATTGTTTGATTGGTTTAATATCGTGTCACTTGCAAATTTAGTTGTTTTGGCTTAATTTTAAATGAAACTCATTTTAATCGATTTGATACCCTTCTTGGGTGTTTTTTTCATTTTGTTTGATTGTATTTACCTAGTCATATTTTGGAATTGGCTTTGAATTTATGCTTTTTGACCTGCTAATCTGATTATGACCACCCGTGTGAAGATTCCGAGTAGGTTAGGTTGATTACGAAGTATTTTAACTTCGTCTCCCATGTCTAGAAGTCTCTGCTGACTTAAATTAGATCCATAGGTTGATGGATATGTGGATAATTTTTAGTTTAAGTAGACACACTGACTATCAATTATTCTTGCATCCTATATTCATTTCACTTTCATGGAAGGGATTATGTTTTTTAGATTGTATGGCTAAACCTCATTCATTCGATGCACTAAGGTAGGAAATTTTTCATCGATTTAATTTATTATTTAATTATAATGAGCCTTATGCTCAATCAAGATTGGAAGATTATTATCGTCTTCCTTAAACCACTAAGTTGTTATCGAATCATGTATGGATTGAAATTGTATTGTTAAATTAATGATTTCATGGTATATACATAATAGGAAGATCTAGATA
This sequence comes from Taxus wallichiana var. yunnanensis, assembly GCA_018340775.1. Classification (NCBI taxonomy): domain Eukaryota; kingdom Viridiplantae; phylum Streptophyta; class Pinopsida; order Cupressales; family Taxaceae; genus Taxus; species Taxus wallichiana. The sequence goes on from CM031239.1 coordinate 169,345,260, forward strand.
GTTCAACTTCATACATCTGGAATAGTAGACTATTCCTCTAAGTCTCTGTTGATGTTGTATCAGTTTGAAGGACCTATAGCTTGACATATATCCATTGATAATTGTTATTTATTCGTAAACTAGTTGACGCTTGTATAGAGTTTGAACTTTGATTTTCGATTGATTAGCATTAACTACTCTAGTTCTTATTCGTTTCTATGATTGGGTAGTCTTTATACATCAACGAGTAGTCTTGATTGGGTGTAACAATGATTGAATTTATTAAATTTTTGTTGATCCACTTTGGGCGTGAATTACTTAGTCACTTATACCGATTCCATTCCAATAGAATAGTGGCTTTATAGTTGAGCTAAGTGATGATTGACCAACATTAATAGGTTTCTCTGGTAGATGATATTGTTGAGTGTATTTGAATCTATGTAATTTACAGATTACTTGTTTGGTTCATGTTTGTTTCTTTGGATACTAAAGAAGTATAGAAAACTGTTTGATTAGATTAATTATATAAACTTATTAAACAAGATATAAGATTATAGTCATATAAGTATGAGCTTATATGACTATAATCTTACTATTCTTGTACTTACATTAATATGATTGATTGTGATCAATTGCATTTTCTTTGATTACCCTTGTGTGCCTTAAATTAAATATTTGATTGGAATTATTTGAATGCTTTCTTGAATTAACTTGTCTCCCTTAGTTAGTTTCATTTATTATGTTCTTCTGACATGATAAATAGAGTTGTGTATTTTCTTTTGAACAATAGTAAAATTTAATTTAAAAGCAAGTGTTCCTTTTATGAAATTATTAAGTTAGAGCATATTGTTCTAAATATTTATTACCTATCATGCTCAATTTGTATGAATTGATGATGCTAACAATCTTGCAAATGGACTTCATGAAAGATGAAAGAAGGAAGACGTATAAAAAGTTACATTTATTCTATTGATTGAAGATAGTTTATTTGGTTAAATGATTATTGTATAAATTTCTTGAAGTACTTTTGATTTGGAAACAAGAAAGGCCTATGGCCCATTTATTATAATTACTTGGAAAGATGTTGATTATATTGGCAAGAAACATGTTTGTTGATATTTAAATTAGAATGAAATAGAAATGGTTTACTTGATTTACATTGATTAAATGAAGTGATTGAATGTAAAGTGTTGAAATTAGTTGTAAACTCCATTTATATAAGTGATGCAAATTGTATTATTTCCATTACTATACTAAGCATATGTATTATCTATTGATGTGCTTCATGTTGTATGTGATTGAATATCATTATGAAATAAATGGAATATGATCAGATATCTAAGTAACTTGGGTAATATGAAAAGTATATGATTGTTAGATTAAGTCCATTAGTTGAATGGAAAATGAAATGTACTTATAAGATTTGGAATGATTTATAAGGATTGATCCTTAAATATATACCTTATTATTTAGTTGCTTAATACAGTTGTGATAAATAGTGATCATAATGAATCTTTGTACAAGGGAATGCTTATAACTAAACTATAAGTAAAGTAAATATGTATGCTTATGGTTGATATGTTTGAAATGCATGTGATAGGTTATGATACTTTGTAAAAGTATAGAAACATACCTAAACATAATAGTTATGAATAGATGAACTATTCCTAAGAATGTTGAGTAAAAATGATATTGCCTTAATGTTGTCCTATATTTAATACAATGAATTAGGAGCATGACACTTAATTAAATTAAGGGGAAAATGTACACTTAAATGATTAAGCATAATGCAGATTTAAATCTATAATTCCTACACTTAAGTGAATAAAATGTTATGATCCTTACATAAAGGAATATTCATTTCAAACCCTAGATGATCCTTAGGCATGACACTAATAACAATAAGAATAATAAGGGTGGATTAACAAGTTATGAATTAAATTAATTAATGAACTTATTAAGATATGATGTTTTTCTTATGGAACTCGATGGACCATCACAACATAGTCGTTGTTACACATAATACCCATTTAATGACACGAGTCATTAATTGGTTACTGTGGAGCAACCACTATGGTGCGATTATCCGCCTAGCTCCCTTAAGTATTGCTATCATAAGATGTGGATCTAATTCACTATTAAACACTAACTAGTGATAACAATATGGCCTAGTGTCAATGTCATCTTATGATGACTATGGTAATGAAGTGGATCCAAAGTGACGTAAGTCGATTTAGATGTGCTTGATTTCCCTTAGTCTTCATAAGAAGATTATCAACACTAGTCTATGTGAGCTAGCTCTACTTAGTATATAACATGATGGACATGGAAGTGAATGACGTAAGTCAAGGTAGTCTAATCTAGATAAATTTTGAGTGTGGTGAAAGACATATTCCTTCTAATGAGTATGTTGTCTAGGAATAAAAGCATGACATACATGTCTTAAATTTTGGCCAAAGTATCACAAGTTGTTGATTGTGTTGTCTTGATTTCACCTGGACTAAAGTGCGTGATATCAAATGGGTATCCGTAATAGATACTTAGATATGCACTTTAGATATTTACACTTGATTGACCCTTAACTGAATAAGGAAACCACAAGTATACTTAGTATACACATTGATATAAATAAACAAGATAGATTGGTTTTATATCGATTAATGACATTGAGAAATTAGTTTAGTAACGAGTCATTATAGTTGCATATGGTTTATTGTTATGTGATGGATTAGCTAAATGAATGTTTGTTCTAAATTATGTGAATTTAGAATAGTGAACATTATGTTTTTAAAAAAAATCCTTGTTATTGAAGTCTTAAAATGAGGATGTTACATTTTGGTATCAGAGCTGAAGGTTGCAGCTCTTGGACCTATTTGAGTCCATCATTGATAAAACTTAATTTCTTGTTAATAGAAAATGGTTAGAACAAGGGGACATGCTATGAATAACTAGCCTTTGGGCGGTGAAGAAGCAACTACAACTCAAAATTTTAGATGAGATCCTTGTTTCCCTACTAGACATAAGGGATCGTCTTGTTGTACTTGAACAACAAGTAATGGGAAATGAAGAGGAGGATCATAAAAATGAAAAACCTTAGAAAATAATGTTAATGCTAAAAATCCTAGTGGAGATGATAAAATTAATGCAACAAATAATGATGTTGTAAAAATAATAACGCTGCTAAATACAAATGCAAATGCACCTAATCAACCTAAAAATAAGAAGGCAAGGTTGGCAATTTGAACTTACAAATGACATAAAAAGAATAAGTCCACCAAAATTTGATGGTACCACACTAGGAGATGGGGATGAGAATTGGCTCAGTGAGATGGAGAAGTACTTTATAATAAGGAACTTCTCTGAAGAAACCAAAGCAATATGGGGAGCTTACCAAATTTCCCATGAAACATCTTCATGGTGGGACATGTAAGGTTGAACTTAATGTTGATGAAGCAAGCATCACATGGGATCAATTTAAGGCTAATTTAGGCAACATTGGTTTTCTGACTCTATTATGATAAGAAAATGCAGAATTTCAGACCTTAACCCAAGGGAACTTTATCAGAATCGAATATTAGGAGAAGTTTACAAAAATTCTCAAGTATGTGCTGATTTTCCAAACAAATGAAAATTTTAGAATACAAAAATTATAATGGGGTTGAATCCTATTATAGGCAGGAGAGGTGGATGTACACAATCCATCCACTATGGAAGGAGTTGTAGAAAAGGCCATAAGGCAAGAAAATAAATTGAAGGCAATTTCTATGCATAAAGAAGAGAAAACAAAAGAAAATTTCTAACTCTCCTTCATCCCTTGCACCTAAAAGGTGGCATGGAAAAATTTTGGCACTAAAAGTAGATTTGGGGCTGATAATAGTAAGAAAACAATAGTAAATAAACTTGCTACAAATAACATAGAAATAATGGGCAAAAAAACAACAATGGCCAAAATAGTAATTTTAAAGCTGGAATAAGTTTGAGCCTAGGAAGGGACCTGTTGGGGGTTGTTATAATTGTGGAAAGGATCATTACGCAAATCAATTCCATAAATAAAAATGACAAATAATAATAAAAACAAGATACATTTTAGTAGATAGATAATCAAGCTATGCCCATAAAAGTGTCGGGTAAGTTGTTTGGCATACCTGTAACTATACTTTTTGATACTGGTGCTACAAAATGATTTATTTCTAGTAAATTAGCTTCAAAATTAAAAATAAAATCTAGAATTATGGAAAAATCATGGATTGTCCATTATGGGAACAATGTTATCCACACAATTAATAAATGTATTTTTGGTGTAGCCTTAGAATTACCAAGCTTTACTACAAAAGTAGACCTTTATGTTACACCTTTAGGGTCTTATGATGTCATAATTGGTGTGAATTGGCTTGCTGATCATAAGGCACATGTGGATTGTTATGGAAAACACATAAAATTCTTAACGATCTATAGAAAACAACAGACATTCAAGGTGTAAAAAGAGATATTAGTTAGGGAAATATCAGCCATGTAACTTAAAAAGGCCAAAAACAAAGGTTGCATGTTATATGCAGTAAAAATATCTGAATCAATAAAGAGAAGGTAGTGATTTTATGGAAAAATATTTGTTGTTACGAGAGTACAATGATGTGTTTCTAGAAGAACTACTGGTCTTCCACCGAAATGAGAGTTTGAATTCACAATTGAAATCAAACCTAGAACTGAACCTATTTCCAAAGCACCATACGTATGACTATACAAAAATTTAGTTGAACTAAAGGCACAGTTGCATGAAATTTTTGTCTAAGGGGTTAATAAGACCGAGTGTCTTACCTTGGGGAGCACCGGTGATATTTGTTAAAAAGAAAGATGAAACACTTAGACTTTGTATTGACTACAAGAATGTTAAACAAAGAAAAAATCAAGAATAGATACCCTCTTCCTAGAATTGATGATCTATTTGATAGATGTGTGTGCATCATTTTATTCTAAGATAGATATATGATATGGGTACCATCAGTTGAGAATCAAAGATGAAGATATACATAAAACAACCTTTAGAACAAGGTATGGGCACTATGAATTCATTTTTTACCTTTTGGTTTAACAAACGCACCTGCATAGATTTCATGAATTTGATGAATAATATTTTTCAAGAATACTTGGACAAGTTTTTACTTGTATTCTTGGATGATATTCTTATCTATTCTAAAAGTGTGGAGGAGCACAATGAACATTTAAGGATTGTACTTGAAATATTAAGGAAGAGAAAATTGTTTGGAAAGTTGTCAAAATTCTTTTTTATGAAACAAAAGTACATTACTTAGGACATGTGATAAGAAAGGATGGAATCTCTATTGATCCATCAAATATTGTAGCCATAATTGAATGGCCAACACCTAAGAATGTTCATGAAGTTAGAAGCTTCATGGGGCTTGCAGATACTATAGAAAGTTTGTAAAGGATTTTCAAAGGTTGTTGCCCCAATTACTTCACTGCAAAAGAAAGATAAAAAGTTTATTTGGAATGATAAATGTGAGGCATAAAATTTAAAACATTAAAAGAAAAACTAACTATAACACCTATTTTGACTATTCTAGATCCTAATCGAAAGCTTTATAGTTGTCATGATGCTTCGGAGAAGGATTAGGGGGTATATTACTACAAAATGATCATGTAATAGCATATGAAAGTAGAAAGCTCAAGTTACACGAGCTGAATTATGCTCCCCATGACCTAGAGCTTGTTTTCATAGTACATGCACTACAATTTTGGAGACATTATCTCTTAGGGAAGCCCTTTGAGACCACCTTGGGCTGAAATACATCTTCACTCAACCTAATCTTAATGCAAGGTAATGAAGATGGTTATATTTTTGTCTTAGTATGATTTTGACATCAGTTACATTAAAGGTAAAGAGAATAGAGTGGAAGAATGTGCTAAGTCGTAGGAAACATATTTTTGCACTTGTAACCTTGAGAACTCAGTTCAAAGATGAAGTAAAGAAAGCAATGTTAACTGATTCATATTATCAACAAGTAAAACATCACTTGCTATAGATTCTAATGATGTAAGATACAAAGGATTCCAAATTGATGGTGAAGGAATCCTAAGGTATGAAAATCGGGTGTATGTACCCTTAGAAAATGAGTTAAGGAAGAAAGTGATGACTGAATTTCATAATGCACCTTACTTTGGACATCCGGAGTGACAAAAATGCTTGCTGATGTAAAACAACAATATTTTTGGAAAGGGATGAAGAAAGATATAATTGATTATGTATCTCATTGCTTAGAATGTCAACATGTTAAAGACTAAACATATGTACCCACTAGTTTATTGTACCCTCATAACATACCGTAGTATAAATGGCAAGTAATAAGTATGGATTTTGTTCAAGGGTTTCCTATGTCTAAAAATAAACATGATGTTATTTTGGTTGTGGTTGAAAAATTAACAAAAGTAGCTCATTTCATTGTTGGTAATCTGAAGGATGATTCACTGTTCTTGTAAAAATATTTGTTCATGAAATTTTTCAGATTGCATGGTGTACCTGAGTTAATTATATCTGATAGAGATCCAAGAATGACTTCACATTTTTGGAAAACTCTAAATGTAGCCTTAGGAACAAAATTGAACTTTAGCTCCGCATACCATCTAGAAAAGATGGGAAAACTAAAATATTTAATCAGGTAATGGAAGACATGCTTAGAATGTATTGTATGGATCAACAATACAAATGGGAAGAATACCTTCCTTTGGTTGAATTTTCATATAATAACACGTATCATTCCTCTCTAAAAATGGCACCTTTCGAAGCATTATATGGATAAAAGTGTAGAACCCTTATTAGTTGGGATAACATGAAGATAGAGAGGTAATTGGACCTGAAATGCTTACTAAAATGGAACAAGTAAAATTAATCTATGAGTGATTAAAGGAAGCTATTGATAGGAAGAAAGTTATACACCTGAAAAGGGTTGATAGGAAATTTAAATTAGTGAAAAAGTATTTTTAAGAGTCAAGCCTAAAAAGAGCTCTATTACTTTTAGCAAAGCAGCCAAGTTATCACCTCGATTTGTAGGACCTTTCAAAATTGTAGAAGTGGTCAATCTTGTTGCCTATCACTTAGCATTGCCTCCCACATTGGCATAGATGCATGATGTTTTTCATATTTCCTTGCTTAAGAAATATGTTTCATATTTGTCACATGTGTTGAATTGGAATTCTTTACAGGTCAAGACCAAGGGTAATCATGGTTGAACCCATAAGGGTGTTGAAACTCACAAGTTGCACTTACGTAACCATGAAATAAGTCAATGCAAGGTCCAGTGGGACCAATTTAGTGAAGAAAGTGCAACTTGGGAGAATCTTAGAAGACATGAAAACTACTTTTCCACATCTGTTTTAATAGAAATATTTCAGTTTTATGTGATATTTGGGATAATTGGATTTAAAACTATCTCTGATTTTTGCTATTTTTGAGAAAAACTTTTAATAAGTGTTGATACAACCATTTTGATGTTGTAATGAACCTTTGAAAACTTGAATTTCTACAAAATTCTATTTACTATTTGAGAATCTTATGGTTGAATAAGTTATATTATTACCTATGTTCTTAAAATGTGTTGGACTAAGTTAATCATTGGGATGATGATGCTTTTTAGAGGGGAGGTATGTAATGCCTCTGTTGTGTTGATATTTGTACTTGCTTCCTTGTATGAAGTTGGAAAACGTTGACATGTGATTTTTTTGAGTTGTTGTGCTCTTTTGAATTTAATCATGTTTGTTGGAATGATATCAAGTTCTTATGAGATCTGATTGTTAATCATTCTTATGGAAGTATTTATACTTATGTTATTGATCATGAAGTACTTACTTGACTGGTTTTTGAAATAAACTTAGTGATTTAAGCTTGTGGAAAAGTGAAATCAAATTCTTGGGATAGTTAAACAAGTAGGTAACCTAGTAAGCTATTTAAGTCTTGATATAATTTTTATTTCTAAGACTAATGTAATGATGTTGGTTGAATGAAAACACCTTGGATCAATTACAGTGATCTAAGGCATTCTCCTTGATCCATATATTATTATGACTATAAGTTGTAAGGTGAGTTGACTTCTTAATGATTTAAAGATTGCAATTTTATATGATTGGGTTGATTGTAAACTAACCCGAGTTGATTAAAATTCCTTATAATTTGAAGGCATACTTCTACTTAATTTGATGTGATTATGATTAAGGTAATGGTTATATTTTTTTGATATGATGAAAGCTTAATCTAGCCTATACTAAGGTGATATATACATTCCTAAATGACCTAACTTAATTCTATGTTCATTTGATTAAATGATAAGAAACCTAAGATAAGGTTGATACATTAATATCAATTAGATCCTAACCTATCTAAGGATCCTATGTCCTAACCCTAAGATCTAACCCTAAAGACCTAATTGTGGTTAGCATTGTTAAGAAGGGTTAGTGGCATGGTAATAAGGATTGGTGATCATCCCACACTTGTACTTGGAAAATTAAATGATTTTTAATTATAAGTCACAACCACCTTTGGTAGGGACCAAGTCATACTTGGCCATGCACGCTAAATTGTGGAAAATGACTTAGTGAAGGTTTGGATGAAATATTAGTTAATTACTATTCGATTTAAAAAATGGTTGGTTGGTCAGGATTAAGGAAGTAACTAATAGAGTTTTCATGGCATTAATGGCCTTGGTAAAACCAAACCACCTTGGAAGGAGAATGATGGTTTTGGGAGAAAATATAGGGGTTAGTTTTCATTTTCACTTGGTTTTTCAAGCACTTGGGCTCTACATGTAGACCCTCTAGTTTTTGAACTTTTATTTTGTTTTTGGATAATTTATGATCTATCAGTTGCATGGAGGAAATAGTGGAGAGAAAAATTAATGTATTGGCTATTAAAATGGAGAGATGGAGAAGAAGTGGTTTCCTGTGGAAGCTGTTTTGAAATCTCTATGGAATCTTTCATGGAAGTTTGGGGAAGAAATTGGAGATCTTGGAAAGGAATTTCAGGAACTCTATCACGCATGATAGAATCTAACTCCTTGAAATATTTTTCTCTATTTAATGGCTTCATGAAAATAAATCTTCTCTATATGAAATCTTGTTCTCTGGTTATGGGTTTTGTATGTTTCTTTTGTTATTTGATTATCTAGGTTTTTATGAAATATGGTTTTGAAATGGTTATTTTGCACTATATTTGCTTACGGGGTTGTTTTTGTTTGATTTTGAAGTAATAGATGACTTATGGATTTTGGGTTGTGTATTCTTGATTTGTGGATTAACATTTCAAAACATTGATTTGATGATCATGTTTGTCATTCGAATACCTTAAATAAGTTATGTTTTGGTGTTTCTTCAAAGTACTATAGCATTTTGTAGATACCCATCTCTAGGGTTTAATGAAAGTTTTACATGAACAGTTCTATGCCTGGAAGTAGGTGTTTATGGAAATATGATTCATTATGGGTTCTATTTTTGTGTTTTCACCATTCTAACCTATTATGGTGATGGGTGTTAGTATATTTCTGTTTTGTTTATTTGACCTTGAATGGCTTGTCGATTGGTTTGATATAGATTGTAAATTTAGTTGTTTCAGCTTGATTTTAAAGGGAACTCATTTGTCGAGTCGATACCCTTGCTGGGTGTTCGAGTTTTTTGTTGTTTGATTGTTACCCTCAAATTGGAACTTGGTTTTTCTAATCTGGTTATGTCCGACCCATGTGAGGATTTTGAGTAGGTTATGTTGATTACAAAGTATTTTCACTTCATCTCCCATGTCTGGAAGTCTCTCAGTAACTTAAATTAGATCCATATGTTGACAACTCTATGGATAATTTTTTGTTTTGTAGACACCTGACTGTCAATCCTTGTTGCATCCTATATTCATTTCACTTTCGTGGAAGGGATTCAATGTTTGTAGATTGTGTGTTTGAACCTCCTTCATTTGGTGCACTAAGGTAGGGAACTATGCATTGATTTAAGTTATTATTGACTTATAATGAGCCTTAGGCTCACTCAGGATTAGAAGATTGTTATTGTCTTCCCTTAAACCCTTAAGTTGTTATCGAATCTTGTATGGATCGAAATTATTTTTTTAAATTAATGATTTCAATGTATATAATTAATTAGAAGACCGAGATAGTTTGAATTCATACATCCAGATCGGTCTACTATTCTTCTAATTCCTTGTTAATGTTGTATCAGTTTGAAGGACCTCTAAATTGCTAGATATCTATTGATACTTGTTATTTATTTTAAACTAGTTGAAGCTTGTATAGAGTTTGAACTTTAACTATTGATCGATTAGCATTAACTTCTCTAGTTCTTGTTCATTTCGATGATTTGGTAGTCTTTATAAATCAATGAGTAGTATTGGTGAGTGTAACAATGATTGATTTCATTATCTCAAATGGATGGCCTAGCAACCATCTTGATGTTCTACGCACTACCTTGGAAATTCCTTAGCAAGTGAGAAATGTGAACCAAGGGATGCCATCGATCCAATCCTTTGTTTAATTTCCTTAGCACCACCTACATATTTAGAGCTTCAAATCTCTCTAGGATATCCCAAACTCTATGTTTATAATATTTTAGAAGCTTATTATTTGTTGCACACTTGTTTTTGACTTGGTGGATTACCAATTCAATATCCCCAAATATTTGTAGTACCTTGATTTACCTTTTCTCAACAATAAGAAGACCATGCACCAATGCTTCATATTTTTCTACATTGTTGGAGCATGCAAACTGCAACTGTGTGTGCAAAACATAATTTCTCATTCTTGGGAGAAATGAGAACAACACACACGTCGTCGTGCCATTTCTTCTTTTAGATCCATCAAAATAGATTTTCCATAGCCCAAAAAATCATTTTCTCGAGCGCAGAGGGCAGCACATACTCTTCTTCAAGGATGAAGTAAGTAACAATACCGATTTCAATAGTTATATCATAAGGATCAAATTCATAGCGCTATTTTTGAGTCATATAATAATGTATCATGTATGGAGGGAGGAATGGTTTCTCTTCTGAAACTAAGTCTTGTTCTTGGTCTTTTTGGATTAGGAAATTGGTTTGGAGAGGGGATTTCATATGACTCAACATGATAGGAAAATATAGGCTCAAATTATATGGTAAATCAGGTACCATATCTTGTTCTTAGGAGAATATGAGTCCAATCATAAGACAAGTATCCACCCACCTTAGTAGTGACATCTCTTGATAAGAAAATAGCAAACAATGGATGAAAATCAATGATTGAAACATCATGAGTTATTACTAGGCTTGAAAACACATGGAGAGTTAACTCAAGATCCTTGATGAATCTTACTATGGTGAAAGTAGATCCATCAAGTTGCAATACTCCTTTAGACATAGGGGCATACCTAAGACCTAAAACATCAGAAATTTTCTTAGGAATGATAGAATTACTATCCTCTGAGTCAATCATACATTTATGGACAATATTTTTTATACTATCAAGGACATATAAAAGGTGGGGTTTTGAAAAAATTTCTTACTTTATTCTCCTCTCTGCTTGACAAATGTTGATAGCAACATGGGGTATTTGGATGACTGGATCAATGTGTGGGAGCTTTGTCGAGCTTCATGCAATAGGTTCTACTAGGATGAAATGTCCAAGGCATCCCAAATTGTGACATTCACATTTTAATTCTTCATCGATCCACAATGTTGAATGGAAGGCCTATGGATTTGTGAATTTAAGGCACAACAATGTATTTTTTCATTTCTTTAGTGCAGAGGTAGGGGCCTTATCTTGCACATAGGCTTGAACTACCAAAGTAGGGGCGTGTGCCACTTCATTGAAACGTTGTGTAGAACGTCACGCACCAAAAACATTGGGTGCATGAGATATGTCTCTTTGTTTATGCAGATCATTTTAGATGACAGAATAGAAGGACATGCACTAGACTCTAGCATTCTCTTCTTGTACTGGCATTTTCGCAACTTTCGTGCGGAGCCCATTTGAACCATTCATATCTTGGTTAAGCGCACGAAGTCCTCAACCCCAAAAACATAAGGTTGGCTTTGAATAAACTTCGACACATTCTTTTCTAGTTCGTGCATGATGGTGGAAGGATTGTATCATGCAATCAAAATGATATAAACTTGTGCGTGTAATACATTAGCATAGATATATTGAATCGAGGAAAATTGTAAGTAAAGCACCACTTTTTTTCTTTGGACCACATTGTTCTAAACTAGAACTAGTGCTTGGTTTGCACTTGGGCATTGGGAGAGGTTGCATAGGAGGAACTATTTGCAACGGAAGGTTTCTGTGACCGCCTACCATCTATCATTTTGTTGGTTTTTTCCATATCTCTGATTTGGATACTGATTTTTAAAGGGCTAATGGATTTGATTAAATCATTGATTGAAATTGTTTCTAAAGGATTGTGCATGCTAATTTTCAAAGGATATAACTTTGTTGGACAAATTTCTATGAAATGCCTTCATTTATTCATCCTCCTTTTGTTGTGTGGGAGAATAGGATGTGGAGGCAATTGGTTAGTAGATATACTTAGGAATGGGGGCAATGGAAGGTTGAGGTACTAGAGGGATTTCAGGAAACAAGGGTGTAGGTGGTCTAGGGGCTAATTTTCCAACTTAAATGAGATAATTCTCTACCCTAATGGATATGGTATAGGCATAATGAAGTTACGCCCCACCCATAGACCGTATCATCACACTGTAATGGAAAAACTCGAGCTCTTAAAAAGTAAATAAAAACACCTTAAGGAGTTGGTATTAAGAGGGTTGGAATTTTATCCCATGTCTTCTGAAATCTGAATTTGAAATCAGCCATGAGCTCATTGGGAGATCTCTTGATCATTGTGAGTTGTTCTAATAAGGATATATTGTCATATTTCTCCTCAAATTGATTGCAGAGCATGGTGTGAATTCTATTCCGGTTATTGATAGAGGTAGGTCTTAAGCTTGTGTACCATTGAAGCACTTTTTCTTTAAGTGAAGAAGAAATCAACCTTACAACTACACCATCCTCAATAACTAGATGAACAAAACATAGGTTTGTAATGTATTGAATGTGCTCAATATGGAAAACTCGATTCTCACTAGTAAAAATTATTTACTTTTGAGTGCATCCATTGGTATATCATGTTGCATGGTAAGGGCCAAAGGACTACCACCGATGAAATTGATAAAGGGCAGATTTCTCTACACCATGGCCAGAAAGGGTCTGAATAACCTTGTAGAGCACACATAAGGTTTGATAGAAGGAGGATTAGATCACTCCTTGCATTCAAAATATGGAGATGCATATGCGGTAGTTCTCATACTTCTTATTTTGGGAGAGAATCAGAAGATACTCAAAGATCCTTCAACTATTGCACTCTTTCTTATGTGTCTTCTTCTAATGAAATAGGAGTGCATACTACTATAATCAGTAGATATGGATGTTAGGAGTCACCAAATATGTTGAAACAAGCTTCAGAAGGCTGGAAATCACTAATTTACACACCAGAACATAGTAATGATGAAATGTATGCTTTCAATACTTGTCCCAACCTGGAATGCCAAAAAAATTGGAGCTCAAAATTGCACCCATCCCGGATCGGGATGAGATAGGGCTTTGCAGAAACATTGGATTTTCTCCAAGTTGTGGGACTTGCATTTTGAGACAGATCTCCGAGAGAAAGTCACTTCCTCTACCTATTACTTGTTAGAGTAGGTATTTACCTTAGCTCATGTTCACTTAGGTACTTTATTTACCTTTATTGTATTGAATGTGCTCAATATGGGTAGCTTGATTCTCACTAGTAAAAATTATTTACTTTTGAGTACATCCACTAGTATATCATGTTGCGTGGTAAGGGCCAAAGGACTACCGTGATGAAATTAATAAAGGGTAGATTTCTCTACACCATGACCAGAAAGGGTCTCGAATAACCTGGTAGAGCACACATAAGGTTTGATAGAAGGAGGAGTAGATCACTCCCTACATTAAAAATATGGAGATGCATATGCGTAGTTCTGTTACTTCTTATTTTGGGAGAGAAGCGAAGATACTCAAAAGATCCTTCAACTATTGCACTCTTTCTTATGTGTCTTCTTCTAATGAAATAGGAGTGCAGACTACTATAATCAATAGATATGGATGTTGGGAGTCACCAAATGTGTTGAAACAAGCTTCAAAAGGCTAGAAATCACTAATTTACACACCAGAACATAATAATGATGAAATGTATGCTTTCAATACTTGTCCCTAACCTGGCATGCCAAAAAAATTTGGAGCTCAAAATTACACCCATCCCGGATCGGGATGAGATAGGGCTTTGTGGAAACATTGCATTTTCTCCAAGTTGTGGGACTTGCATTTTGAGACAAATCTCCAGAGAAATTTGGCTTCCTCTACCTATTACTTGTTAGAGTAGGTATTTACCTTAGCTCATGTTCACTTAGGTAATTTATTTACCTTTACTATATTTATCTTCACCCACTTATGTGTGTGGATATTTCTTTTTATTTATTTAGATATTAGGGGACATTATCTAGTTGTTAGGTATAGTTTTTCCTTGATCTATGGTATTGAATAGTTCTTTCCTTGATTTATAGCTTGATCTACGATCTTGACCGGTTCTTACCATTGAAATCCTTAGCCCTTGGTCATATGGTATGGTCATATGAGGGCTTAAAGCTTGTGATTCCTACTAGTAGGTACTTAACTCCAACCCCTTTCATTTTATTTGTGTGGTAAAGGAAAGAGCATATTATTTTGTTTTAGCGGCAACTAAAATAAATAGCAAAGCATTTGAGTGTCATTTTTGCAAAAGTGCTTGTTTTTTTGTGCTCTTTCCTTGGAAATATTTATTTTGAGAATCACACTATAATTATAAAGTGTCATATTATAACACACACTCAATTATAAAGTGCCAAATTTGGGGGGTTGTAATCACTTGTGGACGCAATTTTAGGTGTTGCATTCTTGTATCTATCATGGATTCTGAGAATGATATGATTTTCTATGAAGTGTGTAGACTTCAAGAGGATATTGTAAAATTTTTGGAAGAAAATAGATCGCTCAAGAAGTGAAATTATCTTCTACAAGAACTCATTCATGATAAGGATACACTAATACACTCACTACCAAAAAACTTGCTAGCTTGCAGCATCACCATCATATTGTGGACTATCATATCCATGCTCCTAGTCCACTTGTAGTTATTGCTCCAGCACCCATTGACCTTGATCTATCAGTTTCTGAGCCTATTCTTGCTCCTGATGCTCCTAAGCCTATGAGGCTTGTTACTGCATGTTCTTCCACATATGTGCCTATTGCAGTAACACATGATGTATATCCTACTTCTTCTCATATGCATGGCTCTTTCAAGAAGCATACCATTGCATTCAATTCTCACATGCTTTGTTTTATGGGTTTCTGGTGAAAGGTATTAACAAACATTCATAGGTATTATTTCTCCTATTCCACATGTTAAGTGGAATTCTCACCATGGCATTGGTTTTTGAGTAGTTACTTCATTGGGATCACACATTGTTAGAGCTCCTACTTTTGTTCACTTGACTCTTATTGAGGATCATGAGCTCCACATGAGTTATGCACCTTCACTCAGGCTTGAGAAACTTGAGATTTCAGTTGTCAGACATGATCAACCTGACACACATTCGATGTTCCTTTACATGAACCCATTGTGCATTTTGCACCAAGTCATATACAAAAATATTCTTCATCCATCCGTGTTGATTTGGGTTGGATATTTGATCACTTATGGCAGAGACATAGGAATTCATTGAGAGGACTCTATAGGTGTGGTTCCTCCACCATTCAACCTCTTTCTCAACTTTCTATACCTTCTGCATTGTAATGCTCTTTGTTTTGAGCATTTTTTTAGCAGGTGTAGAGTATCTCTCTTATTGGTTGAGAGATTTTATATTTGTATTTTTGACATTTTTGGCATGTTGACAGTCTCTCTTATGGGGGAGCTATTCTAGTGAAGCCCAGTGTTATTTTGTTAGTGTTCGAGTAGTTGATTTTAGGAAGATCATACAATCCATGGTGTCACTCTACCCATTCAAGCGAAAGAGTATGGGAGGGTTTGGTGTTGATCATGCTTCTTTTGGTTTGTGGCCTTGCCTCATTACCTTTGCTTTTATTGGATTGTGGCACTCCAATTTACTTGGATCTTGTGTCCCCGCCTTGTTTTCTTGGTTGTTCTTGGATCTTTGGAACACCTATTTTTAGTAGTTGATCAATTATGTTTGGTGTTTTTTTGCACGTTCGACATCACTCCTTTGTGATCTCCTTATATGGAGCTATTTCCGTGAAGCCCAAAGTGTCATTTTTTTAGTTCTATGATAGAGCAAAAGTAGATTTCTACCACAGTGTACACAAAATTTCTTCAAACATTGTATGATTTTTTTGAGCCAAGCTTCTTGGGATGCCTCGTAGTGGTTTCTTACTCTCTTTACTTTGTTGTTACTGGTTTTGGGTACCTTGAGTTGTCCCTTTTTCACAGATTATTGTACATGAGTACCTCATCAGGCCTAGTTATCGAGACTCATATTGTGGACATGCCACTTCTATTTTGGCCCCTAGCTTCACTTGAGGGGGGTGTTAGAGTAGGTATTTACCTTATCTCATGTTCACCTAGGTAATTTATTTACCTTTATTGTATTTATCCTCACCACTTATGTGTGTGAATATTTCTTTTTATTTATTTATATATTAAGGGGATATTATCTAGTTATTAGGTATAGTTCTTTCCTTGATTTATGGCTTGATCTATGACCTTGACTGGCTCTTAGATTTTTATTATTTGCATATATAACCAAGGCCCATTCTCATTGTATTTCATTGAGTTCCATAGTAATATATGATATTACCGCTCATTTTTTTGCAAAGGTTTTGTGTAAATTTATTCGGTGAATTGCTTCCATCTTATTGATCGTGGTGTTTGATTAACATCTCGTATTCTTGGCTTGGTATGATTTGGTTATCATTCCTTTTATTTCTACTACTAAAACTACTCCTACAAAGGGAAATGCAACTACCTATCACTACTCTATGATTCTAAGGGACTAGGGTGAGAAGGAGATGCATGAAAGGGAAATCCTAAGCTAAGGGGAGGTGATAGCACCAGAAAGAGGGGGATGGACACACTTAGCTTGAGTGAAAATAAAGGAAAATGCATACAAAGATGTAAAACAACCGTGAAACAATATGAAATTCATTCACACACTCATTTTTGTGGAGCACATTAAACAAAATCCTTGTAAGAGATATAAAATGCACATCATATCAACAATGCAAAAGGAAATAAGATGCAATAAAATGTAAACTAGGGCAGAGAATAGCCACAAAACATGATTTTATTACTTCCAAGTGATGCTTAATTGACTACAATGGTGAGAAAGGCAAGGATCTAGAAGAAAATGGCTCAGATTTTATGCATGCAACTCAAAATGATAAAGATAAGATCTCTAAAAAGTGTCCTTGGAAAAATAAGGGGTCCAACCTTATACAATGAGTAATGATCTACTATTTATAGAAGAAGAAAGAGAGAAGAGGAGGAGAAAGAAGAGGGAAACTCATATTTTTAATCCAACCACCAACAACTAACAACAAATGCCTACAAATCCACCTACAAGGTTGTTAGTTATGCCTCCCCATGCTTTTTTTTCTTCTAGAAGAAGAAATTATACCAAATATGAAGAAATATGGGTGGTTGGGTTGATTATATGTGTGTATTAATGGCCCAATTAAAATTTATCTCTTTTCCACGTACAAAATTCCACCAAAATTTGTTTTTTAATGGTTAAACGAGTATCCCACGTCAATAGATTTCCAACAAGACCAAGAGTGCATGCATTTGATCACTATAGAAAAAGTTATATCGATTTGAAGTTCTTTAGTGTAAACTAAAAACACAATAAAACATGGCACACACCGATTAGTGAAGGATTTGGTGGATGATTGTTAATTTTTCTTTTATGCCACATGTTAGGTGCTCATTTGAAGTGAGGATTTGGTGTGCAATCGGCATGTTCGATATGTTACTTGTTGCACACTTTTTCTAACAAGTTACATGTGGCACTTCATGATTGGTGTGGAAGATTTTACTTGGCTCATGTGTAAGAGAAAGAGGCATGAGAGGGAAGAACGAAAATGTTTGCGGCGTGCACAAAGGGTTTTGCATGTAGACTCCAAAATTTGGTATCACTACCCTTCACCTCGTGTTCACTCTCTTTTCCTCATGGTCACCCATTCAAATTTTATCTTCCCTCCTAAATTCAATTTATCCCATTAATCACCATTTTCCCACCTTTGATCTTATATTATCCATCCTATTATTTCATCCCATTTATGCTAATTATTCTTAATTATCTCTAATCCTCATCTCATTATTTTATTTTCCTAAATCATTCCTAATTATCCCTAATCCTCATTTAATTTATTTATCCTCCCTAAATCCTCAATTTTACTCTTTTTAGGCCATCATTTAATGTTTTTACCCACCCATGGCCTTTATTTACTCATTTCAACCATCCACCTACCCATTTATCTTCCTTATGCAACCCTATCTCATCCCTATCCATCTAAACCCTAATCCCACTTCCTCTAGGCTCCTTGTTTCGATATCACCATCTTCCTATCATCCAAATGGATGGTCCTGCAACGGTAATGACCTATCCAGGTCACCATCAACCCTATAAATCCACCCTCACCCCTCCTTATTCAAGGATGCAATTTTGATATTTTCTGAGCTCTTGTAATCTTGCCTTCATCTTGTGACCTCTTTTGTAGTTGCCAAGCCATTTGGAAGCCATCTTGGAGATCTTGTGTTCATTTTGGGATATTTGGAGTCCTCTTGTCATTGCATGCTTAGATCCATCATCATCATCTTTTTGCAGCCATCCTCATTGTGTTTGTAGGTTTTGCAGTCATCCCAGTGCCTCGTTCTTGCATCCAGTCACCTTCCTCTTCATCTGTAGGCTGTCATTTTTCCCATTTCATTCATATAAGTCTAAATTATACCCGTCACTTTCGACCTAACCTAGTCACTTTGTCGACCCATCTCTCTATTTTTATTTTCCTCTCACCCGTCCCATCACCTGTTTGATCCCAATCATTCAACTTTTAGATCCAGTCATTCTCGTCTCATCCGCAATCTCTCATACATCTCATATACATTGCCCCGATCACTATTGATCCATCTTAGTCACCATCGATTCAATCTGTTTTCATATCATTTACCATATATTTTCCTAATTTTATTGCATTTTTCTATTTTCTCTTGTTCTATACCTTCAGAGGTTCTGTTGATTATCACGGTGCAAGATCGAGATCCAGATCAACTTGAGATCTAGCCACAAGAAGACTTGCAGTCATGTATTTCTACATTTTCTTCTCATCCAGACTCAATCACCATCAACCTGGACCTCTGTAATCACGGTTAACATTGATCCATGCAGGTTTGATTTATTTAGCATCTATTTAGATAATATCTTTACTTTCCTTAAATTTCTACATATCAATTCTGTCTAATCTCGAATTTATATTTTATCGTATTTTGCTACATCCAATTTATCAATTATCCATTTATTTATCTATCTTTATCAAACACAAGGGTTTAAATCCATCCTAGGAAGTTATCACTTCACGGGGCTGACTTTGTCAAGAAACCCTTCCATCCTATCTACTAATCCAATCTTTTTATGTTGAGTTACCTAGATTTTCAAGCCACTTAGATTTCTACGAAGAAGGATCTTTCATTTACACCTATCCATATCATCATCCTATCCCATGATCCATAAACCCTTGCATATTATTAGATGCTTTATTTTCTTTAGTACTAGTTCACTAATCTAAGTGGGAATCGGAAATCTTGGTCAACATTCTAGCATGCCTAGTGGGGAGACCTTTTCTAGGTGATTCTTGTTATTTACTTTCATTTCTATCTTCTTCCCTCCATTTTCTACTAACCTCAAAGGGAAGGAACGCGTGTTAGATCGTGTTTGTATGCTTGCTTGTGTTGGATCGTGGATTACTTGTATTTGGCGGATAAAAATGAAAAGTGTATTCCAGGTATTCCTTTTTTTTACTCCCCATATTTTTCTTTATCACATTACATCACTTGTTTGTTGTCCTTATTGAATCTCCATTTTTTTTTGGATCTAAAAAACAACATTTTCATTATTTCTTGGAAATATATTTTAACTAGGGGGTTTAATATGTTACATACACACTCTATCACACACATCCAAACACATGAACCGAATTACACATCTAAACATTCCTTACTAGGTGGAACTATTTGGATTTCATCACCTACTAGGAAATTCACCATGGTGTTGGTCATGTTATAAAATTTTCGAAGATTTAGGCCTCACATACCTTCAGGTATATTGAGGACTCTAAAGTAAAATTTACCTGAAACCGGACTTAGATCGGCCATTTTCCTAGGCTCCTCTTTAATCCCTTTTTCTTTTCTTTTCTCACACTCTTTTAATAATCATGAAAATAAAAAATCATTTCTTGATGTGTTTGTTAATAAAATACATAAAAAAATGTTTATCTACTTCATATCTATAATCACTCCTCAAGCCAAGAGAATTGAGAAATCCACCTCATCCAATGACATCCCTTGTTCTAATGATATTTCCCAACAAGCTTCGAACTCGAGACCACACCTTTGACCTTCCAAAATTTTGTTTTTATGGTCTCGATTCATGATACCTTATCATCCAAAATTACTCTCATATTGAAACCAAACCTTCTAGACCAACTACCCCTCAACCCATTTATTCTAGAATGGTTACGCCTTTGTCTCCTGCTCCTTTAGATATTTTTGGACCACCTACTATCCCTCATGGATCTGCAGAGTTTTAGCAACTTCTTGATGCCAACCCTATCTCCCTTTATGATTACCTATTTTGCAAGTCCTCCATAATCCCTCAATCCGATCAATCCACTCAATTAGTGGATCTCATTCCACCTAACATACCTCATATCAAAATTATCTCCACCTCATCCTCTATTGTCACTAGTATTCTTATTCAACCATCTCAATAGTTGCACTTACAAAATAACACAATGCTACCCCTTATCTCTACTTCCCATGTCCATATAATCACCTCTCAACCCTAAACACCCAAATTAATGCAAACCCATCAACCTCCTCCTCAAGAATCCTATCATTACATACTTCTTGTTCAACTAACTCAAGTATCCTAAGCACCTACCACTTGCATCCCAAAAACCACATAGAAAATCAATTAAAAATCCCCATATCAAAACCAACTCAATCTAATCAATCTTATCACATTCCTACATCTAAACATCAAGATTTATCTCAACCCATTCAATCTCAATCTCTTAATAATATTCCTCCTTATCAATCACTTCCACCAATGCCAACACATCCTCAATAATATCAAACATATCAACAACTCAACCCATCTACCTCATATACATCTCAAGCTCATCCTTCAACATCTAAACCATCCAATGATCCATAGAAAGTACTATTAAGTAGAATGGATGACCTTGAAACTACAACCTTGGGATCTAAAACAACCTTTTCATACGAACAAATCTATCGGATGCTCTAGCCAATGTAGGGGTTCATATTAATAATTATTGTGAGTGGTATGATATCAAGGATACCCCCTACAAAGTTCATCCCATCATCACTAATGAAGCCAATGCACATCCCATCATTTCTCCTTAAGCGGTGGCTTCTACACATGTGGAACTCTCCACCTGAATTTTTGATGCAAATCAAATTTATTCGGTTTTATTTTCTCCACACCTTGAACTTTGAGTGTTTTTTTCATTTTAAATATGCTTGGAGAAATGTGTCGGGTTTCATCGAGAGAAACAAGTGAACACTTAGGTTGTAGGATTATTGTTAGAAGGCCTACCTATTGTTGTTTCAGCTAAAACTCACTATCTCTAGCTTCTTTCACGATGGGGGAGCACCCTACTGATTCGAGCTTGTATTTGATCCTCAATGGAAGGAAAATGTGGAACTTTGGGAAACCCTTAACATTGGGGTTTCACATAATTCATTCAAAGGATTAGGGGTCATGATCAACATATTTCCCTTCAATTTTGGAAAATTGGAAGGATAGAAACATCAAGTTCAAAGGAAGAGACTTTAGCATCTCTAAAAAATTCATCTCCTTCATTACAGGTTTAAGCATGGAGGGAAACAAGTTTTTCTGCAACAAGTTTGATAAAGAGGTAGAGGAAAGGTTATTCCTTGATGATGGTGAAAGCATTGAAATCAAACATGAAGGTAACATTTGTGCCTTTATCCCATAACCCTTTGACGAATTTTCTTGCATGATGGTTTGATACATTACACTTAAAGGAAGGTTTTTAACTCTCCCTCTGCATTATTTAGTTCTACTCAACCACTTCAGGCATGAAGCAAAGGTTAGTTTTTCATATTATATTATGCACTCCTTAGAAAAATATGTTTTGGAGGTCCAAGGCCATAAAATATTTTTTCCACTCCATCAAGGCGTCATTTTTCTTATCCATTAGTTCATCCTTGATGTGGTGGCCAATGACCCTAGTCCTTATTTAGCCCCTCTACCTCCCCAGCAGCCCCACATCAGAACTAAGAATCCACTTTTCCATGACCCTGTTACTGAACCTCCTCCCACGTGGATTCTTAGAAGCATAAAAAGGATAATGAGTTAATTGTTGAAGAAAACCCTCCTAAATTCAGCCATATTATCCCTAGTGACTATGTTGCCCCCTCTGTCCTAGAAAAATTCAAATTGCAAGCTGAAACTCTGAAAACCATTGAAGACAACATAGACTTCCTCCTCAAGACTGGTAGCAAGAACTCAAATTATGCTTCCATTTCCATCCTTAGAGAGGAAGTAAACACTCTTTCTACTCAAATCAGAGATCTTGAAGAAAAACATAACAACCAATTGGCCATTCATAGAGTTGTCCTCAATCTTCTTTAGGTTCACATTCATCAGATCTATGATATCAGTGGGATTCCTGTTTCATCTTGGAAGAACGGAAGGATCACCAAGAAGTTCAAAGCATCTAATTGGGACCCTAATATACAACAATGAATCTCTATCAGGCACTTAGGATTTCTCTTAAGGTATATAATAAGTTTGTGAATTAGTGCCTTTGTCTTTGTGTTTGTTGTGCAAGTTGTTGTGGTGTTTTTGTTGAGTTATTGTTTTGATGTTGTCGTATGGTGTTGGGATTCTTGTAGGAAGTTGGCCCCTACCTTAGTAATTTTATAGTTTTATCCTAATTTTTGGCTTTTGGTTGGGGTGTGGCCCCCACGTATCAAAAAACCACCTTGTTCTATCTTGTTTATCTTGGCTATTGAGCCTTTTTGGTTGTACTTTAGGGTATGGTCCCTTCAAAACCATTTACCTTTAATAAATAAAATATCCTAATACTAAAGTAAATGAGAATGTAAAGATAAATATATTTACTAAATATATAGTAAATGAGAATGTAAAGCGTTAAGTACACAAAATAATAAAGGGAATTAAAAAGTTAATCATGTGTATAATGCATAACCTATTCTAGCTGCATATATAGTCATTCTTTTAATGTTCTTATTGGAATAGTTAATAATAGTCTACCTACATGGTCTATGATCTCATTCGATGAAGTAAAATAATGGATGATTATTCGAATATAAATAACTCTTTATTTGCACATATATCAATAAAAACTTGTCCATAGTGTCATGGTATATAATGGTTCAAGTGAAATTATGTGTTTTATAGCATTGATTACTACTTTTGGATATATTAAGTAACACCTACAAAAAACTTCCCAAGTTGTTAAAAGGTGTATTAAACATAAATAGAATTTCTCAGTCACATTATATTACCTCTTCAAGTGGGATCATCTACTTTAGCTACACCATTTTTGGTTATTTTGAGTTACGAAAAATGTGACATATTGTTAGGATGAACTTGGAGTCAAATACTCTAGGACATCTTATATATTATACATCAATGCATTATATATAAGGTTTCATTAATATCTTATAAATAATATTTGCAACCTATATAATATATACTACTCATTCTATCTACTTCCTTGCACCAACATGATCACATCACTATAGTAAATTTATCTCTTCAAGTGACACTTAATCTAGTAATAAAAACTCATATATTACCTTCTACATAGTAACAAGTATGTTATAATGCATATAAAAAAAATTCAAAAAATTGTGCATTATATTTTTATAAAATCACCATGTCTCATAACATAATAATATAGCGACACAATCTCTACAAAATAATAAGCATCATATAGTAATATAATTCTCACATCCTCCTATGTATAGGAATCCTCACACTACTTCACTTGATTCTTTAGACAAGAAGAGATACCCTTAAATATCTTGACATGGGGTAGGAATTTTGACTCTCTTCAACCATTAATCTAATTTTCATCTAAGAAAATTTCTATATAACACTTAAAATTTTAAAAATCAAATATTCAAAATCCCAAAATAAGGACTGAGAATGACTTGAGTTATTTGTTGTTACTCTATGTATGTATTTTTCACATGATTTGGTAGATAACATGTTATATTTTTCTATACATTTCATGTGATATGTGAGCATGTTTCATGACACACATGATCATATATGCCTTTTAGAAGATCCCTTGGATTTTTTCCAGTGGATTTTCCTTACCGGGGCATATTCTACTTAGAGTACACTATACAAGATTATATATATTTTATGTTACTTTACATATATTTATATTTTTAACACATCTTTATATTTTTTATGGCATACATTGTGTTATCTTTCTACCAAATTTTACACTAACACATATGGCTTGCATAGACTAGTTTTTCATGTTAAGTGTGTATACTATTTATTTAATTGCACAATGTATTAATTATATTACATTTCCTTTTTGTGTGTCCTTAGGACCTTGTTTGTATGTGCGGCACATTTCATGTCCACTTTTATGGCCTTAATATACTTTATTGTGTGTGTCCCTTTTCCCTTCATTCTTTTGTGTGGGTAAGTGCACCAAGTTAGGGGCCAAAAAGTGGACAACAATCCACTTTTTAGTCATTTTTTCCATAACGCGCTCGCATTGTGGCTTGGTCGCGCTATAACGCAACATGAAAAAATTGATATCATGTTATAATGAAAGCACGTTATGGATCAGATTTACTAAACCATAACTCGAGCATGTTTCGACCGACATAAAACACCATCGAAAACCCGAGAGCATATTTCATTGCAAAAACAAAAAAACCTTAAGGGAGGAAAATGCAAGCAAGGAATAACACGAAGATGTTTTATGGCATCAACAACTCATGGAGCCTCAAATCAACTATAGTAGCAAGCTCGGGAAGGTCGTTTAGTGTTGATTTTAGGTTTATTTTCTTTATTAATCATTTTTTTACATTTTTGTCGATTTGTTTTTTATTTTCATTTTTAAGAGGTTTTTTATATCTTCCTCAAATCCCTCATTCACCTGTAGATCAAGATGAATAATAAAACATTCTAGAAATAGCCCCTTCAATAGTAAGACATCCGCTAAAAAGCCAACAACACATTTTGGGGGAGATTGAAAACAACAAAGTTCAAATTAAAGGTTTAATAGAAACCTTAAGAAACCCTAATGCCACAAATCCACGTCACCAAAACCTTGTTATATCATTAGGATCATTATTATTCAATATAGATAATTTGGTTAGAAAAATAAACTCATGGGAGATTTTAAAACCAAATGTCACAATTTTTATGCAGACAAGTTGTCTTATGATGCAATGAAGAAGAAAAAATCACAAAAGACAAACAAAGCTGTGTGCACTATTTACTAATCCTAAAACCAATGCACCATTACTATTGAGTTTCAAAAGATTCCCCATCCACTGGTGTAATCATGAGGGATAAAAATAAATTTTGGGATAGGTGGGTAAGTGCACCAAGTTAGTAGACAAAAAGGGGTCATAAGTGGACGTCATATTGCAAAAAACAATGAAATCTCAATTTGTAGGGATTATTAGCAATATGTGCACTCAAAATTAGAAAAATTATATAAATATGAATCGGAGAATCCACAATCTAGTTTCTACAATATGATTTTTTTTTAAAAACGGACAATTTTAGCTATATTAAACACTTAAAATTATATGACTTGGTTTTTGTTTTTGAAAAAACCTATAAGCTTGTAGTCTGTTTGCCACGATTTGGATGGCCAAATCTTGTTATTTTTTTCCTTTGGTGAAAAGTTAGATGTAGTTGTCTATCTTGGGATGGATTTTATTTTGTATTTTTCTAGCAATATTTTTTTTTCCTTTGGTGAAAAGTTAGATGTAGTTGTCTATCTTGGGATGGATTTTATTTTGTATTTTTCTAGCAATATTTTTTTTTATAATTTTTTTAGTGAAAGTGGTCTCAAAATATTTAGAAAACAGCGCTTTCCGTTTGCCCACCATAACTATATCAAAAAATATCGAAATCAAATAATTTTTTTAACATGTATAAAATTTATCCACACTTGGGATGGTATAAGTTTTATCACATTTTGATAAGCAAAACAAAAGTTGCTAGTCTTAAACGTAGACATGAACATTCACGGGAAAAAATGTCTTAAAGACCTATTGTTAGTAAAAAATTATAAAATGATATTTATCTTATTCTATTCACTTTAAAATCAATATTTCTATGAAGCTAACAATCTCCCCTATGTGATGGCACCATTTTTGTGAAATGTTTTCAGTTTTTCAGCATGGTTCAAGTATGTGGAAGAGCAAATTTGAAGTTTTTTTACCCTTTACACTTCATAATGACCTTCTATAGCTTTGGTTGGGGCAAAAAAATATTTCTGAGCCTTAGGGTCAAATTTGATGATACAGATAGAACCGCGATCACGGTTTACAAACCGTGATCATAGGTTTTAAACAAGAACCACAATCGCACTTTATAAACTGCGAGCACGGTTTATAAAGTGCAATCACGGTTCATAAATCACATTTGTATGCATCCCAATGTTCTAATTACCATGAGAATTTTACTGTTTGACTTTACTGTATTTAACTACTACAAAATTATTTTGTTTTCTACACATTTTTCTTATCACCGGAAGTAAAACATCATGGGAGACAAGAAACGAAGTCAAAAAAGGAAGTCATTAAGTAAAAAACACCAAAAGAATTAGAGGCAAATAGATTTCAAAATGTTGAGCGAATGTGGAATCTTCATGAATCAAGAAGAGGTTCATCTTTAACCCCTACTATTGTAAGCAATGAGGAACCAGTAATGTTTCTACTGTCAATGTTGAAGTTGAATTAAATACTCATGATGAAGATGTTTTTATTGTCAATGTTGAAGAATAATTAAATACTTGTGATGTAGAAAATGTTGAAATTGAAGGAGACAATGAAAATGTGAATAAAGAAATTCAGGTTGAAACTGTAGACAAATTTTTTTGACAAAAACACCTCCTAGGATTTTCCGTAAGAAACCTAATTATTTTATTGAAATTGATGAAATTTTTTTGAAACCAATGTGTGACAAACTTTCGAATGGAAAATCAGAAGAAAAGCCATTGAAATTTGGGATAATCATTTTGAAATTTTAAATGATTCCCAAAGATGTCAGTTGTTGGTTAGTTTGATGAAATTGATTAAAATGAGACCTACATTAAACACCTTAGGATTGACAATATCTAATATACATGGTCAAACCTATACAATTGTTGAAAACCTTCATGATGCATATCACACTATTGGTGTCAAGAGACGCATTAGGGATAGTAATATTGTGCATTGTGTACTTGTTACTAGTGTTGTAAGTGAATCAATAAAAAAATAGCGTTTGATTACGCAAACAAGTCGAATGTTGAAAGTTAATCGAAAAACTCTAATGAAATAAATTGAAAGATGTAATATCCTTCAATCACTCAATAACACCGATTTTTGGGAATTTTCTACTAGAGCACCGTGTAAGGACAAAGATAAATATGATGTTATAAGAGAATTTTTATTCAATTTTGGCATGATAACACTATAGTTTCACCTAATACAAGAGATGTTGTAAAACGGAGAGTTGGTTCTACTAATCACAAACCACATCCAAAACATTTCTTAGATATGACTCAAACTCAATTTTTCGTAAGTTTGAACAAGAGCATCTAGAAATTAAAATTAGTCAACATTTTTTTGAAACGTTAAAACCATTCTATGTGAAATCAACCACGTTCACCCCACTTGTTGTTGTAGGCAACATGTTGAATTTACTATGCATTATACTAAATTTTTATGTATTCGTTCTATTTTGCATTCTTAAACTATGTTATCAAAATGTGGTGTTCAAGTTCCACCAATATATTCCAAGGATTTTATTCCTACGATATTTTGCGAAAAGAAGTTAGACAATTTTTTTATAGTCGGGATTTTTAGATGGAAGTTGTGGTACATGTGGGAGATTACCTAAATTGGAAAGTTGCATCCATGAGAAAATTGAAGGTATAATAGGAAATAATTTAGTTGAGTTTGATAAATATAAATCAGTTGCATACTAGTTGAAATATGGAAAAGAGACTAAACGGTGTGAGCTAGTTACGAGAATATATGCTTGTTTTTTAATTTATGAGAACATTTAAGGATGAAATTTTTTATGAGTATGTTACGCATACACACAAAGCTCGATGGTTGGATGAATAATTAAAGATATGAAAAGACACATTTCCTATTGGTACTATTGTTTCAGTGGTCAATTTTGTAGAGAATTACACATTGCAACCACAAATGGAGGTTCAATCACAATCTTACAACTCAGTACAAGTTGTCATTTTTGTGCATATTGCATTTATACATTCTCCTGACAAGACTGAAAAGAATGATCAAAAATTTTAAGAGAGTATTAGTTTTATATCAGTGATGATCATACTCATTCTACTGAATTTATGCAAGGGTGTTTCCAGTTATTTTATGGAAACTTTTCTGATAGGGAAATCCACTTCAAAAAACATTATATATGGTCAGATAATTACACGTCTTAGTTTAAGAATTCACGAATGTTTTATTGGATGAGCAGGATGCACGTCAATATGGGTGTGTAACATATTTGGAGTTTCACCGAGTCTGGACATGGAAAAGGAGAGCATGACAGTGCAGGACCATGTGTGAAAAGAACTCTTGCAAGAGAAGAGTTGAAGTAGAAATATGGTGCTAAATTGAAAGATACAAAGAGCATAGTGGAATGGTGTATTGACAAAATGGCCCAAGATTCTCAAGAAATTTCCACGGTTCACGAGATATTTTTGGTTGATAGAGGAACAAAAATTGCTAACTACGAGGATTGTATGACACTCACTGGGTCTAATGATATGCACTCATTTTGTAGCTCGATGCTACTTACTTCGTGTGGGCCTCATGGACAAGAAATTTGACATGTTTTTATGCATATTGTATCAAATTTGTCACTGCTGAGTGTTATTCACAAGAATGGGTGGATGGATGGATTTGTAGGCCTCTAACTCTGCTTCCTAGTTATCAACCTCCACAAGATTTATGACTTGTTTCTGCAGATGAAGTTGCAACATACAAGGACTTTGACGAAATTTTGATTTTGGTGCGACAAGGTATTTATGGCTATTTACAATTTTTGTATTGAGTTATGTCCATTGAAATTTTAATATGTACAATTTAAATTTGAGTTGAAACCTTTTTTTTGTAGGACATGTGTTTGTAGTTATTGTGATAAAAGACAATGAATAAGGAACAGACTATTTCTTATGTTGTTTTATCGAGGAAAGAAAGAAGTTGAATTCTCCTATTATAGATGGCAAAGATATTGAGTACCCTATAGGGTTAGTGGTAGTTACTAGAACTTGGCTTCGACTATCCATTAAAAAATTCCTCTGTTTGGTTGTTTGAAGACTTTGAGACACACATGAAAATAATCTTATATTTTCATCTAGTTCTAGCGATAAATATTCAATTTGTATAGATATCGAGGAAGGCCTAATAACAAGATTCTTAGGAATGTTTGAGAATCAGATCATGAAGCAATCATGTCTACTATTCAGAGTAGATCCAGTCATGATGGTTCATTGGAATAAATTTACAATGCTCATGTCTGGTATATATAATTTATTTAGTATATATAAATTTTTAGATAAATTTAAGTTCATATATTTTATTAAATTTGTGTATTTTGTATATATCTAGTATGGTTTTGATTTAAAACTTAAATTTCTTTGACTAACACTTTTATATGTAGGTTAGTGGTGCCAGAAAAGCTTCCACCTTCATGTGGTTGGCACTGTTAGTAGAGAATTATAAATTCTCGAAGCTAAGAGAAGCTTTCATTGTTTTACAAGAAAAGAGAAGCAATTAACAATGATTTATGTACCTATGGAGGGGGTTCTTGGCTCCAGAGGAGGTAGCCCAGAAGGACCTAGAGCTTAGAGAACCAAAACAATGCCTCCCTAAGTGTTTATAAGACCATACCTACGCATGTGCACAATGTCGTTTGATGCCACGACCCACCGTTTGCAAAATATACCATTTGTGACCTTACATTGTCTCAAACTACACTATTAGGTACATTTGCAAACAATAGGGTAGTGAGAGCACCGATTAGAGAAGGAAAAAACCGAGACATGATATTGTAGAGGGTCCCTACGCCGAGGTGTAGGATCAGATGAGACGTCTCTAGGTGCCACGGATTGCACGTAGCCACCCGTCAAAGTTGAACGATTTTTTGGTCTCAAGGCTCTTAAGGGACTACGTCCGAACGAGGTAGCCCAAAAGAAACGAAATTTTCGCGCACTAAAATGATACCTCCTATAGCATTCACCTGGTCACTTGGACATGTCAACACAGATCGATTTGGTGCCACGACCCACCATTTGTAAAATATACCATTTCTGACCTTCAGATCGGCTCAAACTACACTATTCAAATTGCGTGCATTTACAAACAATAAGGCAGCGAGAGCACCGATTGGAGAAGGAAAAAATATAGATACACTATTGTAGAGGGTCCCTACACCAAGGTGTAAGATTAGACGAGATGTCTCTAGGTGCCACGGAGTCTGCGTAACCACTCGTCAAAGTTGAACGATTTTTTGGTCTCAGGGCTCTTAAGGGACTACGCCCAAACGAGGTAGCCCGGAAGCAACGACGTTTTTGTACACCAAAAATATGCCCCCTCTAGCATTCACCTGGCCACCCGGACATGTCGGTGTAGTCGGTTTGGTGCTACAACCCACCATTTGCAAAATATACCATTTGACAGCCTTACACCGGCTCAAACTACACTATTCAGCGCGTTTGTAAATAATAGGGCAGCAAGAGCACCGATTGGAGAAGGAAAAAACCAAGATTGGATATTGTAGAGAGTCCCTACACCAAGGTTTTGGATCAGATGAGACATCTCTAGGTGTCATGGAGTCTACGTATCCACCCGTCGAAGTTGAACGATTCTTTGGTCTCATGGCTCTTAAGGGACTACGCTCGAACGAGGTATCCTGGAAGCAACGACATTGTCGCACACTAAAACAATGCCTCCTCTAGATTTCACCTAGCCACTTGAACATTTCTATGTAGTCGGTTTGGTGCCACAACCCACCATTTGAAAAATATACCGTTTGAAAGCCTTACGCTGGCTTAAACTACACTATTTGGCGTGTTTGCAAACAATACCTGCAGAGAGCATCGATTAGAGAAGGAAAAATCCAAGAGAGGCTATCATTGTATAGGGTCCCTATGCTAAGGTGTAAGATTAAATGAGATGTCCTTAGGTGCCACAGAGTGTGCGTAGTCACCCGTCGAAGTTGAACAATTTTTTGGTCTCAGGGCTCTTAAGGGACTACGCCCGAACGAGGTAGCCTGGAAGCAACGACGTTGTCGCGCACCAAAATGACACATCCTCTAGCATTCACCTAGCCACTTGGACATTTCTGCGTAGTTGGGTTAGTCCCATGACCCACCGTTTACAAAATATATCGTTTGACAGCCTTACACCGGCTCAAACTACACTATTCAACGTTTGCAAACAATAGGGCAGCGAGAGCACCGATTGGAGAAGGAAAAAAATTGAGACAGGATATTGTAGAGGGTCCCTATGCCAAGGTGTAGGATCAAATGAGACATCTCTAGGTGCCACGGAGTCTACGTAGCCACCCGTCGAAGTTGAATGATTTTTTGGTCTCAGGGCTCTTAAGGGACTACGCCCAAACGAGGTAGTCGGAAGTAAAAATGTTATCGCATACCAAAATGATGCCTCCTCTAGTGTTCACCTGGCCACCTAGACATGTCCGGGTATTCAGTTTGGTGCCACGACTTACCATTTGCAAAATATATCGTTTGACTTGACCTTACACTGGCTCGAACTACACTATTTAGTGCGTTTGCAAATAATAGGGCAGCGAGAGCACCGATTGGAGAAGGAAAAATTTGAGAAAATATATTGTAGAGGGTCCCTGCGCAAGGTGTAGGATTGAATGAGACATCCTTAGGTGTAATGGAGTGCACGTAGTCACCCGTCAAAGTTGAATAATTTTTTGGTCTCATGGCTCTTAAGGGACTATGCCCAAACAAGGTAGCTCGGAAGCAACACAGTTGTCGTGCAACCAAACGATGCCTCCTCTAGTGTTCACCTAGCCACCCGGACATGTCCACATAGTCATTTTGGTGCCACAACCCACCATTTACAAAATATATCATTGACAGCCTTACATTGTCTCAAACTACATTATTCGACGTGTTTGTAAATAATAGGTCGTGAAAGCACCAATTGGAGAAGGAAAAAACTAAGACATGCTATTGTAGAGGGTTCCTACACCGAGGTGTAGTGTTAAATGAGACGTCCTTAGGTGACACGGAGTCTGCGTAGTCACCGTCAAAGTTGAATAATTTTTTGGTCTCAGGGCTCTTAAGGGACTACGCCCGAACAAGGTAGCCTGAAAGCAACGACATTATCCCGCACCAAAACGATACCTCCTCTAGCATTCACCTAGCCACTCGGATGTGTCTGCATAATCGGTTTAGTGCCACGACCCACCATTTTACAGCCTTACAATGGCTCAAACTACACTATTTGGAGCGTTCGCAAACAATAGGGCAACAAGAGCACCGATTGGAGAAGGAAAAAACAGAGATGGGCTATTGTAGAGGGTCCCTACACCAAGGTGTAGGATCAAATGATATGTCCTTAGGTGCCATGGAGTGCATGTAGTCACCCGTCAAAGTTGAACGATTTTTTGGTCTCAGGAATCTTAAGGAACTACACCCGAATGAGGTAGCCCGTAAGTAACGACATTGTCACGCACCAAAATGACACCTCCTCTAGCATTCACCTAGCCACCCATAAGTGTTTTTGTAGTCGGTTTGGTGCCATGACCCACCGTTTACAAAATTTACCATTTGATAGCCTTACATTGGCTCAAACTACACTATTCAGCACGTTTACAAACAATAGGGTAGCAAGAGCACCAATTGGAGAAGGAAAAAACCAAGACAAGCTATTGTATAGGGTCCCTACGCCAAGGTTTAGGATCAAACAAGACGTCCTTAGGTGCCACGGAGTGTGCATAGTCACTCGTCAAATTTGAATAATTTTTTTGTCTCAGGGCTCTTAAGGGACTACGCCCGAACAACGTAGCCTGGAAGCAAAGACATTATTGCGCTTTGAAATGATGCCTCCTCTAGTGTTCACCTAGCCACCTGGACATGTCCGTGTAGTCAGTTTGGTACCACAACCCACCGTTTACAAAATATGCCATTTGATAGCCTTACACTCTCTCAAACTACACAATTCGGTGCGTTTACAAACCATAAGGTAGTGAGAGAACTGATTAGAGAAGGAAAAAACCAAGACAATCTATTTTAGAGTGTCCCTATGCCGAGGTGTAGGATCAAATGAGACATCCTTAGGTGCCATAGAGTCTGTGTAGTCACCCATCGAAGTTGAACATTTTTTTGGTCTCAAGGCTCTTAAGGGACTACGCCCGAATGAGGTAGCCCGAAAGCAACGACGTTTTTGCGCACCGAAATGATGCCTCCTCTAGCATTCACCTAGCCACCGAGACATGTCTGTTCATTCGGTTTAGTGTCATGACCCATCGTTTACAAAATATACCATTTGACATCCTTACATTGTCTCAAACTACACTATTCAACGCATTTGCAAATAATAGGGCAATGAGAGCACCGATTGGAGAAGGAAAAAGTGAGACAAGATATTATAGAGGGTCCTATGCTTTGAGGTTTAGGATCAAACAAGATGTCCTTAGGGCCCATGGAGTTTGCGTAGTCACCGTCGAAGTTGAATGATTTTTGGTCTCAGGACTCTTAAGGGACTCCGCCCGAACAAGGTAGCTCAAAAGCAACGACGTTGTCATGCACCGAAACAACACCTCCTCTACCATTCACCGGCTACCTAGACATGTTCACAGCGCAAATCGGTTTGGTTCCATGACCCACCATTTTCAACTTTTTAAACAATTACTACTTTTTAACTTTTTCAACAATTGCAACTTTTTCAAGAAATTGTTGAATCAGAAATTGAAAGAGAAGAAGAAGATGGTTATGCAATTATTCGTTATTTTGAATACTCACCCAACAAAGATCCTGAATAATCTGGATAGATGATATGAATAGTTACTCTTGTTTAGTGTTCACCCACTCATAAAAAAATAAATAAGTCTCTTCTACTTCCCAAGCAAAACACTTTAATCCTCGACTAGTTTATCAAAGGAAGTAGTAAAAATACATGTTCCAAGAATCCTACCAACACTAAAGAATCACTTCCCACTCCTAGAATCACTCATTCCTAGAACCTTCTTTCCTTAAAATCCTCCTCTTATAGGAAATAAGAACCTTTCTATCTTTCCTTGTTGGTCAATGGACCTATAAATTAAATAATTGTATTATTGACTTTGGCGCCTCTAACCATGTCATTCTTATAAAATTTGCTAACTCTATTGGTATTACTCTCATCCTTGCTATTGGCCATTATTACTACATGAAAATAAAATAATTACCTCTTTTCAGCTAGGTGAAAGATTCTCAAGCCGTAATTCGTAGACTTCCTGCCAAGAGAATCAAGATGGAAATACTTGTGGAAGACATGCTAGCTACTTATGGTATATTGTTGAGCCAAAGTTTCTATCATGATATTGGTGGGGATATAAATATGGATTGGTCATAAACCACCATACTTATCAATGTTAAAATGAATAATATCTTTATGATAAATAAAATTAAATACACAGTTCAAAAACCAAATGACCCAAGGGAAGACATCTTATTTCAAGATTCAAGGTATGAAATATTTTTTCATGACTTAAGAGGAAAATGATAAGTTGCCCATGTTGATGGAGGAATACACATACTTCCCTTAATTTCTTAACAATTGTACCATGCAATGTTGCACCATAGTAATGTTATATTCATATATGTTGCACCATAGTTTTTTAATTTTAAATCAAACATACATATAGAATTAATATACATAGAAGGATATCATGTGCAATGAATTCGAATCAAACATAGAAGTAATATCATTATGAAAACCAAGACATGGATATATAATGTATCAAACTAAGTGTGTTGAATGCACGTCTCTAAAAATATAAGTTCATAACATGTGTACATCTCAAACCAAGTGTGTCATACATATAGGACCACATGTGGTTGCATAAGGCTATATATACAATGTCCTATGAAGAATCATGAACTAGGACCAGCTGGCCCATATATATCTATGTACATCCATGTCCTATGAATCTAATCATGAAACATCTTCCCTCTCTTCGCCTGCTAGAAGTAGCATGTCCACGACCTAGGGATGTAGTGGAGGGAGATGCCACTACGGATTTCATCCATGTGGTCCTAGGCATCTCTAAGCAAGCCTGCAACCTAACCTGCACATTCATAAACAACAAGTTTTTAACACCCATATTTTTAAAATACATTCAAAATTTAGAAACTTAGAATTTAGTTAAAATGCATGTGAAATCTTACCGCAATGTCATGATCCTCGTTAGTGGATCACGTAGATGCTATGGCAGTATCTATAATAGCCTTCATAGTTTGCATATATAGAGGACTCTTTACAGCGGTCATAAGCTATACAAAAAACATGTACAAATCAATATTAATCTACATGATTGCCACATAACAGAGCCAAAGCATAATCCACGTGAACTTCCACAATTAGAAACAAAGTGTAAAGAGAAACTAACCTACGTAAAATTCACATGAGGCATGCCAATAGCCTCAGTTCCCAAAGTAGATGATGACCCGCCAGGATCTTGCACATATAAAAGACAAACATATATTAATATGTACATGTACAAGTGAAACATTATAATAATAAAAGTGCACAATCAAATGAAATTTGAAATTTAAGTACAACTTGAAACTTACGTTTGTAACATGCCATGGTAGCAGTAGCTAGCATGTCGACGCCGGATGTTTCCTTCACCGGCTCTTGCTATTTAAAATAAAATAAAAAATTAGTTTTTATATGTATGTACATAACATACAATGAAATACATATATATGAAAATCTCAAACATGATTAAATTGTTGTATATATATATTAAATATTTATTTGACATTTCATTTGTGAAAGACCAAGATACTTTGCACGAGCCCAAAAATATTCGCCATCATCTCATCTAGAGAAAATAAATCATGTGATCTAGCAAATGATGTCTCGCCTGCAGTGTATACGGCACCACATGATCCACAGTGGTGTGGTGCACTAGAACTGGCACCTCCACCAACATCACCAGATGTAATCTACTCACTATGTTGGGTCAGAGTGTCAGTGAGCTCCCCAATGCATGTAGTGTGTCAATCTCCACAACCTCCTTCACCGTAGGAGGGTTTGACCTACACATACACCAGGTCTACTACTGTAGAGCCACCACCTTGCCCATAAAAATCAGAAAAGTCAAAATAATTTGGGACCTCATTAAGCACAAACTCACAATATAATTTCTTCAAAAAATAGAGGGGAACCTCATTGTTGTTGCATTGTGGATAATCAAAAACCATCCACCGTCGGTCCCAAAAATTATTCTTGATTCAGTCATCGTGGCATCAATGGATTGGGAACCATTTTCAAGTAATCATGGGGCATTGGTTCTTGGGTTAGTAAATAATTCACAAATGCGGTATTTTCCAATTTTTTTGTCTTTTATGGCCACATGGGATAATTTATTTGCATACCAATGCCTACAATCACCTCTAAAGGTATTCCATCTGTCTATTTGGTTAGTTGCGGAGTCAACTTCACCAATCAATGTTTGCAATGTGTTGGCTAAAGTCATGCGGGATGAATTTGTGGCATGATTTTGTCTTATATTCTGAATAAGGTTCTCAATGGCAATTTTATTTTGTTAGGATTTTCCAATGATATCAGCTTATGTTCCTGTTGGTTCCGTGGGGATAGAAGGAGCCACAGGAGGTGGATCTATGTTTGGAGGAGGATTTTGAGGAATGTTTAGAGGGTTTTGAGGATTCTTTGGAGGGTTTTGAGGATTCTTTGGAGGGTTTTGAGGAATATTTTGACGGTTTGCAGGATTATGAGCTTACTTGAGAAACCCGACAAAACAAAAACAAAATTATACATAAACAAAAAATTGAAAAACCCATGAAAATCACAAAAATAATCTAAAATGCAAACAAATTGATCAAAATCGAGGGCTTACCTCTTTGTCTTGGCAGCATGGTTGAAACTATTGCAATCCACAAGTCTGAAGAGTAATTTTTAGGGGGTATTCAAATCATGAGTGCCAAAGGTCTAGGAGAAATCACGGTTGGAAAGGAAAATTAAGGGAAAATGAGGAGTCGCGGGTCTATTTTTTGTCTCAGAGGACCGCGATCGTGGTTTAAAAACCATGAACGTGGTTTATAAACCACGCTCACGGTACCTAAATTTCAGGTTTTTATGTCCACTTAATTGTCCACCATCTTGGTGCACTTACCCAAGTGGTGGATGGATTTTGACCAACCACCTTGTAAAAATTTTGAGGTGTCATAGTATTTCTTGAGGAAACTCTATTATGAGTTCATTCTTAATGAAATACAAAGTTATTTTTACATTCGATGTTTTCAAGGAAGAGGAAAAGCCTTTACACGAGGATAGAGTGGGGGCACAAATTTTTAGAACCAACCATCTAAACCCATTTATTCATCATGTTTCAAGTACCTTATGTTTTAAAGGAAACTATGGAGTTTCAAACTCTTGATTCTATCAAGTCATGGTAACATTCATTGCTTCATCATGACACTCATCTCTCCCAGGTTGATGAGGTTGGTCCTTCTAGGAAGCATACATCATATAACATATAGTGGCATGCTTGTGGGAGTATATACACATATGCGCTTGATGAGGCAGCTCCATATCCTAGCGAGACAGACTCCACATCCTATTCGGTGTGCTCCATAAGATAATTAGGGTGTCTGATTGGAAGAGGAAAATCATGATTCTATGTTGGATAATATCATCATCACAAATGTTCTACTAGATTTGGCCTTTGGTATTTACCAACACGTAATTTTACATGAAATTGGTTGTAATTTAATATATATTTTGTACAAAATATTATAATTAACAATGTTAATCAATTTTGAATGAAAATTAATGATTCGTGTCTATTTTATAAAATTACAAGGTCAAATTATATAAACAATGTCACGTTCCACTTCTCCATAGTTATTTCAGGCACGTAATCCCCTCGGATATAAATTGGTAATAAATTAATAAATATATTGTGTTAATTTGTTTTACATATAGAGATGTTGTCCTAAAATTACAATTTGATGTTAAACGGTGAATTTTGGTATCAGTTCATATGTTAGTGAATTTACTAATGTGATTTTTATTATTTGTATTCATCATATACATGAAAAGAATGAACTACGATTAACGTATGAATTTACTAATGTGAGTTTTATTATTATTTTAGTTGATGATGTCATTACAGTCTCTCTGTTGAGATTAGACTATCATTAGATATTGGATTTAATATGGGCATAGCTTTTTGTTGCACCTCTTACACAGGTATGCTCTAGTAAAGTAATTTTCATAATTAATTGATTGTATTAAATAAAATCATGTAGTATAATTAACTAAAATTTATGTGTATTCTAATTTACGTCATCATGGTTGCCACAAGAGGAGTTTAATACTCCAATCCATGCACCTCATACTTATGTTTTTGATGATCTTGAGAGGAAGAGGATGTTTTTGAGTGATCATGATTACAATAAGTATTTATTTTTAAGTAGTGTCATTTTATATGTCACTAATTATATACTAATGGCTATGTTGTTTATTTGTATTAATAGATGGATCTACAAGCATTCTTTGAGCGTAGGAGATCTAATCGGCATAAGGGAAATTTCACCGATGTTCCTAAGTCATCTTCCTGTGGCCGAAGAGAACTAGATTATTTGATGATATCCCATAGTTTAGATGTATACATATTTTGTTGTCTGCCTTCGTGGCATATTGGCATAGATTTATATTTTGTCAATGTATATCATTGTATATGCCTACATGGCTTTGTTAAGACATTGATTTTGATCAAATTTTGTATGCTATCAAGGATTTTTAAATCAATATAATATATGAGAGAAAAAAATTAAAACTTGTATAGTGGATGAAACATGCTTTATACATGTATCTAAGTGGATTAATATGATATCATATATATGTTATGTTTTTTTTTGGAAATAGGTAAATTTTGATGGTGTTGAGAGGACACACATACTTTAACAAAGATCCCCAAATTATAGATAAAATAATCAAGCAAATAAGATAATATTCCTGAAAGAAAAAGGAAACAAAGGACCAAGGAGGCCCCAACGAAACACAGAGAGGAAAGGGAAAAAAATAAAGGAAGAAAGGAGAAGAAATTGTCTAGAAGTAGGAATAATTTATTGAGAAACTGAAGGAAAAGAAGAAAATATATACAGTTGCACCCAAGAAAACAGAGAGGAGGAAAAAAGAAGAAGGGAATCTGCAACTCAAGGGGCTATAGGATCGAGAAAGAGAGAAGTAGGAAAAAATGGAAAGAGAGAAAATAGGGAAACAAATTCCTTCCCTTCTTCCCTTTCTTTGAATGCACTAATTTCCATTTTTCCTATGTAATCATCTCTGAAATGAGAGGGTTATATTCCGCTAAGTCTAATTCTGATGATCTCGTAAGGGGGAGGTCGTTATCCTTTCTAAATCAGAGTGATCAGATTCATGGGGCCTCTTCGGCACCAAAGATGGTTCTTCTAAGAAGGGATTGATAACTACCGACTTCCTAACCTCTGTAGAAGGATTTGAATCGGTAGTTCTTACAAACTAAATGGACAGAATTATGAAGTGAGAAGAGGTTATAGCATTTGTAGTTGAGGGAATAGTAGCTACTACATTTGAAGGAGCCATAGTGGAACTCTTTGATCTTCCAAGTCAAAGTATTATCATCTTCCTCTAGAAAGTCTTCTTCTTCTACATCTAGAGTGCTCAAATTCTTGGGAATCACTCTTCTTCCGTGAGGAGCCTACGATTTATTCTAGGGGTAAGTAGTATGAAGATGACCCGGTGTTCTACAATTTCGACATCTGAAAGCAGTATTTTCATAGTCTAAAATATGTGAATAGCTAGTGTCACCCATTTTAAGGGTCATCATGTCTAGAAATCCCTTGTTGAGATCGACTTCAATGCAAATTCTAAAAAAATATACAGACCGCTCTGTAACCTCTAGACGTCGACCTTGATGAACTGCCCAAGGAGGTTTCCAATATCCTTTAGAGAAGAAGTAAAATGAAGGGGTAGATTTGGCAACCTCACCCATACTAGGACCTGCGTGATGGAGAAGGTATTCAGGTCAAAATATAGAAACCATGGGGTAGTGAAAAGTCATGTCGAACCTTGAAACTAAGGGCCCTCATCCATGGCTCTCTGATAATCATGTTGTTCATTAAAATAGACAATGAAGAAACCCCAGGCACAGAGGAAATATTTATAATTTTTTTTCCAAGAGGTGTGAATCCACTTTGGATAACTGTGTTTGATGACAGATCAGACACCATTAAATATGCAAATCATAGCTTTTTCTTTAATGTCTTATGGTAGATTTAAATATTCTTCATCCTTGATTTCTAAGACTCGGAGTATCAAAGGCTTTCTCAACGATGTAAGGGGAGGAGGATGGGTTGATAGGGATTTCAAGGATGGGAATTTTTAAATAGTGGCTCCTTGAAAGAGACAAAGCTATGATTCTTATCCCCTCCTAAAAGAAAACCAGTCACAAAAATTAAGTAATACTGGTTATCCTATAGGAAGAGAGGCAAATTATCTCCAAGACTTGCCTAAAAATTAAGGTCAAAAGAGTTGAACTTGTAACCTAATATCTAGGAAAGATTATATTTCAAATATAACCCATTACTGAATCAATGGAGATGTAAGGACGAAGTATTATTGGCAAGAGTACAAGTAAAAACTTGGAGATGCTCTACATTTTCAACAAGCATCCGGAGGACAACGTATGTCAAGGAATTATGCTCAAAGCAAATTGAGCACCTATAGAATCATATATTTTTTGTGGTCAAATTTGTCCTCCGAACGTGGTCCCATCCATCTCGTTGTGTAGTGAAAGGTAAAAATCAAAATAGCTTCCAGAGAGGACCCTAGTAAGTCGAATGCTATGAATCTGTCGGCGCCCCTTTATCCACGGTGTCTAACCAAAAATGAAAACCATCCTCCACTTGCAGTCACTAATGCTCTATACCAGCACCACCCAAATCAAATCCATCACCACCATGAGGAGAGGAAAGGAAATTAGGGCTCGTGGTATTTTTTTATGGTTCATAGCTTGAGCTCTCCATCATGCCCTTATCTTATTTTAGTGTGATATGACATAAGCAAATAAGTAATGTACATGCATGTTATGTTAATATGTATTATTAAAGTTAATTTTTTATGTTTTAAACATGGGAATTAAAAAATATATATGTAACTAATTTACAAGTTTTCCATTGTAATATAAACATTCAATATCATCAATTATAATAATATAATGTTAATTTAAATGTCATTCACATCCTGGAATCTCAATAATTAAAATGAAACATATGTAATGAGACAACACAATATAACATTAATTCTAGTAATTAAAGTGTAACTACAGAGAGAAAGAGGGAGAGGGAATGCAAGAGGGATAGACATAGAAAGAGAGATTGGGTGTGATAGAAAGAGATATAGAATGAGAGAGTGAGAGATAGAGAAAGAGAGAGTGAGGGTGAGAGCGAGATCGAGAGTGAGAGTGAGAGAGAGACAAACAAAGACAAATAAAGTGCGTGTGAGAGAGAGAGAGAGGTCATGAGAGAGAGTGAGAGAGAGAGAGAGAGAGAGAAAAGAGAGAGAAATAGAGAAAAACTAAGAGATAGAGAAAGATTTGAGAGGAAAAGAGAGTG
This sequence comes from Taxus wallichiana var. yunnanensis, assembly GCA_018340775.1. Taxonomy (NCBI): domain Eukaryota; kingdom Viridiplantae; phylum Streptophyta; class Pinopsida; order Cupressales; family Taxaceae; genus Taxus; species Taxus wallichiana. The sequence goes on from CM031239.1 coordinate 169,387,727, forward strand.
AGAGTGAGAGCAAGAGAGAGCATGATAGAGAGAGAGTGTGTGAGAAATAAAAATAAAGCTAGAGAATGATAAGGAGAGAGAGAGAGAGAGAGAGAGAGAGAGAGATGAGAGAGCGTGAGAGAGGGAGAGATTCAAAGAGAGAGAGTGTGTGTGTGTGTGTATGGGTGTGTGAGAGAGAGAGAGAGAGAGAAATAAAGAGAGTGAGAGTGAGAGAGCGTGAGAGAGGGAGAGATTCAAAGAGAGAGTGTGTGTGTGTATGGGTGTGTGTGTGAGAGAGAGAGAGAGAAAGAAAGAAAGAAAGAAAGAAAGAAATAGTGACAAAGAGAGTAAGAGAGAGTGTGCGAGTGAAAATGAGCAAGAGAGAAAGAGTGAGAGTTAGATCAAGAGAGAGCATGAGAGAGATAGAAAAAGAGAGTGAGAGAGAGTTTGAGAGAGAGAGAGAGAAATAGAGACAAATATATAATGAGAGAAAGTGAGAACGAATGAGAGAGAAAGAGAGAAAGAGAGATAAATAAAGTGTGTGAGAGTGTGTGTGTGTGTGTGCAATATTTTGCAAACAGAATCTCGTGGCACCAAATAGACTATGCCCATACATTTAGGTGGCACAGTAAATGCTTGGGTGGATTTTTTTGGTGCCCAATGATTTTGGTGCTTTCGGGTTACATTAATTGAGCATAGTCCCTTAAGATCCCTAAGAGAAAAAAAAAAGGTTATAAGTTCACCAAGTGATTTCTCAGTCTCCATGGCACCTTGAAAGGTATCGTCAGATCCTACACCTCCATGTTAGGACCCTCTACAAAATCCTCTCTCAATTTTCTCCATCTTAATTTGGTCCTCTCCTTGTCCTATTATTTGCAATAACACCGAATAGTCTAGTTTGATATAGTGTAAGGTTATTTGTAGAAATATTTTGTATATGGAAGCTCCTAAAGACCGAACCAACTATGACCACACATCAGGATTACCTATTAAACACCTTTGAAGGCTTCATTTTGGTGCCCAACACTGTCAGTGCTTCTAGGCTACTTCGTCCAGACGTATTCCCTTAAGAGCCTTGAGAGAAAAATGGCTATAAGTTTTCGGGTGATTTCTCGGTCTCCATGCACCTTGAAAGGTCTTGTCTGATACTACACCTCCACATTGGGACCCTCTACGAAATATTGTCTCGGTTTTCTCCATATTATTTTTTTCCTCTCATTATCCTATTGTTTATAAATGAATAGTCCAATTTGAGTCAGTGTAAGGTTTTCCAATGCTATAGTTTAGAAAAGAAATCTCCTCATGCCAAACTGACTATGCCCACACATCGGGATGGACTAGTAAATTCTTTGGGAGGATTTTTCTCGGTTCCCAACGCTACCAGTTCATTTGAGCTACTTTAAATGCAGGCGCAATCCCTTAAGATCCCTGAAACAACAAAAAGGCTATAAGTTTTTGAGTGATTTCTCGGTCTCTGTGGCACCTTGAAATGTCTCATTTGATCCTACACCTTTGCATTGGGACCCTTTAAGAAAAAAAAATTAGTTTTCTCTATCTAAATTTGGTACTCTCATTGTCCTAGTGTTTTGCAACAACATTGAATATTCTAGTTTAAGTCATTGTAAGGTTGTCCAATGCTATATTTTGCAAATAGAAGCTCGGCACTAAACCAAATGCAACCACATGTTTGGATTGCCTAGTAAATGGTTGGGAGGCTTCTTTTTGATGCCCAATCTTTGTCAATTTTCGAGCTATGTTGGTCGGGCATAGTCCCTTAAGATCCTTGAGAGAAAAAATATTATAAGTTCGTCGAGTGATTTCTCGGTCTCCATGGCACATTGAAAGGTATCATATGATCATAAACCTCCACATTAGGACCCTATACAAAATCATGTCTCATTTTTCTCCATCTCAATTAAGTCCTCTTGTTGTCTTATTATTTGCAACAACACCAAATAGTCCAGTTTGAGTCAGTGTAAAGTTTTCTAATGCTATATTTTGTAAAAGAATCTCCTAACACCAAAAAAATTCACCCACACATCGAGGGGTCTGGAAAACTCTTAAGGAGGATTAATTTTAGTGCTTAATGCTTATGGTGCTTCGGGATACATCGGTGAGCGTAGTCCCTTAAGAGCCCTAAGAGGAATGAAGAGTATAAGTTTTCCATGTGATTTATTAGTTTTCATGGCACCTTAAAAGGTATCTTCGATCCTACACCTCTACGTTGGGACCCTCTACAAAATCATGTCTCAGTTTTCTCCATCTCAATTCTTTCCTCTCGTTGTCTTATTGTTTGCAACAGAGCCAAATAGTCCAATTTGAGTCAGTGTAAGGTTGTCTAATGCTATATTTTTAAATGAAATCTCCTAACACAAAACCAATTGTGTGTATCGAGTGGTCTAGTAAATTTTGGGAAGGATTCGTTTAGTTTCCCAATGGTGTCGGTGCTTTTAGGATACTTCATTCGGGCATAGTCCCTCAAGATCCCTAAGAGAAAATAGGCTATAAGTTTTCTAGGTGATTTCTCGGTCTCTGTCCCACCTTGAAAGGTCTCGTCTAATCCTACACCTCAGCATTGGGACCCTCTACAAAATTTTACCTTGGTTTTCTCTATATCAATTTAGTCCTCTCGTTGTCCTATTGTTTGCAACAACACTGAATAGTCCAAGTTGATTCAGTATAAGGTTTTTCCAATGCTATAGTTTGAAAACAAGATCTCTTAGCACTGAACCGATTGTTCCCATGCATCAAGGTGGTCTGGTAAATGATGGGTGAGGATTTGTTTTTATTCCCAAAGTTTTGGTGCTTTTGGGATACTTCATCTAGGCGTAGTCCCTTAAGATCCCTGAGATTAAAAAAGGATATAAGTTCACCAAGTGATTTCTCGGTCTTCGTGGCACCTTGAAAGATCTCGTCTGATCCTACACCTTTGCATTGAGACCCTCTACAAAATCCTATCTCATTTTTCCCCATCTCAATTTGGTCCTCTCGTTGTCTTGTTTCTGCGACCATGTTGAATCTTGTAGTGTGAGTAAGTATAAGGTTGTCTAATGCAATATTTTGCAAACGAAATCTCCTAAGATCGAACCAAATTTGCACACGCATTAGGGTGTCTGGTAAATGGTGGGAAAAGCTTCATTTAAGTGCCCAAAATCTTTTAATGTGAAACAAGCATTAGGAAACATGTTAAGAAGATATTGTTCATACAATATAGGTGGTGAAATGAGAATTGTAAGAAAATATTTTTCATACAATATAGGTGGTGAAATGAGAATTTCTGCTTGTTGTTCGTTTCTAATATTGGATTTTCCTTAGCTTCTCTTAGCTTTGAGAATAATAAATTCTCTACTAGTAATGCCAACCACGTGAATGTGGAAACTTTTTTGACACCACTAACTGCGTAAACATGTTAGTAAGCAATTAAATAGAATTTAAAACCTACAAATCTAAACAAAATCATTAAAGTAAATATTCAAATTAAATTCATGTAGATGTATATCTAATCTTAAGTGAACATACCTTTGTAAATTCAATCCAATGAATTGCAAGGATCAACTCTACTATTATGATAGCAAGAATTACTTCATGATCGATTCATGATCCTTCCACATATTCTTTCTTGATGGCCTACCTCAATATTTGATCAACTGGATATTTGTTGCAAGAACCAAATGTGAATAATGAAGTATCTTTCTATGTGTTTGATTTTTTTATACGATATATTTGAATCCAAGTTCCAATGACTACCACTGAACCAATGGGATACTCAAGGTTTTCACCATCAATGACTGTGGAAGTCAAAATTTTTCCTCTACACGACAAGACAAGAAGTATAATGTTCCCTCTTCGTTAAATTATGTCACAATAAAAACAAAAACACACTCTGCATCACAAAGTAAAACTCAAGTCAAATTTAAAATACATTAAGAGATTATCATTTAATAATTTATAAATTTATAACATGACATGTATGTACCTTGTTGCACTAAATAAGAGACTTGGTCAAATTCAGTTGATGTTGTCATATGATCTAAAAACACTTTAAGTTGTAATTCTCGTGGAAATTGATATGTATCGAGTGGAATTAGAGGTCTACAAGTCCATTCATCCACCCATTGTTGTGAATTACATTCATTCCACACAAAATCAATGCATGATATACAAAATCATGCCATACACCTAGTATGAATAGTGTAAGAACTTGCATTTGAACTATGGAATGAGTTCATATCACTTGATCCCGTAAATATCATACAATACTCATATTTTGACAAATGTTCTTCCTCTATCAACCAAAAATATCTATGAACTATTGAACTCTCTTGAGATTCATGATCCATGTTCTTGTTACACCAATCAACAATGCTTTCTGCACCTATAAATTTAGCACCATCTTTGAACTTTAATTCTTATCTTGCAAGGGCTCTTTTCACACATGCTCCTGCACCATCATGCTCTCTTTTCCCATGTTATGCCTCACTAAAACTCTAGATATGGTGTACACATGTTTTTATAAGCATCCTTCTTAGCCAATAAAACATTTGTACATTCTTAAATTGTGAAGTGCATTTATTCGACCAAATGTAATGTTGATTACAAATAATGTTCCTCTCATCCAAGTTCACATAAAATAACTGGAAAAACCCTTACACATATTCTATAGAATTTTTATGATCACCACTAATGTAGAAATGATACTCTCTTAATATTTTTATCTTTCTCGGTACTTTCGAAGAGTGCATGAATGTTATATGCACAAAAATAGCAACTTTAATCGAGTTATAATATTAGAATCGAACCTCCATTTGTGGCTGCAATAAGTAATTTTCTATGAAGTAAACTACTGAAAACAATAATACCAAGTGGGAATGTTTCCTTTCTTAAATTTAATTTTTCTTCCAACCATCGAGTTCTATGTGTGTTGCTTTAATACTCATAAACAATTTCCTCACTGAATTTGACCATATATTCTAATACAAGTAATTGTTTTGTAACAAGCTCACACCTATTAGATTTTTTCCATATTTTAATTGATATGCCACAGATGTATATTTTCTAAAACCAACTAATTATTTTTCTATTGAATGTGTACCTCCTCATGGATACAAATTTTTAATTTTTGTAAACCACCACATACGTTACACATTCCATCCAAACATGTTTCGTTATAAAAAAAAGTTGACCAATTGACCTTTCACAAAATATCGTAGGAATAAATTACCTTGCATATTTTTGTGGTAAATTTAATCCACACTCTTGCAACATGATTACAATATGCAAAACACAATGTACTTGACAAAAACATCATAATGCATTGAAAATTCAGCATGATGCTTACTAAAGCAAAAATTGGTACATGAGTGATTGATTTTCACATCAAAGGGTTTTTTCATTTCAAAAATATTTGACTAATGTTAATTTCTATATTTTTGTTCTTAAACTTAGAGAAAAACTATGTTTGATTCATATCTAAGAAATGTTTTGCATGCACTTCACTATTACGAAAACCTATTCTTCTTTTTATCGTATCTCTTCTATTTAGTGAAACCCTTTTGTTCTCATTCTAAAACTTTACAAGTAATTTATTTGGAATATCATATGCATCTTTGTCTTTCCATTGGATTATAGTAGAGAATGCCCAGTAGTCAGTGTTATTGGATGACTCAAGACTTTTGCGTCTCCCTATTGCTTTCATTAGTATTTTTCTATTTAGCTTCAAAGCTCTACTTGTTTTTATAATCAAGCATTTATTAATGGTTTTATCACTTACTATACAATTAGTAAGTGCACGTCATGTAGCATTACTATCTTTGGAGTGTTTGTTAACACCTACAAAGTATGGTATGTTTTATGTATATTTTCAATAATTTCCGCATTTTGATCATCAACATTATATGTTCTTAACCCTAGGGTCTTCATTGTAGGTCTCATCTTAATTAATTTCATCAACGTAACAAATAATTGACATATTTGTGTATCATTTAATTTCTCAAAGTAATTATCCCAAATTCCCATAGATTTTCTTCTCACATTTATTTCAGACATTTTGTTAGGAATTGGTTTTATAATGTTTTCATCAATTTCAATTAAGTGAATGGGTTTTCTATGCAAAATGGAAGGAGGTGTTCTTAGAGGTAAATATTCATTAACAAGGTTACTTTCTTCATTCAGTGTTTCCATGCAAATTTTAGGATTAACATTTGGATTCTCAGGTAAAGGTTTAACATTTGGATTCATACAAATTTATTTATCCATAACAACATTATCATTTAATTCATTATCAATACTCATTACAAAATAATTATTCTCCTCAATTTCATTATGTATTTCATCCTCATTTTCTAAAACATCAAGTACATTTGATATAGTAGATGTACCTTGCCCTCCACAAAGTTTTTGCATCCGCTTCACTTTATTTATTCTAATATCTTCCAATTTCTCTGGTGTCTTGTTCTTGACCTTCTTCATATCCTTACATTGTTTATTATCCCCATGATTATAAAAATATAGATAGTGGGGTAGGGGACAACCTCAACTACTCAAAATTTGTGCAAGAATGTACAAGAATGTGCAAAATAGATAGAGTGGGGACAAGAATCTTGTAATGGATGTGGAAAATTACATTGGAGGGAATGTGATGTATAAAAAACAAAATGCACTTGTGTTATATATTTTTCCATTTTCCAAGGAAAACCTCTTGGCTTGGATCCGATTTGGATCCCCAAGCCTAAGGCATGGACTTGCTAAAACACAACAAACAACGTGTTTTTGAAGAAAATGGTAAAATGTGTCTTCCTCCTTAATAAATCCAACAAAAAAATCAACACATTTATTAAAAATATGACTACGAGGTTGAGTAAACTTTCTTCTTTCTAAATATATGATTTTTCAAATTTTCGACTAGTATAAGGTTTCCATACTAATTATTTTCTAACTATGTATTTTTATAGCTTTTTTTGATTTTATACACTTCTATCTTTCATCGTGTATATTTTGTTCAACTCATCAAAATTGAATAAAAATTATACAGTCCCAAACTAGGACTAATTCTATACATATTTAAAAAATTAATTTTCGATATTTTTGAGGTAGTTAGGGGGATGGTCGGTTATCCCTTATTTTTCAAAATTTAAAATATTTGTACTTGAAAAATCATAAAAAAACAAATACTCACTAAAAAAATATTTTAAAAATTATATCCCAACTAGATGCTCATATTTATCTTTCTACCAAAGGGTTTTCAAAATTACTAAATAGTGCTCAAAATGGGGGCACGACCAGACTTTTTACTATGTTTTTAGAAAACCAAGAGAACCTATTAGCATTTTAGATATTTAACCCACTTACACTTAACCATTTAAAAAACAATTAGTAGTTTAGAAACTAGACTCAAAATGCTACAATTCATGTTCTTATAACATTTTCAAATTTTGAGTGTAACTATCTCAAATAACTCGTACAAGTTGAAGATTTTTATTTTTCAGAAAAAAGTGTCCACTTAAGACCCCCTTTTGGCCCCCCATTTCCATGCACTTACCCATGTGAAACCCTTGTATATGGTATCTTTTCCTTTTATGTGAGATTTTATGTAACTTCTAGGTGATTGAATGTGTATTTTAGTTGTGCTTGTTATACTTGGTGTCACGATTCACATCATACATCCCTACACTTTAGTCAATAATTGATATCATGCACTCTTTTTATGTAATAGATTATATATCAAATTGGAAGACATATGGTTACTCTCCTCACGTGTGTATGCTATTTTTATCTTCCTCTACATAACATGATACCATTCAGATTTTATTTTTAAATAAGTACTCTATAGTCTATCTACCCCACCTACATAGAGGGTGAATTTAGTGGGATTATCACATAATAAAAGGAACAATTTATAGAATATAATGAATAGGGTACATATAATTTTGTATATGATTACAAATAGGTTACATACATAGAATTCGATGATGGAAAAAATGGTTATGTTTAAACAAGATCAATCAATCAATTTTGTCCTTAATTGGTTGATTGCCTACTACTGATTAAGGTAGTAAATTTCAAAATTATCCTAAAATTATAGAATAAATAATGGTTCAGCTATTGAATTAAGCACATTAACACAAATTTCAGTATAAGACACTACATTTTGTTACAAATCTAGGGGCTATAGAAAAATATGATGGAGAGAAAACGCGGGGTGAGAGGTAGTGATACCAAAAATTGGTGTCTACATTTGCTCCTTTTTGTTGAGTGGTTTGTGTTGGGAAATCCACAAGACAAAAATGAGAAGAGATGGAAAGATGAATGATGATGGTGCTACTCCTCAAACTAGGGGTCAACGACATAAAGGAAGTCGATCACGAGTTTGAAAGAGATAGATGAAGAAGGATGGAAAGGATGAGAAAAGAAGATGATGAGATAAGATATCCTAGACGAGGATAAACAAAAACTAAAAAGTAAATAAAAAATATGGTGGTTATTTTGGAATCACTTTTGTAGGGAACAAAGTATAGCCTCAATGGAGATGAAGTAAATGTCCTACGGACATGTGATTCGGAAAAAACCACTACAAAATGGATGGATTCCAAGGGGAATATACTCAAATGGATGCACTAGCCATGGGATTAACGAGTAAAAGGTAAACATCAAACATGCGCAAAAAAATGTGAAGATGATCGAGACAAGGGTCGAGATAAAGGGGGCAAAATATAATGCAATATATTTCCAATAGGAGGAATAAAAAATGTCATCAAGGTGGGACAAAAAGAGGTAAAATAATGGTGCCCCAAGAGGGAACACGAAGATGGCCACAAAGGTGAGATGATGCAAAATGGAAGATGAGATAGATAACGAAGCCTAGTGGGACAAATAAAGATGCAATATGAGGACCACACCAGGAAAAAGTGGAAGAAAATATAATTTAAAAGGAAGAATTAATCGAGAGGAGAGAAGAAGCACCTTTGAAAAAAATCATGGTTGGGTTAACGGCGACCATGTAAGGTCGGAGGCAACCAAAGATTAAGTGAAGAAGACCCAAGAGGGTCAATGGCAACAGTGGTCGGTGGGCTATATAAGCCCCTGGGTCAGCCTACTAAGCTCATTTTCACTATGTAATTTGACAATCAAGATCTCTAAGTAGAAAATAGAGTTGAGATTGCGAGTGAGATGGAGGTTGGTGGAATATCAAGGAATTGTCAAAGGGCTCGAGAGGATGGTAAGTGCCTAAACCTTAGCCTAGTTTTTAAGCATTTTTTGTTTTTATATTTTTTTACATTTTTAGAAATTTTGGGGTTGGTGAAAAGGAGGTCACTTGCAGTTGGGTATGATCGTCATCGGACCAGATCATTAGGGAATAAACCTATGCTAGGAGGGTATCGATCCACACAGGTCGGCATTTATTAGGGCTAGGATGTTCAAGATTTGGATATTTGATTATGAGGAGTATAATAATTTCTCATTTAATTGGTTTTATGACTAGGGACATGTTATATCTTTGAGATAGAGTTCCCTTTTTGTATGATTGGATCATAGGAGATGTGATGGATGTTGAGTGGGACCATCGACCATAGTGGGACTATGTGGATTCTACCATTACGAGACGATTCCATGGGATTTTGGGATGATGATTCTTTTATTTGATAGATGGAATGTGTGCTAAGGCACATTTTGGTTTAGGATGGGTGTGATGACCATTATGCTTGAGGATGTATACCACATCTTGAGGTTGACTATCTAGGGGAGATGATATAGCCTATCACGGTGATAAAAGATTAGGGATATTGGCATGGTTACTTGGATTTGATGCCCCAAAAACACTTTCACATATGGATAATTTCACATTGAGACACGGTATGAGTTTGGGGTAGCGAGGAGAAGACTGATATGTTTGGTGATGATGGTTATTTATAGCTACACACTACTAGATTAAGGGGGTGTGATATTTCTATAAACACTTTGGTAGGTGTAGTGTTGATCATAGATTAGTGGTTTCATTTGGCACATAATTATTGACCTAGATATACCATGAGTTGTGTATTTATGTTGAGAAGATGAGGACAAGGTTGGATGTGGGGTTCTACTCCATTCTTTGGGCATATGAGCATATTTTAGTGATCTAGCCACTAGGGCTGTTATGGGTCATAGGTGATCATGTCAAGCTATCTATTAGATACTTGAGATGGCAAGTCGATCAGAGCTCATGGCGAAATGAGAGAGAGAGAGAGGATCGAGTGACATATTGATAGTGGTGTATTTAGATATGGAGCATGTGAGGTTATGGTGATACGTAATTATCTTGCATGTCTAGGGAGATGCGGAGGTTATTAGGATGAGGTGGACTAGATGGGTGTAGGGCGAGAGGCCTAAGATGATATATCTCATACAGTTTGATCGATTAAGGAGGAATTTTGGGATAGTCCATACTATACTCAAATATTTTATCAAATACACACAAGATAAGATGTAGATATATCTTCCTATTCCTGTGATGGCGGACCCATTGGAGAAGGCAAGATCTCCATGGGATGAGGAAGATGATTTTCGATTAGGGACTATTTTTCTGATTTGATGAAATGAAATGGGCGTCCCGGATGGTAGAGGAGAGGTTCTAGGGGGATTAGATGAGAAAGATGAGGAGGATCCGACGGCGACAAGGAGGATGTGGCACGTGGAGATGATGAGGGTGGAGATGGAGGGCTGCAGGGGAGATGGCTCACTTACATGTAGAGTGTGACATAACTGTTAAGAGAGGGAGGTGGAATTCCAAGAGAGAGAGAGAGAGAGAGAGAGGCATCATGGCAAGAGGTCATAGCATTATGCCGGGAGAGGGACTTGACGATGCAGCAACGAGATAGGTATAGGAGGTAGAAGGAGTCTATAAAGCTAGATATAGAAACCTCTATCCTATACTAGCTACGAGTCAAAAGTGGTGGTATGCAAGCAATATCACATGGAGCTAGGAATATGGCTCCATGGGGACAATTCCTTTGGATTAATAGTGGGAATTAGTAGCTAAGGTGCACTATTATGAGTGCATTGTGACATCGAGGTTGTCACTAGTCCATATATACATAATGTATCTTGTAAAGTAGTTTGGGAGAAAGGGCGCGGCTTGACTTGACCAACACCATCTAGGAGTTCGAGGTTTATATATTTTTATAATCTATCAACTTTGAGATAGGACCCTTAATGTCCTGTCATGGGTGTATAAATGTAGTTGGATGATGATGATGTGTGTGTGTGTGTGTGTGTGTGTGTGTGAATATGATATTTTTCATGATTTATCATGTGTTATGTTTCATTATTTATGGATTTGATTATGTTATGTTTATGTTAGATTTAGATATTATATGTATTTGATTTGATGAGATGTTAATGTTATATGATGATTATGAATTTGATTATACGAGGTAGATGTGATGGTTTATAGTTAAATATGGATGTGATGCTTTATATATATATATATGATAAATAGATGTGATTAGAAATGGATAAATAGTTATTAGACATGATAAAAATGGATACTAATGATATGATATGTTAGATATAGATAATATTTGTTAATGGGAAATGTACAATGGGTTTAGAAATATATACATAATTGTGGATAAGATGATATGAGATAAATAGACAAATTAGATGTAAGAGAAATGGAATCAAATTCATAGAAAGTGACCAAAAATAATGACACTCCATTATAGTAAAGAGCACATGAGGAAATGATGCTTTGAACTAGATTGGAGGTAAACAAGAAGATGAGCCAATCAAGGCAATACACTTGTAGCCAATAGTAGGTGTTAACACATAACCATCGGTTGTTAGTTATTCCAAGGATCATAAGGAAGATATGGAAAGTGAGCTTATGAACCTAATTTCAACATGAAAAAGAGGTTTATATGTAACTCATACATGGGAAAAGAGGTTCTCCTTAGGTGGGTGTCCTTAGGTCTATGCCCCATCTATGAGTAATATGGTACAAATTGATCAATGTGGGAAGTTTTCTATGGATGAGAAAGTTGATCGATGTGGGAAGATTTCTTAGGATGCTTTCTTTTGAACTTTATGCTTTTGATTTTGAATATATAGAAGGTTGATCAACGTGGGAAACCTTTCTTTGCCATATATGTGAGATGGTATTCATCCTTCGAGGGAGTGGTCTACTTTTTCTTTTTACTTTTGGATTTTGCTTTTATAAATGGCAGGATAATATATGCATGATAATTTTCCTTGAGGATCGGTATATACGTTTGACATTTTAGCTTTATGAAAAATTTTCCTTGAGGAGAATTTTGTTTTATTTTGATAAGATAACTTTCAAAGTGAGCATCCGGAAATTTTGACTTCTTATGCAAGAGTTGGGGATAGCTAAGTAAACCACTTAGGAGGGGATGAAGAATGTATACGCGACACCTATGGACCCTTAGTGTGGTTCCAATAGGTAGATAAGAAGGAGATGGATGTAATGATTGTGGGGTTCCACCTAGAAGGAGGAACTTGTCCTTAAGGAATATGCTATGAGCAGAGCCGTGTTCACATATTCAAGGTCATAGATAGGAAAGTGACAGTAGACCACATAATTCCAAATCATTACGATGAAATATGGAAGAGGCTAATGACAGATGTATGACCACTGATATGACTAAGTTCTTGTTGGTATGTGTGTTAATAATAGAAAGGCCATAAGTGCAATTTGTTAAGAGGTTATATTTCTAGTTTACCATTAATAAAATCCAAGTGATAGGCTCCATATCCATACTTATGTGTGATAATATAAGTTCTAATCTATTTGGGAGAAAACTTTCCATGTTGACTCCTTTTTAGAGTAGTGACGTTCTGATTTTCTTTAAGGAAAAGGTCATCGATATTGAAGTCAAATTCCTTGAGATGTTTATTACAAGCATATTTGATGCGTGATTGGTAGACATGATGATTCTCAAGAGGAATAAGGTGAAGTTCATCTAACAACTCAAGCTGTGTTAGACACTCTTGGTGATAATATTCATTAGAGATGAATTCGTGAAGAGAAACACGTAGGGATGGGATTTGGACTTCAAGAGGAAGAATGACTTCAGATCCATAAACAAGAGAGAAAGGAGTAACACCCATCAAGGTACAGATGTTAATCTGATAAGCCCAAAGAGTGAAGGGGATATGAAGATGCCAATTATGATGTAATCTATCAATAGTCTTGGAAAGGATATTGCAAAGTGTTTTGTTAGTGGCTTCGGATTGATTGTTAGCTTGAGGATAATATGGAGAAGAGAGTGTAAGCTTAATATTGAAAGAATTAAACAAATTCTTGAGATATTATTTTTTAAGGACTTTTCATTGTCCATGATTATTCAAAAACACCTTATATCTCTTATATATACTTATCTAGACTATCAACTAAGTTTTCTACACCACTAGATAAAATTTTCTAGTAAAGAAAAGATTGATTGTTTGATTATGTCCTTCTTTAGTCGATATTTTCATTGGTCTTCCAATGAGTCAATTTTTTAAAGAGTAATATTTTTATGAGTCATTATTTTCACTCCATTTTGTCCTTTGTGTGAAACATTACACTTAAAATCATATAAATATAAATCAAACCCACTCATTTACTCACTTGGTCGCTACTTAAAAATCACCTAGCAACACTTGGTCACACTCTCCAAAAGAAAGAAAATTTACCTATTTTTCCATCCCAAGATCTTATGCTAGGAAAATCCTATGTAAGTTTGAAGCACTATAAATCATCCCAAAATAATTCTAATCCAAGTCAAAAAATTCCAAAATAAGTCAAAGTAAGCATTATTAAGTGTTTAAGGGCTAAATTCAAGTTTCATACATATAGTTACATTATCACAATTGCACTTCCAATAGGTAGAGAATTACTTGTGTTTGAATCCTCTTTGTAGAAATTTCATGTGGGTGTTACAAGGGTGCCTTAATCTAAATTGTTAACTCCATTTTATGGGAATTTTAAGGAATCTAGGGTTCAAGAGAAAATGTTTACTTTAGTAACTTACACTCTTCAATCAAATCTCAAATATCACATAGAGTAGCATATTCAACAATCACATATCCATTTTATGAGTAGGAAAAGTCTTTGTAAATATAGATAGGTTGTGTTAGTTGATCTTATTTCATTGGTTAATTCTATCTAGAGGTGATTCGAGACCCATTTTTGGGATGGAGTAAATACAATATATTTATGGCATATTCTATCAAATCCACTCCTTGATTAATCTTTATGCACTTAAATTTGGCAAATTACCCTTTGTAAATGATAATTTTGACTATGCTCCCTAAATATGATAAATTATCACATTTAGAATCCAATAAATATGTTTTATCTCTTTTATGACTTGTTCATCTTTACACTTTTCTCTATCACTGATTTACGAAATATTAAGCAATAAAAGTAGTAAACTATTCATGTGCATCATGCTACATTTTTTTATTTTCATCACATCTCTGCTATCTAGGAATATACAATTTTGTCATGATGTGAAATACAGATCGTGAACAATTTTTATATTCCTAACCTAAGACATTTTCCAACTCTATTTTCAATTTGAATATAATTATTAATTCGTTTCATATTCTTAGGGGTGGCCTTATAAGAATATTTCACCTATGGAAGGTTATATGTTAGTAGAGGTCCTTAGATCACAACATAAAGAATTATAATAGGTTGTGGTCTATATTAATTCATAGTTTTATGTTAATCAATACATAAAAGAACTAACAAGACTTATATCATAATTGTGTAATAGCTATTGAACATACATAATTCAAAGAAGAGAGATAAAATGATTAAGAATGTGTATATAAAATAAAAAAGAACACTTTATTCTTGAATCAAAACATAGACATGTTTCTAAATGGAACTTAAAGGAATCAAGATGAAATTATATTAGGATCAAAGATCAACCTTTTGTACATTATGCTTACATAGTTTTATACAAAAATATGAGGTTTTGAGTTCCCAGCCCCTTATTCTTCTTTTTTCGCACAAAAGGATTTTGCATTCTCTATTTATTCTAAAATAACACTCTATCTTCTATACTTTTTCTTGTATCGATTATGCATATACATTAGGATTGAAAAATCATTAAAAAAAATACATTTTTTAAGATTTATAATCCTTTGTACATTACCAACACTTTCTTGGAGACTTAAATAATTGTCTCATCATGAGAAAAAAGTTACTTCGATGATCTAGGAAATGTATTGTACTACTCTTTCTGAGTTGTGCCAAATACTAATTGTAATGTTCATTATGATACTCTACTCAAAATCAACACAAAGGATGTTGTTTACCAGTTTTTATTCTCTACGCACTACTTATCCATAATTTCAAGTTTTCAATTAAGTATAGTTTCTAACAAACACCCATTTTAGGTTTTCAATCGTAGAAAATCCCTCATAAAATGATCTTGTGAGTTTTCAATTTATGTGGGCTTACTTATAGATACCAAGAAAAATTGTGCAATTATACTTAAAAAAAATTATTACCTATCTCGAAATCATGTTGCCCTTTTTTCCTTATGGCTGCTTTACTCGGGTTTTTGGCTTGTGTTGGTTGGTTAACTAGAGTGAAAGGAAAATGTGGCATTATTTGGGTGTCTCTACGAGTTTTTAAGTAGAATATGTGGTATGACATACCATAATATATTCTTCATTATCTTCATAGTGGGGAGTAATGTTTCCAAATCTACCTTAAGCACATTCCATCTTGTGAGGGTTGTAATGACTTTGCCAAAGTATATATGTAGTTATGATGATTATTTCATGACTTCACACAAAGCATCCTCTTTGGAATTCTCTATAGTTTTCCCATGAAGAGTAATTTCATTTTGGATATCTTTTTGTAATATTTCTATTTGATCCTGCATTCGTTGTACTTGAACCCTAGAAAAGGTACAAAGTGTATTGCACTCCCATTCTTGTAGTCGATCACTAACATCATCTTGAACCTACAAGGAAATTTTTAATGCCTTGTCAAACTCTTTTTCATCAAATTCTATTAGAATTTTATCTTGTATTGTTTTTCCCATGTCTATATCCATTTTGTTGTTGATCATTGTGTTTTATAGCTATGTGTTCCAATCTAAGAGCTCAAAAGTGAATTGTTTGTCTTGTGCCTTGGCCTACTAAAGAATATTCTTACATAGTAGAAAGAGGAGCTCTACATACTTCAATTCCTTCATTGAATGGTCCACTTGCACTTTTAGTTTCTTCATATTCTAATTCTCTTTCCAATTTTCAGCCAATTTACCTACTAAAGTAATTAACTACATTTGTTCACTCCTTACTTGTTCACCTATGGTGTCGATGACAAGTTATGAATAATTTTCTTCAATGTGAGCTTTGAGATTACACATGTAATTCTCTAATGTTACTTTTTATTGTTCCATTTACTTTATGGATACTCCAATACTTACTTGCAATGTACACACGCCTTCAATATACTTCTATAATGATAACTTATCCAAATCCACTTCGACGATGCTCACTAATGCTTCATAAGTAGTAGATCAATGATGCAGAATCATCATTGTAAAGTAACAAATTTTGTAATTTTGTGTAATTCAAGGGTGTATAAGGATTTTGAGGTATAGTTATTTGTCTTTAATTCTTTCATGGTCTTTTACAAGAGGTCTTATTGTGTGCTAGATAGGATATATAGAGTTTCCCTCCAAAAAGAGAACATTTGAAGTTTGAATTTAAAAAGGTCTAGATTGAGAGTTGTAATGTTGAAAAAAGCTATGATAAGTTGTAATAGGCCATTTTAGGACCTTATAAGATGTAGGTGGAGTATTATCACCCTTTTTGTAAGGTTCATGAGTTAAACTCGTTCTCTAACCTTAATGAGTTAGGTAAACCAAGTAAAACCCACCTTGAGTCAAGTGTATATGACATGAAACTTGAATTGGAGTCGAGTTATCCATGTAGAGAGGATTTTAAGTGAAGGTACGTGATGGAGAGCCCTAGATGGTTCACAGTCCGTAAGTTGATTCCAAGAGTGATAAATAAGATCTTCCTTCATGAATGATCGTTGATATGTATGTTTTTTTGTTGTCTTTGGTTGATGAATGATTTTATTATGTTGGCTTGTATCTTAGTTATATTTTATTACTTGATATGAGCATGCATATTGCTTATTCAAGATTATTCCAAGAATGATTCAGTTGTTTGATGTAAGGTTTCCTTAGTTAGGCAATTATATAAGGGTTTCAAACAATAAATGAAGCATTTTGAAGGGTTTTAAGGAAATTTTGTGAGCAACAGAGTGTTATTGTGGCTTGATGAAAGTGAATAACTAAGGAGTAAGACCTCTTGAACATATATGAATCTTAACAAGTTGAGGGAAGGAAGATAAAGCAAGTTACATGCAAAATAATAACTCTTTGGCCAAGATACAGAATTAGGGTTTGGTATTTAGTATAAGTGATCATACTTCATGATTTGAACTTCAAGACTTAACCTTATTCAGGAAAAAGTTTGAAAGGGGGTTGTTTAAGTTGTTGGTAGGGTTCTTAAGTCATTTGAATAAGCTTAGGAAGGCTTAAGGAAAAATCTCAGTCCATTTCACTTTTGACACCTGTAGAGGGTTAATACACAATTAATCATTAGTCAGCTTGATTTGTAAAATATTTAAGAAGTAGTAATGTTTGCAGGTTTCAATGAAGTTCAAGAGCAAACATAAACAAGTTTAAAGACAAACAATGGGTATTCAGGATTTGATAGTAATATACCCCTTACGAGCGTTTAGGTACATATTGATTAAAAGTTGTCAATCATTCTTTATCATATGTTCATGTTGATGCATTGGATGACCAAGGTAGTAACCAAATCATAAAGAGAGTTTGTGGTGTGGATAGTTGATTAAGGTGAATAAAATCGAGTTCTCGAGGTTTTCACGTAGGCATGACTCATTTTGTGGCGGTTTTAGCAAGAAGTTGTTCTAGAAAATAACAATCAAGTGAAATGATGACTATAGACGTATGAATAATGGAATAATGGATGTTAGAATTCATAGCAAGGAAAGTATTTTCTCAACCCTTTAAATAACTAAAGTTGTTCTTAACAAAATTTTAACTATGTCATAACCCAAAAGATTATGTTATTTTGTGTTTCACGTGGAATAGTTGTTTTTAATACTTAACAGGACATATAAAGCTTTTTCAAGTGGAGTTAAACCCATAGAAGGTGAATTCATGCTTGGAGAGGCCATCCAAGATAATTCCAAGCATTTAGTGGATGTATGCATTCGATATTATTCAAAACACAGTTGGGAGGTATGCAAAAACTTTTCCCATTTGTGAGTTAAGTTAGTTTAGTGGAAATCCTCATAGGAGTGAAGACACCGAGAGTGGATTGAAGGTATAAAGAAGGAGAAATATTTCGATTAAGAGTACTAAGGCAAAGTGATAAACATTGCAATAGGGTGTCCATCTCAATAAGAGAAGGGAAGTCAAGTGTGAGTAACATAGTCCTAAAGAAGACAAAGATTGAGTGAGACGAATGAGAAGGTAATAAAAGTTGTCCAAATAAGAAGAGGTAATTAATTAAGAAGGGGATAAAGAGGCTTTGAAGGACCAAGGAAGTGGTGAGAAAAATTAATAAGTATATAAAAGGTGTGAATAGTAGAAAGAAGATAGTCGGGAGCTAAAGATACCATCTTAGTAAAAAGGGAGAGTAAGATGGATCAAGGGTGAGTCCACTTGTGTAGAAGAAAGGCACACAAAGGAAATAGAGAGGTATTAATGACCAATGCAATGGTGATGAGACCCTGAAGAAATCCATAAAGGGTGTGAAATAGTGTGGGGTGTAATATAGCTACCTTGAGCAACAAAGTAGAGCTAAAGGTTAACTTAATAGCTTAAGATAATGATGGAGCTAGGATGAGTGAGAGAGTTAGTGAATAAGGAGTTAGGTGCCAAAAATATAGGAATATGTCAAGGGAAGTATAAAAAGGCCAAATACCGATAAAGGATCAAAATAGAGTAGTTAAATATCATGGAAGTATCAAGAACACAATACATACAAGGCCAAGAAGCCCCTTAACTTGAAACATAGGTGAAAAAAACCAAGAAGGTTGATGGACCATGAAGGAAGCTTGGAATATTTGAAAATAAGTGAGTTAAAGAGTTGAGAATAGTGTGATAAGTTAATATAGAGGACAACCTAGTTTTTATACTCAAACCCTAGTCTAGGCTTACTAAACAAGCTAAAAGGAGGGTGTTTGAGTTAGGAAGAATGTAGAAAGAGCCGAGAAAAAAATTGGTGGAAAGCAAGAACTGAAAAATGGGTATCCAAAAATGTAACCATCTTCTCATGGAATTTTGTGCATAGTTCCGAGTTTCAGGATTTGTGCTTTAGAAGGGCTAGTTGGAAGGCCTAAGTAAATAGTATTTTTGCTATAACTTGTGATTGGAATTGATTTAAGACTGAAATTTGATGGGCATCTAAATGAGCATAAAGGGTATCCAAAACATTTAGCATTCAAGGTTAAAGGTGAGAATTTGGTGATTTTTTCAAAAATAGTGCTTTTCCAGGGCTACAAGGCTAATTAGAGTTTTTAACAAAGCAAGTTGTTGAAAATGGATGAATGAAACTATCAAAGTGACTCAAAAATGTTTGTATGGTGTAATTAAGCATGTCTAAAATGATTTTGGGCTTTGATACACATTTTAAAGCAATTTACTGTATTTGAGCAAGATCTTCCTTCTTGAGAAAGGATTGAGTTCATTGAATTTGATGATTATAAAGTGATTTAACGACTTCTAAAGAAAAAAATTTAGTGATTTTATGAGTGTATACAGGGATGATCGCTTCACTTACAAACTTGTATGGGCAATGTGGGGTTTATGGTGTAGACATGAGATCAATGGAGAACCAACTTACATTTTCATGTTTGTGTATTTGATTGTGATGCCCACCAAAATGTATGTGTCCCATTACATAGTTTCTTCCATGGCTGGTTGTTCTGAACTTGAGGCTCTAGATTATATGGCACTTACTAGAAGTAGTTTTGTAATATTCGATTGTGTATTGAGAGTTATTATGGTTTTCATAATGGACATATTCTATTCTTTGTATTCTTTCTTTTGTCTCTTCTCTACTTTTATTGTTGATTGGGATGGTGCTTGTTTGTGACCCTTTTATCTTCTACCTCCTCTTTCACACTTGATTTGTTGTTGTGTTGTGCATCCTTGACCTTTTTTGTACTCCTCTTTTCATTTTCAACCTTTTCTACTTCCATCTTCCTTTTATCTTATTGTTCCTTCTTTATCTTCCTCTTTCTTCTTGTTTTCTTCTTCCTTCTTGGCCTCTTCCTGTTTCTTTACTTTCTCTTCTTCCTCTTCCTTGAGTTTGCATCTATTTCTTATTTCTCTTTCTCATGTTTCTAACTTCTCTAATCTTCCTCACAACTTTTCTTTTCATCCATGGATTTCTAAGCTTGAACTGCATAGTTGCTTTTTAGTGTTACTTATCCTCTTGTTCCTTCTACTTTCTATCTTCTTCCTCCTATTTTATTTTAATAGCCTCCTTCACATCTTCTTCTTAATTTTTTTAATTTTTCTTCCTATTTTTGTTGTTGTCCACCACTTTCTAATTAGGAATGTTCTACATTCTACTTTGTAAGTGGTTGTGCAAATATTCCCTTTGTGTCCTCTGCTGCGGAGGAGTACAAAGATATTATAGAGATGGAGGAAAATAATGTGTACTCACTAATTGTCACATGAAAAATTTTAGAACTATCAATGTTATCTGTTTTGCTCCTTGGATTTCTCCCTCTTATATACATGTTCTTTATTTCCTATGAAACATATGTTTATGTTTTCTACGTGGAGAATTGTTGTGATATCTCCTCTTATGTAAGTGAATCCCTTTTTCATGTGCTGAATCCCAACCTAGAATTTTTGCCTCTCATTGTGATAGTGATTTACACACTAACTTATATGGGTTCTTGTTTGTCCTCCATTCCTTTAGAATTTTCACCAGGATTTATTTGTCAAGATCTTGCACTATGATCCCTTGCAATATTATTTCAACCTTAGGGTTGAATCTTGCATCTTTGATTCCTTGGATTTTTTTTTCATTTTTTTATCCTTGGTGACATCCTCATTGCCTATGTTGATCATGAGAGAGTGTAGTGTCATAGGAATTTTCACCAAGTCGTAGAATTTACTTTTGGATTCGAGAGATTGTCTCTCTCTCTCTCTCTCTCTCTCTCTCTCTCTCTCTCTCTCTCTCTCTCTCTCTCTCTCTCTCTCTCTCTCATCTTAGTTCCCATGACTTATAGTATCTTTATGTGAACTTTATTTCTTGTGAATTTAAACTTTTCAAAATCTAGTTCGTTGAACCAAATATGAAATATGGGGTTTGTTTTGTAAGCAATGAAAACTACAGACAAGTAGAAGTAAGAAAATAAACATAAATAAAACCTCAATTACAACTTTCTTTCAAACCTAAAGAAGATTTGTTAACTTGGACTTGTAAAATCTTAAGCTTTGAATGATTTTGGGTGTGCTTGATTAATTCTCCAAATGGATGGATGCAAATGTTACGAGATTCGAAACATAAGGATGTGGATGTCAAATTGGCAGAAGTTGGCTATAATTTGCTCAAAGCTTCCAGGGACGAGTATACAAAGGAATGGCCTACCATTTATAAATGATGGTGAGGCAATGAAAAGTGGATCAAAGTTTGGGTGAGCTTCAAGTTAGTAATTGTAATTTATTGGGATAGTAAGTGGACTTATTCTATACAATTATAGATTTGAAGGGGCAATGGACATATGGAATTTATTCAAGGAAAAGTGTTTGTATCTGAAATTTCATTGCCCCCACCTTTATAGGATTCTATAAGTTGAGTTGACTGGGATAGAGAAGTGCATTCCAAGTGGAGTCCAAGTGGCATTTGACTAGGAAAATAGGTGTATTTTCCAATTAACTAATTTAATTAGCTATAAAGTGCAAGACAATTAACTAACCATTTATTTAATAAATGATAATTAAATTAGCTAAGATGGTGTTGGGAACTAAATTAATTATCCCAAAATGTAGATGATTAATTAATTTGATTAATCAATCATAAGGAGATATGAACTAGGATAGAATGGAAATAAGTATGTGATTTTGGGGTGTCTACATTTTCCCCACTTTAAAGTGTTTATATGAAGTAATAGCATTTTAAATATAGTGGAAATATGTAGATTGGTGAGTATAAAATAAGGAAAGTGAGGTATATTTTTCTAATTTACCCCAGTGAAGCATTTGAATGCCCCGATAAGTAAGATTGGCAAGGAAATTCCCCCTCAAGCGGGTTGGTGATGCAACAAAGTTCGGAAATCCACTTGATAAGAAGAAGACAAGGGATTTGAACAAGGATGGGAGTAATTTTTTCTCATAGCATGATCATCATTTGGAGAGTGAAATTTAAATCAACCTTATTTTGTTGTTGCATAATAGAGTTTTCACCATGATTATGAAACAATCATGATGGGTAGCCCAGATGCGCATAAACAAACACACACATAGAAAATAAAATATAAAAAGGAAAAAAACCAATATACATCGTAAATGTATGCACCATGACTATAAGGAAGCCAAGATGAAAATGAAATACGTGTAATTGGTCAAGAAAGCAACATCAATAATGCAACAAAATAAGGAAATTATCTAAGCCCCTAATATGTGCCACAGTGATGATTAATCATATGTAAATGCCCCCAAGCACTAAACTCATGAAATGTGTGGGAATAGGATCAGACTAAATAGTGAAGTGATATTTAGATACTTGAAAAGATGCTCTTGTTAGATTCATTTTGCAAATTGATATGAGAGAAAGTGCCCCAGGTGAATTTATATCACAAAGGAAAAATAATTGTGTTAACTCTCCCCAAGTAGAGATTAATCATACAAAGGGAAGAGGATGTGTTGTGATAGTTGTAAGATTGGAACGATCACTAGGGTAGTAGATAAAAGTGTGAATTTATCAAGGTGTATACACAAAATCACACAATTGTGTACATTTATAGGACCATAAACACATATTTACTATTCATATGATTCATAAGTGAGAAAACTAGTAATTGGAAGTTATCCTTGGCCTCTTTGCCTTTTTTATTCTTCTTTCTGGTCTTACACACTTTACAACCCAATCGATGTTTTACTTGTTTATCTTCTATGAATCTGGACACTATCACCGGGCAGCAGATGTCAACACCAGGCACCCTCATCCTTCTAGGTGCCCCTAACCTCTTTCTATCTTAATTGCTCTCTTTGGGCCTCTTTCTATCTTTTGGGTATCTTGATTTCTTATGGGTCTACCTTTTAGTTGTCAATTAAAAATTCAAACAATGGAGTCATATAAATACAAAGCTATATGACCAAAATAAAATACCAAGTCTGTAAGCATCTATTATCACCACCTAAGGTTTCATCCAAAGGAATCCAAGAGCATCAAAGGCATTCATCTTGATATCACTCAAGGGACAAGAGACTACATTTTTGTATACACGCATAGAGGGGAAGTTCATTTTTCGATCCACACATCTATTTACATTAGTACATCTAGCTATTTCTGGTATCACATGCACTTACATAAGGGATTACTAGGGCATGAATCTATCACACACACACACAAGAACTACATGAAGTCGAGATGTAGTGCAATGCTTGAATGTAAGTTCGCTTTTTTGGGTGACCGTCGAGATTAGTCGACTCCCATATATTGTCTATTTTATTTTTGGTATTTGATGTAGTTGGAGGTTTTTACAGGTCATCTTCTCTTTATAAGTTATAGGTGAATTTAGTGATCATCCATCTACATACATAAAACCAAAGGAAAAGGTTAGTGACCACCTTATGACACAAAAAATCAGTTTATGAGCTTATGCATAGTCATAAGTTCCTAGCAAATGTACCGGTGCCTAGGAATCATAGTCCTATTCTAGGTGCTCTAGTCATGAATCATCCGAAGCTCCATGATTTTTTTTTTTATTGTGACGTTTTTCTCCTCTTGTTCATTAGTTTTCCAATCCATAATATTTCGAGGATCAAAGTGCGAAATCAGCTAAGTATTCTACTCTCTCTCTCTTGCACTTAGGGTTTCATATTTCTTTAGCTTATTTTTGTGTCATTTATACTCTAGTAGTTGTTTATAATTTATTTATCATACGTGAATCTATAATTAGGGTTTCAAAATTCTGAATATTTGGTGAACCCATCACTTGAACCCAACTTTTCTTCTAGGTAATTTTCATCTATTTTAGTCATGGCTCAATCTTATGGACCCTTTACTAAAGCCCACCTTCAAGAGCTCAATGATCATCTTGCGAGACCATCCACAAGATCTCGATCTACTCTTATTTTATTCTCATGAGGAGTCCACCAATCTAGCTTAGCTTAGTATTCCTACTTCTACTACCACTTCCATTCCTATTGCTACTCAACCTCCTAATTTCACCCTTCCACCTACTTCTACTATTATCATATTTGTTCCTAATCCTACCAACCACTACACTCCACCTGTTTTTTATCACACACAGAAATTCTCTTCCATTGGAACTCAAGACCTAGACTCTCTCTATCAAGACCTCTAAGTCAAAATTTGAAAACTTCAACAGGATACCTCTCGTGCATCTCCACCTCTTGACTCTACTTTACTCCACACTCCTTTTGCACCCTCCATTTCATCTTATCCACTTCCTCTAAATTTTTTCACCCCTAAGCTTCCCACCTTCAATGGCCATGGTGATCCTCAAGAGCATATTAGATCTTTTCATGTTGCTTGTCTCGATTATGCGGATGATCATACTTTATTAGCAAATCATTTTCCCATAAATCTTCAATATTATGCTATGTGTTGGTTTTACAATCTACTTGTTCATTTGGTAACATCATTTACACATTTATACGATGCTTTTATTTCTCATTTTTAAATCAATATCGGTTCTAAGATATCTCATGCTCAACTTGCAATTGATTAAACAAGGATCCAATCAACATCTATCGAGACTATGTTTTTGATATAAGAACAACCTAGATAGGATGACCAATGTGCTCTCTGACTCAAAAATTTAATATCTATTTGTCCAAATTCTCTTACCACCTCTACAAGAGAGTGTCATCTTTGAGACATCTCCTTCATTTGATCAACTCTATCATACTCTTAAAATATGTTAAGTAAAAATTATCTCTATGAGAAAACTCAAGTATCATCATCAAATTGCATCATATTCTAATTAGTTTCAATGCAAGTTAACTTTTAAGCCATTTAATAACCCCACTAAAGAAAAATCTACTATTAATGTTGTTTCTACTTCGAAAAGCTTCAATGGAAGCCTCCAAAGTGCACATTCACAAAATTACCTTGTGTTGCATATTCTATTGCCACAACTTATTGAGAGCAATCTTATTACACTTCCTCCTCCACTTAATCTGGATCCATCTCACCCTAAAGGATGCAATTATAATGAAAATACTAGATGTGACTATCATCAATGCATTGGGCATTCTACCGATTGATGTTTCAAACTCGACATCTTATTCAAGATCTTATTGACAACAATGCAATCGAGCTTCCTGAGCCTTCGGCATCTATGTCGGTCAATGAAAACAAAAATATAAAAATATTTAATGATCATATTCCTAAGAATGAAAAGAAAGTCGTTAATTATTTTTCTTATCATACATATCATGTAGTGTATCCTCCTTCATTGGGGGATCTCGATTTTTTGCTTGCTAATGTTGATGCATTTCCACCATTCATTACCGAAAGAGGGTTTAAAACCCATGCAAGCGAGGATCACGAGGGACGACGTGCACATCAACAGACATGTGCAGAGTGAGTGTGAAGAGATCTCGGGAGGAGCGAGCATCAACCGAATGTGCATGCAAATATTTGAAATACATGGGCAGAGAACTGGTTAAGCCATAAAACTCTCCTCTATCTCATAGATCAAAGATGTGTACATATAGGAGGTGCTTGAGTAACCCCAATGCTGTAATCATGACAACTTGAGAGAGAGGGGAGTTACATTCCCAGAATAGAAGTGTAACTCCCAATGATGCATATGATGCACTGACGCACTGACACGTAAGAGAATCTCATAATGACCCCTAAATGACACATGGACCTACGATCTCACCTAAGTGAGATGACTCACCTGATGATGTGGAAAATAACACACACCAACACCCCCCCTTCATCGTAACTTAGGATGAGGTGGTAAGTCAAAAATGAGAAATGGGTCCCAACACAAAGCCTGATGAGGTACCCATGTACAAGAAAGAAGTCCCAAGTAGTGAAGGAAAACCCAGTGGGAAAAACATCCACCACAAGAGAACAAAACACTCTCTAATCTAAGAAAGATTCCAAATATGGGTCCCAGCTCTAGATGAGCCTGAAAAGGTACCCATGTACAAAGAGGCAATCTCTCAAAAAGAAGAAGAAGAGAGAAGAAGAGGGAGACAAGAGGAATGCAAAAGATGCCATGGACGGATCTAAACTCTGCAGCTCTAGGAGGTCTCCCAGAAGAATTTCGATGACGAGATCCTCTACCTCTGGATTGAAGAAGAGCCACCCATAGTGAACTGTGTGCCTACCTTAGGAAGGATAGAAATGATGTGTTGGAAGTCCGCCCACTCCACAAAGGAAACTGAAGGCAAGCAACACGAAGAACTCTGAGTCTAGTGCACGGAAGTGTGACATAGGTCTAAGTGAGTGAGTGCCAAGGAACCGAAGGTAATGCCACGTGTGTAGAACTGTCAGAGTGAAGAGGAACACCCACAGAAAGGATTTCCAAGTGATGTGAAGGGAACAAAACATCCTCCACAACAGAAAATGGATCCACAACTGAGGGTGGATCAATGAAGGTCTCATAAAAGTGGAAGTGGTAAGAATCCCAGAAGGGGCACTCCCAACAACGGAGATGATGAAATCCTCTGAAACACCTATAGATGGATGAGGGACCTAGTAGTGCATCACAAGTAGACTCTGCGAAAAAGATGACTAAGGTCAAGTAGATACTCATCCCAATGAGGGGGCTCAACAAACAAGAAGAGTGATGTCAGATAGGTATGAGTCATCCAATGAAGGTAGAGGAGTGAAGTGGGCCTCGCACACTAGAAGTGGAAAGGAGGCTGGTGTAATGATGGTGTGAGGCTGAGTAGAGACTGCTCGATATCTGATGAGATGTGGGGGGTGACAACAATGTCTGGAATAGTGAGAGAAAGAGGAGAAGAGTCCTCTGTAGTACTCTCAACATCAGAACTGGGTGCACAATCCTCGTCATCAGAAGTAGAATCAAGTGAGTCTATGTCAGTGGAACTATCATCACATGAAGAAAAGGAGACAACTGAATCAGTAGTAGGAACAAAAACTGAAGTATGTGAAGGGTCTCCATAGAGGGACTGAAGAATGCTCCAGACACAGTGAGGTGGATCTGAGTGTGTCACGTGAAACCAGAGAGATCTAGAGACATGCATCATCATGTGACCAAATATGTGGTCGCAAGTGTCAAGGAATTCCTCTAGATGACGATGATCAGTGGGTGCAGGAACTGGCCCAAGCAAGAAGGGTAAAAGACCCTCGTGGGTGAAGTAACGTTCCATGGAAGCACGCCAAGCTGAATAGTCCCTCTCCCGGTGAGAAGTGGCGGAGGTTGTAAGGTTGATCCTACGATGCTCAAGTTCTAGAAAGAGCACTCTCATGATGAAAAATGCAAGATGCACAAAAGCAAGACATCGGACTCGGCCGATAATGCGTCTGTGTGTGTAGGCCCAAGAGTACAAGCAACCCCCCCAGAATGTGGCACTTTATAAAAGTAGTGCATTTACAAAATGACAATGCCATCATGTAATGTGTGAAAAACATGTAAATTTGACCAAGAAGTGCTCAAAAATGAGCAATGAGTCAAAATTTATGGCATTAAAACAATTCTCGCAACTGATGGAAAAAGCCAATAAATGCTGCAAACGCATTAAAAAAGTACACAAGATGGGTGCAAAGGGTATTGTGTGGGTACTCGTTGGAAACGACATGAAATTTTAATAGGGTTTTTTTTGAATACGAGGGGGATTAGCCTCCTTCCAACCCCAGACCTCGCCCTCCGTCTTCGACAAGCATAGGAAGGTTGATTAATCAAGCCAAAAACAACCTTATAAATTAATACATGCCAAGAAATGAAATGTTTTCCCTCAAAACATTAAAAAGGAGGGATTGTTTTGACCTCCAAACAATTCTAAAATGAATGAGGTGCTAAGACCGAGTTGTTTTGATGGCTCTCCATGGCGAGTTGAAGGAGTGGACTCCAAGTTTGAGCAAGGTTCAGCACCAAGTCTATTTTTCAAGGGTCAGTGTGACTATAAATGAAGCCACGTGTTGTGCGGGAGATCGAAGGTGGCTATGCCAACGGCCGGAACCATAGAGAGAGAGAGCCACGTGTGGTGTAAGGACTGGATGTTGAGAGGTTGAAAGCTGGCCGTTGACCGAATATTGCAAATGTGGTCAAGGTGTTGCGAGTCGTTGCATGAGTGGAGGACCACGTGGAGACCAAGTTTGATGGAGCCAAAGGTAAAACCCACGATAAGGCGTTGCAGGATTGTATGGCCATGTGTCAACAAGGTGAAGGGTAGCTAAGCTATGAAAAGGATGTCCAGTAACCGTTGAGTTTGAACCCAAGGTGGTAGAGGGATGTGTGCCAAATAGAATGGAAAATACAGGTTTAGCAGACCGTCACAGCGCAAGGAAGCTGTGCTAAGGTGTAACAGCGTGTAGAAGAATCCAGCAACAGTGGTAACAACAACGAACGCATTGTGAAGAGGTTGGATTCAATGTTGGTGGATGTTTGACCGTAGTGGAGCGAGGAGATGCGATGCGTGGAAGAAGCTGGAGTGGTTATAGCATGGGGAAAGGACAAACTAGTCTCGAGGCATAGTCATAAAAAAAAGGAACCGAGAATCCAAGCAGACAGGATCAACCAAGGCAGGAAAAGGGCACCCAAAATGGACGCAAATACCTTGGAGCACCACGCCGAAGATGAAAAACAACATGCCCAACATGTAAATGGGTCCGGATGCACAGTCAAAACAACCACGAGCTCACAGGAAAAAAAATGTAGATGTGAATGCAGAACAAGCAGGCTAGAGCCCGAAAATGATCAAACAGGCTTGATTGGTGTTGTAGATCTGAGAGAATCACGAAGCGAGTGAAGCACCCAAAAAATTGCAAATCACCTCGAAGATTTGATAGAATGAAAAACAGCACCCAAAACTGCAAATCACCTCTCAAAAACCGCATGCAAAAGCTGAAAAACCACGAACACCCAAAAACAACCACGAACAACCTAAATCAAGAGGTATAAACGCCCAAATCAATGCAAGAAGCGCACGAATGGAATATCCATTATGACACACACAACAAGATCTGGATATCACCGTAAGTTAGAAAACATGCACGGGAATTGATGAGTGCACGGATCCACAAGATCCGCTCTGATACCATGAAAGAGGGTTTAAAACCCACAAGTGAGGATCACGAGGGACGATGTGCACATCAACGGATGTGCGAACGAGCCAGCGTGAAGAGATCTCGGGAGGAGCGAGCATCAACCGAATGTGCATGCAAAGATTTGAAACATGGGAAGAACTTGGTTAAGCCATAAAACTCTCCTCTATCTCATAGATCAAAAGACGTGTACATATAGGAGGTGCTGAGTAACCCCCAGTGCTGCAATCATGACAACTCGAGTAGAGAGGGGGAGTTACATTCCTAGAATAGAAGTGTAACTCCCAATGATGCATATGGCCGATGATGTGTTGGCGTCTTGCGTCTTTGCCGACGACCGATGCGTAAGATAATCTCATAATGACCCCTAAATGACACATGGACCTACGATCTCACCTAAGTGAGATGACTCACCTGATGATGTGGAAAATAACACACACCAACAATTACCTTCTTTCATCATGGTTAACATGATACATTATCTTTTTATACATTACATATTAATGTTTCTATCGGGCCTCATACTATCAATAATATAATTATCGATCCATCGATTCATATGGGTTTGTGATCTATTGTACTTCTTGTTGCTCTTAACTATCCACTATCTCATATTTCATATCCAGTTCCCAAATCTTATGTTTACATCAATCTTCCAATTACGGTTGGGTCTCTTACCATACTTGTGTCATTCATTGTGGCACCTTCAATCAAAAGTTGTGACATGCTCTTAGGTCTTCCTGATCTTTGTGTTCTAGGGATATCATTTCCATGAGTCACTATTGTCTAAAATTCATTAAATAAGCAGGTTATCACCATCAAAGTTGTTACGACATGCACACCATGTCCGTAACCTCGTCTTGAGGTTTCCATTATACCAGCTAAATCATTTAGGTCCCTTAGACCTCTCAAAAATAAGGCACATTCTACACTTATTTCTCTTATTCTCAAATGACCTATTCATTCTCATCGATCTACTAGTCCATCTTCTCGGTCTGAGTCCCCTACTTGGGAAACCCTTTCACATAATACTTCACCACATCCTTCACCTCATAAGTCTCGGTCATGTAGGTGATCATCACCTTCTAGGTCTCTGTCACATAGGTTTTTATCACCTCTTAGGTCTAAGTCATATAGTTGTTCATCACCTCCTAGGTATCCTTCACATATGTGTTCATCACCTCCTGGGTCTCATTCATATAGGTGTTCATCACCTCTTAGGTCTCCATCGCAATGGTGTTCACCTCCTAAGCTTCACATGTCACATGTATTGCATCGGTCTCATGCACCACCAATCTCGAGCATGGTAAAATGCCTTTCCCTTCACTTTCATTGGATAAATTATTCATCATCATACACTTGGGGGAATCATGCTTGCTTCCCCTCCCATCTTAGCATTATTAGGTGTTTCTCATTTCACTATTACGCTATGTGCTTCACATCTAGTCTTTATCATTCATCTTACAAAACTTGTATCATCATTACCCTATGACACACTCTCATTCCAAAGTTCACACTTGACTGTTGAGCGCATACTACATCCATGAACCTCACATACTCACATTTCACACTCTATGCTTCACCATACTTCTCTCTAGAATTTTATTCTCACACATCACAATACCCTATGATGAAATCTAGTTCTATGGTTCATAATCGACTATTGAGGGTATAAATCTGAAATGAACCTCACCTACTTCTATATTTCACACTTTGTGCTTCATGATCAATATTTCGAGCATCTCTTTCAAACCATTTCTCGATGACACACTCTTTCTCTAAGGTTCATTCTTTACTATCGAGGGGTATTTTATAAATGAACCTCATCTCGTATATATTCATACACATCCACTTTGGGAGCACACTGATCCTATCACATTCACATTGTATATCATTCCACCTCACTCATTCATAATATACTTCATATCTTTGTTACACATACTCTTGTTTTCTTATACTAGTTACATGTACACTTTGCTTTCCATGTTAGAAAAATACTTAGTATGTCATTATCTGTCTATATATACACATGTGTGTTCACTTGTTCTCTAGTTGTGAATGCATACTTTAAACATATCTTTACAGTAGCATGGATGCTTGGAACTATTTCTATTGCAAGTTCCACTTTGAGGCTCTTGGGGGCATCTACTTTCTTACACACTATGTTGACAGGGGTTATTGTTTCATTTTATACTACTTCATATTCTTACTAGCATAGTACTTTATCGATACATACACATCTTGACATACTTTTTATCTTTATAACATGCTAATGGGTGCTTCATGTGCAACATTTACCTTGTAGGAACTATTTACCACCATGGTTGTATGATACTTTTCTTGTTATTGTTTTCCATTGTTTGCTACTTATATGCCATTTTTTACGGGTTATGCCCTATGTCTTGTATGCTCATTGCTTGTATGATTTTGGATGCTTCTTCCCTAATTGTCTTATGACATTATGAGTGATGTACCATGTTTGAAACCCACTTTTCATGGTCTAATTTTTCTACACTATTAATTGTTTACATTTTCTTTTATAGTGTGCTTGTCACTTTTTATAATAACACATGTTTTTAGCCACTTTGTTTGTATGTGCCTTGGTTTTTATCATGCACATTCCCTCCCCCTACAGGGTATCAGTTTCGAGATCGTATCTAGTCCTCTCTTTTAGGTCACATCCTCATATCAACATAGCATGCACCCCAAACAAGGGGGCATACATTGGGTGAATAAGACACCCCATACAGTAGCTTAGAGATTTAGTACATGCATGCACAATACAGGAACATAACGAGTTACTGATCACAAAATGACCTAGATTTTGACTTAGGTCCTCAGTTTAACACATACACTAATGCCCAAATATAGAAACTAGCACCTAGGCACTCCTGACCTTTCCTGGGTTCCTATGACCAAGGGGAAATTATAGTTACTTTATCATAACAACATAGTTTTCAATAGTTCACATAGCAGTTTTCACAATACAAGCATAGTCCTCTAGCAATCATAATGCATTTTATCTTCTTTTTCTACTTGGATTGAACAAAAGTAGGATCACACCATCTACAGTGGTGTATAAATTTGGGAAGTAGACATAGAAGGAAAGTAACACTAGACATTTTCCCCAACACTCTTTTACCATGGTGTGAGATCACCCAAAAAACTTGCACTTGGCATGAGATTGCCCCAAAAACTCATTCTTAGTGTGAGATCACCAAAAAACTCACTCTTGGTGTGAGATCACCCAAAAAAATCATTCTTCTACAATAGTTTAGGACATTTTCTATCCCTTTTACTCTTCACGAATCAGGTGCACACTTTTCTTTTACTTCATTTTTCACATTTTTACATACTTTTACATGATTTTAAAGAGTTTTCATAACACATGACTTTGACTACTCTTTCGCTCTTCTTTTACATGTATGTCCTTAATACATAACAAGAAGCATCCCTTCATCAAGCTACAACAAAGTAGGTACAACACAATACAACTCATACACTTCACCCCTAGGGTCACTTCCTCTTTCTTAGCTTCCATGCTTCATTTTTATCACTCCACGCTTTCACTTGTCTCTTCGACACGCTATCACCATCACACTCTACATGGTTATCAGGTACACATCTCTTATCTACTTTATGTTATCAAGTATTCACTTAACAACATAAATTGGGGGAAAATGTAGACACAAAATCATGCACTTGGGTACATTTCTAGGTCCATAAATACATACTTACTATTCATATGATTCCTAAGTGAGAAAACTAGTAATTGATAGCTATTTTTGGCCTCTTTACTTTGTTTATAGTCTTATTTAGTGTCTTACACACCTTATGACCAAGTTGATGTTTTACTTTTTTATCTTCTATGACTCTATACACTAGCACCCGGAAGGACACCACCTCCCGGGAACCCTCGTCCTTTTAGGCACCACCGACCTCTTTTTATCTTACTTTCTCTCTTTGGCCCTCTTTTATCTTTTAGGAATCTTGATTTCTTATGGGGTGTCCTTTTAGTTGTCAATGACGAAATTCAAACAAGGGAAACATATAAATACAAATCTATGTGACAAAAATAAAAGACCAATCTCTAAGCATATATTATCACCACTTAAGGTTGCATCCAAAGGCATCTAAGAGGATCAAAGGCATTCATCTAGATATC
This sequence comes from Taxus wallichiana var. yunnanensis, assembly GCA_018340775.1. Lineage (NCBI taxonomy): Eukaryota > Viridiplantae > Streptophyta > Pinopsida > Cupressales > Taxaceae > Taxus > Taxus wallichiana. The sequence continues at coordinate 169,421,379 of CM031239.1, forward strand.
AATCAAGGGAAAATGGATGCATTTTATGTATACACATATGGGTAAGTGCACGAAGTTGGTGGATAATTCCATGGACATAAAAACCTGAAATTTAGGAACCGTGATCGCGGTTTATATACCGTGATTACGGTTTTAAACCGCGATTGCTCATCTTTTTTTAGTAGGTTTGGCAATAACCGAACCTAAAACTACAATCGTGGAACTACGAGATAGAAAAAAGTAGTCCCTCGAGTCCTCATTTTCCCCATTTTTCATTTCAAACCGTGATTTATCCTAGGCGTTTTCTTTGAAACTTTGAATACCACCTCAAAATTGCTCATCAAACTTCTAGATCGTGATAGATTCAACCATGCTACCAAGACGAGGAGGTAAACCCCCAATTTTAATCATTTTTTTTGCATTTTCATGGGTTTTTTGAAATGTTTGTTAATGTATACAATTTTTTTGTTTTGTCAGTTGGTCGGCAAGCTCGAAATCATGCAAACCATCAAAACATTCCTCAAAACCCTCCAAAAATTCCTCAAAACCCTCCAAACCAACATAGATCCGCCTCCTGTGGCTCCTTCTGTCCCCACTGAACAAATAGGAACACAAGATAATATCGTTGAAAGAATCTGAGAAAATAAAATTGTCATTGAGAACCTTATTCAAACTATAAGACAAAATCATGCCACAAATCCGTCCCACATGACTTTAGCCAACACATTACAAACATTGATTGGCGAATTCAAATCCGCAACCAACTAAATACATAGATGGAATACCTTTAGAGGTGATTGTAGGTAGTGGTATGCAGATAAATTATCCCATGCATCCATAAAAGACAAAAAAATAGAAAAAACCTCATTTGTGCATTGTTTGCGACCCGAGAACCAATGCCCCCGTAGCTACTTACAAACGATTCCCAATCCATTGGTGCCATGATGACCAAATCAAAAACAATTTTTGGGCCAAAACCCCCACTTGCCTTTGGTTATCCCTCCTCTGATGAAGGAGGTTGCGGAGATTAACACACTACATGCATTGGGAGCTCACTAACACTCGACCCAAACATAGTGACTAGATTATATTTGGTGATGTTGGTGGAGGTGCGGTTCTAGCGCACCACACCACTTTGTGGATCATTTGGTGCCGTATGCACTTTGTGAGTGATAAATCGTTTGCTAGTTCACATGATTTCTTTTCTATAGATGAGATATTGGGGGATGTTTTTGGGCTGGTGCCACTGATATTGGTCTTTCGTAGGTAAATTTCAAATAAATATAAATATATATATATATATATATATATATACACACACACACACACATAATAATTTAATTCATGTTTGATATTTTAATAAATATGTATTTGATTGTACGTCATGTACATACATGTAAAAACTAATTTTTTATTTTAAATAGCAAGAGCCGGTGAAGGAAACATCCGACGCGTCGACATGTTAGCTATTGCGTGCATTTGGGCATGTTTCAAACGTAAGTTTCAAGTTATACAAACTTACTTTTTAATTTCATTTGATTGCACTAGATTATTATTATAATGTTTCACGTGTATGTTGTACATATTAATACATTTGTCTTTTTATACGAGGATCATGGCGGGTCATCATTTGCTCACGGGAACTAAGGCTACTTGGCACACCTCACATGAGTTTTAAGCAAGTTAGTTTCTCTTTACACTTTGTTTCTAATTGTGGAAGTTCACATGGATTACATGCTTTGGAGGTCTCTGTTATGTGGTGCAGTCATGTAGATTTTAATATTGATTTGTAAATGTTTTTGTATAGCTTATGACTGCCAAAGAGACTCCTCCATGTATGCTGTTTGTGGAGGCTCTTGTAGAAAGCTGCCATAGCATCTGCAGATCCACTAACTGAGGTACAATTTTTCAAATTTGTTAAATTTTGGAGGTTCATTATTTCTTATTACTTAAATCCACAATATCAAATTTTGTATGTATGTGAAATATTTAATTTGAAAATTAATTATTTGTATGTAGCTTACCCCTTGTTAGTCTACTATTGTCCCTATGATGCGTCAATGACAAATTGATAGGGATCATGACATTGCGGTAATATTTCACATGCATTTTAACTAAATTGTACAAGTTTCTAAATTTTGAATGTATTTTAAAATTTTAGGTGTTAAAAACTTGTTTTTTATGAATGTGCAAGTTAGGTTGCAGACCTACTTAGAGATGCCTAGGACCACACGGATGAAATCCGTAGTGGCATCTCCCTCCACTACATCCCCAGGTCATGGACATGCTACTTCTAGCAGGGCGAAGAGAGGGAAGATGTTTCATGAGTAGATTCATAGTCCACCTGGATGTACATAGATATATATATATATATATATGGGCCATCTGGTCCTAGTGAACATGTTTCTTCATATAGTCCATTGTATATATATAGCCTTTTGTGACCGCATGTGGTCCTATATGTATGACACACTTAGTTCAAGATGTACACATGTTATGAACTTACATATTTTCAGAGACATGCATCTGGAGCACACTTTGTTTGATTCTTATATATCCATGTGTGTTGGTTTTCATAATGATATTACTTCTATATGTTTGATTCGATTTCATTGCATGTATGATATCCTTCTATGTATGTTTTCATAACCATTTATTAGTTCTAGATATGTATGTTTGATTTAAAATTAAAAAACCATGTCTGGAGCACTACATGGTACAATTATTAAGCAAACCTATTCCATTAAGCAAAACCATGCTAGGTGAACTACAAAAGGGCAATACGTAATTACTTTTTTTCTTTTAAAGCTAACACTCATATGTTGCATATCAACTAATGTGAACATTGATAGAAATAAGCGAGGTAGAGTTCATCTTGAACTATATGAATATAACGTTACTTATGGTGCAACATTACATGGTACAATTGTTAGGAAATTAAGGGAAGCATTTACATTGTTTTAGATAAATTAATGGAATCAATAGATGTACACACCTTAATCTCTTTATAATTTGGTGCTATATGCCAATCAACTAAGAATTTAAACATTCAATTTGATTATCATTTAAAGTAGATTCACTTCTCACTTTCATTTTCATTGTTTGTCTCTTTCTTCTTAGACTTACCATCCTCTCTTTCCTTTTATTTTCTTGTTCATTCAAGACTTATTTCTTTCTCCTTCTTATTTTGCTATTGTTCACTCTTTTTACTCTTGACTTGTCTCTTGTTGCTTTGAATATCCTGTCATAAATATCTCCTCAAGCCCTTGTATTTCCTCATGTACAACAAGTATTCACTCTCACCTTCACTTTCTTCATTTATTGATCATAGCCATTACATGCTTGCCTCAAACTAAAATTTGACCTTTTCTCGTCACTTTCCTCTTGTTTCCCATTTCATATTGAATGAGTACCTATTTATTCTCTAAGCATTTCATTTTACACTTCCTTTCTCCTCTATTATTATTCTTTCATGCTATGTTCTCCATTATGAGAATTATTTTCTTTTCTTCGTGTTTCTCATGCATGGAAACTATTTTCCTCTTATTCCTTCATAGGCTCTCACTTATTTGTTTCCTTCACTTCTTTTAGCATGCTTCATAAGTGACTTGATTGGCCACTTCAATCTCCTTCTAAAATTCCATCCAAATATGCAAACTTGAAGCTGCTTGCCTTAGCATTTTATTGATAATCTTATTCATATGTTCACATTCTCACCATACTATTAGAAACAATGAATAAATGCATTTCATTCCTTTAACATGACTTACCTTTACTCACCACTTTTCACTAGTTCTTGCTTCACTAGCAATTATGGCTCATTTAATTTCAACTCCATTTAGTATTCTTGACCTATATTCAAATACTTAATCCACTATTAGAATAACAAGGGAATGCTTTATTCTTGTGAATCTTCAAAGCATGATAATTAGGGTATTAGATACCCATTAAGGGATGAAAAGTATGTAAAAAGTTTCAAGGTAGCCAAGAGCATGACCATATTACAATGCAAACATAATGAGCATGTAAGCACATAGCTGGGGCAGCAGAGGATGGAGAGAGATCACCACAACAACATAGCTCAAGAGAGAAAAGCAAGGATAGTGATGAAGCACCTAAGAGGATAGAGGCAAGTCCAAAGAGAACAAGAGAGATGGAAGGTAAACAAGTGACATTGAATGTTTTGAGTCCTAGGAAATGAACGGAGGTGAGGAGTGAGAAGTCATGCCTCAGGATGTGGCACCGAACCAACTACGCCGAAACATCTAGGTGGCTAGGTGAATGCTAGAGGAGGTGGTGTTTTGGTGCGCGACAAGTTTGTTGCTTCCGTCTACTTCGTTGGGTGTAGTCCCTTAAGAGCCATGAGACCAAAATATTGTTCAACTTCGACAAGTGAGCAATCGGACTCTGTGGCACCTAGAGATGTCTCATCTGATCCAAAACCTTAGCATAGGGACCCTTTATAATAGCCTCTTTCATTTTTTCCTTCTCATATCGGTGCTCTCGCTACCCTATTGTTTGAAAGCGCGAAATAGTGCGGTTTGAGCGGTGTGTAAGGCTATCAAACACTATATTTTGCAAACGTTGGGTTGTGTCACCAAACCGATTAGGTGACATGTCCAAGTGGCCAGGTGAAAGCTAGAGGAGGTGGTGTTTCGGTGCATGACAAGGTCATTGCTTCTGGGCTACTTTGTTTGGGCATAGTCCCTTAAGAGACCTGAGACTAAAATATCGTTCAACTTCGACGGGTGACTACTCGGACTCCGTGGCACCTAGAGACATCTCATCTAATCTAACACCTCAATGTAGGGACCCTCTACAATAGCCTCTCTCAGTTTTTTCCTTCTCAGATCGGTGCTCTCGCTGCCCTATTGTTTGCAAACATGTGAAATAGTGTAGTTTGAGCTAGTATAAGGTTTTCAAATGCTATATTTTGCAAATGGTGAGTCGTGCCACCGAACTGACTGTGCTGACACATTTGGATGGTGAGGTGAACACTAGAAGAGGCATTTTTTTAGTGCGTGACAAGGTCATTGCTTCAGGGCTACTTCGTTCGAGCGTAGTCCCTTAAGAGCCCTGAGACCAAAATATCATTCAACTTCGACGAGTAACTACTCGGACTCTGTGGCACCTAAAGACATCTCATATAATCTGAAACCTCAGTGTAAGGACCCTCTACAATATCCTCTCTCATTTTTTTCCTTCTCGATCGGTGCTCTTGCTTTACCCTATTGTTTGTAAACAATTGAAATAGTGCGATTTGAGCGGTGTAAGGGTCAAACGCTATATTTTGCAAATGGTGGGTCGTGGCACCAAACAGACTGTCTGACACATCTAGGTGGCTAGGTGAACACTAGAGGAGGTGGTGTTTTGGTGCACGACAAGGTCATTGCTTCCGGGCTACTTCGTTTGGGCGTAGTCCCTTAAGAGCCCTGAGACCAAAATATCATTCAACTTAGACGGATGACTACTCGGACTCTGTGGCACCTAGAGATGTCTCATCTAATCCAAAACCTTAGCATAGGGACCCTCTATAATAAAATCTCTCATTTTTTTCCTTCTCGATTGGTGCTCTAGCTTTGCCCTATTGTTTTGCAAACGCGTGAAATAGTGCGGTTTGAGCCGGTGTAAGGTCAGCTGTCAAATGCTATATTTTGTAAACAAAGTGGGTCATGCCAGAACCAACTATGATAACATATCTCGGGTGGTCAAGTGAATGCTATAGGAGGCATTTTTTTAGTGTGCGACAAGGTCATTTCTTTCAAGCTACTTCGTTCGGGCGTAGTCCCTTAAGAGCCCTGAGACCAAAATATCATTCAACTTTGATGGGTGACTACTCGGACTCGTGGCACCTAGAGATGTCTTGTCTAATCTAACACCTCGATGTAGGGACCCTCTACAATAGCCTCTCTCAATTTTTTTCCTTCTCAAATCGGTGCTCTCACTGCCATATTGTTTGTAAACACGTGAAATAGTGCATTTGAGCCAATGTAAGGTTGTCAAATGCTATATTTTGCAAACGGTGGGTCATGGCACCAAACCAACTGCACCAACACATCCGAGTGGCTAGGTGAACACTAGAGGAGGTGGTGTTTTGGTGCGCGACAAGGTCATTTCTTCCGAGGCTACTTCGTTCGGGCGTAGTCCCTTAAGAGCCTTGAGACCAAAATATCATTCAACTTCGACGGGTGACTACTCAAACTCGTGGCACCTAGAGACGTCTCGTCTAATCTAAAACCTTAGCATAGGGACCCTCTACAATAGCCTCTCTCATTTTTTTCCTTCTCATATTGGTGCTCTCGATGCCCTATTGTTTGCAAACACACAAAATAGTGCAGTTTGAGCAGCAAAAGAAGCTGTCAAATGCTATATTTTGTAAATGGTGGGTCATGGCACCAAACCGATTGTGCACACGCATAGGTATGGTCTTGTAAACACTTGGGGAGGAGTCATTTTGGTTCTCTAAGCTCCAGGTGCTTCTGGGCTACCTCCTCTAGAGCCAAGAACCCCCTCCACGGGTACATAAATTGTTGTTAATTGCTTCTCTTTTCTTATAAAACAATGAAAGCTTCTCTTAGCTTTGAGAATTTAAAATTATCTACTAACAGTGCCAACCACGTGAAGGTGGAAGCTTTTCTGGCACCACTAACCTGAACATAAAAGTGTTAGTCAAAGAAATTTAAGTTTCAAATCAAAACCATACTAGATATATACAAAATACACAAATTTAAAATAAAATATATGAACTTAAATCTATCTAACTAACAAATTTATATATATCAAATAAATTATATATACCAGACATGAGCATTGTAAATTCATTCTAATGAACCATCGGGATCGATCTACTGAATAGTGGACAAGATTGCTTCATGATGATCGACTCTCGAACCTTCCAAAGAATCTTGTTATTAGGCCTTACTTGATATCTATACGAGTTGAATATTTGTCGCTAGAACTAGATACGAATATAAGAGTATTTCTGTGTGTCTCAAAGTCTTTAAACACCCAAACAAAGGAGTTTTTAATGGATACCATTGAAGCCAAGTTCCGACCATTGACCACCGTAGGATACTCAATATCTTCGCCATCTATAATAGGAGAAGTCAACTTATTTCTTTCCTCGATGCAATGACATAAGAAATAGTTTGTTCCTTCTTCATTGTCTTCTGTCACAATAACTGCAAACACATGTCCTAAAAAAACAAAGGTTGAACAACTCAAATTTAAATTACATATTAAAATTTCAATGGACATAAATCAATACAAAAATTAAATAAATAACCATAAAAACCCTGTCACACCAAAATCAAAATTTCATCAAGTCCTCGGATGTTACAACTTCATCTGCAGAAACAAGTCATAATGCTTGTGGAGGTTGATAACTAGGAAGTGGAGTTAGAGGCCTACAAATCCATCCATCCACCCATTCTTGTGAATCACACTCAGCAAGTGACAAATTTGATACAAGATGCACAAAAACATGTCAACTTTCTTGTCCATATGGCCCATGAAGTAGCGTCTGAGCTACAAAATGAGTGCATATCACTGGACCCAGTGAGTGTCATATAATCCTCGTAGTTAGCAATTTTTGTTCCTCTATCAACCAAAAATTTCTTTGAACTGTGGAATTTTCTTGATAACCTCGGGCCATGTTTTCAATACACCATTCCACTATGCTCTTTGCATCTTTTAATTTAGCACCATCTTTGTACTTCAACTTTTCTCTTGCAAGAGCTCTTTTCACACATGCCCATGCATTGTCATGCTCTCCTTTTCCATGTCCATCCTCAGTGAAACTCCAAATATGTTGCACACCCATCTTGACGTGCATTCTTCTCATCCAATAAAACATTCATGCATTCTTAAACTGAGACGTGCAATTATCTGACCATATATAATGTTGTTTGAAGTGGATGTTCCTATCAGACAAGTTTCCATAAAATAATTGGAAACACCCTTGCACAAATTCAGTAGAATGAGTACGATCATCACTGATATAAAATTGGTACTCTTAAAAAAAATTGATCATTCTCTGTACTATCAGGAGAATGTAGAAATGTTATATGCACAAAAATGACAACTTGTACTGAGTTGTAATATTGCGATTGAACCTCCATTTTGGTTGCATATGTAATTCTCTACAAAATCGACCACTAAAAAATAGTACCAATAGGAAATGTGTCCTTGCATATCTTGAACTATTCATCCAACCATCAAGCTCTATGTGTATGCCTAACATACTCATAAACAATTTCATCCTTAAATTTTCTCAAAAATTGGAAAACAGGCATTTGTTTACGTAACTAGCTCACATCGTTTAGACTCTTTTCCATCTTTTAACTAGTATGCAACTGATTTATATTTATCAAACTTAACTAAATTATGTTCTATTGTACCTTCAATTTACTCATGGATGTAACTTTCCAATTTAGGTAATTTGCCGCATGTACTACAACTTCCATCTAAACAATCCTGACTATAAAAAAATTGTCCAACTTCTTTTTCACAAAATATAGTAGGAATGAAATCTCTGGAAGATATTGGTGGAACTTGAACACCACATTCCGATAACATAGTTTCATAATGAAAAATAGAACGAATACGTAAAAATTTAGCATAATACATCGTAAATTCAACATGTTTCCTACAACAACAAGTGGTGCGAGCGTGGTTGATTTTCACATAGAATGGTTTCAACATTTCAAAAAAATATTGACTAATTTTAATTTCTAGATTCTCTTGTTCAAACTTACAAAAAAATTGAGTTTGAGTCATATCTAAGAAATTCTTTGGATGTAGTTCGTGATTAGTAGAACCAACTCTCTGTTTTATAACATCTCTTGTATTAGGTGAAACTCTAGTGTTATCATGCCAAAATTGAATAACAACTTCTCTTATAGCATTAGAATTATTTTTGTCCTTACGCGGTGCTCTAGTAGAAAATGCCCAAAAATCGGCGTTATTGAGTGATTGAAGGATATTACATCTTTCAATTGCTTTCATTAGAGTTTTTCGATTAACTTGCAACATTCGACTTGTTTGCATAATCAAACGTTATTTTTTTATTGATTCACTTACAACACTAGTAGCAAGTACACGACACACAATATTACTATCCCTAGTGCATCTCTTGACACCAACAGTGTGATATGCATCATGAAGGTTTTCAACAATTGTAGAGGTTTGACCACGTATATTAGATGTTGTCAATCCTAAGGTGTTTAATGTAGGTCTCATTTTAATCAATTTCATCAAACTAACCAACAATTGACATCTTTGGGAATCATTTAAAATTTCAAAATGATTATCCCAAATTTCAAGTGGCTTTTCTTCTAATTTTTCGTTCAGAAAGTTTGTCGACATTGGTTTCAAAATGTTTTCATCAATTTCAATAAAAAAATTAGGTTTCTTACATAAAATCCTAAGAGGTGTTTTTGTCAAATTTTTCCTGTCTACAGTTTCAACATGAATTTCCTTATTCACATTTTCATTGTCTCCTTCAATTTCAACATTTGTTACATCATGAGTATTTAATTATCCTTCAACATTGATAGTAAAAACATCTTCATCACGAGTATTTAATTCAACTTCAACATTGACAGTAGAAACATTACCTAGTTCTTCATTGCTTACAATAGTTGGGGTTGAAGATGAACCTCTTCTTGATTCATGAAGATTCCGCATTCGCTCAACATTTTGAATTTTGTTGGCCTTTAATTCGTTTGGTTTTTTGTACTTAATGACTTCCTTTTTTGACTTTGTTTCTTGTCTCCCATGATGTTTCGCTTCCGGTGATAAGAAAAATATGCAGAAAAAGATAGAATTTCACAGTAATTCATATGGTAAGGTCAGAGAGTAAAAATCACATGGTAATTCAGACATTGGGATGTGTGTAAATATGATTTATGAACCACGAGTGCACTTTATAAATCGTGATCACTATTTCTAAAGCACACTCATGGTTTGTGTTATAAAAACCACGATCACACTTTAGAAACCATGATCACAGATCTATCTGCCGACCCTAAGCCTCGGGAAATATTTTTTTTCCCTAACTAAATCTATGGAAGGTCATTATGAAGTGTAAAAGCTCAAAAAACCTCAAATTTGCTCTTCCAAAGACTTGAACCATGCTAAAAAATTGAAAATCACAAACGGTGCCATCGCGTAGGGGAGGTAGGGACTCTTAGCTTCTTAGAAATATTGATTTTAAAGTGAATGGAATAAGATAAATATCATTTTTATAATTTTTTACTAACAATAGGTTTTTAAGACATATTTTCCCATGAATGTTCATGTCTATGTTTAAGACTGTAACTTTTGTTTCGCTTATCAAAATGTGATAAAACTTATACCATCCCAAGCATGGAAAAATTCTATACACGTTAAAAAAATATTTTATTTCGATATTTTTTGATATAGTTATGGCGGGCAAACGGAAAGTGCTCCGTTTTCTAAATATTTTCAAACCACTTTCACAGAAAAAATCATTAAAAAAATATTGCTCGAAAAAATACAAAATAAAATCCATCCCAAGATAGACAACTACATATAACTTTTCACCAAATGAAAAAAAAAAAAAAAACAAGATTTCATCATCCAAATCGCAAGCAAACGAACTACAATCTTGTAAGTTTTAAAAAAAAAAAAACCAAGTCATATAATTTTAAGTGTTTAATATAGCTAAACTTGTCCATTTTTTTAAAAAATTAGTATTTTAGAAACTAGATTCCGGATGCTATGATTCATATTTATATATTTTTTCTAATTTTGAATGCACGTATTGCTAATAATCCCTACAAGTTGAGATTTTTTTTTTTTGCAATATGACATTCACGGATGACCCCATTTTTGTCCATCAACTTCCTGCACTTACCCATATAGAAGGGGAAGTTAATTTTTCCTTCCACACATATATTTACATTGGTACATTGTAGTTATTTCCCTCTATCACATGCACTTGCACAAGGGATTCCTGGGAATGATTCTATCACACACACACAAGAACTACATGGAGTCCGAGATGTAATGTAGTGCTGGTCGTAATTTCACTCTATCGGGTGATTTGAGGTCGGTCTAACTCCCCATATTACATCTTTTCTTTTGGTATTTGATATAGTTTAAGGGTTTGGAAATTCATCTTCACTTTACAAAGAGTTACAAGTGAATTTGGTGATCATCCGATCACATACAGAAACCAAAGGTGAAGGTTAGCGACCACCTTGCGTCTGATACAACAAAAATTAGTTTTTGAGATTATGTGCGAATAGTGCCTAGAAGAGGTCCCGGAGCCTAGGTGCCCTATTCTCATTCTAGGAGACCTAGTCTGTCTCATCTAACAGCTTTCAAGATTTTATATGTTCATTTTTGACAATTTTTTCCTCATGTACATCGGTTTTCCAATCCCGATTACTTCAAGATCAAGTACAAAATTATCTAAGTCTTCTACTCTCTCTATTACACTTAAGGTTTCATATTTCCTTAGCTTATTGCTTGTGTCATTTATACTCAATGATTGTTTATCATTTATTTATCATATGTGACTCTAGCTAGTTAGGGTTTTAAAATTCTATACTTGTTAAATCACAAGGTTGCATTAAAATGTTGAAATATTAATTCCATGGGTTTTCCAATTGTAGGATTTCGTGATGAAGTGAATTTTTTTGAATTTTAATATATTTTTTTTTTTTTTGAATGTTTTAATTTATGCTTTTTTCAATTTTTGAATATATGAGTTTTTGAATTTTTGAATATATATTTTTTATTTTTTGCGAAATTTTAGAAAAAATGAAAAAAATAAAAAGAAATGCAAACAAACATAAATACACAACAAAAAGGAAAACACACCATGAATTATTTAATAAACCACAATGAAAACATGACATGTGTAAGTGACACAAAGACACAAAAGAAGCATGTCAAACAAACCCAATATAAATAGGAATGAACGACACCAAATTTATTTTTGAAAAAGATGCGAAGAATATTCCCGCAATTGGTCTATAATAACAAAGTAAAACAAAATAAAAACTAACAAAAGTAAAATTATCATCACAATATTGACAAACTATAATGGTACAACAAAATTTGCAATAATGACGTCTAATGACACTCATAATGTGTTCCACATTGAAGAATTAGAAATATGTGAATTCCCCGAGTGATATCTTAGAACGTGAGAGGATTGGATCAAGCTCAAGAGTGGAGTGATACTTAGATACTCCAAAAACACTCTTTTCGGATCCTATTGAAGTTTGATTTGTATTGGATTAAAATGTGAAATCCAAGTGTTCCCAAGTAAAGTTATATTGTTAAATGGTAATTAATGTATTTCCTCAAGAATAGATATATACCACGAGAAAGAAAAGTGATTATCGGAAGATGATCTACAACAATCATGAGGAGTGTCATCAAATGGTGATATTGTTGAATTGTGTTATTCAGTTGCTAATATTTTGTCAAATATTTTTTGAATGTTTTTCTTTTTTCTTTTTTTGATGGATAAAATTTGGAAAAGGATCCAAGGACCATATACAAAGAGATATTACATTGAAAACTCCAATCCAACAAAAATATCTATAAAAAACCATCCAAAAATCACTCAAGTAAAAAAGGACTTGACTCAACTAGAGTGACACACAAACAGAAAACAACAAACCCAAACCGAAATAGCCAAAAAACTAACCAGAACAAGGAAGAAACAAAAACCACTTAAACTAATTAGCAAAAACATTGTGAGAGAGCCCTTAAGAATTGTTTCCCTGAGTCTGCGAACTCAGCCCAACATTCACCTCCTGGCTACCAGAGTAGACATCATCATTAGAGTTTCTAATGGTAACATTCCTCTTCTTCCCTTTATCAGCAACCATGTCTTGAAGGGTTTCAACCCTATGACTCAGAACCATCAGATTTTTTCATCATAATGTTGCACCCCCTGATCATATTCCTATTCTCAACTTTCACTTGATTAACCACATCCTCGAGAGCTTCAATTTTGTTGGCAAAAAAATTAATCATGGTATTTCCCTCATTCGTGCCCTCCAAAGTACTTGCATCCAAATTTTTCCCCGCCAAAAATTGAAGAGTCGTCACCACATCCAGTTCCTTCTTAGCCTTCTCCTTCATAACATTAAGCTTATGCCTATCATCCAAAGTCAAATGTTCTTCCCAGTCTTCACCATACCTAAAACTGACACCTCTAGTTTCTTTTTTCTAGTTTTACACTATTCTTTATTTTTGAAACATATTTGAATGATTATGAATTTTGAACATATTTGAATGGTTTTTATGTTTTGAAACATATATGAATGTTTTTTAGATTTTTGAAACATATTTGAATGTTTTGATGTTTCAAACATATTTTAATGTTTTTGGTATTTTGTGAAACATATTTGAATGTTTTTTGGATTTTTGAAACATATTTTAATGTTTTTGTATTTGTTAGCATATTTAATTGTTTTTGTATTTTTGACTCGGTAAAATGGTGTATCTTGTCCAGACTCAAGTTCAAACAATTGTGAGTATTTCATTTCATTTATATAATGTAGATGATATAGTGATAGGATGTCTCACTCTACTCTTGACTCCATGCAACTAGGAAGAGGTGAAGGCTCCTCACCACGAACCAAAACAGACATAAGAACGGTGAATAGTGATATGAAAATGAAGATGATGGATGTTAAGACACAAGGTGTAACAATGGTCCATGTGAGAAAAATGTGACTCATCTCTAGTTAATATTACCTAACCAATTCCAAGATGATTTCACTTTATAGGTTTTGACTAGACTTAGATCCATTGATGGCCTACTGATTGACAAGATCCGGTTGAAGGAATTGTTGTCTCTCTTAACATAAGCAACTTCTTGGGATGTTTTTTACTAAGAAATTTTTATTAATATTTTCTAAAGGATTTATTTTGTTTGATTTTTTTGTTTTTAATGGACCACCTACATCTTGCCGCATTCCACTAGTAAGAGACAAGGGCTCAACACCAAATATGAAATGTAGGTGAGTAAGGATACATGCCTTTATTCCCAGTCTCATACTACTAGTAATAAGTATGGGATCATCACCGAAGACTGTGAAGGATGAAAAATATGTAATGATTAATTTATATTTTTATATTTTATAGTGATTTTTCTTGTATGTTGATATTGTGCTTATTAGGAAGGAATATTTTCCCCCAAGTCTCGGCCTCATGTGACTAGTAGGACGTAGGGTTTCAAACACCTTGTAGACCGAGATGGATGGTCAAAAAGGTTGTCGTAAAGAATTTGTGTTTTTATTAAAGAGAGAGCTTATGTGAAAGGAGGATTTTCCATCATTAAGCTTGTGGAAAAATCATAGGTGAAAAGATCTAAAATGGTAGAAAGCATAACAAGGATGAGACACAATCCCCAATAGGAACAAGGTTAACTTGTATCGTGATATGTGAATAATGCAAATATATGACAATGTTATAATTAAAATATTTTTCAATGGATGAAATAATTACAATTGTTTATTAAATAAGTTGATGATGCAAACAACCTTCCTAGTGCAGAGAGAACCCATGGAAGAAGATATTTTTTCTTCTTCATTTTTTATGTTCAAATAGAGATTTAATGAGGAATTTGATATGAATTTTTATTTTCTTATTAATCTTTTTGATGTGGATGAAATTTGGTGGATGAGAGTTGGTAATGGAATCATTGGGAGAGATCCATATTTATGAAAGTTGAATGATCCTAATTTACAAGAATTAGGTGGATGAGATCCAAGTCGAGGAGTAGTTATAAGTATCTTCAATGTATCAATGATTGAATTAGTCTTTATTTCGATACTTGGGAGGACAAGGTACAAGTCAAAGGAGAGAATAAAAATATTCAATAAGTTCTAAAGTATGAGACTTAGGCGAGATGGGTTCCAAGTCAAAGGAGAGAATATAAATATTTGATAGGTCCTAAAGTACGAGACTTGGTAGACAAGGTCCAAGTAAATGGATGTGTGGTTGGATATGTTTTTTTGTTGAAATCAAAAAACCTATGTGATTTCGAGAGGAAGATTGTTGATGCGGATAATACATGGAAATTCATATTCATTCATGACTAGAATGGTGCGCGGAAAGAAGGATTGATCTCTAGATGTACATCGAGGCTCCTTATAGGCCATAGAGAGAAAATATTTAATGTTGTTCCTTCGAGGTTGTGGATTAATTGATTTGATGAAATATTTGCAATTAAATATTGAAAAGGTTGTGTAAGGATATTCTTGTGTATACACAACTCATGGAGTGTATGTATATATATGTATTGACATGTAGGAATCATCATTGATGAGATTCATACAAGATTGATCATTTGAGGTATTATAGACACGAGAATGTTCCATTATCGCAAGTCTCCAAACTTCTTGTTGTTGTGATTTCTCAACAAGACTAGATATGTTGAGCATAGAAGCTATCATTGAAAGAATAGAATCGGGATCAACGGTGCTTGATGATGGACCCTCTTCCTTAGAGTATTCATTTATGTCAAGGGTTGAAAGGGAGTCTTGAAGTAAGTTCAAGCTCTCGTTTGATGTTTAATTTTTTGTTCAAAACGGGTTCAATGTCTGTTTGAACTAATAGAAGAAAATTTGTAGAAGAGATTGGTTTTGAGTTAGAGATGTTCATTTGAGTTAGAGATACTTGACCTTTATCATGATCTCATTGAGTTTTATTATGTACAGGAGTTTGGACAACATTCAAATCTTCATTAGAATTTGTGGTAGTTGACGTGTCTTTGATTCACGATAGCTTTGTTATAGAGCTCTAGAGAAATGACTTTTTCGTCAATTAAGTCTTGGACATAATGACGAAGAGTTGTAAAATGATTAGTAGAATGGCCTTCAATGTGGTGGTATTCACAATATTTTGATTCATTATACCACTTAGGCTTGGGTTCCATGTTATAAAAGGGTCTTGTTATTGGATATTTGATCATGTTAGCCTTTGTTAATTATCGAAAGGAACTAGAGAGAATTTTTCCAAGGGGTGTAAAATGATGTTTGAACTTATTCGGAGTAGTGTCATGACAAATGATATGATCAATTTAATGTCAACATTATTCGAGGATTGGCCCTATTTGGTATTTTTTTATTTATACCAGGGTTAGAAAATGGATTAGAAAAAAAATTGACTTTAGATTATCGTTGAGGTTTTTCTTAGTGTTAGGTCTTTTACCTCTATAGCACCATTTTCAATAAGGTCTTGGATGTAATTATGAAGTTTCTTACATTTGTCTATTTGATGACCATCAATGCGATTAAAATTGTAATATGTGTTAGGTTGATACCAATTTGGATTAGGTTCCCCTTCAGGAAAGGGTTACATAATAGGGTAAGTGACCATATTAGACTTGATAATTATTGCAAGATGCTTAAAAGAGACTCTCCTAATGTTGTATATTGTCGTCATTTGTAATCATGAGGAGGAGTTTTTATCTTCTTGGAATAGTGATGGATGGTTTAGACTTAGTATGTTTAGATTGGTTGTTATGTATGTTGTGCACATTTTGATTTTCGTGACACCATCATTGACAACATTATGGTTGTAGTTTACGTACCTAGATTTATCATGAGAAGTGTTAGTGTTGTTGTTATTATTGTGATTATGCCCATTTTCTTTAGAATGAGGCTTGATCAAGCCTTTAACAATGATGGATTTTTCAATTTGATTTCACTTTTCGATTACTTCAAAAAAAAATTGAGGCATTACATCTGCATATGAAAGGAAAAATAATTGTAAAGGTTTCGTATGAAGATACTAACCATGTGTTTTTTAGGGGTTGGACATGGGAACCGACTTGTGATTCATCTCCATCATTTAAAAAAAAAAATATTTCATTTGATCATTGTTTCATGTTGCACAAATCCATCATGGTGATCTCAGAGTCAAATTTGAAAGAAAATTATTTGAGAAAATTCCTTGAGAGGTCTAAGAAAGTAGTTATTGATCCCTTTGGAAGGTGTAAGAACTAGTCCAAAGCTTGTCCTCCTAGAATTTTAAGAAAGAGGTGCAAGAGAAATATATCATTATATGTCACTTCTTGGCATGCCATGAAAAATTATTTGATATGCTCTCTTGGATCAATTTTTCCCTTGTATTTATCAAATTTTGGCGTCTCAAAATATTTTGGAAAGGTTATACGTAAGATGTCCTTATTAAAGGGATAAGGACACAATTCATCAAAGTTGAATTATTTGCATTGGTGTTGCATACCCGAAATTGTGTCTTTCATCATTTTCCATTCTTAAACAAATGGTCCATTAGTTTTGGGATGAAGGAGCATTATCATTCTTCATATTGTTGTTCTCTTTATTTTTCATAGTATGGGTGTTAAATTGATCGTCACTTTTCTTATTTGATTCTTTGTTATTCATGTCGGTAGTGACTTTGGAAGATATGAGAGCTAGTTGTATTGTCATCTTAGTTTTTCTAATAACTCTTCATGTGATGTCTTGTGTGAATCCACCATTTTTAAAGAGGGGATAAAAAGAAAGGTGTGATAGATAAATCAACCCTTAGCAATATGAGTGCTAAGATGGAATATGGGAAAAGGAATATTGAATAACTCAACCCTTATAAAATTGAATGGTAAAATGTATGAAGGGAAATGGGTTGAAATCTCGACTCTTAGGAAAATGAGTTCTAAGAGGGAGGAGGCTAAAAGGTTATTTGATTTCCGACTCTTAAAAAATTAGTGTTAAGATCAAAGGGACTAAAATGGATTATATGTGCTCACCTCTTTAACAAACATAAATGTTAAAAGAGAAGATACTTAACAAGGTTAGTTGATCAACTCCTAACAAAATGAGTGTTAAGAGAGACTAAAAAGGTTGGTCCACTCTTAAAAAAATAAGTGTTAAGAGAAATGAAAGGGTGTGACTTCTCAACCCTTAACAAAATGAGTGTTAAAAGAGAAGAGACTTAGAAAGAAAATGAAAAATCCCAACTTTTAACAAAATGAGTGTAAAAAGAGGAGACTAAACAATGGAAGGGGAACACTCAAATAATGACAATGTGAATGTCAAAACAAGAAGTGAAGAAATGATGATGAAAAGGTCTGAATCTCATGAAAATGGAGATAAGAGATGAAGGGAAAGTGATTGATTAAGGATATCAAATTATAGCAAAGTGAATGCTTTAAAAGAGAGGAGTGAAGAAATGTAGGTGTCAAAAATTCAACAAAGTGAATGTTAAATTTGACAACATAAGATGGTAGAATGATTAAAATTCAAAAATGTAAATGTTAAACTTAAGACTTAGGAGAATGATAGATCAAGGTGATCATGATGGTTCTTGACAGTGATAAATAAAGTATCACAATGTCAATACTTAGATAAAAGAATGATTGTTATTAAGTTCAGATATGGATTTATGAAACTCAACACTTATCTTTGATTACAAGTTGAAAAATTGATGAGATAGAAAGTGAGGAAGATGGTGCTTAAGTGAGGATGAAGGTATCAATAAATCAAACATTAAATTTTATTGTAATGTGACAAGGTGCATGAGAGAGAAAATTTGGATGAAAATAATGTAAAACAAACTTGTGAATACAAAAGAAAGATGAGAAAAGCAAAACATAATTTTTGTTTTATGGAAGGTGGGCCTCTACCTTAGATTGTCTTGTAAAATGTGTGGCTTCCTAAAATACTTTCTCTCCCTAGGTGTCAGAAATATATCCGAGTGAGCATGGTACTATTACTAGTTGTCAGCTTTACTTTACCCCCTGATATGATAAGTCATATTTTACTCTACTCAAAGGATCAAGTTAAAGTCACCATTATCAATATTTGTGACTCTAATATCTCACAAAAGAATACTAGTCAGTTGTGTGGGGGTACCCATTTCTTCATCGAATTCTTTGAAGGAGTTAACTAATTTAAGGTTCCTATAGTACTCCTCATAATTATTTTATGGCCCCTAACCATGCACTTTCCATAGTTACATTCAGAATAAGGGAATAATCCCAACTACAAAAAGTTTAATAACATTCATTTTATGAAAAATTAAGAAGAGTGATAAAAGGGTTTGTTGCTGTGACCGTCGAACAAGGAAACATGCGAGTTAGTAGTTTGAATGTTTCAATGACCTTATTTATAGATGGTCCTACAAACAAATGGTGAGAAAGTTTTCTTGCGGTGAAAATCTTTTGTTAGGTTATGGAGCCTATTTTCATGTGTGAAAATGTTGAAGACTATACACTAAGAGTACTTGTAAACTTTCCACGTTTTCTTGTCGGGGTTCTGTGGTTGAGTGGGCCCCGAGTAGGGGGGTCCAGGGTGGCAGCCCCGATAGTGGGGGTTCGGGGTGCATCCCCTAAGGAAAAAAATTGGCCTCGAAAATTTTTCTTTTCTCATATGGACGGGATTTTTGACCCATAGGTTTATAGGATGGTTTTGGCCCAGGGTTTTGATACCCACGGTTTTGTAAAACTGCTAAAGTAGTTGTCTACTTATGTGGTTTTGTGCATATGGTAGGTATTATGTAACATTGCAGATGTGTCTGAATTCAGGTGTGAATTCTGTAGAGTTTGTTGAGCATATCTCCAAACAGATCTGGGTATTGTATTGAGAGAGTGGTGGCTTGTAATAAAATATGAGCAAGTGATTCTTGGTGGACGTAGCCCAAATTGGGTGAACCACATTAAATATTGTCTCTTTGTGTTGTGTTATTTTATTCTACACTTTTATTTCAGATCTATAATATTTTTTGCATATTATTTTTCATGTTGCGATTCTATGAGGGATTATTCCACATATTTTATCCCTTATTTCCTAACAATTGGTATCAGAGCCTGGTTTGGTTTGCTAAAGTGTTGAATCGTAGGGAAATTTTTATCTTGAGTGGGAGCTATGGCAGATGATGGAAGATCAAGGGTTGATAAATTCAACGGGCATAATTTCAATCTTTGGAAGATGCAGATGGAAAATTACCTTTATCATAAGGATATTTATATTTCATTTTCTAAGAAGGTGAAAAACCCCTTGAGCATGATAAATGCGGAATGGGATTTGATGGATAGGAAGGAACTTGGGATAATCTGACTATGTCTTGCATCTTCGGTATTATTTAATGTTTCAAAGGAAAATACTATAAAAGAACTGATGGATGCATTAGGAAAGTTGTATGAAAAACCCTCTGCCTCTAATAAGATATTTTTAATGAAAAAGTTGTTTAATATGAAGATGTTTGAGAAAGGTTTGGTAGAAGATCATTTAAATGATTTTAATACGATTATAACTATGCAAGCTTTGGTTACAATATAATTTGATGAAGAATTTAGGGATTTATTAATTCTATGCTCTTTATCCGAGATTGGGAATAGCACTGGTAATGGTGGTAAGAAAATCGGTTCCAACTAAATCAAAGTTGAAGTTTGAGGATGTTGTAGGGGTGATTCTAAGTGAGGAAATGTGAAGAAAAATATATCAGAATCTTATACTTCATAGAATGCTTTGATAGTGGAAACTAGAGGGAGAGAAGAATAGAAGAATCCATGGAAAATTGAAAGATCGGGCAAGGTAAAAATCCAAAAGGAAGATAGTAAGTTGGCACTATGGAAAGTATGGGCATGCAAAGAATTTGTTGGGAGCTTTGGGACAAGAAGAAATAACGGGGAAGAAAAAAGGAGGAAAATTTGGCAATGGGTAATATATATGTCAGATGCTATTTTGATTCTTTCTTTGCAGTATTGTTGAATCTTGGGTTTTAGATTCAAGGGCTTCTTTCCATGCTACTCCACATAGGCATTATTTTATTGATTATGTTCAAGGGGATTTTGGGCATGTTTTTCTTGGTGATGATGAGCCTTGCAGTATAGTTGGAAAAGGTTTGTTTGGGTTAAGATGCAGAATGGGAATACATGGCTATTGAAGGATGTCAAACATGTGCCTACTTTAAAATGAAATTTGATATTGGTGGGCTAGTTGGGAAGTGATGGTTGTACTGTGATATTTACAACAAACTCTTGGAAGGTTACCAAGGGTGTTCTTGTGGTGGCAAGAGGTAAGAAGGTTGGAACCTTGTATTTAACCACTTATAGCAAAGTAATGTTTGTAATCTTGTGGCTTTGTAAGTAGATACAACATTGTGGCACTATAGGATTAGTCATATGAACCATAAGGGCATGGAGATCATAAAGAAGGATTTTCTCGGATATACATAAAAAAACAGGTTTGGAGTTTTGTGAGGACTACATATGTGGGAAACAAAAGCGAGTAAGGTTTCTCAAGGTTGGACCTACAAATAAAGAGAGTAAGTTAGAGTTGGTGCATTTTGATGTGTGGGGGTTGGCTCAGGTATCATCTCTTGGGGGTTCAAGTTATTATGTTACTTTTATTGATGATGCAACAAGGAAAGTTTAGGTTTATTGTATTAGAAACAAATATGATGTATTTGACACTTTTGTTAAATGGAAAGCCTTGGTTGAGAGAATGAAACAGCCTTAAGCTAAAATGTCTCAGGTTAGATAATGGAGGGGAGTATTGTAGCAATGAATTTGATGATTATTGTTCTAAGAATGGAATCCATAGGAAAAAAGACAGATCCAAGAACTCGTAGTAGAATGGGGTGTCGAAAGGATGAACAAGAACAATAATGGAACGTCTTTAGGAGCATGAGGTTACATGCGGAATGCCTCTTTATTTTTGGGTAGAAGTGGTGAACACGGCTATGTACTTGATAAACAAAGGACCCTTAAGTGCCTTGGATGAAGGCATCTCGAGGAGGCTTGGTATGGTAAGAAATTCGATTATTCATTTCTTAGAGTCTTTGGATGTGAGATGTTTTTCCATATAGAAAAGGATGATAGGACCAAGCAAGAGGCTAAATTAGATCAATGTACTTTCATTGGTTATGGTGATGATGACTTTGGATATAAATGTTGGAGTATTAAGGACAAGAAAATCATTCAATCTAGGTATATGGTCTTTAATGATAAAGTCATGTATAAGCAAGTTGTAAGGGAAAAAGGAAGAATCCAAGAAAGAATATGCACAAGAGAGGATCTTCCGGATGGGAAAGTGACACATGAATCAATTCAGAACCTCCTCAACAGAACCCCAAAATCCTATATTGAGGATTTATTCTAAGGTAAGAAGAGAACCTAAACATTTTTCTCCTTCTCTTTATTATTTATTATTCACCGACGGTGGAGAGCTAGAGACCTTTGATGAAGCAAAGCAAGTAGATATCGGGAATAAGTGGGAGCAAGCCATGGATGAGGAGCATAAAGCTATCATGGAGAACCAAAGATGGGATTTGGTAAAGCTACCGAAGGCAAAAGAGCATTACATAATAAGTGGGTGTTCAAAGTCAAAGAGGAAGAAGGAGACAAGAAAATATACAAGGCCCGGTTGGTGCTCAAGGGGTTGCACATACAAAAAAGGTATAGATTTTGATGAGATTTTTTCTTACGTAGTAAAAATGACTTCTATTAGAATTATTCTTAGAATAGTTGCAGCAAAAGACTTGCACTTAGAACAACTTGATGTAAAGACTACATTTCTTCATGGTGATTTGGAGGAGGATCGATATATGCAACAACCAAAGGGCTATGAGGTCAAAGATAAAGAAGAGATGGTGTGCAAACCGAATAAGAGCTTGTATGGCTTGAAACAAGCTCCATGTCAATGATATAATAAATTTGATAGCTTCATGATGGAGAAAGGTTATATTAGATGCCATTCGACCATTACGTGTATAAAAATAAATTTGAGGATGGTAGTTGTATTATCATGTGTCTCAGTATGTTGATGACATGTTGGTTGCGAGGTAAAAACATGTAAAAAATAAAAGTACTCAAAAAGCGACCAAGTGAATCCTTTGCTATGAAGGATTTTGGGGCAGCCAAACAAACCCTTGGTATGAGGATATCTCGGGATAGGAAGGAATAGAAGTTGACTTTATCTCGGGAAGAGTACATTAAGAACGTCTTAGAGAGGTTTAATATACAGGATGCTAAATCGGTTGGGACTCCTTTGGTAGGACATTTCAATTTATCAAAGGAGTAGTGTCCCAAGACAGAGCAAGAGAGAAACCAGATGTCCAAGGTACCTTACTCATTAGTGGTTGGCAGTTTGATGTATGTCATAGTGTGCACACGTGTGGCTGATATTGCCCATGCAGTGGGAGCGGTGAGTAGATTTATGAGTGATCCAGGTAGAGATCATTGGCAGGCAATAAAGTGGATCCTTCGGTATTTGAGAGGGACCATGGGGACAGTTTTGTGCTACAGTGGATCAAACACCACTTTGTGTGGTTATGTAGATTCGAGATATGGTTAGAGATGTAGATAGTAGGAGGAGCATGACATGTTATGTTTACACTGTAGGTGGGACAACAGTGAGTTGGATTTCACGACTACAGAAGCTAGTGGCTTTGTCAACCACGGAGGATGAGTATGTTGCTACCATAGAGGAAAGAAAAGAAATGATTTGGTTACAACAATTGCTTGAGGATTTGGGAAATAATCGGGAGGAAGGAAAGTTACATAGTGATAGTCAGAGTGTTATAAACCTAGCTAAGAACTCTGCTTTCCACTCTAGGATGAAGCATATACAGTTAAGGTACCATTTCATCAGGACAACTTTGGAGGAAGAGAAGTTGAAGCTAGAGAAGATTCATACTAGTCATAATCCTACAAACATGATGACCAAGGTGGTCACAAGGGAAAAACTAAAGCTATGTTCAGCTTTGGTTGGTCTTCACGAAAACTAGTGAAGGGTTGATAAGCTTGCTCAGAGGAAAACTAGTCTCCAAGTGGGAGATTGTTAGGTTGTTGAGCCTATTTTCATTTGTGAAAATGTTGAAGACTGTACACTAAGAGTATTGTACACTTTCCAAAGTTTATGGGAAGGTTTTGGCCCATGGTTTTGATACCCACGGTTTTGTAAAACTTCTAAAGCAATTGTCTACTTATGTGGTTTTGTGCATATGGTAGGTATTATGTAACATTGCAAATGTGTCTGAATTCGTGTGTGAATTTTGTAGAGTTTGTTGAGCATAGCTCCAAACAGATCTAGGTATTGTATTGAGAGAGAGGTGGCTTGTAATAAAATATGAGCAAGTGATTCTTGGTGGACGTAGCCTAAATTGGGTGAACCACGTTAAATATTATCTCTTTGTGTTGTTTTATTTTATTCTGCGCTTTTATTTCAGTGTCCGTAATATTTTGTGAATATTAATTTCTACTATTTTCATTCTCGTGAGGATTATTCCGCATATTTTATCCCTTATTTCCTAACAAATACAAGAGAGAAAAATAAAAAACAAGCAACTAAAAGCACATTTTTTTCAAGATCGCTTTTACAAGCACGATAAAAGATCATACACATGGTTTATTATGATTGGCTTCACAAAAAATATTAACGAAACATAAGAAAAACCCTCTAAAAATCATTATTTACATTGCAAAAAAATTAAATGTTTACAAAATGGCCTAAAAATTGAGTTTAATGGAACGAGAATGTCCAATAACCATGTCTAAGAAAGTTCTATGATTAGTCTATTTAAATAAATTGTGAAAAAAATTAATTATAATGGTCCTAATTAGTTAAAAGACATAATTAATTAAAACAAACTCATTAATTGACTAAAATAACTAATTAAGTAATTAAAAATAAACTAAAATCCTAACTAGATCTTTAATTAAAAATAATCTAATGATATTAATTTCAAAAATAAATAAATAAAAACTAAAACTAAACATAACCTAAGGTTATAAAGCTAAGTTAGAAATAAAAATAGATTAAATAAAATCTCATGTTAAGTTAAACATTAGTTTAAACATTAACCTACTTAAATCTCATGATATAGACTAAAGCCTAAAACCTAAGGTGTTTTTTGTGCGAAGGGGAGGGAGAAACTTAGACTTGGCTTGGCCAAGTTAAGGCATGCATGAGGTCAAGTTATGTATGTTGGCTCAATGCTTTAAATGGGATGGAAGCGATTGAATGGAGGTTTTGATGGAGTGCGTGCGAAGGGAAAAGGGATTAGCTCAACGGCGGGGCATCCGGAGCTCGGTGGTAATGTGGGAGTGTTTGGAGGTGACTCGATGTAGGGGTTTTTTTATTTGGCAATGTGGGGAGCCGGGGCTCGTGTGGTTTTTTTGTATCGGGTAGTGAGTTGAATAGTCTGCGTGGTGGTGACATAGGAGAGCTCGATAGTGGTTGGGGCAAACTCAGCAATGGCTTGGTTGAGGAGATGTCGGTGAGAAGGGAGATCTGGGTGAAGTGAGTTAGTGGTGGTGTGGGTGAATAGAGAGTGAGGTCGGGCGGAGATGGATGATGAGGCTAGAGAGTGTGTGGTGTTGGGTCGAGCTCATCTCTAAGTACAAGGAGATCAGAGGTTGGGTGTGGGCTTGAAGATAGTATAGAGGGGTATAAAGGGGCTTTGTGGGGTGAGTAGCTCACCCGGGAGTTTGGTAGGTTAAATTTAGAAGGGTCTCGGGGAGGGAGGGTTTGAGCAAGTTGTGAGTTAGCTTGGGAGTTAGGGATCGAGTGATCTCGATGAGAAACTCATCTATCTAAACATAGGGTGAGAGTGTAGGGAGTGTAGAGAGTGAGGGAGAGTTAGGAGCTCGGCTTTGCCAAGTTAGAGTCGAGATGGGTAGGGTAGGAGAAGTTAGGATGGAGCGAGGGAGAGCACAGATTGTTTAGAACAAAATTTAAGAGAGTTCTAAATTGAAACCCTACTAAAACCTTACGCCATTTTAGTGAGAAAACACCTCCTTACTATTTTTAATTATTAAATATGATTCTTGCTACCAAAAACACCTACAAACACCAAAAAAATTGTAAAAAAAAGGTAATAAAAGAATTTTTTTATAAACTAATTTCTTATTTTAATTTCTCCATGCTCTATGCAAACATAACAACACACCAAACACCAAAAAAATTAATCAAATAAAACCACATTCACACAAATTTTAGTAAGGATTAAAATTTTCATTATAATTTGAAACAAAAATGAAAGAAATGTGGGTAAGTCTCACCGGGCGTGTCGAGAATGTAAGCAATGAAAAATACATATAAGTAGAAGTAAGAAAATAAATATATATCAAACCTTAATTGCATATTTCTTCCAAACCTCAAGAATATTTGTGAAGCACTTGGACTTATAAAATCTTAAGATTTGAATGATTGTGGGTGCTCTTGATTAATTCTCCAAATGAATGGATGTAAATTCTACGAGCTTCAAAACACAAGGATGCATATGTCAAATTGGAAAAAATTGGCTATAATTTTCTCAAAGCTTCCAGGGATGCATTTAAAAATGAATGGCATGCCATTTATAGCCAAGGGTGAGGCCATGAAAAGTGTATCAAAGTTTGAGTGAGCTTAATAATTGTAATTTCTGTAATAGCAAGTGGACTTGGTTTTTGCAATGGCAGATTTGAAGGGGCAATGGACATTTGGACTTTATTTGAGGAAAGGTGGTTGTAAGTACAATTTCATTTCCCCCACCTTTATAGGATTCTATAAGTTGAGTTGATTGAATAGGCAAGTGGAATCCAAGTGGAGTCCAAGTGGTAGTTGACTAGGAAAATAGGTGTATTTTCTAATTAACTAATTTAATTAGCTACAAAGTGCAAGACAATTAATTAACCATTTATTTACTAATTTAGTATGTGAGGATGATTCGTCTTCTAAAAATAGAACTTCGAGGGTTAAATCTACTCTTGTGGTTGAGATATATTCCCAGTGCCTCATGATGGTTTTTGAAGGAAAATCCCCAAGTTTTAGCGGGTTTGGTTAAGGAGAGGGAACCTTCTTCTCCTATCAAGTTGTTTCAACCTATTTCTTCTCTTGATGTTCTCCTCCCGTGTGGACCTAATGAAGATGATTCTAATAAGGGGGAATGGAAAGTGGTCGAACAAGAAAAGAACTTCTTCAAGCAAATTTCATCTCTAACACAGATTTTAAGGTCTCATTCCTCTTCTTTGGATTGAGTTTTTCTTGAGTCAAGTTTGTTTGGCTCTTTGTTGTATGTTTTTCATATCCCTGTGAGCTTCATTGTAATAAATTTTTGTAATGGTCCTTGGAGCCTTTCCAACAATTATTAATAAAAAAATTTAACTTAGCTAATATTGTTTTAGGAACTAATTTAATTAATCCCAAAATGTGGATGATTAATTAATTTTATTAATCAATCGCGAGGAGATATGAACTAGGATAGGAAGGAAACAAGAATGTGATTTTGGGGTGTCTACATGTTTCAACTTGAAGTTAGTTCTTGGTAGCTTGCGTAGTGGCCATTTTATTTCCTTTCACCTACCTCCTTATTTTAGGTTCCATTTTTGTCACGGGTTGAGCTTCAAGCTCTAGTTTTGCAATTTATGTGGCTTATATGTGTCATGTTGTTAATTGTGTTGACTTCTCAAAGTTCAATAGTTATACATTGGTGGAAATAATTTCATGGTGTCTCCTTAGCTCTACTTGTGTTATCTCCATATTGATGAAGAATGTGGTGTCTTTGGGTGCTTGGTGTTATCTCATTTACATTTCAAGTATGACCTCTTTATGCAACAAAGTTAGCTTAGTATATATATATTTCTATGCACACAAGGGCGCCTGGGATGTTGCAGACCTCCTCTGGGTGCCTATGATAAGGAAAAAAAAAAACAGGTCACAAGATGTTCATTAACATTTTCCTTTGATCACATGTATGTTGTTGCACTTTTTTGTTATCCTCCTGAAACCTACAATACGAAATATCACCTGCAAAACCCCCAAAATACAACAAATCCTAAAAACTAAATATGCAAAATGGGAGGTTGGACTTTCCTCGGCTATCAACAAAGTGAACCTACATCTAATTGTTGCACTACATTAAGGACCCTATGTAGTTACGTGTGTGTGTGTGAAAACATTGTGCCCTAGGTGGCTCTTGTGTGAGTCGCACTTGATAGATAAAAATTAGCTAGATGAAAGAGATGTAGAAAATGAGCTTCCCCTCCTATGAAGTGTATGTAGAATAATATATTCCCTTTCCCTTGTGTGGATGTTAGATGGATGTTTAAATGCTCTTGTAAATGCCTTTGGATGCAACTTTAGGTGGAGATAGTAAATTCTTAGTGCTCGGTCCTTTATTATTGCCACATAGATTTATATTTATATGATTCCTTTTCTCTAATTTCATAATTAACCACTAAAAGGTGAGTAGTAAAAACAAGAAGCCCAAACGGCTAGAAGAGACCCAAAAGAAGTAAAAATGTACAAAGAGGTCGAGGAACCCGAGAGGGGATGGGGGTGTTTAGGTGTTGGCGCTCCGGCTTGGAATTTTTGGTGTGAGTCATATTCCAAATAATCAGTCAAGTCATCTCACTTAAGTGAGTTCATAGGTCTAGGTTTCATGTAGGGTCATCATTGGATTCCCTTACTTGTTAGTGCGTCATATACGTCATATGCATCATGAGAGTTACTTCCTATTATGGGAATGTAACTCCCCCTCTCCACTTGAGAGGTCATCATTACTAGACACTCGGGGTTACTCAACACCTTATATATGTACACCCCTTCAAATCTATGAGAGTGTGGATATTTTTGGCTTAACGAGGTTCTACCCCTTTTTCAAATCTTGCATGTACTTTCACTTGATGTTCATTCTTCATGATATCTCATCATGTTGCCCATTTACACTTCCATTGATGTTCACAATATCCCTCGTGATCCTTGTGCTTCACATTTTTGCATTCTCCCTCATGATATCAGAACACACATTGTGTGGATCCATGTAACTCTTTGGTTTTCATGTTTTTGGATTTCCGTTTGTGATATAAAGATTTCATTTGCAAGCTTCGTAATGGATATTTTGTACGTGGTCTTCTTACATTGATCCCGTGGTTTAAAATCCTTGTTCGAGTTTGTTTGTGGTCTCAGATTCATTTTTAGTGGTTTTACATGTTTTATGGGAGTTTGCATGTGTGTTCTAGATATTTCTTGGCATTTTATAGGTTACTGAGTTGTGTTTACATAGTTTTTGTGGTGATGGTTTTTATGTTTTAAAAGAGTGCCATAAGGCATTTCAGCTCAACTCGGTCCCATCTTGTCAAGTTGGGAACCAAGTTGCTCTCTTAGCTCTTCTTCCTCTCTCCAACTTAGTTTTTACTTTTTTACTAGCCCTATGTCTTTTATTTCATCGAGTTTGTGGTCAAGTTGATTGTCTTCAACCACTCATGGTGTGTTACCCCACATTTATCTCAGTTTTGGTCTTCGATCTCGCAAACCAGAGCCTCTCTAGCTCGGCCCCTCTAGTTCATGCACATCTTGCATGATCTTGTCATTCCCTTGATCTCTCCCTTACGTCTCTACTTAGAACCGTGTCACATTTATGTCTCATTTTTGGTTGACTTGGCTCTCCTATATTGATATGCACTAGTCTTTGTTTTGGAAAATGTCACTCCCTCTCATCCTTTATTTCCTTGGTTCATCATTGGCTTTTGCTTGGCCCTGTTTGTGGATCTCATTTTCTTGACTCCCATTCATGCTTCGTCCACATACTAGTTAAACATTTATCATGCTCGCTCGACCCTCCGGTTCATTGTCCCTTCATGCCCTCTATCACGTGTTGTGTGTTGTTTCCAAGTGTTACCTCGCGACCACCCAATGCCATTTTCATTGAGTGGTAATGTCTCCACTGACTCCTTCTCTACATTGTATGTCCACCTTGGTGTGCAACCCGCCACACTCACTTGATGTGTGTCCCTCTGCCAGCTCATCCTCAAAGGTCCTCTTGTATCCACTTTTGACATTTGACACACGGCCTCATACACCTATTCCACCGTGATGTCCAACCATACCCGACATAACTCCCCACTCACCACGCAATCTCACCCAACTTGGCTCGATGAGTTGAGCCGGCTAGCCCCTCACCCACTAGCTCGTCCCCCGATCTAACTCGGCCCAGGCCGAGCTGCCCGAGCCAATTCATCGAGCTAATTATCCCTCTTGTATCCCTTTGCACCAAACACCCCTGCCCCCTCCTTTGATTTGTTCTCTTTTTTTTTCCTTTTCTTACATTTCTCGGCTAATGTAAAGGGGAAAACTATAAAAATAATCGTTTCAGGGGGATTTTTTTATCTCAATATATAAGGTTATTGGGCTTTTCGATCCATTTTTCTAGCTCTTTACATTGTAGTGCTCCTCTTTTCTTGTGGCTAGTGGACATTTCCATCACAACCTTGTAGCAAGATAACCTTCTTTTTACATCATGAGATGCTTTTCTCTCACATTGAGTAGTGTACCCTTGTTTTTTCTTTTCACCTTTTGTGCTTGATTGTGTGTGTTCCTCTACTTCTGAATAGGAATTCATTGTGGCCTCCACTCTTGTATGACTTATGGCCTACTACAAGGCGAGTGGTCAACTATCTTACATCACATGAACATACCTTATTGTAATAATGCACTAATTATAAAGTGTTGTAGATAGGGGTTATCACTATTCTTCTTAGGTGTCGTGTTGCTTGCAGATGCATTATCAGTTGAGTCTGATGTCTTGTATTATTGCACCCTTCTTTTTATACACCTTACACTTATTCCTTTTGCATTATGGAGGATGCTCTTTCCAAACTTGAGCATCGTAGGATCTCATTACATCCTCCATCGCTTCTTCTTGGGAGAGAGAACTATACATCATGGCGTGCTTCCATGGAATGTTACTTCACCTACAAGGGTCTTACACACTTCTTGCTTGGGCCAGTTCCTACACCCACTGATTCCATTCATCTTGAGGAATTTCTCGATAGTTGTAACCATTTTTTGGTCACTTGATGTTGTTTGTCACCAAACCTCTCCGCATTCACGTGGCAAACTCAAATCCTCCACAATGCATCTGGAGCATATTTCAGCCTTTGTTTGGAGACCTTTCACATTCTATTATCATTGTTTGCTTGATCTGATCTAGTCATCTCCTCTTGTTCTTCCTATGATGGTAGTTCCACTTACACAAACTCACTTGATTCTTCTTTTGATGAAAAGGATTATGCTCCCAATTATGATGCCGAGAGTACTACAGAGGACTCCTCTCCTCCTTATCTCACTATTCCAGAATGTGTTGACACCCATTCCATACCATCATATATTGATAATTCTCCTTCTAATCCTTGTATAGTCATTACACCAGCCTCCTTTCCACTTCTAGTGTGTGAGGCCCTTTCCACTCCTCTTCCTTCATGCATGGATGACTCATACATGTCCGACATCACTCTTCTATTTGTCGAGCCCCCTCATTGGGACGAGTATCTACTTGACCTTGGTCATCTTTTCACAGTGTCCACTTGTGATGCAATATAGGTTCCTCATCCTTCTACAGTGCTTTAGAGGATTTCATCATCTCCTTTGTTGGGATTTCCCCTTTTGGGACTCTTATCACTTCCACTCTTCAGGATATCTTCATTGATTCACCCTTGCTTGTGGATCCTTTTTCTATTGTGGGGTTTTTTTCCTTTCCTTCACATCACTTAGGCATCCTTTCTACAAATTTTCCTCTTCTTCACTCTGAAAACTCTGTGCTCGTGTCATTACCTTTAGTTCCTTGGCACTCTCTTGCTAGACCTATGTCACACTTATGTGGACAAGACTCAGATTTTTTCATGGAGTGGGCATACTTCCAACACTCCATTTTTGTCCTTCCCAACGGAAAGCACACAGTTTGATGTGGGTGGCTCTTCTTCATCCATAGGCGAGAGGAACACATCATCATTACTCTTATGGAAGATTTCCTAGAGTTGTAGAGTTCATATCCATCCATTGCATATTTTTAATTTGTCTCGTCTCCATCTTCTCCTATCTTATTCTTCTTTCCAAGATATTTCCCTTTTGTAAATGGGTACCTTATCAGGCTCCTCAGTGGTTGGGACCCATATTTGGAATCTTTCTTAGATTAGAGAGTGTGTTTTTCTCTTGTGGTAGATTTTTTCCCACTAGGTTTTCCTCCATTGCTTAGGATCCTTGTTTTACATGGGTACCTCATCATGCTTTTTGTGTTGGGACCCATTTCTCTTTTCTGACTTGCCACCTCATCCTAATTTACAATGAAGGGGGGTGTTGGTGTGATTCATATTCCACATCATTAGGCTAGTCATCTCACTTAGGTGAGGACATAGGTATAGGTGTCATGTAGGGTCATCATTATATTCCCTTACACGTTAGTGCATCATATGTGTCATGGGAGTTACTTCCTATTCTAGGAATGTAACTCCCCCTCTCCACTTAAGAGGTCATCATTCGAGCAGCACTTTGGGAGTTACTCAACACCCTCTATATGTACACCCATTCATATCAATGAGAGTGTGGATATTTTTGGATAACAAGGTTCGCCCTTTTTCGAATCTTGCATGCACTTTCGGTTGATGCTCACTCTTCATGAGATTTTGTCACATTGATCGTTTGCACTTTTGTTGACATTCATGTTATCCCTCATGATCCTCATACTTCACGTTTTCACATTCTCTAGAGTTAGAAATGTTGAAGTATGAAAATACATACTAGGAAAGAAGGTGTGTGAGACAAAGAAGGCAAATAGAAAGAAATCAAAGAGGCCCAAGAGAGTTGTTAATTAGTAATTTTATTGCTTAGGAGTCATATGAATAGTAATATGTGATCAAGACTAGATAAATACCCAAAGTGTGTGATTTAGTGTCTACATTTTCCCCGCTTTATCTTTTTGAATGAATGCTCGATAACATAAAGTAGATAAAATATGTGTACCTGATTACCATGTAGATGGATTGATAAACGTATGTCGAGAGAAAAGGAAAAGCGTGGAGTGATAAAAATATGAAGTGTGGAAACTAGAGAAGAGGATGTGGAAAATGATGATGATGACCCTAGAGTGAGAGCGTATGTGTAGATTTCGTGTTGTACATGTTGTTGATGTAGCTTGATGTGTGATTGATGTGACTACCACTTCCCATAAGGATGGACCTGTAAAAGAGAATAATGAACAAGTAGTCAAATACATGTATATGAAAAATTTGATCAAAACGCGTAAGAAGTATGTAAGAAAATAAGTAAAAATGTGAAAAAGTAACATGTGCACCCGATCTATGATGAGTAAAGAGATAGAAAGGATCTTGAATATGTTTTATAAGAATAAGTTTTTGGGCGATCTCACGCCGGTTGCTTGGCTGAAAGTACGATTTTTTTGGGCGATCCCATGCCAATGCAAAAGCAAGATGTAAGAAGTGTAGGGAGAATCGTCTATTGTTATTCTCTAAGATTTGACTACTTACCAAATAATAAACACCACTACATATAGTGTGTGTAGATCCAATCCATTTTGATCAAGTCCGATCTAACGTGAAAGTAGAAAAGAAAGTGTACTACATGTATGCCGAGTGTTGAAGGATTGTGTGTCCTATAAAATTTGTTGTGTAAACTACCAAAAATGTACTAAACCGAGAGAAGTTATGTAACTTCCCTTGGTCACAGATGCCAATGAAGGGTTAGGGGATCCCATGCGCTACTATCTGTGTATGTGATGTGCTAAGGACCCAAGTCAAATCGAGCCTACATGCTGGGATTGAAGAGTGTGTTGTACCAATACTAAATTATGTTGTATTGTGACTATAAACTGTTGTATGGGGTGATTGATTCACCCAATGATGCCCCCTCATTTGGGGTGCATGTGATGTTGATAGGAATATGCATCCCAAAGGAGAACCAGACGTTGTCCTTAAACTACTACCCCGAAGGGGGAGGGAGTGTTCTTAGTAGAAACCAAGGCACATGCAAACAAAGTGGTTGGAAAACAAGTGTTAGTGCATACAAGATAAACATGCATGTAGAAGACAATGTAAACAAGAAATAATACAAACAAGGTAGATTGCAAAAAGAGGGTTGCAAACATGGGACATCACTCATGATTTCTCAAGAAAATAAAGGCCAAAATCATACATTTTACACAAAATACAAAGGAAAAATCCCGCAAACAGCAGGTGGCATACAATGGCAAGCCATGAAAAATGGTGACAAGCAAGATATCATACAACCATGGTAACAAATATTTCCTATAAAGAAAATGTTGTACATGAAGCACCCATTAACATGTTAAAAAGATAGAAATTATGTCAAAGCATGTATAATTTGATAAAGTAATGTGATATGAAAAATGAAACAATATCACATGTGATGTGTATAGAAAATGGGATGCCCTCGGGAGCTTGTTGTGGAACTGGTAAGAGGTATTCTACCAAGCATTCATGTTGCATGTAACATGATGTTTAAAATATGTGATCACAACTAGAAGGCAAGTGAACACGCATGTGTATATGATTAAGATAATGACATACGAAATATATGTCTAACATAGTAAACAAAGTGTACATGCGAGAATAAGTAAGAAAAACAATGTGCAACCAAGATATGTAGTATGTTGTGGATGAATGAGATGGAATGGAATGCAATGTGAGTGTGATAGGAGTAGCGTTCCCCCAAGTGAGTGTGAATGATTATGCATGAGATGAGGTTCATTTATAAATGCCCCCTCAAAGAATCGAGAATGAACCATAGAATAAGAGTGTGTCATCGGGAAATGGTTTGAATAGTGCGCTAGAAAGATATGATCAAGAAAGCATAGATCATTGAGAGTGAGTGACTGAGTGAGTGATTGAGGTTCATTTTAGATTGAGACCCTTACGGTCAAGTATGAACTGTGAAACTAGAGTGTGTCATAGGGAAGTGTGTTGTGATGAATGTGATGCAAGAAAGATGTGTCGTGAAAGTTTCAAGTGTGAAATGTGTAGTGTGTATGATGTGAGGTTCATGAATGTAGTGATCCCTCAATAGTCAAGTGTGAACCATAGCACAAGAGTGCGTCATTGGGTAATGATGATACAAGAGTGTATCAAGATATGCACAATGTGTGTGAGAAACTAGATGTGAAGTAAAAAGTGATATAGTAGAAGTATGAGACACCTAACAATGCTAGAAGGGGGAAGAATAAGTACAATCCCCCAAGTGTATGTTAATTAATATGCTATCCAATGAAAGTGAAAGAGGAGGGTCCTCTACCCGATGCTTGTAGAGATAAAAGTGTGTGAACATGCTCTAAGACCGGCGGTGAATGAGGAAAATGATGTATTGGTGAATGTAATCTATGTGTATGTGACCAATGAGATGATGGAAACCTATGTGAATAAGAGAGGAGGTGATGAACAACGATGTGAAGCAAAGTGTGGAGGTGATGAAAAACTATGTGAGTCAAAGCACGAAGGTGAAAAACACCTATGTGCAAGAAAGTGAGGCAATGATGTATATCTATGTGAAGGAGTCATCGAGTGGTGGACCTAGACTAATGTGATGGACTAATGGACCAATAAGAATGTATAGGCCATGGGTGAACATGTGAGCTAGGAGTAGATTGTGATTTTGATTTGAGAGGTCTTGGGGACCTAGATGCTCTATTGAGTGCAATGGAAACCTTGAGATGAGGTTGTGGCCATGGTTTGGATGGTGGAACACCATTGATAGTAATGAATTGCCTATTGTGAATGAATTTGAGACACAAGTGATGCATGGAGATGATATCTTGAGCTTCATGGATCCGGGAAATGCCTAATTGCATGTCACATCCTTTAACTGAAGGTTCCATAAGAAAAGGCACAAGCATGTTGAGAGTATTGACTATAATCTGGAACCTTGACATAACCATATGATTTAGGATATGGATATGAACTTTGCGAGAGTGGATAGCCGATAGCGACAAGAAGTATAATAGAACATGCACTTATACAAAATGATGGATCAACTATGGTGTTATTGATAGCATGAGGCTCGATAGAAGCATTGATATGTAATTTTTCATAGGAGAATGTAGCGTGATAATCATAGTCATATAATGCAATGAACGGTGGAGATGTCTCAGTGTTGGGTAAGTGCAGCAAGTTGGTGGACAAAAAAGGGGCCATAAGTGGATGTTATATTGCAAAAAAAAGTGAAATCTCAACTTGTAGGGATTATTAGCAATACACGTACTCAAAATTAGAAAAAAATATATAAATATGAATCGTAGCATCTGGATTTAGTTTCTAAACTACTAAAAAAATTTAAAAATGCAGAAGTTTAGCTATATTAAACACTCAAAATTATATGACTTGGTTTTTTTTTTTTAAAAACCTATAAGATTGTAGTCTATTTGCCCGTGATTTGGATGACCAAATCTTGTTTTTTTCATTTGGTGAAAAGTTAGATGTCATTGTCTATCTTGGGATGGATTTTATTTTGTATTTTTTCGAACAATATTTTTTATGCTTTTTTCCGTGAAAGTGGTCTCGAAAAATTTAGAAAACAGAGCGCTTTCTGTTTGCCCACCATAACTATAAAAAAATAACAAAATCAAATATTTTTATTTTTTAACGTGTATAGAATTTCTCCACGCTTAGGATGGTATAAGTTTTATCACATTTTCATAAGCAAAACAAAATTTGTATTCTTAAACATAGACATGAACATTCGCGGGAAAAAAAGGTCTTAAATACCTATTGTTAGTAAAAATTATAAAATGATATTTATCTTATTCTATTCACTTTAAAATCAATATTTCTACAAAGTTAAAAGTCTCCCCCACGCGATGGAACCATTTTTGTGAAATGTTTTCGTTTTTCAAAATGGTTCAAGTCTGTAGAAAGAGAAAAATTGAAGTTTTTGACCTTTTACATGCCATAATGACCTCCCATAGCTTTGGTTGGGGAAAAAAGTATTTCCGAGCCTTAGGGTTGGACTTGATGATACAAATAGAACCATGATCGTGGTTTTAAACCATGATCATGTTTTTTGATAAAAACACCGTGATCGCGCTTTATAAACCACGATCACGGTTTATAAAGCATGATCGCGACTCTTAAATCTTATTTACACACATCCTAATGTTCAAATTACCATGTGATTTTCTTGTTTGACCTTACCGTATGAATTCTTGCACAATTTTGTCACTTTCTACATGTTTTTCTTATCATTGGAAGCAAAATATCATGGGAGACAAGAAATGAATTCATTAAGTAAAAACATTCCAAAAATTAGAGGAAACAGATTTCAAAATGTTGAGCGAATGCGGAATCTTTGTAAATCAAGAAGAGGTTCATCTTCAACCCCTACTATTGTAGGTAATGAGGAACGAGGTAATGTTTTTTCATCAATATTGAATTTGAATTAAATACTCATGATGAAGATGTTTTTATCGTCAATGTTGAAGAAGAATTAAATACTCGTGATGTAGCTGATATTGAAATTGAAGGAGACAATGAAAATGTGAATAAGGAAATTTAAGTTGAAACTGTAGACATTTTTTTTTACAAAAACACCTCCTAGGATTTTACGTAAGAAACCTAATTATTTTATTAAAATTGATGAAATTTTTTTGAAACCAATGTCTGAAAAACTTTCTAAACGGAAAATAGAAAGAAAAGCCATGAAATTTGGGATAATCATTTTGAAATTTTAAATGATTCCCAAAGATGTCGATTGTTAGTTAGTTTGATGAAATTGATTAAAATGATACCTACATTAAACATCTTAGGATTGATAATATCTAATATACGTGGTCAAACCTCTGCAACTTTTGAAAACCTTCATGATGCATATCACACTATTGGTGTCAAGAGACGCACTAGGAATAGTAATATTGTGCATCGTGTACTTGTTACTAGTGTTGTAAGTGAATCAATAAAAAAATAGCGTTTGATTACACAAACAAGTTGAATGTTGAAATTTAATCGAAAAACTCTAATGAAAGCAATTGAAAGATGTAATATCCTTCAATCACTCAATAACACCAATTTTTGGGCATTTTCTGCTAGAGCACCGTGTAAGGACAAAGATAAATTTGATGTTATAAGAGAAGTTTTTATTCAATTTTGGCATGATAACACTAGAGTTTCACCTAATACAAGAGATGTTGTAAAACGGAGAGTTGGTTCTACTAATCGCGAACCACATCCAAAACATTTCTTAGATATGACTCAAACTCAATTTTTTCATAAGTTTGAATAAGAGCATCTAGAAATTAAAATTAGTCAATATTTTTTTGAAATGTTGAAACCATTCTATGTGAAAATCAACCACGCTCGCACCACTTGTTGTAGGCAACATGTTGAATTTGCGATGCATTATGCTATTTTTTTACGTATTTGTTCTAATTTTCATTTGGAAACTATGTTATCAAAATGTGGTGTTCAATTTCCACCAATATCTTCCAGGGATTTCATACCTATGATATTTTGTGAAAGAGAAGCTGGAATTTTTTTTATAGTCAGGATTGTTTAGATGGAAGTTGTGGTACATACGATGGATTACCTAAATTGGAAAGTTACATCCATGAGACAATTGAAGGTGCAATAGGACA
Organism: Taxus wallichiana var. yunnanensis; assembly: GCA_018340775.1. Taxonomy (NCBI): domain Eukaryota; kingdom Viridiplantae; phylum Streptophyta; class Pinopsida; order Cupressales; family Taxaceae; genus Taxus; species Taxus wallichiana. Next base: position 169,459,728 of record CM031239.1, read on the forward strand.
TAATTTAGTTGATTTTGATAAATATGAAAGAAGGAAAATCTAAACAATGTATAGTTATAGAACATATGTCTATTTTATAATTGAAAGATGGAAAGGAGTCTAAACAATGTGAGATGTCTATTTTATAATTTAAGAAAATTTAAGGATGAAATTGATTTTGATAAATATCAAAATGAAAGGACACATTTCCTATTGGTATTATTGTTTCAAAGTGGTCAATTTTGTTGAAAAATGGAAGCAATATTCTAAACAAGTTATCATTTTTGTGCATGAGCATTTATACATTCTCCGACAGCATGAGATAATGATCAAAATTTATAAGAGAGTACCACTTTTATATCGTTGATGATCTTATCATACTGAATTTTTGCAAGGGTGTTTCTAGTTATTTGTGCATTCGATAAGGACATCCGCTTAAACAACTTATATATGGTCGAGCTTTAAGAAACGAATGTTTTATTATGAGCAGGATGCATGTCAATATGGGGGTGCAACATATTTGGAGTTTCACGAGGCCGGACATGGAAAAGGAGAGCTGTGTGGCATGTGTGATGAATAGTTCAAGAGAAAATATGAAATGGTGACACATTTCCTAGTGGAATGGTGTATTGTACATATTGTTTCAAGAAGTGGTCAATTTTTTTGTAGAGAATTACGACATTGACAACCAAAATGGAGGTTCAATTGCGCTAATATTACAACTCACATGGACAAGTTATCATTTTTTTGCATATAAGTATAAAATTTATACATTCTTCACAAGAATGGGGTGGATGGAAAATTTTTTAAGTAGAGTACCACTCCACTTGATCTTATCAACCTCCACAAGCATTCGACTTGCTTTGCAGATGAGTTCTTACTTTGATGAAATTTTGATTTTGGTGACACAAGGTTTTTGAAAAATTTGTATTGATTTATGTCCATGAAAATTTTAATATGTAATTTAAATTTGAGTTGAACTCTTTGTTTTATGTATGAGCAGGTTTCTGCAATATCATGAACAAGACAAAGGAACAAACTATTTCTTATGTATATATCGAGGAAAGAAAGAATTTGACTTCTCCTATTATAGATGGTGAATATATTGAGTATTTAAGAGTGGTAGTTATCGAACTTGGCTTCAATGGTATCCATTAAAAACTTCTTTGTTTGGGTGTTTCAAGACTTTGAGACACATAAGAAAATACTCTTATATTTGCATATAGTTCTAATGACAAATATTGAGTATATAGGCCTAATAACAAGATTGAGAAGGCCTAATAACAAGATTCTTTGGGATCATGAAGAAATATTGTCTATTATTCGAGTAGATCCGATCTCGATGGTTCATCTGAATGAATTTACTTGCTCACTTTAAGGCAGTGTTTAAATTTTTCAAATAATTTGTGTATTTTTTTATATATATAGCAATTTTGTATAATAAGTGTTTAAATTTGTGTATTTTGTATATATCTAGTATACATTATTTTTATTCAACTTAAAATTCATAGTCATTTTTGGTTAGACAACTTGTAAAATCTTGGACACTTTCACATCCCGATTTGAACATTGGAATGAATTTTTTAAGCTTGTCTCGATAGAAATTTTTATTTGAACCACGAATTTTTTAGTTCTAGAGTGTCCATTTTATTATTTGTGTATTTTGTATATATCATTTTGATTTAGCTTAAATTTATTTTACTAACACTTTTATGCAAAGTTAGTGGTGCTGAAAATATTCCACCTTCATGGACAAGTTAAAGTTAGGAGAAATTTATATTTTCAAAGCTAAGAGAATCTTTCATAAAATTTGTCAAGAACCTTTGAGTGTTATTAACAAGAATGAGGGGGTTGGATGGATGGTTTTTGTAGCCTCTAACTCCACTTAGAGAACCAAAAAACCTCCCATTGTTTACAAGACCATCCCTACGACGTGTTACTACATTGAGTTTGGTGGCATGACCAGGACTTTTTGTAAAATATTTGATTTGGTGATCTTACATGAGCTCAAACTACACTATTTTGGCATTTGCAAATTTGAGAGAATCGATCGGAGAGATGGAAAAAAATTGAGTGAGTTGATATTGAGAGGGTCCCTACATACGAGGTGTAGGAAACGAGACATCTCTAGGTGTCAAGTTCGAAGTCGACAAGTAACCGTAATTTGAAAAATTTTTTCGGTCTCGTGGCTCTTAAGGGACTATGTAATTTACGAAGTAGCCCTAAGCAACGCGTTGTCACGCACGCAAAATTATGCCTCCAGAATAGCAACTAGGACAGAATGTGAACAAACTATTTCTTATGTTCGGTGCCATCGACCAAAAAAAGAATTTGACTATTTCTCCTATTATAGATGGAGGTGAATATATTGAGATACCCTATAAGGTCCATATGTTGAGGTGTAGGTAGACATCTCTAGGTGCCGCAGAACTTGGAAGTTGAACACTTTTTTGGTACGACCATTACGCCCGAAAAGTAGCCTTTTGTTGGGTGTTTGAAAGACTTTAGCAGACACATTTTGGCGTAGAAAATGACCCATATTTGCATATAGTTCTAATGACAAATCAAAGGGCACTAAGATATATTCGACAATAGGGCAGAAAGCCTAATAACAAGATTCTTTGGATAGGTACACTAAGGTGTAGGATCTGAAGACGTCTCTAGGTGCCATTATTCACTCGCCGAAGTAGATCCGAGATAAGGGATTACCCGAATGAAGTTAACACCAAAATGATGTCTTCTAGTGTTTAAACTTCAACTTGAGATAATTTGTGTATTTTTATATTAAACTTCATGTAAAAGCCAGTGTTTAAATTTGGTTCCATGACCCATTATTTATAATATAGCATTTTGATAATAAGTGTTTAAACTTTGTGTAAATGTATATATCTCAGTATACATTATTTTTATTCAACTTAAAAAAACCGAGACTAGATTCAGGGTTTTACGCGAGGTTAGATGACAACAGCATCTCTAGGTGTCACGAGTCTGCGATTAGTCAAAAAGTTGACACTTTTTGGTCTCGTGGCTCTAATGGTGAACAACGCGTTGTTTGGAACAATTTGGCATTCACTTGACAGCTTGGAATAGCGATATATGCAAAAATAGCATTTGCCATTTGACCATGTTGGCTTAAACCGCACTTTGTAAAATATAGTTCAAAAGAGATTGGAGAAATAAAAAGTTCATATATTTTATAGGGCTTAAATCTCGACAAGATGTCTTAGGTGCCACTATTTCGAAGTTAAACGCGTATTCAAACTAGTAAATGGCAACGATTTTCGCACTTAAATTTATTTTACTACTTGGACATCTTTTACTTGGTGAGTTACCGCTTTGTGATGCATTTAGAAAAGGGTCCACCTTCATGTGGTTATAATTGCTAGACGAAAGAAATTTAGATTCGAAAGCTAAGACATCTCTCAGGTACCACGGAGTCTAATTAGTCAAGTCGAAGTTGAACATTTTTTTGATCTCAAGGCTCTTAAGGGACTACGCCCGAATGAAGTAGCCTAGAAGCAACAACATTGTCACACACCAAAATGATGCCTCCCTAGCATTCACCGGCCACTGGATGTTGCAGATCTGTTTGATGCCACAACCCATTGTTTGCAAAATATAGCATTTGATAGCCTTACACTAGGCTCAAACTGCACTATTTCGTGAGTATTCAAACAATAGGGCATCGAGAGCACCAATTGGAGAAGGAAAAAACTAAGACAAGATATTATATAGGGTCCCTACATCGAGATGTAGGATCCAACAAGACATATCTAGGTGTAACGGAGTCCAAGTAGTCACCCGTCGAAGTTGAACAATTTTTGGTCTCGTGGCTTTAAGGGACTACACCCGAACGAAGTAGCCCTAAGCAACAACATTGTCATGCACCAAAATGGTGCCTCCTCTAGCATTCACCTAGCCACCCGGACAATTTTGGCGCAATCGGTTTGGTTTCACGACCCACCGTTTGCAAAATATAGTGTTTGATAGCCTTACACTGGCTCAAACTACATTATTTCACGTATTTGCAAACAATAGGGCATCGAGAGCACAGATTAGAGACAGAAAAAAATAGAGACATGATATTATATATGGTCCCTATGCTGAGGTTTAGGATCTAACGAGATGTCTCTAGGTGCCACAGAGTCCGAGTAGTCACTCGTCGAAGTTGAAAGGTTTTTTTGGTCTCAGGGCTCTTAAGCGACTATGCCCGAACGAAGTAGCCTAGAAGCAATGACATTTTCGTGCACCAAAATGATGCCTCCTCTAGAATTCACCTAGCCACCCAGACGTGTTGGTGTTGTCAATTTGGTGCCATGACCCACTATTTGCAAAATATAGCGTTTGATAGCCTTACATTGGCTCAAACTACACTATTTCACGCGTATTCAAACAATAGGGCAACGAGAGCACCGATTGGAGACAGAAAAAACCAAGACAAACTATTGTAGAGGGTCATTATGCCAAGGTATAGGATCTGACAAGACATCTCTAGGTGCCACGGAGTTCGATTAGTCACCCGTCGAAGTTGAACAATTTTTTGATCTCAAGGCTCTTAAGGGACTACGCCCAAACGAAGTAAAGATGAAGCAATGACATTTTCACGTACCAAAATGACACCTTCTATAGCATTCACCTAGCCACCCAGACATGTTGGTGCAATCGGTTCGGTGCCATGACCCACTGTTTACAAATTATAGTGTTTCGCTGACCTTACACTCGGCTCAAACCGCACTATTTCACGTGTATTCAAATAGTAGGGTAACGAGAGCACCGATTGGAGCAGAAAAAACTGATACAATATATTTTATAGGGTCCCTACGTCGAGGTTTAGGATTTGATGAGATGTCTCTAGGTTCCACGGAGTCCGATTAGTCACCCGTCGAAGTTGAAATTTTTTTGGTCTCATGGCTCTTAAGGGACTATGCCCGAACGAAATAGCCCTAAGCAACAACGTTGTTGCCAACCAAAAAGATGCCTCCTCTAGCGTTCACCTAACCAACCAAATGTGTTGGTGTATTTGTTTTAGTGCCATGACGTCCTAAGGCACGATTTTGCACTACTCGCCTCTGTTCATTTCCTGGACTCGCCTAAAAAAGGTAGTTTGTAAACAATTATGCCACAAAGGCTCAAGGAATGCCAGGAAGGCTCGGATCGGGTGGTCTGACTCCAAACCGGGCCTCCCTAGATCCCTCCATAGCACCCAAAGGCATATACCCCAATCAAATGCGTTGGCAGTGATAGTTTGTTGGACCACGACCTCCCGGGGCATGACTTCTCATGTTACTCGGCTCACATCAATGAGATTGCAACAAGGTTAACACATTACCATGTAAATACTCTAATGATTGTTAAATGATCTCTTTTTAAAGCATGTTAATACACAATAGAGTCTTAAGAATATTTTTTGCATATCTTGTGCCAACTAAGTTCTACAATGTTTCTGTATTTTTTACAAGCGAATTCAAATTAGGACCTTATTGTTACACACATCAATAACAAGTTTAATTTGGACTAATACTTAACAAATAAATTTTAAGTACACTAAAAACATATAAAATGACTTGTAATAAATCCCTCAAGACCATTTTTAATTGTGTACATTTTTTCCCACTTTGGAGTGTGTTAACCACGTGCTTAAAATAAGAAAATTGATATAAGTCCACACTTGAATCTCTTGAAAAAAAATTATCTTGCACCCAAGAACCTTCAAAACCATTATATAACATAACATCATATATCATATATCATATATCATATATCATATATCATTTAACAATAACATTTAACAGATCATATATCATATATATCATATCCATAATGGTCACATAATCGAGGCCATCAAATCAAATCAAACATATAGAACTAATATGGTTATGAAAACATACATAGAAGGATATCATGTGCAATGAAATCAAATAAAACATAGAAGTAATATCGTTATGAAAACCAACATGGATATAATGTATCAAACTAAGTGTGTTGGACATGTCTCTGAAAATATAAGTTCATAACATGTATCGAACTAAGTGTGTCATACATATAGGACCACATGCGGTCACATAAGGCTATATACATGGACTATATGAAGAATCATGAACTAGGACCAGATGGCATATATATATATATATATATATATGTGTGTGTGTGTGTGTGTGTGTGTGTGTGTGTGTGTGTGTGTGTGTGTGTCCTATGAATCTAATCACGAAACATCTTCCCTCTCTTCGCCCTGCTAGAAGAAGCACGTCCACAACTTGGGGATATAGTGGAGGGAGATGCCACTACGAATTTTATCTGTGTGGTCCTAGGCGTCTCTAAGAAGTCATGTAACCTAGCCTACACATTCATAAAAATAAGTTTTTAACACCCAAATTTTTAAAATACATTCAAATTTTAGAAACTTAGAATTTAGTTAATGCATGTGAAATCTTACCGCAATCTCATGATCCCTATCAATTTATCGTCAACACGTCGCAGGGTCAACGATAGACTCATGAGGGGTAAGCTACATACAAATAAATAGTTCAAATTAAATATTTCATGTACAAAATTTGATATTGTAGATTTAAGTAATAAGAAAAAATTCTCCAAAATTTAACAAATTTGAAAATTGTACCTCAGTTAGTGGATCTGCAGATGCTATGGCAATATCTACAAGCAGCCTCCACAGTCTGCATATATGGAGGAGTCTTTCAGCAGTCATAAGCTATACAAAAAACATGTACAGATCAATATTAATCTACATGACTGCCACATAATAGACCCAAAGCATAATCGACACATAACAAACCAATACATATTAATTTGCTAATAGAAATGAACCAAGGAATCTAGGTTTAATGATCTTCTAGGGAAGCTTCGATGTTACTCAAGTCTCCAAAATTCCTACAAGAGTAGATACACAATTGAACTTCCACAATTAAAAATAAAGTGTAAAGAGAAACTAACCTACGTAAAAGTCACGTGAGGCGTGCCAATAGCCTCAGTGCCCAGGACAGCAGATGATGACCCGCCAGGCTCCTGCGTATAAAATACAAACATATTAATATGCACATGTACACGTGAAACATTATAATAATAAAAATGCAATCAAATGAAATTTGAAATGTAAGTACAACTTGAAACTTACGTCTATAACACGCCTAACTGTAGCAGAACAGTAGCTAGCATGTCGACACCGGATGTGTCATTCACTAGCTCTTGTTGTTTAAAATAAATTTAAAAAATTAGTTTTTACATGTATGTACATGATGTAATCAAATACATATATATTAAAATCTCAAATGAATTAAACTATTGTATATATATATATATATATATATATATATTAAATATTTATTTGACATTTACCTATGAAACACCAAGATCATTTGTACCAGTTCCAAAAACATTTGCCATCATCTCGAGAGAGAAAATAAATCATGTGATCTAGCAAATAATATCTCGCCCCTAGTGCATACCGCACCAAATGATCCACAAGTGGTGTGGTGCACTAGAACTGACACCTCCACCAACATCACCAGATGTAATCTGGTCACTATGTTGGGTCGAGTGTTAGTGATCTCCCTTAATGCATGTAGTGTGTCAATCTCCACAACCTCTTTCACTGTAGGAGGGATAACTAAAGGCAGTGGGGGTTTTGAGGCATGGGGGTCCTTGGTTGACCAACGCATGCACCAGGTATACTCTGTGCAAAGCCACCTCCTCGCCCATAAAACTCATAAAATTCAAAATAATTTGGGACCTCATTAAGCACAAACTCGCAATATAATTTCTTCAAAAAATAGAGAGGAACCTCATTGTTGTTGCATGGTGGATAATCAAAAACCATCCACCATCGGTCCAAAAAAAATTCTTGATTTGGTCATCATGGCACCAATGGATTGGGAACCATTTGCAAGTAGGTATGGGGGCATTGGTTCTCGGGTTAGTAAATAATGCAAAAATGCGGTCTTTTACAATTTTTTGTCTTTTACGACTACATGGGATAATTTATCCGCATACCACCGCCTACAATCACCTCTAAAGGTATTCCATCTATCTATTTGGTTGGTTTCGGATTCAACTTCACCAATCAATGTTTGTAATGTGTTGGCTAAAGTCATGTGGGATGGATTTGTGGCATGATTTCGTCTTATAGTCTGAATAAGGTTCTTAGTGGCAATTTTATTTTGTTAGATTCTTCCAACGATATCAGCTTGTATTCCTATTGGTTCCGTGGGGATGTAAGGAGCCACGAGGATACGGAGATCTACGTTTGGAGGAGGTTTGAGGAGTTTTTAGAGGGTTTTGAGGAATATTTGGATGGTTTGCAGGATTACGAGCTTGCCGAGTAATTGAAAAAACAAAAAAATTGTATATATAAACAAAAACTTGAAAACCCATGAAAATCACAAAAAAACCTAAAATGCAAGAAATTTGATCAAAATCGAGGGCTTACCTCTTCGTCTTGGTAGAATTATTGAAAATTTCGTGATCCAGAAGTCCGAGGAGCATTTTTAAGGGGTATTCAAAGCTCGAGTGCCAAAGGTCTAGGAGAAATCGTGGTTCGCAGGGGAAAATGAGGAGTCATGGGTCTATTTTCTTTGTCTCAGATGACTGCGATCACGGTTTTAGGTTGAAATCACCAAACCTATGAAAATAATTCCATGGTCGCGGTTTAAAAACTCAATCGCGTTATACAAACCACGATCACGATATGTAAATTTTGGGTTTTTATTTCCACTTAATTGTCCACTAACTTGCTGCACTTACCCTATGAAAAACTATAAAATAAAGAGCCCCAATGTAGGAAGAGGCACTGTGTGATATGTATGATTGGTTGAAGATTCAACCACTTTTTGTCATGTTTAGGAAGTGATTTGTTGAAATATTGAGCTTATGATTGGCATTGACTAGTGCGAAGTCGTGGGCTTTGGAGGCTCGATTGCATTATTATCGATAAGATCTTGAATAAGATTTCAAAGTTTGGAACATCGATCTATAAAATGCCTAATTCACTTATGATAATCACATTTGAGATTTTCTTTGTAATTGCAACCTTTAAGATGAGATGGGTCCAAATTGAGCGGAGGAGGAAGCGTAATAAGGTTGCTCTCAACAAGTTACGGCAATATAAGATGCAAAGCAATAGGAAGCTTAGTAAATTTACGCTTAGGTGATTGTCATTAAAGCTCTTTAGTATTAGATACAACATTAACAAAGTGGTTTTAGCTTCCATAGGTTTTGTAGATGGTTTGAAAGGTAATTTTCTTTGAAAATGCATTGAAGATGAAGCCTTCTCATGATATTTAAGCTTGCATATATATAAGAGCTTAGTTTCGTGCATCTTAAGAGTATGACACAAATGATTGAATGATGGAGATGTCTCAAAGACAACAATCTCTTGGAGAGGTAATAATAGACTTAGGACAAATAGATCTTGAAGCTCAGATTCCACAAGTACATTAGACATCTTAGCTAAGTTGTTCTTATATTACAAGACATAATCTGCTAGATGTTCATTAGATCCTTGTTTGAGTTGCGCAATTTGAGCATAGGATATCTTAGAGATGATATTATTAGAGAAGTGAGTGAGAAAAGCATCGATTAAATGTTACCGAGTGGACAGGTAGATCATACAACCAACGCATTGCATAATCATGAAAGCTGCATGAGGAAAGAGCTTTGCTAATAAAGTGTGTTCATCCGCATAATCTAGACATGCTACATGAAATTCTTAGAGATGCTCTCGAGAGTTGTCATGGCCTTTGAAAATGGGCAACTTATAGATTACAAAATTTGAAGGAAACTCGGTAGGTGGAGATGGTGGGTAAAAGGAGGATGGAGAAACAAAGTGGAATCGAGAGATGGAGATGTATACAAAGTGTCCAATTGGAGTTGATGAATTTGAGTTTGTGAATCCTAATATAAAGAATTGAGATCAGTTGTATTCAAATAAGTTCCGAGGTTGTGCGGGGAGAAGCATGAGGTTGAATGATGGGAGAGGTAGTAGTGGGAATGGAAGTAGGAATATAAAGGGGTTGAATGGAGGACATGGCGGCGAGGAAGAACCAACAAGAGGTGTTAAAGCAACATCACGAGAGTTTTTAGCAAAGCAATCAATGCATGAAGAATATGCGGAATATGAGTAGGATTATCACGCAAAGCTTGCCAAAATTAGTGTACTTATCTAATTGTTCTTCATCATAGGAGTGTTCACTATGACATTTTTTGATTTCATGAAGAGGAAAATTTTGAGAGTTGGCAAAAGGATTTTTCAGTTCCTAAACCATTGATTTAGAAACCCTACGAGAAGATGGAAGAAGCTTGAGATGCTCAAAAGAAACAAAACGACCACTACAAGTGATGTGCATAAGAAGAAAACCCTAGAAAGAAGGTTGGAATCGAATGACAGGTTCATCAAATGATTAAGCGAATATTGAAATAAATATATGTTAATCTAAATATGTACAAGCAATAATGATATAAACAATTAAGTATAGATTTGACCCAAACAAGTAAGATAATAAAATATGAAACCCAGTTGCAAATGAGGAGATATAAGGACTCAGTTGATTCGAAAATAATCTGGACTATGCCGAACTAAAGAATTGATGAATAGGAGGAGGAAATTGTTATACTGAAGCCCAAAAAAATGCAAAAATGTCAGAATAAGTTGGACTGGGGCGCCTAGGGCGTTGCAGAACTCCTTTGGGCACTTGTGATCGCTTAAAACCTCTAAAAATCAGTGGCAGTTTCACAGGGTCGCGAGATGTTCGCTAATGTTCACATTTGATCGCCTGTATGTCGCTGCACTTTGCTATTATTCTCCTAAAACCTGCGATAAGAAAGACCACTTGTAAAACCTCAAAATACATCAAATCCTAAAAATAAAGATGTAAAATGGGAGGTCAATCTGTCCTCGGTTGTCAACAAAGTGAACTTATAACTAAGTGTTGCACTACATTGTAGACCCCATGTAGTTCTATGTGTGTGTGTGTGAATAAATCGTGCCCTAGGTGGCTCTTGTGCGAGTCACACTTGATAGCAAACAAGTAGCTAGATGTAAGAGATGTAGATAGATTTATGCATGGAAAACGAACTTCCCCTCCTATGAAGTGTATGTAGAATAATGTAGTCCCTTGCCCTTGTGTGGATGCTAGATGGATGCTTGAATGCTCTTGTAAATGCCTTTGGATGCAACCTTAGGTGGAGATAGTAAATTTTAGTGCTTATTCCTTTATTATTGCCACATAGCTTTATATTTATATGATTCCTTTTCTCCAATTTCGTAATTAACCACTAAAAGGTCGACTAGTAAAAAGCAAGATGCCCAAATGGATAAAAGAGACCCAAAAGATGTGAGCAAAGTACAAAGAGGTCGGGGTGCCAGAGGGGAAGGGAGCACCTTGGCGCGGGTATCTGGTCAAGGCGTTGGTGTCCAGAGTTAGAAATTTTGAAGTATGAAAAGACAGATTGGGAAAGAAGGTGTGTAAGACCAAGAAGACAAATAGAAAGAAAGCAAAGAGGCCAAAGACAATGATCAATTAGTATTTTTCTTGCTTAGGAATCATATGAATAGTAAGATGTGATCATGACTAAATAAATACCCAAAGTGCATGATTTAGTGTCGAAAACTTCTTTAAATGCTCATAACTTTTAATCCATGTCTCCAAATAAGACAAAAATTATATCGTTGGAAAGGTCTTGAAGAGTACTACATGTTAAAATTAGTTTTGGGTCACGAAAAATTATTTTATTGGGCTAAAAATGTAAAATACTCATGGATGTTTTCGGGTATGGGTTCTTCAAAAGCCTTTGGTGCCCATGCCGAGCTCGCACACTTTAATGCTAAGTGGTCCTTGGTGGTTGTAGAAGTGGGTGATCTTATTGATTTTAGATTTCCTCTCCCCCTCCTCCTTCTATATATGTAACTCATTTTCATTGTAAAAGCATCCTCTCCGAATGCAAGGTTATATTGCCCTTTTGAGTGGCCAAGTATTCTGAGATGTAGACTTCTATGTTGTTTTTATGCAATGCACTCAATGCCTTCTCCATTATTGTAACAGATTGTGCATAATCTAATCAATGATATTTGGTTATTGTGGTGGTTAGTGTGGCTCTCCTTATGCCCCTTAATTTATGTTATTGTATTCTTACCTTTCTTTTCTTTTATGGCATGTTGTGTGTGAGTTATATTTGCATGAATTCCATCCTTTGTGTCACTTATGCAGAGAATCGAGTTTGGAAAAATTACATAGTTGAATGTGGCTTGTTTTTGCCCTCTTAGCTTAGTATTTTTCCCTCTCATTCTTCACCTCAGGGAGAGAATCCAATTTCAGTTTGGTGCATCACCTTATCTTTTATTCATTATTTCACGTTTCTAAAGCCTGGTTCCTTAAAAATCTTAGATTATAATTAGTTAGTAACATGGAAAAATTTAGTGGAAAATATTCGTTAATTCACAAATATTCCAGTTTTAAAAATTTGAAATTGGTGAATTTTTAGGGTAGGAATTAGGACCATGTCACCAAATTTTTCTGGATACAAGTTAATTTTATGGGTCAATGTCATTCCCGCGAAATAGAAAATCGTGATATTCGCCTTTATGGTGCTGGTCAAGAGCATTTTCTTATGTTATCGACTGACAATATAATATATGATGTCATCTTGTAGCATAAAACATGGTACCGACCTACAACATATTGTATGCTACCTCTCAGTAGCATACAAAAAGCTACCGACCGATAGCATTTTAAAAGAGTATGGGATTTTTGCTTACACCATATTTTTGGAGGACATATTTCTCATTGAGACGATCATTTTAACTGCTAGCATAAAAAAAGTTCAAAAAAATCCATACAAAATTAGCGAAAGATGTATTTTTTCACAAAAATCACTTTTTTGAATTTTTTTCTTTGCGCCATATTTTGTGAGGCCATATTTCTTGTCCAGGTGGTCATTTTAACTGTTATTGTCAAAAATGGTTTTTCCAAAAATTACATATGTTTTTGGATGACATCACATACTATCCGCCTATTAACATAATATATGTTGTTGGCCTGCAGAGTAGCATAAAAATGTTACTGCATAACAACATATTTTACTTCAAACGTGTTTTTTCATATTCGCCATCATTGAGAAAGACAATTTTTACATATTCACCAAATAATTCTAAGGTTTTTTAGGGACCCTTAATTTTTTCTCTAGTTAGCAATAGAGTATAGAGTTGGTTAGATTAGTTGTAGTGAACTAGAATGAAAGGAACTAACCTTTTCACGGAGATTGACCTTGGATGAGCCATTGTCCCACACTTTGAAAGTCTTTTTATATTTCATTGAGGTGTTGAGCTTAGCTTCAACAAAGAGTGCAAGTTCAAGTGACAACAGATGCAAGCATACAATTGTAAAAAGGAAATCACAATCTATATAGTTAAATTTCAAATTTTCACCCTTCGAGACCTTGTGGGATCAAAGAGAGGGTCATATCTCACTTCCATTTCCAAGTTGACCTTATATGTAAATTGGAAAAAATACGGTCTAAATGCATATTCATAGGCCACTTAATTGAATGCGGTGGTATATATGCATATTATGGGTGATATATCCTCTTATTCTAGAAGGATACAATTATATATAATATATATCAATGACAAACTCCGCCCTATATGTGAGTTACATTGACATAATACACAATGACCATAGTGTTCAAGAAAATCCCTATTGACATGGTGTAATGAAATTAATTCTCGACAACATTACATATAAAAGGAATTAAAAAGACAATCATGATTTTTAACATAGTCTCCCAACATAGTTCTCTCTCAAAATATTAAATTAATGAATCAAGGAATCAATCATGATGAAAGTCTACAATAATATGAAAGAATCAATATGTGTAAAGGCAAATTTTAAATTATAAACAATAGATTTGAAAATTGGCCTATAATTTTTTATTGTACCATGCATCCTTCGAATTTAAGAGAAGTATTACTTGATACAAAATCAAGTGATACTTCTAATAAATCCAAGAAAACAATTCAATATATATATAAACAAAATAATGAGTCAACATCCAATCAAAATGGAATACATGGACTAAGGTGGAGGGTCTTTTTAATCAAAGGCTGAAAATAATTTTGAGATGATTTTATGGCTACAATTAGTTGATTTGATATTCACATATGCTTTTTTACTTTATGTTCACCTTTTTTAGTTTTGTTAATGGAGAAATTTGAATCTTGACAAGATTATATAGTTTTATTGTGATGATATGCATTTACATTTGGATATGGCAAAGTTAGAATATAGATAAAAACATTAAATAGTAAAATATAATAAAATATTAACTTGATATGATAGATTTATAATTGAGGTCAAACATAACTTTTAATTGATATGATATACTTTTACTTTGAACATGAGAACCCATTTTATAATAAACAAAGTACTCACTTTGAGATATCGACCCAATCCACCAATAATTTATGTTCAAATTTTTTAACTTCATTCAACCAACTATTAAATATTTCCAACACAAAATGCTATTGGGACTTAGCGATGACTACCATCCACTCAATATGCACCACTAGGGTGCATCGTAGCCGTCTGTTTAAAACATGGACGGCTGCAATACACCATAATGGTGCATTTTGAGTGGAGGGTAGTCAATTGCCTAAATGGCCCTTCTCCCTAAGTGCATTAATTAATTAATTATTCAACAAACATCATTCATTAATTAATTAAGTATTTAATAAACATCTACTGATCGATCAATTATTCGATTTCATCTATCAAAATCAACCGCACGTGATCAACTTTATAAAGAAATAGTTTTACCTTAAATTGTGGATGGTGCAAAATTAATTGCCTACTTAAGTATTTCAATTTGGTGTAGGATATTTTGGAAGTGTGAACTAAATAGTTTTACTCGGTAAAAGAAGTGTCGTGTAACATGCAGCCATATCGGGAAAGGTAAAATAAAAATAACACAGCAGACAGTGCCGGCACCGCCACGCTCCTCTCTCCAGTCTCACTCTCCACCAAAGAACCAGGGAAAACTTGGATCGACTTTATAATATAAGTTGAAAACTGTGTTCCGAGCAATTTAGAGGGATATGGAGGGGCATCCGATGCTTCGAGGAAAACGAAGAAAAGAATGGGAAAACCATGGATTCTCCACCGCTCAAATCAAATGTTTGGCCGTAATATGCGACACCTTCGTTCCCATGCTCTCTGAGGGAGAGAAAGAGGGCGACTCCTTTTATCTCCTCTCTGGCTCGCAGAATGGACTTCCCGACCAGGTAAGTATTTCATCAATTAACATGCACTGCAATTATTTTTGATTCAGCAATTATAACGAAACAAATTTGCAGGTGGCGCACATGATGAGGTGGCGGGTGAAAGCGGCGGGCGTCTTGGTGGCGAAATGTGTTCTGTGGCTTTTGAGCACGCGGCTGGGCACGTGGATCCTCTGCGGCTCCGCCTGTTTTACCCCGCGGTTCCCTTACTTGCAAAGCTTTGAACAGATTCCACGGCTGAAGAGGGAGCGTATTATGGTGGATTGGTCGCAGGGAAAGAGGTTCGCCTTTCTCAAATTTGTCTTCAAGCTTTTTAAGATCTGCTGCTTATTCGCTTTCTACTCCTCGGTAAGTTAAATCTTTATCATAGTCTTTTCATGACCTAAAATATTTTAAACTTTGATGATAAAAATATGGTTCGGTTTTTCAGGCGGACGAGAATGGTGAGAATCCGGCGTGGAAATCCATCGGTTATTGCCCACCCGATCGGAAGGGACCCGTGACGAAGAGCGGTAGGCCTCTGGATAATGGAGTGATTGACTTGAGCGGGGAGCCGGACCAGGATTTGGCTGCTCTGTTTAAAGGCAGGGGTTTTACGGTGGGAGGAGGAGGAGGAGGAGGAGGGGGAATTGGCGGGTGGAATGCGATGCGGTGGTGGTGGGATCAGGATCGGGAGGAGGAGTGGCGGCGGCAACACTGGCGCAGGCGGGATATCGAGTGATCGTGGTGGAGAAAGGCAATTACTACGCGAGGCAGGATTTGACGCTTCTGGAAGGTCCCTCATTGGAGCGAATGTACGACTCCGGAGGCCTTCTCTCCACCAACGACGCCAGGATCCTCATCATGGCGGGTTCTACGGTGGGAGGCGGATCCGCCATTAATTGGTCCGCCTGCATCCCCACACCTCCCCACATACTCGCCAACTGGGCGCAACAATACCAGTTGCCCCTCTTCGCCACCGACCACTACCAAAACGCAATGAAGGCCGTATGGCACCGCCTCGGCGTGCACGACCGCTGCTCCAACCACAGCTTCCAAAATTCCATTTTGAGGGACGGCTGCACCAAATTGGGGTTCACCGTGCACAGCGTCCCTCGCAATTCTACGGAAGACCATTTCTGCGGATCTTGCTGTTATGGCTGCCCTAGCGGCGACAAGAAAGGAACGGACGAGACATGGCTCGTGGACGCTGTAAATGCGGGCGCCGTAATCTTAACGGGATGCAAAGCGGAGAAGGTGTCTATCGGAAAAAACAAAAGAGCCGCGGGTGTAGTGGCGACTGCTGTGGGCGGGGGTTGGAGTCGTCGGATTTTTGTGCAGGCCAAGGTAACCGTGGTGGCATGCGGAGCTCTTCACACGCCTCCGTTGCTGCGCAGGAGCGGGCTGCGGAACCCTAACATTGGTAGGAATCTTCATCTCCATCCGGTACAGATGGCGTGGGGTTACTTCCCAGAGGGAAAGGGAGAACAGCATGGTAAATCCTACGAGGGAGGGATTATAACGGCCATGTGTAAGGAGGAAGGCAGCATAAACCAGACCCCGGCGATAGGGCCTGGATCGTTTGCGGCCATGATGCCGTGGACTTCGGGATCGGATATGAAAGAGCGAATGCTAAGATTTAGTCGGACGGCGCATGTTTTCGCACTGGTTCGCGACCAAGGCAGCGGCAGTGTGATGGCGGAGAAGGAGATTGAGTACCGGATTGGTGAAACCGACAAGGAGAAGCTGAGGGAGGGGCTTGGCAGGGCCGTGAGGATCCTCGTCGCCGCGGGCGCTGTGGAGGTCGGCACGCATCGCAGCGATGGGCTTCGCTTTGTTGCAGAGGGCGCCTCCCAGGCTGAGATTGACGAGTTCGTGAAGACGGTGAGCAAGAGTAAGAGCACAAGTTTATGGTCTCCTGTGTGTTCGGCACACCAGATGGGGAGCTGTCGAATGGGCAAAGATGAAGATTCAGGCGGTGTCGACTGGAAAGGACAGAGTTGGGAAGTGGGAGGATTGTTTGTGTGTGATGGCAGCGTCCTGCCCACTGCACTGGGTGTCAATCCCATGTTCACTATTCAGTCTGTTGCACTCTGTACGTCCAAACATATTCTACAATTCTTGGACAAATATTCTCCCTCTTGAATATTTGTCTAACTGCTTCCAGGCTAGGTATCTTTGTTCAACTCTAATTTCCAATTTTTAGTTGAACTCTTCTTTCTAACGAAACTTTTGATTAAAATTTATTATTTATAAATTGTTGTGTGATTAACTAGTGATAAATTAGATTGAGTATATAATTTTTTTCTACTGTTGATCGACTATATAATTTTTTTCAGATCTTTTGTATAACGGATAGAACCAATGGATTGGGTAATTATATCGGGTTGTTTTTTTGTTTTTTATTTGAACTCTTCTAACAAACAAAAATTGATTAAAATTTTTTTTTATATATTATTGTGTGATTAAATAGTGATAAATTGGATTTTCCCTTCATATCTATATGTTTTGTGTTGATTCCAATATATAAAAAATATTTAATTTTTTTGTATAAAAGATAAAATTAATGGGTTAGGTTATTATATTGGGTTGATTTTTGTTTTTCTTTTTTTTTTTATTGGGTGAATTAGAGGTATATTATTACTAATAATAAAATAGTACAACTATTTACAAAAAAATGTCATTATAGAAGCATGTCATATAAAGTCTAAATCAGTTTGTACGCATTGGAAACAAAAAGAACGAGCTTGTAGGCAATCCATAAATTACAAAATCACATTATAAAATAAGAAAACAAGAATTGGGAAATAACCACGAAGAGAGGAGGATGAGGTTCTCTTTCGTCGGGCTTGCCCTACCTACCACTTAGAAGGACTTGCCCTTCCGGAATGGGCTCCCAAAAAGAGGCAAAGTGGCTTTAGAGTCTTCATTGTTTTCTTCTTGAATCATTATCTTAGCCTCTAAGTAATGAAATCCTCGAGGCTAATGGAGTGTACTTTCTATCTACAAGAGGTAGTAGTGAATTATGATGATGAGGTGGTGACAAGCCCCACCCCACATTGAGGTTGTGGAGGAGAGTGGCGGCGAGACCCATCCAGAGAGGCTACAAAATCGGTGATGAAAGCAGCTATGAGGTTGGCCTCTACCCCTCGTGAGTGAATTTGCATGGCAAGGGGTGGCAGGGGTCGAGCAATAGTGCAAGAGACGTTTCCCTAGTGATCCAACAAGGTCTAGAGGTGGCCCACCTCCACTACCACCTTCTGCACTTGCACTTGTATCTGTAGAAAAATATTAGACACAATCATCACTTTGTTAAAAGCTAAAAGATTTCACTCAACAATAGAATGATCAAATATAGTTGAATTTCTCTCTTTCCAAATGAAGAAAAGGATTTCCACTCTAAAAGCATGCTATGGGCGAAGTCCATGGGGATGCTCGTTAAACCCTTAATAAGATATGCTACCAATGGAAAGATTCGGGCCAAAAAGGCCGAGAAAATTCTTGAATCCAAAGCCTAAATGGTTTAAGTTTTTTGACAAAACCAAAATAGGTGCATAAGGGTTTTAATTTGCCCACAAGATGGGCAATGAGGATTCAAAACACTTAAATGAATGAGCCTATGACCAAGGGGTAAACCTTGATCAATAATACACTAGGTGAAATGCACTAGCTTGGGCTAAAGAATAGCCGACTAAATAGTAGGAAACTTACGCCACAACAAAAAAATTGAAGAAGGCATGGACCAATGAGAAATGAGCTTATCCACTAAGGGAAACTTGGGGGACAAGTCATAGCCCTTAGGGACTAGAGGAAACAACCCCAATCTTGTGCGATATTTCATTTGGTATATAGCTTCCATAATTACCTAAAATACATTCTTGGTCATTATTGGCTAATGAAAATTTCATCTTAGCTTATGGGCAAGACACGAGTCTTCTAAGTTATCGTTGTTAAATGTGTTGCACATTTTGAATACCTCGTGTGAAGAGCTTGAGGGCGTGCACCCATGGGACCTCTGCTAAGGGTACATTATGGAAGTTAATAACTAGTGACCACCACAACAAACGTGAATTGAAGGAAAGGCCTTTCTTGAACCCATCTCCATCCCATAGAAGTCATGGTTCGATTTTTTCTCCAAGCATTCCAAATGCTTTTGATAACGAAAGAGACTACCACTTTCATTGGGGGTTTGATATGATGAGCAAGTTCTAAAATCTAAACCCTTTCGGTGGCTTTTGGCCTTGCAGAGTGCCTTCGAAATGCCTCATGTCCCATAATGGCTCAAACAATCCATTTTGCATAGAGGGCATTGCCTTGTCACCCAATGTCTAGTAAACCGAGGCCACTAGACTCTTTGGATAGGTAATATAGTCAAGCAACTCTACAAAATCCTCTCTGTCAAGCTCCGAGCTAGCCCACAAAACATCTCTGAGCAATTTCTCAAGATTTTTGTAAGAAGCAGGAAGGGGCCCAATAGGAATAATAGTAAACATATGTGGTAGCAAGAAATTTAGATCAAATGTGGAACCTACCCGATAATGAGAGAGGTTTCGTGGTCCTGGCACAATGTTGTTTTCTCAACGCTATCCACCACATACTTCCAAAGTTGAGAGGGGATTGCTTGGAATGCAAACGGAGTGCCCAAAATACAAAATATTTCTCCTTATTGAATCCACTTCCATTGAAAATTATTTAATTGTGAAGGTGGAGGGAAAAACGGATTGTAAGTAGTATTGAGTTTTTTTCATTGTATACTTGAGCCAAAGGCAAGGAAAAAAACATCTAGATAATGCATAGCTGCTTGAACATTATTCTCATCTTCTAATAAGGTCATCAACAAAGTTCCCATTAACCAACTATGAGGGAGGCAATCTTAGAAGTGAGATACCTTTCACCAATCCTTGTTGAGTGGCATTGGCGAAGAGATAGGCAACGCATTCGATAGCTAAATCATACAAAGCATGCGCAAAAGGGAAATATTGTAGAATAGGTCTAAAAATCTCAAATTGCTAAGAGTTGATGTCATTGATAGAAAGATAAGTTGAAGCGTTAGTGAAAACATGACACAAAGAGGATAAAGGTAGGCCAAAGCCGAGTGATTTGAGTGTGGCCGGAATGAAGTGTCGTTCAATCCTATCATAAGAATTTTCAAAGTCGATTTTCACAAATAAGGCTTTCTAGTTGGACCGGTGAGCCCATCCCGTACCTTCCCAAATTGTAATAATATTATCCAAGATGTATCAACTTTGAATAGACCATGTTTGCTCGGACTAACAATTGCAAAGAAGGGTGATATATGTACAGAGCCAAGGCTTTGGCAATGATTTTGTTAGAGACATTAAGCAAGGTAATTGATCTCCAATTACAAATAAGCTCCAAATACCCCATCTTGGGAATAAGCTTGATGTGGCCCAAAGTTAGTAAATGATGCATGAGAATCTAAACATAAGATTAAACTTTTGTTATAAATCTTCATGAAGAGTCATTTTGGTGTTTAGGAAGGGTTGCCACTTAATGGGATCCTTTATGACCATGTAATAAGGTGACTACCCTCACCAATTGATGTAACTCATGTGGTTGGTTAGTTATCATCTTAGGCTAGGTAGTTAGGTCTTATAACTCCTCTATTTTGCTGCATAAGAGGGATATTTGAATAATAGGGAGATACGATTTCAAAACGATATATGTTAGTTAGTAGAAGGAGAAGATCTTGAAAGCTCAAAAAATTATGTGTTATATCTATCAAGAACTCATATATGTTAGGTTCTTGTAAATAGTCTTGGCAATTCTTGTAAATATGAATAAGGAAGAGTGATGATTGATTTTTCTTGAAATTATTCCAAGTATCCATGAATGTCTAATGATCCTATAACATGTTTTGAGCATAGTTCAATCGTGTATCAAAGTGGAAATGAAATAACATGAATCTTGTGTGGAGAATGTCTTTCTTAATGCCATGATAATTGTATAGGTGCAAAATGTTGGTGTGATTACAAAAGTATTTTACTTGTGCAGGTGTGAACAAGTATATGCAAGAGATTTCAAAAGTGAGGAACATCATATAAATGAAGGATCATGTAAGGAGTAAAGACATTGTAGGCTTAATGTAAGTTATATTTTGGATAATGTTCTTATTTGAAGCTTATGTAGACAATTTAAAGGAGTTGTGAAAGTAAAGATATTTGGAAGCACGTCTTGTACCATGTTTAAGGAGGTTAAATAGTGGACCTTAAGTGTACCATGACGCTCATGACAATATTTCAATAAAGAGAGGCCTAAAATCCTGTGACTCAAGAAGTACTGTCTTACCATAACTGGGAAAATGGTGTTTGGAGGGATTGAAATAAAGGTAAAATGCTCAATATTCTTGAGAGGCCTTAGAATATGTAGTTAGGACTGATGAGAACAAGTTTTAGGTATTTGAAAAGAGCTTCCAAATTAGTAAATAAAAGATAACTTAATTAGAGGCCTCTCGGAGTCCGAGACACCCTGTCTTAGGGTTTGCGAAGAAGAAATATGCATAATTCCAAATTTAACCAATGGAAATAGTTTAAACTTGGTGAGCAATTGGAACTAGGGTTACTTAAGGTATAGAAAAAGTTTGAGAAGTAAATTTTATGTTCAAGGGACAAGACTTGGAAAACATGGTCCTTTCCAATTTGCATGCAATGTGTGTGGTCTAAGACCATATTACCAATAAAACAATAAACCATAAAGTATTACATTATCCTTTTCAAAGTGGTGGTCACGACCAATATAACAATAATATGTAATCATCAAGTTTAATATTTTGTAAGCATATAGTCAATGAGCATTGTTAATAATTAACAATAAACACTTTAATCACCTCATGGTCCAAGACCATTTATAATATAAACATTAACCAATAATCCTTGTTTTGCCAATGGTCTATGACCATTTTAGTAAAATTTAAACATTTCAATTACCTTGCATATGGTCCATGACCATTGTTCTCAATGCCAAGGAGGTTCAACCTTATAATTAAAACATTTAAACAATATCGCCAAGTAATTACCTTGTAGAGTGGTCTATGACCAAGTTGGTAACAACAACCAATAAACAATTATTTTGCCAAGTGGTCGAAGACCAATCACACAACTTTCAAATTTAAACCTTTTTCAAACAATGTGGTCAACTTCCAAAATGCATTGTGGTCTAAGACCAAGTTAGGATAATATTAACAATAACCATTAATCAATTTATGATATTACCTTAAACAATGCAAAGTAACCTTAACCATGCAAACATCGTTAATTAGTGCAAATATCATTAACTACCGCAAACAATGGAGTCGAACCAATCGATCAACATACATCGATGCAAGCCGTAGAAGGTGATCATCAAACAAAACCAACAAATGTTAGAAGGTAAATGAATATATCGTTATGTATACATCTATATACATGTATGTATATGTTTTCACATATACATATATGTATATATTTGTATATATAACTATATATACCTACTTATCAATTAATGTTCATCATTAATTTAGTCATTCACAAACATTTACTATGACATAACCTTCAACTATGGGGTGTGACATACTTACTCTCTTAAAAATCATCGTCCCGATGATTTATTTTTACGTTATCAAACATATCAATCAAAAACAATCTAGACATCATTGTAAACAAAGTTCACATTTTCATAATAACTTGATTTTTTTAGAATTTTAGTCAATCATAATTCATAATTCTTGGTTGTAAACAACCTCAAAACAATAAATATTCTCAAACATTCAGCAATATAGCAACAATTTTCCATTAGAGTCAACATTATTATCAAGTATTATATAATATATTAATAACATATAGTCAAATAACAATTTTAATCATTAAAATAGATGAGGAAATTCTATTTTTATTTCACAAAATTCTCTTAAGTTGCAATATCTTCATAATATTGGTTCCATGGACCTTGTATTGTGCAATATCATCATTTGTGAGTTCCAACTTGCAAGTTTCCAACACTCTAATTGGTTCCACCACGACGATTCTCGGGTCCTGAACCTATAAAGAGTTCCAATTTATGACATGTGTTATATCTAAAACATATTTTTAAGCAATGAAATATGAAAAATATCATGCATTCTAGAAAATGTGAGAGGTAATGACAATCAGCATGCCACTGGACTTATAACTTTCAAAATTTCGAAAGGTCCCACATATCTAGGTGATAATTTGGCAGACTTGCCAAATGTAATTGAGCTCTTTTTGGGTTTTACCCTCAAGAAGACTATCTTCTTGCTCAAATTTCATGTCAACTCTTTTTAAATCTGTAACTTTTTTGCCTATCGCTTGTTTCCTTTAATCGCTCACAAACATGAACTTCACTTGCTTAATTTTCCCCGCAAGATCTCATGGTTTAAATAAGGTAATGAAGCTATAGTAGATAAGAGATGTTTGATTAAATTATCTATAGGAAAGACTTATAAGGATGATATCGGTGTGACATTATTCCAATGAATGCATATCATGTATTGTTAGGGATACCGTAATAATTTGAGAGTAAGGTAATTCATGATGGAGAGAATAATACCCATAACATCTATAAAGATGGAGTAAAGGTGGTTTTGTTTTGACTTAAAGAAGAAGAATAAAAATAAAGAGCATTTTTTCCAAAAAGGATTTTATCACGGAAATGAAAATGGCAAGTTTTTGTTATACACTAGTGGTAAAGAAAGAAGATACAAAGGTGTTACCCATACCAACATAAGCAAAAATGTACTAGAGGAATTTTTATATTTAATACCAAAAGAGTTACCATATGGATTACCACCAAAGAGGGATATTCAACATCACATTAAATTGATTACATGATCATCCCTAGTAAATCAAGCCACATATAGAATGAGTCCAACAATACATGAAAAATAGAATAGACAAGTATCAAAATTGGTGAGAAAGGGAGCTATTAGAGTAAGTATGAGCCCATGTGCAAATCCAACACTATTGATTCAAAAGAAGGATGGAATATGTAGGATGTGTAAATATATTAGATATATAAATAAAACTACCATCAAGTATAGGTTTCGTATGCCCTCCTAGATGACACGATGGGTGTGCAAGGAGGAGTTAAATTCTTTACAAAGATTGTTCTAAAGAGTGGTTACTAATGATCTAGATCCGATAAGGAGATGAATGTAATACACCATAAAATTGGATATGGTCTATCTAATTGGTTAGTAATTACATTTTTATTATCCAATGCACCCGATACATTTATGAGGATGATGAATTGAGTGTTGTGAGATTACATTGGTAAAAAAAATTGTAGTTTGTTTTGATGATATCTTGATATTTAGTCAAAGTAAAAAGGGACATTTATCAGATGTGAGAATGGTGTTAGAAGTGTTAATGAAAGAGAAGTTATAAGTCGAATTTGAAGGAGTGCAAGTTTATGCATAGAATATTTGTATTTTTGGGGTTTGCATTTTAAAAATATGGCACAACGATGCATTAAGGCAATGTAAACAAAATTATTGAATGGCCCATCCCAAGAAGTGTATTAGAGGTAAGAAATTTCCATGGGTTAACT
Organism: Taxus wallichiana var. yunnanensis; assembly: GCA_018340775.1. Lineage (NCBI taxonomy): Eukaryota > Viridiplantae > Streptophyta > Pinopsida > Cupressales > Taxaceae > Taxus > Taxus wallichiana. The sequence goes on from CM031239.1 coordinate 169,484,530, forward strand.
ACATTTAATATAATTTTTTATAAAAAAATAGTAGTATTGTGGAACCAATAACAAAATACATGAAAGGGAAAATGGTTGTATGGACAAGGGCAACAATCGAAAGCATCAAGTTATTAAAGAAGAAAGTGACAAATGCACCTATTTTGGCCTTACTTGATTTTAGAAAAATATTTGAGGTTGATTGTGATGCTTCACATGTGGGAATTGGTGTTGTTTAAGTCAAGAAGGAAGACCTATAATATATTATAGTGAGAATTTGAATGAGGTACGAAAAAAGTATTCTACTTATGATATTGAATTTTATGCCATTATACAAGCACTAAGGCATTACAAGCATTACTTGGTGCCAAAGGAGTTTATTTTTTTATAGATCACTAGGCATTAAAATTTGTGAATACACAAAAGAAGTTGAATAATAGGCATACAAAGTGGGTTTCATTCTTGTAAGGGTATACATTTGTCTTAAAGCATAAATAAGGGGAGGGGGAGGGAACAATGTAGACGACGTTTTAAGTAGATGTGTGGCCTTATTAACTACTATGGTAAGTGAAGTGGTTGGGTTTTATGCTATTAAAGAATGATATGATTATGATCCTAAATTTGGGAGAATTTTTGAGAAACGAAGGAGTCCAAAATTAGGTGAGATAGGTAATATTCATGATTATTATTTTGTGTAAGATGGTTATTTCTTTAAGGGAAAGTAGTTATGTATTCCTATTGGATCTATGAGGGATAATATTTTAAATAATTGCATAGTGGTAGTTTGTGTGGTCATTTTTGGAAAGGATAATACAATAAAATTAAAAGAGAAAAAGTATTTATGGAAAGAGATAAAAAGAGATGTGGTAAGGTATGGTTCAAGATGCAATATATGTCAAGTTTCTAATAGACATGCTTGAAACATTGGATTATACATACCATTTCCAATACCAATAGGACCATGGATAGATTTGTGAAATCATTTATTATTAAGATTACCTTTCAAACAAAGAGGTAATGATTGATTTTTTTTTTTTTTTATGGATAGAATTTTTAAGATGGTGCACTTTATTACATGTAACACAACAAGTGATGTCAAAAAGGATAAAAAATGTAAGGAAGTTAGGTTTTATGGTATTCTAAAGTCTATCACTTTAGATAGAGACACTATTGTTTTGAGCTACTTTTGGAGGACCTTATAAAAAATTTAGGCACTAAGTTATGATTCAATATTTCATATCATCTTCAAGTGGGTGGGAAAATAGAAGTTGTGAATAGGATTTTGGGGAATTTATTGAGATATATTGTTGGTGATAAGCCCAAACAATGGGATTCAACATTACCACATGCAGAATTTGCATACCATAGTTCAAGTGAATAGAAAATTATTTGTAATGGTGTTATGGAGTTGGTGTAAGTAACTACACATTTTAGAAGGGTGAGTGATGGTTCATAAACTTTTGCAGAACATAATCAATAATTGTAGGAAATAATAAGGAAAAAATTATAAGAAAGTAATGACAAATATAAGATGGGTACATATATCAATAGTTGATAGAACTGTTTGAAAAGGAGAATTGGTGATGGTTTATTTAAGGAAGGAGATATTTCCTAATGAACATTAAAAATATTAAGTATAAGAAGATTGGCCCTTGTAAAATTGTGAAGAAGATCAATGATAATAAATATAAGGTAAATATTCCACACAATTTTAGATTTATCTAGTATTTAAAGTTTCATATCCATATGCATTTCATGGGGATGATGATGTAGAGGAATAAAACGAATAATTGGACTAGAAGGATCAAATTTCAAGGAAGAAAAAGGAGAAGGTGACACATGTTCTTGACAATAAAATAATCAACATAAGGCAAGGTAGTTAAAATAAATATGTGGTACAATAGAAGGGTTTGAAGCAAGAGGTCAACACATGGATTTTAGAACGGGATCTAACGAAATTTGATATACATAAGCTACAATAATTCGATCACATGAACTTGCAAGAGGCATGAACAACTTGGATTTGATGGTCTTACTTGGGAGGCCTTAAATTTTGATTTAGGAACGAAAATGATTTTATTTTGTTTTGATGGAAAGATCTCACAATGATCTATGTTGTGGTAAGAATCACTAGACGTTTATGAAAGGTTATAACAATTTTTGAATGCTGAAATCAACCATCTAGGTCCTAAATCGGGTTTGAAGTTTTTTTAATGTTAAAAAATCAAAATATCGTATCTTTATAAACAAGAGTAAACTTGTGTTGAAACTCAAGTAATAACTTAAGTTAGGAACATACATAATGTGTGCAAGTTTTTAGAATCTAAAAAGATAGAATTAAACTTACTAAAAATAGGTATTACTAAAATTAGTAAGTTTACTAAAAATAGTAAGTCCATTCAAGTTTGGATTAGAAGCGAAGCTTAATTAGAATTATTTTTCTATTAGAATAAGAGGCCTTATGATGTAATTCAAAAGGAAGGAAATAAGAATAATTGAAGCTTAATTAGAATTGTGTTTCAATTCGAATTAAATGCCTTATGATGTCATTCAAAAGGAAGGAAATAAGAATAATTACATGTGTTTTATTTGGGAATTCACTTTTCATATCACATATATTTGTTGTTGTTAGTTCAGCCTCATGAAATAAGAAAGAAAAGGTAAGGGGAAAATATCCTTTTATTGTTCCCTGAATAAAACCAATCCCCTAATAGGTTCATCCAAATTAAATTGATACAATCCTCGTAATCAAGGCATAATTCATTTCAAATGAAATAGTTAATAGAAAACTCAAATATTTTGGGATTTAACATTTGATTTAGTTTCCGTAAATGACATAGTCATTTTAACTCAATCAAGTAAGCTATACACAACTAGTCTAAAACTCATTTATATAGAAAAAATGATGGATAGTATTAACTTACTCAAATCTCTTAATACCTTGACAATGTGAAAATCCCACCTTAAGATAAACTCTAAAGACCTCAAAAGATTTCTATAATCCTTCTTCAATATCCAAGTTATCCAAATTGAGCTATTAAATCAATTCATGATGATGCACTCTCACGATTTGTTCTTAAAAAAAAGGATCCCTCTCTCTAAAAATATATAGTCTATTTCTTATAATAGAAACATTTTTCCTCTAAAATAACAAGGCTCATAATAAAAATAGAACTCTCCCAAATGTTAGAGAGAATGGTATGTGACATAATAATCTCCACCTTTTTATTCCCTCTATTCACTCCCAAAACCATAACATGGACCTCTCATAATATACGACATCCTCCTATAAAAATAAAAGTCCATAATGACCACAAAAATAAAAGTAGAAAAATGGGTAACACTCCTTGTTCTCATTTAAAAGCTCAATAAAGCCTAAAGATGTGAAAAATTTAAAAGTTGAATTCTTCCATCATAGCCCAAGATTGTTCTTCTATCCATATCTCTAATATTTTTAATTTTATTGTTCATTATGGTCTTCCCCCCACTTGGACATCTCATATTATACACCCCATCTTCAAATCTAGAGATTCTCTTAAACCCGAAAACTATGTACCAACATGATTGGGCATACTGGCTAAGCTTTTTTACTACTGCTTGATGATTATATCTCACAATGGGCAAAGAAAAAATGGATTAGAGAAAAAGGTCAAGTAGGATTTAGAAGGAATCACCGAACAAATGATCACATTTTCACTCTGGTTTCCATTATAGAGGAAGCAAAGGCTAACAAGCAAAAGGTATATTTTTTTTTGTAGACTTTCGAAAGGCATTTGATACAGTACCAAGGCATCTTTTGATCCAGAGGCTTGAAAAGTTGGGTCTTCCGACATGGTAATTTCTCTTGTCATGACTTTGTATGAGAATTTTTTTGGGCATATTCATACCAAAATGGGAACTATTAATAACATCCATTAGTGTGAAACAAGGTTGTCCACTCTCGCCTACACTTTTTGGGCTATATATTAAAGAATTAAAGGATCATATATCCACGGCCTCATGTAACATGAATAATTGTAGCCTCTTTAAGATCTACATTGTTATTTTATTGTTTGTAGATGACATTATTTTGCTTTCAAACTTAATTACAGGACTTCAAAATCAGCTTGATGCATTGAGCAATTTTTGTGATAAGAAAGGCCTCAAGTAAATCTTGCAAAGACAAAAATCATGACATTCAATACAACCAAGAAAGTAGCATCTACAATGAATTTGATGTACAAAGGAAAACAAATTGAGGTGGTGTACTCCTACACCTACTTGGGTGTGGTTTTCTCTAGACCTCCTTTTAGCTTTGTTCAGCAATAGAAGCAAGACTGAGCAAAGGGTATGCAACTTTGACAACCTTGGAAAGACAATGTTTTCAGCTTCAATTTCAAGATATTTAGACAAAGATTCGACTTTTTCATACATTGGTTACACCAACACTATTATATGGATGTGATGTTTGGGGTCCATATTTGAGACAAAATGATTTCAACCGTATGGAAAGAGTTTTCATTTCCATGTTATCGAAGAATATTTTGAGCCAAAAGAACAATTCCTCACTCAATTATTCTTGCAGAGTTTGGGGTATGTCCACTCTTTATCACTTTGATTTTTCAATGTTATCACTATGTTACATAGGCTTTGATGCATGGCATATTCTTTTTCTAGTCGAATAGATATCCATATTTGGCACTCCAATCTTCTATATAACTTGTCAAAAAAGGATGCAAATCTTGTTGGTATGCAAGAGTTATGACTCTCCTTCAGAAGTTGAATATTGATATAGAAATACTTCCTCCTCTTGGGTTTTCCATTAATGCTCCTCAACTCACTAAACATGAGGTTAACATGGGTATATGTGAAGAAATCACCAAGTCTTATTTGAAAGCTACATGGTTTGCTCCAAAAGAGCCTTTGAAACCAAAACTTCTTCACTATTTTCAATTTTATTCTTGCTTCCATGAAGATCAAAATAAAATTCTTGAATACATGAAGAAGTCGTTGCCTTCATGTCTGAGGATCCCTTTAGCTCAGTTTCACATTTGCTCTCACCCGCTTCGGATGGAATCTGATCATAACCTCCCACAACATGAGCGTATATGTCAGTTGTGGTTTCTAGAGCCAAAAAGTGAAGAGCATTTTATATTCAAATGTCCCATCTACTATGAAATTCGTGGAAGATACTATTGTCTTTTCTAGAGATTCCAATGGATCTTTAAGGAGCCTCATTCGATATGAAGACCATAAATGTTTAGCTTTGTTTATTTGTGAGACACTTCAACTCCGACAAAGAACATTCAAATTGAAGACCTCAAATACAAATAATTAGGAATATTAGTTCTTACTTCCAAATAACTGATTTCAGGAATTTGAAGAGATCTCATACATAGACAAGTTGGTTTAGATCTATCAGACAACGTACATTCTACTGGTTCCTAGTTCTTCAACATGCTCATTGTTTCTTTTTTTTTTTAATATTTTCATGGAGATGCTTTGACACTCCCTTTATGTATTAGTCCTTGCATTATCTTTTCGTCCCATAGGTCATTCTTGGCCTTTTATGAACATTAATATCTAAATTAAATTAAATTAAATTTCCCCATTTTACATATGCATTCTAAAAATAACTAGACCCTTGTGCTTAGGCCATAGGTACCAAGGAAAAATAAATTCAGGTTTTCTACTACATGTTGCTAACTAGATTAAAAATTTGGTGAATTTGTCAAACAATAGTTTGATATTATTTTAAACATCCAAACACGAGCTTATTCTATTGTTATTCTTGGTTGTCCTTCAACTAATTACAAAGGATAATAGGATTCAAAAGTAATGCATACCGTATGTAAATTTTGGGGGCAGAGCGTATGAATGATCACGGTCTAAACCACTTTTTTTTCACTTTGAATCCCGTGTCACATTTTAATGTAGTTGCACGCATTCAGGTTTTTCCTTATCATTTTTTCCCATTCACTTTCATCATAATCCCCATCGTCTAAACATCCCCTATCTCTACTAAAAACATGTAAATATTTTCAAATGAGAAAATCTTTAAGTTTCAATAACAATTGCATGTTTAACAATTATGATAAAACAATTTACAAGAATATTGTTCACATATCATATTGAAAATATCCTCCATGTCAAAATTTGTAGATTTGAAGTAAGTAGCAAATCTCATATACTATTAAATAGATAAGAATTAAATTAAATAAATTGAGAAAGATTTTCTTGTGTTTTGGTATTATAATGATAATGAATGCAATAAAACATCCATATGAATTGACCTAATTGATACTCCAATAACAAGAATATAACAACTACTAAATGGAAATATTCAAAATATTATGGTTACATATTTTTTCACTTGGATGAACCATACACCAATTGGTAGATTAAATAAGTAAAAAAAATAGAATATATGGAAAATTGTTGGGCTTTATATGGTCTTAGTGTTACAATGAACTATAAGAGCACAAGGGTAAAGAGGTCGGCGAAAGGTGTATCCTAGATATTCACTTTGAAATCCCACCTAATTTGTCATATAATTATGGAATAAACATTGTCGGAACATTATCGGAACTTTATTTTGTATTCAACATGATCCTTTAGCATTATTCTACTTAATCGATCGATTGCTCACGACTATTCTCCGATCAAGTTCCCGACTGCTCCATGGTCGCTACCCGACGCATCTCTAACCCTAGTCGCGTCCATGGCGGCGGCTCGACATCGGACGGGACAATGCGGTTGCGGGTTCCACTGGACGGGGCAATGCGGCTACGGGTTTGGATCCCGCGGGAGGGGACAGGGCCAGGGTGGACAGTAGATCTCCTTCTTCCCCCTGGCGTTGATCAGGCTCATGATTTGTTTCCTGAGCATAAGACTGTAATGCGACCCATTCAAACTGCAGTTGGAGGCGGCAAGACTTTGGAGGCTGATCACAAGGACTCGACCCTATCTTGGATTAATCTCACTTTTGCATCCTCTGAGGACGACGGCACATTTACCGGTCAGGCTCCCTCTGGTGGGGAAGGGCCACTGCGCTGGGAGTTCACCACGCTAGACGGATGGCCAAGGCGCATCTATTCAAGGCCACACTGTAACCTCTTTCAAGGAAGCATTAAGGGGCAAGGATTCTCCTTTGAAGCCTGCAGACAATACCCCATGCATAACATTTGGGGAGGAGGTCATTACAACTGAAAAATACTATCAGGAACATGCTCTGATCTGCAGATTCGGAGGACTCTGGCCCAGCCTTCCTGACCTACACGCATGGATTTCCAAGCACTGGACTCCTTTGCTCGCTGGGAGGTTAGACTTATATCCGTGTGCTAAAGGTATCTTCATTGTGACTTTTTCTGCAATAGCTGATAAAAACTCCATAGCTTCCAAGCTTTGGGTTTGCCAATCTAAGTACCTGGTCATTAAACCCTGGTTCCCCTCTTTTAACCCGCTCACTGAGTCTTTTTCATGCAAACCTATTTGGATCCGACTGCCCCAATTACCCCTCCAATTCTGGAGCAGTGAATGTTTGAAATCTATTGGAAACACCTTGGGAACTACTCTTTTTATAGATTCTCAAACTGCTGAATACACCCACACTACCTATGCTCGGATATTGGTGGAACTTGATACGGCTAAAAACCTCCCTGCAACCATTGATCTCAGGGTGCAAAGCAGAACTTGGTCACAACCTTTAGATTACGAAGGTCTTCCATTTCGATGTAGAAGATGTTTCTGTCTTGGTCATACCTCTATTGCTTGTGGGTTGGCAAAACGCCATGAGAAACGCAGTTGGTGGAAGGATGCCCGCCGGAACATTTGGTTTTCGATGCAAAAGAGGACCTTGAAGCAATTTCAAATGCTGAGGTTGAATCTGACTTTGTCCCTGAAACCCCTTTATCGGAAAATCCTATTGCCAATAACAAGGAAATTGCAGCAAATTTATCTCATATAGTTGTTGACAGCAAGGAGAAATTGTCTCATGAAAACAATGATGTTGTTTCAGTTGGAACTTTTGCTACTATGGAAAATTCTCCTTTTTCTAACCCTCCATTCGTGGAGGCTTCATCAGGTTGGGTAACTGTCCGTAAAAAGAAAAAGTTTATTTTAAAGAATGACACTTCTCCGCCTCGATGATTCTTCTCTCTTTTGGTGTTCGGCTGTTCTACATTGTCCCTTGTTTGTTCCGAACTGTGGTTTTTGGTTCTCGCTAGGTGCTTTGCGGTAGTGTTCAGCATCGATTGTTGTTTTTCAGCTGTTGCTTTTCTGAATTGTTGCTGGACGTTGGTACTTTTCTCGAAGATTGTTTTTCTTGTAGGGCTTCCATGTTTTAATCTTGGCTTTTGAGCCTTCCTGTACAAGGGTATAGTCCCTTTCAAAAAACTATTTGCCAATAATAAAAAAAAACATTTTAAATATGTAAAATTAATTAGCCTTTCTTAACCATTCCTTAAATTTGAAGGAAAATAAAAAGTAAATTAAATTTCTAAGTAGTGAATTGCTACAAATATCCCATTTTCAAAATGAGAATGTTTTAAATGAACTTGCTATAAGAATCGGGACAAGTCTCACTCAACCATGGAAATGGGAGCAAAATTTCTTTACAAATTTAAAATACTTTCCCAAGGGAGAAAGAATCCCTTATAATAAAAAAATTAAGAATTATTTAATAAAAATAAAAGTGGATTGCAATTTACTAAAATTCCCTTTGTGATAAATAGTTAGTAAAGTTTTAAAGTTACAAGCTTTATACAATATAAAGTAAAATAAGTTTTGTTTCAAAAATTTCCTTCCTACGTAACTATAGAACTTTGGTAAACAAAAATACTTATAAGATACTATACATTGGAGAAGACATAACCTTTTTTAGAAATACATTATGGTCATATGATAACACCAAAGAATTATATGATCGGGGGAGATTTAAAAAATAAAAATATAATTGAATTTAACTACACCATTAGAAATATTAAATATTTTTTTACCTACAACTCACCGCCATTCCTCATACACGATATCTTCAAGTTAATCTACACAATGAATTTTTTTTAGTGATTTTCCTAAATTTGGAATAAAATTTCCCCACGTAGGACTAATGTAATGGAATCATGAAGGATCAATAGAGTTGACAACATCAGACGTTTTCACCATTAGAACAACCCGGAACCATTTTATAAGGGAGAATAAGGATGTAGTTGGTGTCAATTCGTGTTTACAAGCTATGTAAAAGTACATAATTTTTTCTAGTTGGGGGAGGCAATATTGCGTTTTAAAATATCTAGACCACAATTTTCCTCAAGAATGTTTTTCCCGCATGCATTGATGGAGACAAAAATCAATGATTACAAAAGAGTTATACGTGCTAAGGTAGTCTATTATGTTGGGGGTGGCGAGTCCGAGGGGATTATGGTATAGGATAAATTTAGTATTAGGATACCAACATTATTTGATATCCATATTATGGATGTGAGTGGGTTAAGTGAGTGGAAATTTGGTGTGGATACAATATACACTATGTTAGTGCTTAATTCGATCTCGCCCTTCTATCCAATGTGCGCCTTCAAAAATTTCCTTTGACTAGTTTGTCAATGATTAAAAACCTATGCTTAAAAGATGAAATCATGTTGAATGCGAATGAAAATCCTGTGTTTAGGGTGTGAATCCTCTTTTTTTGTTGAGGAATGTGATAATCATGTCATCCCTGAAAATCCTTGTGAAAAAACCGATTATTGATCATGTTTAGCCTTGAAAATCCTCCATGTATATCATCCTTTGGACCTTCATTGTGAATTGCATATTTTCCTCCACTACCGAAGATACGTGGCATGATGTAATTGGTGGCACTGTGACGGGTTACATTTGCACAATTACACAAATTGCTTGAGAAGCGCAGATTGCACAATAAGCCTGACGACACCCACGAATATTCGGGATAAACAATGCAAAAATAAAAGTTGACCCGCTCCAAAAATGAACACATGTCAAGATAGGATTGGAGCGGGAATCGGGTGACGATACACTTTTGTGTCAATGATCCGATGAAGTGTAAAATGTAAGAAAGTTTCCAAGGCCCACTAGGGACACGTGTTACGGTCTCATCAAAAGTCAGAAGGCGGGAACTCGGGTCAAACTCGACAAAAGTACAAATAAGTCCCGTAACTCCATCCCTCATTAGATTGGAACATGTGTCAACCTCTTAGTAAAAGTCAAGAGGTAGATTTTCAGGTCAACTTTGCAAACTTGCATTCGTTGAAAGGAAATGCAAATATGCAAAAAGATTCCTTAGTCTAGCAGAAAACCCGATTAACCCACATGCACTGGCCAACGTTCAAATGAAGAAAGCAAGATCAACGGCTAGGATGTAACACATTTATGGTTGCCACCATTAATGCATTTTTGCACGAATCAAGGTAGAATTCTTAAAAGCTTCCAAGAATTTTGAATTGTTACCATTGCATACAAAGATCTAGGTGCCCTAGGTGTGTGAATTAGCAAAAGGAAAGGAGAAAAATTGATTGAGAAGTGGAAAATTTGAGCTAAAGAACTGGGAAGTACGAAAGTAGAAGGAAAGTTCACAAAGTTTGTAAAAGTAGGTAAGTCCTAACTCTACCATTACTAATTCTCGATACTCAAGTTGAAAATTAAAACAAAATATTTGCAAGATGAGGACCCTAGCATTGGGTTTCCACGTAGGTTCTAGAATTACCAGTGATTTAGATAAGGTCATGGACATAAAGTTATTAAATGCTGACTTAGATGATTTTCAGAGAAGGTTGAGTAATCCAAATAAAAGTAAGTGGATGACAACCATTGATGCCAGTGACATTGCCTTAGCAACTGCCTTCCCACCATCCATACATGCTCTTGAGCTCGTATGGTTATGTGCTGAGAATTATAACCCAGAAACGAAATAAGTATTGGACGGAAGTGGAGAAAGGGTGATAAACTTAACACCAGGAGATTTGAGGGAAATTCTAGGGTTACCAAGTTTGGATCAACCGATAATTGCTACAATTGAGTCTGCATAAATTGATTATGAGGTGAGGCATGATGACTATGTTGTAATGTTAAATGCCCAATGGTTGAAGGATAAAAACCATCTGTTAAAAGGATCCCCAAGAGATTGACCAGGGTCATGTTTGTCGATGAAGTTGAGGACCTCATTGTATTACTAAGCGTGAATGATAGGGTTAGAGGGAGCTAATGATTTTCAAGAATGGATGTGCCCTTTTATAATGGTTATCCTAGAAGAACAATGAATTTTTTTTGGGTGAGCTTCATATCAACATCCATCCATGCTAAAATTCTGACAATAGCTATAAAGATTGGCACAAGTAATCTAGTTGACATCAATTTTTATATGATGTCCTATCTCATCTACAACATTGCTTGCTTCAAATCATTTCCAGGCCTCCCATTACAAGCAAGTTTTGAAGATCATAGGGTATATGATGTGTACCCACAATTGAGGTTGGACAACTGGAAAGGGGATGTTAGGTTAGTGAATGATGCTTTCATAGCCCCTGTGACATGTCTTTTCAAACCAAAGTGGGAACAATATAGATTATCTACTACTACTAGGGCAACAATTCTGGAATATGGCTACATCTTTATACAATACATATTCTTTACATATTTTAGGGTGAGTGGATTTGAGGGAAAACCTTGTAAACTACCTAGATATGTGAATGATAAGTGGGCCTTGATGGAATTTTCAAGACAATTGACTCCTGTGCACAAAAAGATTGTCAAAAAATCACAAAACAAATATTAAATTTCCTCTCCAAATTGGTAGATATTCATGCCAAAGCATAATGAAAGCTATATTGATGGAAGAAGAAATGGAGAGATTTCAAATGGAAATGTTCACACCAAGACCAAATTATGATATTTGATGGGTTGTTAGTACAGGAGAACATGAGCCTCACTTTGAGGATTATTGGATGAATTGTCTAGAAGAAGAAGTCAGGTTAAGAGACTTTTCCATAATGACCTTGAGTCAAGTTATTGATTTCAAGATTATTGTAGTCCCACAAGGAATTGTAGATGACAAGGATGTGGTGGGACAATATTACCATGACCAAAAGATTGAATAAAAAATAATCAGCTCTATAGATTGGAAGGAAAAGGAATCAGATAGCCCTCACATGAGGATTTCCAATGTATTGAGAAGAACATTGACTTGGTTGACTATAAAGGGCTTGGACCTATCTCGTAAAATACCAAGGTATTAAAAGAGTTCGAGACTTGAAATTTTTGAGGGAGATCTCCCCCACTGAAGGAGGGAGCAGATAAAATAGATCCTTTAAATGGAAAAGCTCCTCAGTTACCTAGTAACAAGCCTACCATAAAAATCATTGATGAATGGACATCAACAACTAGTAAAACTGGAACTTCAAAATCTATTTTGATTCAAAAGGATGAGGGGATACTTTTGAAGGCTATGTAATATGCCCCCATCACTACACATAAAATTCCTTCAAAAGTGTTACCAAGGTCATCTAGCACTAGAAAAATGATGAGGGGAACCTTAGCAAGTGTTGATCTCCAATCCAAATCACAGAGTACTAAGGAAAGAGAGGCACCAGATCTCAGGAACTTTGAGAGAGCTAAGAAGAAAGTAAAATAGTACAACCTTTAGTGAGGGATATGGGTATTTCAATGAAATAAAGTGGTCATGTATCAAGAAAGCAAAAACATAGAGAGCTTGAGGTAATTAACCCCCTATTCTAACATAAGCTTAAAAGGGAGTGGTTACTTCATTTTCTCATCATGTACTGCCATCCTAGATTCATGAGAGTGTGCATTCTACTCCAAATGTAATATCACCTAGTGTAACTACATTTTCATCCCCTACTGAAACTATTCCAGGAATAATTGGTAGTGCTCATATGTCTAGTCAATCAATTGGTGTTGGGGAAGAACAAGTGCAAAATAAACCAGTGATTGAATAGCCTAGAAAGCAATAAAAATAGACTGATAAGATAGTTGAGTTGCTTAAATAAATGCCTGAACTAGAAATGGTTGATGTAAACATTAAAAATTATACAACTGAGAGTACAAGTGTCCCTAAACAAGAAGTGCATGTTCAAGATCTTCATCAGGCATCAAGTGCAAGTGTGGGGGCTCAACCCCAAAATACTCAAAGTGAAGGCACAACCTCTGTCATGAATGATGAAAAGATAACCCAAACAAGTTTGAATGAAACACACCCAACCACCAAAAGATTCAAAGGAAGTCAAAGAAGGTGAGGTCTCTCAAGAGACAAGGGTCATGAAAGAAGATGTAGCTGAGGTGTAAAAAGAAATAAGAAATCCTATTGAGAATCATAGTGCAAAATCACAAGACCCTTGGATGTTGATCGATTTCTAGGTTGATCATACTAGCATCCAAAGATTATCACAACATTGAATCCTTTCTTCAGTGTGGGACTTGCAAAAATGAGAAAGGAATCTCTAGAGAAGGCTGGTTCCTATTCCTCCGTTCGATGCACACGAAAAACGCAAAGGGTTTACTCAAAACCTAATCTAACTTGCCAAGGAGACAGGTAAGAAGTTGCATAAAAATAAACCTAAACTAACAAAGGTGATGCACCGAGGAATGAAGAACACCTATCTTGCCAATAAACACAAACCATTAAAATGTGATGCAAGATCATGCACAGATAAAAAAATTTGCAGTGAAAGATCAGGAGGATGCAAATGAACACAGAGAGGGTTGAGAATCATCCATAGACATGCATTACTTGCTCCAAAGATTGATACAATACACTACAAAATGCCAAGAGGCAAAGTTGCATTATAGTTTTAAATGGGAGGTTTGAACTCCACAAATTCACTTGCCAAAGAGAAGAAGGGAGGGGCAAAACAAGAATGTCCAACATTTAGAAAGAAGCCCCTCTTACAATTTATAGGAAGAATGAGAGAGGGAAGAGAGAGGAAATCCAAATCTACCCCAACCACTTCTAGGTTGCATTTAATTCATCTCATTATGGCGGTAGGTGAGAACCCTAGCAAAAGTGGTGAACTGTATTTTGCATTTAAGCTGGTTGTTGAAACGTCATTTTGGCCATTACCACGCGCCAGAGACGTTTCTTGATTTTATCTCTCCAAACTGAACCAAAATGCAAGATTGACCCTGGAATCATGTAGAGAATTTCACCAGCTTTCCATTGATATAAAGAACACGAAAATCCGAGCTCTGGATCGAAAGTTATGGTGATCTGAAGATTTAGGGCAAACAAGCCAAAATGGATCACGGGAAAATATTTGAATTTTTCCCGCGCTCTGCCACTTGGATGACACGTGTCGCTTTCATCCAATGGGTTCATCATCTCTCTGAAAATTCCTTTTCGGGCCCTTAAACTTGGACACGTGGCACTATTTTATTGGTTCGGGCTTGAGGGGCGCATTTTTACCTTGCGCCAAACACTTAGCAACTTTTCAACCTTCTGACACGTGGCACGTTCTGATTCATCCGCGGGCCTCCTTGTCTCTTTTCGGCCATTTCACCTTTTTTTTTGCGCCTTTACCTTTGGCCTAGATGTCCCAGATGAAAATTCTCCCGCCTGGGCCGATTGGGCTTCCTTGTTCCTCGTTTGAGGTGAAGACACATGGCGAGATTCCATTCGTTGGCGGCTCTTTACCTTTTCACCTCCTCGCGTACCTTTGGCCCAATGGTCCCATCTACTTGGGACAAATATCTCCAAACCGCCCGAAATGGACTGACTTGCGCCAAACCGGCCGATCCGTGTCCCGCGTGTACTCTTTGTCCGCTTATCCTGCGAAAACCTCGAACCGCCCAAAATGGACCGACTTGTGGCAAACCAGCCGATTCGCGCCCCATGCGTACCTTTGTCCCAACTATCCCTAATGCCCGGGACAAATATCTTCAATCACCCGAAATGGACCGATTGCACCAAACCGGCCGATTCAAGGCCCCCGCATACCTTTTGTCCCAACTGTCCCAAACCGCGTGAAACAAAAGACTTAGGCAATTTTTTCCCTCTTTCGGCCGATTCGGCTTTTCACGTCCCACGCGTCCCGACGTCCCAACTATCCCGCAGACCGCCTGGACTAGGACTTAGCTGATTTTCTTCATTTTTTCGGCCCCAAGCTTGGTACAACGAACCTCAGTACGACCCAAACCCTTCAGACCCGAAATGCCTTAACACAGTCCTGCAACCTTATTTTTTGCATTTCTTCCATTTTCTCAACCTGTTGGGATTTCTTCTTGGGTGGGGAGTTAGAAAAAGGCCGAGGGGACCCCGAAAAACATGATTTTGGGCCTCGAATCAATCTTACTTGCTCGGGACCGAATAATCTGATGCATGTTATCAAAATTACCTTGGGGGGTGAATTTTGGATAACAATTTGGTGACTCAGTGGGGTCATCTGCCTGCTAGATGAAGTTACCAGTTGCCTGAAGCATCCATTGGGCATGGAGTCATGAGTTGTAGCCTGCAAACTGATCTGAACTTTGAAAACCTCCTCTCTCGAGCCACTTGAAACCCATCGAAATGGATCATGTGCAAGAGCAAAACCAAGCACCACAAAAACTATGTACAAATCGAAAATCATACATGCTCCAAATGGAACATGCAGAGTGTGCACAAACACTTCTTTTACCGAAAGCAAAACCTACCTACTCTACTCTAATTGGAAGTAAAGGTGGGCTAAACAAACCCCACAACCGGTTTATGCAAAATAGCTTCCTTTCTTCAAAATTGGCAACCATGCAACTGATTTGGCATGAACATGGCTGATTGGATGAATGGAAAATCAACAAGAAGCTGGTCTTCCACCCAAATCATCAAGGTATCATCTGAAGGCAAATTCAATACCTCTTTTAGTTGTTCCGCATTGGATTGAGAGGTATGACACCTGATCTTGGTTCTTTGTAACTCATCCTCATGCTTAGAAGCAAGCATGACTGGTTGTGACTTCTCCTTTGACTCCAATGAAGTCAAATACCTTATTGGGCAAGGTATGATCCATTTGATATGCCCATAGCTCTGATTTTCAACTCCAAAAATGGAGTCTTCTTGTAGACCTTCTTGGGTGGGTGATGTGGAAGCAATGGTAGGACTTTTCTGCCCTTTCTCTTCCTCCAATGAAGAACATGAAAGATTAAAATCTTCCAATCTTAGTTCCAAAGAGCTGCTATAAGATGCAGGCTGCTGCAAATGAATGTTCTCCTTCATGACCACAGGCTCAAGTATTTGGAACGTGGATGATGAAAGAGAGAATGGTGGAAACTCAACCGGTTCTTCTTCATCAAAATAGTCCTCCAAATCTGACAGATAAACTACCTTATTGTTGTCCTGCTGCAAATGCTCAACTTCCTCCATGGTGTCCTCTTGATCTGTAACTTGATCATCATGGTTTCTTTCATCCTCCAACATTGAGTTTGAGAGGTCAAACTCTTCTTCAGCACTAGAACTTGAGAGAGATGAAGTAGAAAGAAGAACTGAAGGTTCTCCTGTAGCCTGCTTTGTGCTCAAAGCCCTTGGATCTGCAATTTTCTCCTCCACAACTAGAATGTGCTCCTCTTCTTTTGGATTTGGAGCAGCTTCTCCCTCTTCTACTACTTGAAGACAATCTTGCTCTTGATAGAACTCTTCCTCTAAAGACGAAGTTGTTAAGTCAAACTCTTCAATCGCTGCTCTAGAGGACAAGTTGGGACTGCAGAGGATCTTCTTTGAGCTTTCTTCCTCTATGGCTGATTGTGTAACTTGAATTGAATCAGCATTCCCTTCAAATAGAGTGCCAACATGGACACTACTTTCGAGAAAATTGATCGCTGATCTCGCTTCTTTTTTGCTCTTCTTCTGCTGTCACAAAATCAGTCCTAACCACTACTTGTTCTCCAACTCCAACCTCTTCTGAAGGCTTAACCATCAAGGGGATCTTTTTCATCCCAAATTTAAGAGCCCAACTCTTTAGACTTTGAATTTCTTTATCTTTGTTTGGCTCTTCTTTCTGCTGTTGTTTTCCTTGACTGGCATTCTGATTTTTATCCTCCCAACATGGATTTGGGAATGCAAGAGGAGAAGTGGATTGTAACTCAATTGATTTGGAAATTTTTCGTGGTGGTGGAGGAGGTAGAAACTCTTGTAGAAACTCTTGTTTCTTTGGAGGGAATGGCTATTTGGAAGGAAAAAGGACAGAAGAATCGAGATGTGGTGGAAGACTAGGGAATGGAGAAATGGAATTAACTCCTGGGGCAGCATTGACTGGATCTAGAATTTGAAATTCCAAATGAGATGATGCTGCTTGAGTAATGGGAAGAGAAAAACCAGATGATGGTGTAGAACTTACCCATTGACAAGGTTGTTCAACACCAAGTGTATAGGCCTCTATTTCTATTGTCCATTGTGCAAGTTGGGGCAGCATCTTCATCATAAAGTCCAGCTTCTCCTGAGGGCTGAAGTGTCTTGGAAAAGGGCCTCCCCATGGACAAGGAGTCCTGCAACCAATTTTGAAAGCCTTCATTTGAGCTGCTGCTCTTGATTGCACCATCTTTGCCTCCATCTTTTGGATTTTTTCCACAAAATCTGCATCTTCCATTTGATTGTCTTCATTGCATGCGTACCCTTGCTCTTGATGTGCTTCACAACCAAACTGACTTTGGCACTGCTGCTCATATGGGTAGACATGCTGATTTTGAATTTGACCAAAATGCTGATTTGGAGGATTTGTAAAACATGTTGGAGGTGTGATATATTGTTGTTGTTAAATGTGAATTCCATGATGGAAATGAAGTCATGATTGCACAACTTCATGGAATGGAAAATAATGAAAGAGATGGAAAGAAAGATGGATGGAAATGGATGGAAAATGGGGTCTGCAACTCAGAGAATGAGTTATTTACTAGATGGAGTCGCCAGATGTGCTTTTGAAAGTGCCTCCAAAAGGCTGAATCTTTAACAGGAACACACCAACCTGTCAAAGATAAAGTGAAAGACCTCTAAGGTCCCACCGGCGTGCCAAAACTGTTAGTGCAAAATCACAGCACCCCTGGATGTTGATCAGATTTCTAGGTTGATCATACTAGCATCCAGTGTGATTGCACAACATTGAATCCTTTCTCCAAGTGTGGGACTTGCAAAAATGAGAAAGGAATCTCCAGAGAAGGCTGGTTCCTATTCCTCTGTTCAGATGCACACGAAAAATGCAGAGGGTTTACTCAAAACCTAATCTAACTTGCCAAGGAGACAAGGTAAGAAGATATATAAAAATAAACCTAAACTAACAAAGGTGATGCACCGAGGAATGAAGAACACCTATCTTGCCAATAAACACAAACCATTAAAATGTGATGCAAGATCATGCACAGATAACAAAATTTGCAGTGAAAGATCAGGAGGATGCAAATGAACACAGAGAGGGTTGAGAATCATCCACAGACATGCATTACTTGCTCCAAAGATTGATACAATACACTACAAAATGCAAAGAGGCAAAGTTGCATTACAGTTTTAAATGGGAGGTTTGAACTCCACAAATTCACCTGCCAAAGAGAAGAAGGAGGGGCAAAACAAGAATGTCCAACATTTAGAAAGAAGCCCCTCTTTACAATTTATAGGAAGAATGAGAGAGGGAAGAGAGAGGAAATCCAAATCTACCCCAACCACTTCTAGGTTGCATTTAATTCATCTCATTATGGTAGTAGGTGGGAACCCTAGCAAAAGCGGCGAACCATATTTTGCATTTAAGTTGGTTATGAAACGTCAGTTCTGGCCATTACCACACGCTAGAGACGTTTCTTGATTTTCTCTCTCCAAACTGAACCAAAATGTAAGATTGACCCTGGAATCATGTAGAGAATTTCACCAGCTTTCCATTGATATAAAGAACGTGAAAATCCGAGCTCTGGATCGAAAGTTATGGCGATTTGAAGATTTAGGGCAAAAACAGGCCAAAACAGATCGGCGGGAAAATATTTGAATTTTTCCCGCGCTCTGCCACTTGGATGACACGTGTCAGGCTCTGATTCGTCTGCGGATTCATCCTCTGAAAATTCCTTTCGGGCCCTTAAACTTGGACACGTGGCACTATTTTATTGGTTCGGGCCTGAGGGGCACATTTTTACCTTGCGCCAAACACTTAG
The DNA here is from genome assembly GCA_018340775.1 of Taxus wallichiana var. yunnanensis. Taxonomy (NCBI): domain Eukaryota; kingdom Viridiplantae; phylum Streptophyta; class Pinopsida; order Cupressales; family Taxaceae; genus Taxus; species Taxus wallichiana. The sequence goes on from CM031239.1 coordinate 169,503,610, forward strand.
CAACTTTTCAACCTTCTGACACGTGGCACGTTCTGATTCGTCCGGGCCTCCTTGTCTCTTTTCGGCCATTTCACCTTTTCGCGTCCCACGCATACCTTTGGCCCTGGATGTCCTGACGAAAATCTTCTGCTTCGGCCGATTCGGGCTTCCTTGTTCCTGTTTGAGGTGAAGACACGTGGCGAGATTCCATTCGTTGGCGGCTCTTTTGGCTTTTCGCGTCCCTCGCGTACCTTTGGCCCAATGTCTGACTTTTCGGGACAAATATCTCCAAACCACCCAAAATGGACTGACTTGCTGCCAAACTCGGCCCATCCGTGTCCGCGCTGCACTCTTTGTCCACTGCCCCTGACAAAAACCTTCGAATCGCCCGAAATGGATCTTGACTTACTTGGAAACCACTGATTCGCGCCCACTCGTACTCGCGTACCTTTGTCCCAACCGTCCTGATCGCCGGAACAAATATCTTCGAACCACCGAAATGGACTGACTTGCGCCAAACCGGCCGATCCGCGTCCCGCACGTACCTTTGGCCCAACTGTCCCAAACCGCGAAACAAAAAGACTTAGGCAAATTTTTCCCTCTTTCGCCGATTAGGCTTTTTTTGCCCCACGCGTCCCGACGTCCCAACCGCCTCGGCAGACCACCCGGACTAGACTTAGCTGATTTTCTTCCTTTTTTCGGCCCCAAGCTTGGTACGATGAACCTCAGTACGACCCGAACCCTTGGACTTGAAATGCCTTAACACAAATCCCGCAACCTTATTTTTGCATTTTTTCCATTTTCTCAACTTGTTGGGATTTCTTCTCTGGGTGGGGGAGTTAGAAAAGGCCGAGGGGACCTAAAAACATGATTTTGGACCTCGAATCAATCTTACTTGCTCGGGACTGAATAATCTGATGATGTTATCAAAATTACCCTCGGGGTGAATTTTGGATAACAGAATCCTCTTAAATAAATTACAAGTAATAATCAGAAATAACACCTTGAAACTCAGCCAAAAAATCATGAGGTAAGTGAAGAGTGTCCCTAAGAGGATTTATCCACTAAAAAAACCACCGATTGTGGGGTGAGGATATTCCAAAAGACAAGGAACCAGTTAAAAGCCATGTTTGGATAAGGATATTCCAAAATAAATTACAAATGTGAAAACCGCTTCAACAGAGAATGTAGATACTAAAGCAAGTGGTTCCTCCTACTAAATATCTAAAAGAAACATTGAATGAACCTGTAATCTCTACACAAAATGAAGGTCAAGATGGAAGGGTATTGGGTGAAAAGAAATCAAAAGGTATCACTCAACCATAGATTCAAGGACAAGACAAAGGGAAAATATGGGTTGTAACATTGGAAGGTGAGAAACAAATGGTAAAGGTTGGAGAAACATCAAAAGAAATGGTATTGTATTATGAGACCCCATAGAAAGAAAATAAGGGGAATACCCCTATGGCTGGATGGTTAGGAGGATTCCTTCAATAAGGAGAGAAGGAAGCTACTCAAAAGGAAGTTTTAAGTAGTACTAACATTTAAATTGCAAAGCCCCAACAATCTTTGAAGAAAGAAAAAATTCTTACTAAGACACGAGTAGACCAACATGGGTTTATGACTTTAGAAGTGGCAACTCCTCACCAGGGTAAGTCAAAGTATGATATTATAGAAAGTGACTATGATATCCAACATATCCAATTGGGAAGGCATACTAGGGAATCATTAAAGCAAGAAGTCATAGAGGTAGTTGAAGGTTTATCGCAAAAGGTAGATAACGGTAAAATATAAAAAAAACAATCGAAAGAGAAAATAGCAACAATGATTTCATGTTTGAAAAAATTGATAGATCTTGCAGAAGGGGATCAAGAAGTTACTACTACTGTCACCCTTGAATTGCTAGATAAAATAGAAAAGACTAGTAAGAAATTTGAAGTAGTAGACAAATGGGTGGAGGACTTGTCTCAAAAGGGCAGGCAGGTCATTGAAAAGGAAACAGATAGGTATACAGAATTTACCAAAATCCTCAATGAAATTAATGAAATTATTGAGCAGTGTGAAAGTGAATTGTACTCTTGGGAGGGGATTCTCCCCAAACTTGAAGCAATAAATCATCTTGATGAGGATTTTCTAGAAAAAGAGGAAATAGTGCCACCTAAAGAAAAGGGCAAGCCAATATGTGATGGAAGATCTGGGCAAAATCAGGGAGGAAAATGTAAACCAAGTTAAGGAAAAGTTGGTAATTGAGAAAGAGTGGGTAGAAAAGACTATTGATAACATAGACAATATACTAGAACAGATGGTGTTTGATAAACATAAAATCACTTATGGGAATTGGGAAGTTGATACCTTGACTCAATCCTTTGACAAGAACATCAAGGAGGAACCATGTTCTCATGATGTTATCAAAAGACTCATCTTAGTGGAGAATAAGATTGCTGAGTTGAACAAGAGGTTAAGGGAGTATAAGCCAAGAATGTCCAAATGTAGTGATATATTAAATAAACATCACTTGATATACAAGTATCACTCAAGACTTGATGAAGAAGAGATAATACAACTGTTTCATAGGTATGATGCGTATAAAGAAAGACAACCAACCAAGGAAAAATATGATAAAGATGAAGATGTAACTATGATTGACCAGTGAGCAAGCTTAGGCTTGTCTTTCCTAACATTTCTCATCTTTTCATTATGAAACTCTTGTTTTATGTTGATTGAATATTACTTTGAAATGTTAATTTCAAAAATGAATGTAACTTGATATAATACATTAGATTTTTATATTGCTTTGATAGAATTCTAGAATCTATTATGAAGCATGTGGATTTATGTAACAGTTTGAATTTTTGTATTGTTGGAAAGAAAAATGGGGATCTATAGGGGCCCCAACCCATGGAAAAGCTACATACATTCTTAAGAACTACATCAAAAAATAAACTAGAAAAGGGAACACTTAGGCATCTTCTATTACCACAAAATCCTCACTGAAAGGAGGAATTTTGTCCAAAAGCATGTTCTTCCTTGGAAAAAACTCCTCAGACCCAACAACCATCTGTGCAAATAAACCTCTCTTGCTAGAGTACGAGACATTCCCATATCCATGAGTTGCTCAATCTCCATCCTAGGGCCATTTAAGATACTCATCAATTCTTTCTTCTTCTGATAAAAAGATACCCAATCTAGAAGATTCAAGCCACATGTGGGAAATGCCTTTTTCCCTTTTGCTTTATAAACAGAGGACTAGGTAGGAACAACTGATGTGGTTGGAAGTACAAGTATAATGGTTTTTGAAGTTGGCCAAGCAGGATATTTGGAGTGGATTCACCTTTCCCCTTTTGCATAGTAGGTGATGATACTTTAGGAAGTTGAGAAGGTGAAGATTTAGTAGGCCTTTTCTCCAAAGAGGAGACTCATTGTTCCAATTCACTCACCCTGCGAAGAAGAGTGGGAATTGTGTCTATACAAACTCCTTCCCCAAGATCATAAGATTGTGAAGGAATCTCCTTCATGGTGAATTATTCATTACAGATGAAAGGACATATGTTGCCACTTGCACCTTCCACAGATGGCCTACTCTTGAGCAAGAATTGTTTCAATACCCCGGGAGTCTTCTGATGTTTCCACCTGAAAAGATGAAAGTACATCATCTGGAAGGCAGAAAAGACTGGGCTGATCCTAATAAGCCTTTGAATCAATGCTACCTAGATAGCTTGGGAAAACAATGGCCTATTGTAATCCTCTTGGTCTGTAATGTCAAACAACATCTTCACAAATGCCTTGTTAGGGCCTCTGCCAGTCAAATATTTAGAGGAAATTTCCTTCAAATCGGGTGCCAATGTAATTCCCGCCATATTGCAAATAAAGAAGACAACAGAAATTTTCACACTTAAAAGATGTGAATTTGTAAAGAAAATAATATGCATTTATAGAAAATGCGAGGTTAGCAAGATGAGTTGAGTATAATCATGGTGAGATGACCTCTAAGATTTGTATGTGATATCCACACGAAGGAAATAAGTTTGGAGGAAACTTACATTATGCAAAAGAGAATGGTTGGCTTGATGTGACATAGTCCATGCGAGAATGCTCAACCCGGCTTTAGGGATGTTGCAAGGGGAAAATTATATTAAATAATTTTATAATATTGCTGGAGAGTGATTTTAATCATTTGACATTATAAAGCAATATTTATTTAATTATTTAATATTTATGGAGCAAGTAATTATTTAATTAAATTCCCAAAATGCAAATTAAAAAGGGGAATTAATTAAATAATATTTAGGTGGCTTTTAAATATTAAAATCACCCTTTTTAAAAGGGGACGCCACACCTAGGGAAAATAAATTGCTTTTATTTAATAATTTCCCTCTCCTAGGGATTTCAAATTTTGTGCCTCCTTGCTTATAAAAGGAGTGCTAGGATCATTGTTAGACTTATGTTATGATGATATTTATTTTATGCTCCATGCTTGGAGTTGGGATGCATGCCCATTAAAGCTCTCTCTCTCTCTCTCTCTCTCTCTCTCTTGCGTGGGAAGTTAGTAAGCTGGTTTGATCAATTGAAGTATTCTCTCTTGTTCCATTTGTTGAGTTATCTTGTGTTGAAGTATGTTCTTTGTATGATTTATGCTTGCAAGCATTGGCGACTTGTTTGGATAAGTGGCACATTTATTTGAGGAGGATATTTGGATGTTATTGATGATTGTTGGGTGTTTTATGATCTGATTTTTAATGCAGTAAACTTATTCTAACCCTAGCGACTGGGTTGAGGATTTTGGGGGCTGTTTTGGAGGGTTTTCAGTGCTGTCACAAAATTCAGATCTTTAGTTCTTTGGAAAGATCTTAATTTATAGAACAATCTGCATTTTATTTGGTGAAGAAATATTGAGTTTTGAGTGAGATATCAATTTTAGAATATTTCAATTATCTGTCTGCAGGCTTTTTTGGGTATGGTAAATTAATATTTATTTCAGATCTGCGGTTTGGGGTTGATTTAATATTGCATTTGATTATATAAATTAGGAGGAATAAGGATAAATTGATTTCATAATTTTTGGAGGGGTTTTTGTGCCCTAAAAGTGTTGGGCGACCTACTTTTTAGGTCAAAATTAGGGTTTCGGGTTGGTTGTGAAATCTGATTTTTGCATATTGTTCTTCATATTTTTGTGACCCAAAATCCAAAGTTTGAAGATTTTTGCATGAACGGTTAAGCGGGAATTAATTTTTGAAGTTTGCAGCAGTTGGGGTTTGGAAATTAATTATTTACAGTTGTGTGTGATCAGATTTGTGTTAATTCCTAACTTGTCCTAGAAGGGGATATTACAGTGGTATCAGAGCATGTTCTTCTGCACCTATGAGGTTTGACATTGCTTGTGGATCATGGATTTATCTAGTGCAGGTAACATGAAGACAAGATTCCGGAGACTTGGTAGAGCTCTCAAGCACCTACCTCCATCAAAGGATGAGTTGCTCAAAATTTTGGAAGAAGCAGCAAGTTGCTTGGTAACAATAGAGCAAGATGATTATGGATCTATGCTTCTTGCAAGGGATTCCTTGGTAATGCAGTTGGCTAAGCACAAGTTGTTGGATCATGAAAATGGGGAGGTAAGAATTATGGTTATCTTCTGCATTAGTGAGGTTATACGAATTACAGCCCCAAAATTGCCATATTGTGATGTTATCATGGAAGACATCTTTGAGGTCATGGTGGGAAGTTTCCAAGGTCTTTGGGACCTCACAAGCCCTTGTTTTGGTAAGAGGGTTAGCATTTTGAACACTATGGCAAAAGTAAGATCTTGTGTTATAATGATGGATTTAGAATGTAATGATCTTATTTCTCACATGTTTGAGGTGTTCTTTGATGTTATACGTAATGATCATGCTCAAGAGATCATGATTTCCATGCAAACCATTATGTCTTTGATATTAAATGAATATGAGAGTCCCCAACACACTTGCTATCTATGTTGGAGGAAGGATTGGGTCAAGAGGCATCATGTGTTGCTCATACACTAGCCCAAGGTGTCCTAGAGAAATGTTCGAACAAAGTGAAGACTATGATTTTCCAAGGTATGAATTCTTTGGTGTCTAATGATAAAATTTTGGTATCTAATACTTGCATGAGAGTTGGCATTTGCACAGAAAAATCAGATTTATCTCCAAAGGAAGAGAAGGTAGAAAAGCCCCTAGATACAAATGAGCAAGGTAAAGAGTTATTTTTGATTGAAGAGGTTTCCTTGCCTTTGTATGATTGCATGCATGTTGATAAAATAATCATGGGAGATGAGCCCAAGAGGGAAGAGAAATCTGATTTGCAAGTTTGCATGGACAAAGCAAAATGAGGACAGCCAAGAGGTAACTAATGATCATTATTTAGTTGTTACTAATGCTACTTGGATTGGCAATGAATGCAAGGATGAGGGGATGAATGATAGGAAAGAAGAAGAGACATTTCTGAGCACTTTAGACCATTCTCAACTTGCTGGTCCGTACGGTACTACTTGTACATATGCAATGAAAAAATAGTGAAGGAGGAGCAGCCAAGGTCACTATTGAGTGATCAAACACAAGCTTCAAAGGGGCAGCCAAGGGTAGACCTCAATATGGCCCTAAAGGGTCTATTTCACCATATCTCCCTCCTCATAAAAAAACCACTTAACAACTACATTGAGGTAATAAATTATTCTAAGTTTGATTTGGCTAGTACTAATGATGAAGTTGTTGATGAGCATGTGCATGCTAAAAAGGAAAAATCAGATTTGAAGGATATCATTCACCTTCATCATGAGCCATTTGAAGGACAAGAAGGGAGTATGAGTCTCATGGTTACTCCAAGTCATTTCCTACATGACACAAGCATTGGTGAAGGAGAAAAAAGGGGTTTAGATGAAGAAAATAATGGGGAAAGAGCGCTGTCCTAAACTCAGAAATTCTGAGTTTTGTAGATGTTGGGGGCAGCCCAAGGTATGATTTTTCATATTTATTTCCTCCTTATATGTTGAGCTTTGATGAATATGAGTATGAGCATGTTAGATGGATGGATAAGAGGTATTTTGGTCATACTATTGTTGATGTTTTTGCTCCTAACACTTGGGTGCATAAGTGTCAACATGGCAAAAGGAAAGGGATGCCTAAGACTCCTACAAATGAAAATCATGACAGTAAGCTTGCTGGCCTGTGTATAACAACAGTTATTAGGGAGCAAATAAGTGTGTTTTCTCTTCTAGAATCAAGTTCCAAGGAAGCTCCATGCACATGTCAAGTAAAGGTACATAATTACAAGGTGAGAAGTGATGTTTTATGGTGTGAAAATGTAATGAGCAGCCCCAAGCATGATATTTTAGATTTATTTTCTTTATCCATAAAGAAGGTACATGGGCACAATCAAAGGTTTGAAGTTCCTTGGGTTTACGGTGATATGGTTTATGGATGCATGAATTATGGTTTCTCTTTTTCTTATGTGCATGGTGCAACAAAAATAGTGAGATGTCATCCCTCTACATGGTATGGAGAAGTAAATAACAAGTTGTTTGTATTTACTAGTGCTCATAAGATGATTAAGATGGACATTCTATTGTTCTCATACCTTGATAAAATTCAGTTTTTGATTGTTGAGGTCATAAGAGGAAGGTACGAGCATCATCTATTCATGTTTGAGTTTGCATCCAAGAGGAATATGTGCATACTTAACATTCACACTGCTGTAATGTACATTTTTGGTTTGTTTGAGGACATGTTAACATGCTTACAAAAGGATTTAGTCACATGGTATGCTGATTTTCAGTTTGGAGCATCATGGGTACATGTTACAGGTTCTTCTTTTGACCATTTAGCACTTCTTTTTACATGGGAGCAGCGAAGAGGAAGGTATGGTGTTGAGTTGTCATGTTATGTTCTGAGAAAAAAGGGTAAGCATGTTGTATTTTCAGCCATGATAGTGAGAAGTACCACATTTGTCATGAGATTCACTTTGAATCAGCTCTATATGATGCATATGATTAAGTTTCAACATTTGTTTTCTTGGGAACAATGTATTGAGGGTTGTGAAGATGAAGAATGGATCACATGGACCACATTTTGCATGGTAAGAGTTTCTTTTCCAGCCAAGCATATGGATAGTCTTCAGTTTGTTATTGTTGGGCATGGAATTTCAGTTGCATGGGGGCCTATCTCATTCACTAGATTGTTGCTCATTCATGTGGGGAAAATAATTCTGAAATATGATAGATGTTGTCCTTTCATTTTGATGGAAGATATCTTTATGACCAGCTCTACTATCACTTCCATCATTCAGATTTTTCACATGCAGTTGATGATATGGGTGTTGGTACTTGATTTTGACTCATGGGTGACTATTTGGGGGTGGAAACCAGCCACTCCAATTCTGATTTTTGGAGATTACAACAACACTTGGGGCCACATAACAGAGTTTGGGGGCAGCCCATACATGGAGGAGTTGTACATGCCATGGAGACACATTGGAAAAGTGTTCTTCAACACTTATTTTTCTAATTTGTTTGCTTCATGCGTAGGTTTGAAGAAGAAATTACAGCAGACTACACTCCTAACTTTTAGGAGAATGAAGCGGTCCAAGATATTGCAAATGCTACTTCACTTGAGTGGCATGGGAGCACGGCTTTTGGAGTACCACACTTTTGGACACGGACACATGAGCTTGTTATTGCTTGAGGGCAAGCAATCTTGGGAAGGGAGGACTGTAATGTCCCCATTTTTGAAGACCCTTAGCCTATCATTCCCGTGGGCTTTAGGGATGTTGCAAGGGGAAAATTATATTAAATAATTTTATAATATTGCCTGGAGAGTGATTTTAATCATTTGACATTATAAAACAATATTTATTTAATTATTTAATATTTATGGAGCAAGTAATTATTTAATTAAATTCCCAAAATGCAAATTAAAAAGGGGAATTAATTAAATAATATTTAGGTGGCTTTTAAATATTAAAATCACCCTTTTAAAAGGGGACGCCACACCTAGGGAAAATAAACTGCTTTTATTTAATAATTTCCCTCCTAGGGATTTCGAATTTTGTGCCTCCTTGCTTATAAAAGGAGTGCTAGGATCATTGTTAGACTCATGTTATGATGATATTTATTTTATGCTCCATGCTTGGAGTTGGGATGCATGCCCATTAAAGCTTCTCTCTCTCTCTCTTGCGTGGGAAGTTAGTAAGTTGGTTTGATCAATTTCAAGTATTTTCTCTTGTTCCATTTGCGCCAAAGTTATCTTGTGTTGAAGTATGTACTTTGTATGATTTATTTTTTGCAAATAAGCATTGGTGACTTGTTGGATAAGATTTGGCACATTTGTTTGAGGAGGATATTTGGATCTTTATTGATGATTTTTGGGTGTTTTTGATTTGATGTTTTAATGCTAGGAAAGAGTAAATTTATTATTATCTAACCCTAGTGACTGGGTTGAGGATTTTGGGGGTTATTTTGGAGGGTTTTCGGCTGTCACAAAATTCAGATCTTTAGTTCTTTGGAAAGATCTTAATTTATAGAACAATCTGCATTTTATTTGGTGAAGAAATATTGAGTTTTGAGTGAGATATCAATTTTAGAATATTTCAGCTGTCTGCAGGCTTTTCTGGGTATGGTAAATTAATATTTATTTCAGATCTGCAGTTTGGGGTTGATTTAATATTGCATTTGATTATATAAATTAGGAGGAATAAGGATAAATTGATTTCATAATTTTTGGAGGAGTTTTTGTGCCCTAAAAGTGTTGGGCGACCTATTGTTTTTTAGGTCAAAAAATTAGGGTTTTGGGTTGGTTGTGCGAGTCCGGGGTTTAAAAATTAATTATTTACTGGGTAGTTAAATTTGTGTTAATTTAAAATCTGATTTTGTGATCGATTTGTGTTAATTCTAACTTGTCCTAGAAGGGGATATTGTTCTTCATACCCGAGAACCATTGAGTTGTTTTACTTTGTCTAAATCTTCTCATGCCAAGATGATTGTGAGTGTACAGTCATTGGAAAGCATTGAGGCCATATGATTTATGGTCCCTTGCTAAGAAATTTGCACTTCTTAAAATTAATTATGTGTTATCTCTTGAGCAATGTTGTCTTTGTTCTTAAGGTAGAATACTTTGAATCAGTTATTTGTCTTCCTTATTGCAATCTTAGATTGATAGTTCCTTTCAATTACACTAGATCTTGTCTTGGCTTGTGGCATTTTGGAAATTATAATTGCATTATAAATAAAGCTTTCTTTCTATAATGTGATAAATAATTTTAAATCCATGTTGTTATCATTCATTTGAGAATATTTTTGTAAGCTTTTGAGTGTATCTTGAGTGTAATTGAACAAGATCTGTAAATGTTTTGTTGAGGATTTAGCATGAGCTTTTGTGTTTAAAATTCTCAAAGATTGTGTGAAATATTGTACTCTGGGCCTCCATTAGTGCATACCTTTTGGTTAAAGGGTTGATATTAGTTGTGTGATGTGTTCTTCTTGCCTTGAGGTATCATTTGTAAGGTTTTCTCGTGAAATCTGTATAATCAACTTTATCCTGCTTTAATCTCCCATTCAATACACACAAATTATAACCTACAATTATTAAATCCTCTTGAATTATCTATGTTTTCCCTGCTTATAACCATTTGCTAAGGGATTTTACCATTTCCCCCTCCCTTTCATAAATATGTAGAAGAAAGCTAAGATCTACACTATCTAGAGTGACACAAGTCCTATTTTGAAATATATCTGCATTATTTAGAGTGACAACTCGTGAGAGTTAAATAGTGCTTGCATTGACCATGTCTTTCTAGGATTACCTTTCATGTTTTAAAGAGAACATTTAGAAACTACAAATTCATCCATTATTCTCATAATTATAGGTCACAAATTGGGTCCTCTCACCCTAGTTAAAGGTAGAACCTAAAGTAGTAGGGAAGGTCATCCCCTTTTATGAGTGCAACCTAATCTTTTCCAAAGAGTTTATCGATATGTCCCTGGCTACAAACGACCATATCTTTGGTTTGACTTCCTCTAAGTATCCACTTCAGTTCGTGAATGTTGTTTAGCTCTCAAGGTGGTGTAGATTTGGGTACCAACACACTAAAATAAGCGCATTATTGATCCCTTGACCCTTTGGGGAAAATGGTTATCCTCTTTCATGGGACCATGCTATATGTCTAAATGAGAACAAATAATAATTGTTTGCACAAGGTTTCTCTCTAAATAACTCAAAACTAACATACAATAAACCATATAACATTAATAGAGCTTACACAAATACTTAAAAGTTACAAACCGGATAATATACTTAAAATTTCACAAATCTTGACAAGAAGACACATGCGATTGAATGATAATTGGGAAAAACATGACACTTCATCCATGTAAGCATATAATAAAAGAAAAGAAGCTAATGCAATATATGCATGAACCTGAAAAGACTTTGGTGGTTGCTTTTGTGATTTTTCCTAATGCATAAAATAAATATGTGATTTATCTCACCGCATCAAGTAGATATTTAATTTATCTCACACTTTTAGGGTAAAAAAATACAAATGAATTTAAGGACGAAGTATGAAACCTAGTAGATCCATTATGTTACAAGAAATAAATGGAAAAATTATAAGCATTATACATTTCTTAACCAAGTTATTATATTTTAATTATGGCCCCTCTCGGATAACAAATTAAGTTCAAAAGTATCACCAAGTAACAATTGTATATTTTCATGAGCAATAAATAAATCTCATTGAATTTAATGCCCTGCTAACTCATTTCTACTAGTGACTTGTTTGATTAGCTTCTCTCGGTGAATATTGAGAATCATATGTTTGATCATAATATTACATATAAATGTAAATAAAATTGAAAACTATTCCATGCCTTGCAAATATTCCAACTATAGGAAAATACCCATTTCGAGTCTAAAATATAGCAAGTAAGATCATCGACATGTGATCTTGCTCCATAATGTCAATGATACTATCCAAATTACCAAAATGTTTAGGACCAGTACCATAGAAAATATCTTCAACTACTATCATGATTTGTTCCATGGTCAAGGAGCATATCAGGATACCATTTTAAAAAAACTCACTATACAAAGAGTTCTAACCACCTTCACACATAAAAAGGAATATCCTCTAGCTAATTGTCATAGTGACTAAAATCACGTGAACCTACATAACCACCAACATATATTAATATTAAATAATAAATAACCAATTTAATACTCAAGGTAGGTTGAATAAAAGCAAGGAAACAATTCCGAGGATTCAAAATTTATGAATATAGTATACAATTTATTTTATATAAATACCTTATTATAGCACTAAAATTCTCCTTTTCCATGGAATCTCCATGCACCATTAGCTTGTAGTTAAGATGAATACATCACCTCTCACCATTCCCATTTGAGATTTCATCACCATGCAAACAATACATTCATTATCAAATATGAACCTACTTGCATGAATTGAAAATCCAAGAAAACTTAAGAATTAAAAAAACATGTCTCCATCAAATTTATGATAGATAACAACTTAAGCATTCATACACATGGGAATCCAATAAATAAAAGAAAACCATGTCTTTTGCATAAATTTGGTGGAAAGGGTTCTAAAATCATATTTCATATGATATGAATAAATATGTCGGGCTTCATCCAAATGAAGGGTATATATCTACTTCATCACATGGTTAATATAAAACTTATAACACATCTTTTGCTTTAATTTGACCACTAATACCATATCTTAGACCTCTTATGACATGGGTGTTAGGCCGATTTTAAATGTGTAATAGACCATTAGTACTATATATATTTTTATAACATATTCATGAAATTTCATATTTAAATAATTTAATATAATTATTACACTGAAAGGCATGCCTTAAATGAGATGAAGTCTCCCCATCCCTAACACAATGCAGGGCATCGAAAACCGTCAATGGAGGGTAGGAGAAATTGAAGTACACTTCTTGTAATGTCATCCAAATGTTGAGCGTCTATTTGAGTGCGTGGCAAATTTTAGGTTTCATTATGCGAGTTAAATGTTGTTTCAATTCTTGCGCCCATTGCCAAACCCTAATGGGTACTGGGTCTATAGATTTTTCTTTTGATGCGGGCATCTAGGTATTTTGATAATTGTGGTCTACTCTTATGGTGGCCATTGAATCACGAGATTTTAGGGATAATTTTAGTGCCAAATATTTGTAATATGGCAAAAATTTCATTTTAGGAAAATTTGAAAAGGAAAATTTTTCGGAGAAGGTCAATGTCCTGTTCGCCTAAAATTTACAGTATATATTTTTGGGGTCATCTTCACCTACATTTGAAAACATCTCCTATAAAAACCTAGGTGATTCGTCGGGTAGTATACTACCACCAATACCGTGAAGTTGTGAACTTGCATACTCTAAGCACTAGAGCACAGTACAAATTTATCATTTGATTACTTAGTAGCTTTGTAGTTGGGTGAAAGATGTTATTCGTTGATGCGCGACTATAAATATTTTCTAACTCATGATAAAGGTTTTCTATGGACGGGTGATAAGGAGATCTTGTTGACATGTGACAAAGGGTTTGTTGTTGATGCGCGACAAGGATATTCATCGGCTTTCGACTCATTGCATTTACTAACACATAATAGGACTTAGTTGTTGACACATAACTTAGTTTTTTTGCTAACGCGTGATATAGGTTTCTCTCGACGCGTGAATCACCGTGTTTGCTAATGCGTGACTCAAGACACTTTGACGTGTGACTCATTGTATTTAATGACATGTGACTTAATTTTATTTGATGTGCAAATTTGTGCTTTTTCCGACACATGAATTAGTTCAAAATAATGGAAGGTGCTAGTGCTCAGAATGGGAAAACCCAAAAAGTAACTAAGAAATATTAGAAGTCCTTGTTCAAGTATTTTGGAAACTCTGCTACTACAAATACCGTAACCACTAGCACCCATATAGTTGCCACTGGAAAGAATAAAAGTACTGACTATGTGGAAGGTAATATTGAGGTGGACATGCATTCTACACAGTATTAACCAAATGACACCTATGATGATACCATGCCGATCTTGAAGATATACCTGTTGAGATGCCAGATCCTAAAGATATTCTTCCTATTGGGGTGCAACCAAGAGTGCATCAAGATATCGCACATACAAATACTCAACAAAATGGAACACAAAAATCAAATTCAAATTCTGGTTCATGAAAGAGGAAACCAGGTGATTGTGATATTGCTTAGAATTCTACTCAAAAAAGTAAAACATTGAAAACAAACAAGAATATGTGGACAATTGGGAGGACTTACAAGTTGATTGGGCTACCAAATTTCTATTTATCAAACTGTATAGTCATCTAATTCAGAAGAGATCCCATCTGAATGTACATGTACAATATGTACGTGGAAATTGTGAAAGAAACAAAAATGCAACAAAAGGTGGACATTATAGAAAAACATAGTGGAAAACAATATTTGATTAAAACGGGGAAGGATGGCTAGAAAATAAAAACACACAGGTGGAAAACTGAAAAATAATGTATGCATGCTAAATACACAACAAAGTATGAAGTAAAAAGAAAAAACATAGACATCTCATAGAAAAGGGAGGAATGATCACATCACAAATTGGTAAGATGAATCAAACAAATCTGCATGCAAAACTCATACAAGTTCTCTACTTTATTTCACATACTAAAGAAAGGAAGACTGATTTCATATTTCCTCAATTTCAAAGTTTTTATCAATATAATGGAATGCCCAATGTACCTTAGTCTCATTGGTCTGACAATAGTGCATGGGAAATGGAAAAATTCCTTTCGATGATAGAGAAGGAAGATTTGAAAGAGAATGTAAAAAAAGCTAAGTTTATCTCTCTTTCAATTGATGAAGTGACAACAGTTGACAACACTGCATGGGTATATATCCATGTCTATACTTTAGAAAATCATATAAGGACACCTCATATCTTTGGGTGTTATGAAAATGGTTGAAAATTGTAATGCCGAAAACCTACATAAAATAGTTGTTTCTCATTTGAAAGATATTGCTAGAATGATTGATTATGAAATTTCTACAAATTTGGTATGCATTGGATCGAGATGGTGCATCAATCATGCAGGTCACCGTCTGGTACATGTGTGTTATTGTAAACACGGTGGCCCCTTATATGCTAGTAATTCATTGTATGGCTCATAGAATGAATTTAGCATATAAAATGGTAAACAACTACGAAAATGTTGCTAAAGTAGAAGACATTATAAGAGAACTTCATGCCTATATGGCAAGCAACCCAAAGTAATTTCTTGAGTTTCATAAATTTGCAATTGGAATTACAGATGGCAAAAACTTCTAAAGGATGTTGAGACGAGATGGATTTCTTTGTATGAACTTGCATGTAGAGTTCGTGAGGAGTATCCTTCATTGGTTGGTTTCATGCACAAATATCATCATGAAGTTGACAGGGCAAGGGACTTGGTGTTCCGTTTAACTGATTTTGATACACTCATGAAGCATGCACATGGGAGATTAATCTATATTTTGGATTTTATACGGATGAGAAAAATGGTATGTCAAAGTCTTGATGTCTTGTACTATTCCCAAGATAGTTTTGATACACTTGTTTTCGAGAATTGGAAAGATTTATTAGATCTTAAAATCCCAATAACTATTTGAGATTTAATATCCATGATCACCTCTACATCAATGTTAATGGGAGGGACATACCACTGCACATTTTGTAAAAACATCAAGATATTATAGGATTGGAACAATAAGATGTTCCTGTGACACACAATCTCTTTGAGTCATTATAATTGAAATAAGAATAAAGCTTAAAAAATTAGAATCCTTATCATCATAAATTAGAGAATGTTTCTCCAAAGATAAAATTATTGAAGCAATGGGTGTGATGAATCCTAATTTTTGGAATACTAAAGGTGCTTGTGCAAACTTTGTAAGAAAGCATTTCCATAAATCCATGGGTACAATAATGGAACATTTCACAAAGACTTCAAAGGTCAAGGGTATGGAAATCAAAGGTATACTGAATGTTGATTTATTAAAGTCTCAATCAACAAATTTTGCAACAACAATGAGGAACCAATATAAAAATTTAGACGAACCTTCTAAGAGTGGTGTTATTACAAGGATCTGGTGAGGAATCTATCAAAGTATTGTCTTACAAGAAGAAATCAGTGAATATTTTAGATTATATGAGTTATGCCAAACAATGATTTTGGGGTCTGTGGAGGATGAAAGGGTTTTCAGTGCTTTATCATTTATAAAATCAAAACTGAGAAACAGGTTGGATAAAAATATGGAAAGTTGCATGAGGTGTTATGTTTCTCGCTACTCCATGGAAACATTTCCTTTCAATAGAGAAATTGCACATTGGAATTCCCTTTCCAAAAGAAGAGGTGTAAATAATATAGCTACAAGTACAACTATTCCCAATGATGAGACTGGAATTGGTGTGTCGTCACACTCTACATAAGAGAACATCAACTTTGAAGAAGCTATTGATAATGGATTGTTTCAGCTTTAAATAGGTATCTCCTTGACCTTACTTTTATTGTTTGACTGTGGTTATTTATTCAATTATTAACTCTACAGATGAAAATATTGATTGTGGTTATTTATTCAATTTCATATTAAATCTACAGATGCAAATATTGATGATGCACCAAAATTAGCAGGAACTTGACAAGGTCATAACTTGAGCTCGGGTGTTTGTTTGATTCCGTTTTGTTTTTTGAAACCACATGTTTTGATGAGATGAACACACTAGTCAACCTGTCCTACACGTTGGATTAAGTTTTGGCACATTTTTCGGGTCCTAAATCCACCATCTTGAGGCCAAAAATTAGGATTTAAGTTGTAGTTCGGTTGTCTTCCTATTTTGGGCATTAGTTAATTTTAGTTGATTAGTTGCATTATGAGTTAGAAAGATGGAAATTCCTCTAATTTAGGAATGTATAAGATGCGTGGAAATTTCTGTGCCCATACGAATAAGCATGCAAACTTACTAAGAATAGCAAGTTCTAGTAAACTGGTAAAAATAGTAATTTCCGCCACCTAGAGTAGATTTAGTCAAAGTTAGTTAGAGTTTGCTTGGCAACTCGAGTTGGGATTTGTTTTCCTATTTAGGAAACATTTTAATCCATTATTCAATAAAAAAGAAGGAGATCTATTTTATTTTGGAGTTCATATTATTTGTAGTATATCGTGTTTGTTTAGAATTTTGCTACATTAATTGATCGAGGATACTTTTTATCAAAAAAAAATTCAGCTCTTGTTATCATTAAATATGTTACAGGTATATATATTTACATTTATTTAAATACAATTATTTATAAAAATCTGTTTTATATAATTTCTATTTTGGATTTGTCGAATACGAAATTCTATTTTAAAAATTTGTTTGTTACATGCATTTGTTGCATACTAATTTACAAGACATCCAGAGTTCAGATCTGCATATTCTTCCACTGTTATAATCTTTTGTTTCTTCATTAATCCGATCAATCATTATTTCATTTTTTTTTCAAAATGTGGGTTGACATCCATCCTAGGAAGCTCTCACTTCTTGGGACTGAAAATGTTAGGCAACTCACCCATCTATATACTAATCTATTTCTCGTGTTGAGTTTTCTTGAATCAAAGATCTTCTAGCACACAACACGCTATGAAGGATGATTTCTCATTTTCCTTCCATATGATTTGTCACATCCATCTAAAAGACAAGAGGTAACTTAAACCCTATCATATGACATTGCTCAAGTTTTTACAATTATGTTTATTTTATTTTTTATTTGTAAAATTCTTTGATAAAATGTTTAAACTTTGTGGGATAAAATCACACATTCGAATTTTACAAGTAGAGAGAGGAAGATTTTTCCATATTAAGATGTTTCTGTCATAACACATTCCAAATTTTCTTAAAACAATTATCCATTATACAATTCATCATCCACGATCATACTTGAAGCTAATGTCATCATCCACATCTAATGTCATCATATCATTGATTCATTACAAGTAGAGAGAAGAAGATTTTGAGAAGGTTTAAATGCAGACCTCATACAAAGTTCTAATTTTACAAGTACAGAGTTCTTAAAACAATTATCCATTATCATCATCCATGATTGTGCTTGAAGCTAAATCTATGTCCACTCAATTCATCATAATCCATATCTGTTTTAATGTCTCCATCCACATCTAATGTCATCATAGAAGATGTAAGTCCTAGTTCAATTGACAAGTAGAGAGAAGAAGATTTTGAGAAACCTAATACAGAGTTTGAATTTTACAAGTAGTAAGAAGATGTAAGTCCTAGACTCCTAAAACACTCCAATTATTCTTAAAACAATTATTTATCCATTATCATCATGCATGATCATGCATGAAGCTAAATGTAAGTCCACACAATTCATTATCATCCATATCTATTTTAACATTCCAATTTTTATTAAAAAAATTTATCCATTATCATCATTCATCATCATCTATATCCATTCTAATGTCATCATATCATATCCATTAGAATATTTTGAAAAGGTTTAGATGCCTCTGTCCTACCACATTCCAAATTTTATTAAAACATTTATCCATTATCATCATCCAGATTCCATGATCGTGCTTGAAGCCAAATCTACGTCCACATACAACTAATGACACTTCATATCTATAATTCTATTCTAATGTCATCATCCACATCTATGCAATCATCATTACAAGTATTAGGATGCCTCTGTCATACCACATTCCATATTATCTTAAAAAAACTAATCGTTATCAAAACACCATCACATTCAAATGAATGTATCTAGAAATTCTATACATAATATAAGAAGATATAAAATTCTAGATTATAAAGTATTTCAAATTTTCAAACGCCATCACATTCAAGTTTCAAATTTCAAATCCAGATAATAAATTATTTCAAATTTTCAAACATCATGACCATCAAACTCAAGTTTCAAATTTTCAAATATAGATTATAAAGTATTTCAAACTTTCAAATTTAAAGTTTCAATTTTTCAAGTTTCAACCCTCAATCATGAAATTTTTCAACCCTCAATTTTCTTGTACCCCTTTCCCCAATGGCTTGAATAATCCCATAACTAATCAGATCTTCCGCAACACTGTCTAGATTCTTTATGATCCTTTGTTCTTCCCTTGTCGCATCTCCATGGGATAGCAAACTGGGATCTGCAACTGCCTTGGCTTTGAATAAAATTTCAGGGTCGAAGCCATGCTCTTTAATTATCCGCTTTAGTGTATTGTTTTGTTTGTTAACTAAAATAATATTTTATTTCAAATTCTTTGTTGTAGATAAACTGTTTCTTCATGAGTTTCCAAATGAACTTGGAACACCTTTGCTTGACTCTTCAATTTTTCATATTTCAACTGCCAAAAAAAGTGATCTCAATTAAACATATTACTAAAATAAGAAAAGAACAAATTAACAAAAAATATTGTTTCAAAGTGATAATACTTACAACCACTCTAGCTCTCTTGGCATTTACAATTACTACCAGATCCTTGTCCTTAGACCATTTGTTAAAATATGCTTAGGCTTAACTAATATTTTCTAAATTTTTTAATGCTTTATCTAAAATATCGTCTTTATAGTTGTTGTTATACGTGATGACGGTCCCACATCTTACGTTGGGTAAGTAAGGAATCGATCTTTGCAAGTTGATTCGGATAGCATATAAACTTTCCCTTTGCCAATAATTTTCATATGGACTATTATTTCATTGATTAGTATTTTTCCCATCTCTCCCATTTGACAATCATTACCAATTAATTTCTCTAAAGGAAATGGTAGTAACTATTCACCATCTGTATCTGAAGAAGATGATGTAGCTGGAGAGGTATGGGGGCTTTCGGGTTGATTATAAATGCTACCTATTTTTACCTTTGGGTGGACTTATCCTATTTACGATAAAATAAATCAATATTCAAATAAATAAATCTAAAATGAAAAGTAATGAAAGTTGAAATTGAAGTATACCTACTGGCCTTGAATCATCTCACGTGTATTAAAAAATCCTGATGGGTCATTGCTATCAATGCCCAAGTAATCTTGATCTAAATTTATATTATTTAAAACCTGATATGTTCGATTACATTACTGGACAAGCCACCGAGAGAGAGGGTTGGAATTCTAAATGAGGAGTTAATGTTAAGTGTCCCACTAGGGGCCGAAGGAATTGGCATGTGTTTACCAATGTTATTTTTATTGAACCTCGGTTGGAATTTTGAATCTTATTGGTGGAGTGGGGTGTTCATTGTTTGTACAAAATGTGAAGGACTATAATGTGCTGAAAAGTGTAAGAAAAATCATATGAAAAACTGTTAAACTATTGAAAACTTGTATTAAAGCAATAAAATCATACCTTGTTAAGGGGTAACGTGTTCTGAGCTTGAGGTGGCCATGTTGGAGTAGTAATTGGTTGTGTTTGAGTTGTGTGTGTTTGGGATTGTTGTGCAGGTTGTTGAGAAGAGACAATTGCATGCGATTGAATTGAGTGAGTTGGTGAAGATGGTTGACTTTGAGAAGCCCGGATATTGTCCAAAGTTCTATGCAATGTCAGCAACAATTGATTGTATGTCAATTCAATATGGTAAATGGTAAATTGAAAATACAAAATGGGAATTTGTAAATAGTAAATGCTAGGTATACGTCTTTGGCGTTTAAAAAATTCAAACGATTGGTGGTTCGGAGATGAGTGAAATTCCATTTTAGATTGTGAATCTTCCAATGCCTCAGCGTGTTGTTGGCCTCTTCCTCTTGATGAAGTTTTTTTTTTTTTTTTTTTGCGGAAGGGCCTCCAAAATATTTTATGCAAACAATCAATATTTAATCAGATTCCAGATGAACATAATGTTAGTCTAATGTCAAAATACAAACTTATACTGTTGTTCTTGAAATGGAATCAAAAATTCTTCATTGTCTCACAGTGCAAGTAGGAATTGGTTTGTCTTTTAAATTAAAAAGAGCCTCATAATAAAGGCCAAGGAGATAGTTTGTGGAGTGAATGACTGGTTTTTTGGAAAGTGATGCATTTGTAATGTCAGTCTTTATTTTATTGGATAAAAATGTGCACCAATCAAATTTTTGCTTTCGATAGTTGCAAGAATGTATGTAATAGCCCAGTTTGGTATATTCATTTGCCGACCCTACAAAACAATTTTGGATTGAAAGAAAGAAATCATAACAGCAAGAAAGTGGTGTGCAATTCCTTGCATATCCACACCACATCTTGATTTATTGACATGAGCTGAAAAAGGCCAAAAAGCCATTGGAATTAATATCAAAAATAGATTACTGTTGACAGTTACAGTTACGGTTGACAGACACATGGGACACAGACATGACATGACACAGACATTGACATAGGACATGAGACAGACATGACACAGACATAGACATTACTGACAGAGACATGATTAATATCAAAAACTGAAAATATAAAATGAAAATTGAAAAATGCCAAAAATCCATTGGAATTAATATCGAAAATAGATTACAGATTACAAATTACATATTAATATCAAAAAGTGAAAATATAAAATGAAAATTGAAAACAGTTTATACATACAATCAACATGGAAACTGAAAGTAGATTCGAGGTACTTCTTATCAGTTTCGATGAGGGTTTCTT
This sequence comes from Taxus wallichiana var. yunnanensis, assembly GCA_018340775.1. Lineage (NCBI taxonomy): Eukaryota > Viridiplantae > Streptophyta > Pinopsida > Cupressales > Taxaceae > Taxus > Taxus wallichiana. The sequence continues at coordinate 169,525,268 of CM031239.1, forward strand.
TCATTGTGACAATGGGGGAATTTTTGTATGGAAGGCATGTTAAGCTGATGAATATCAGTTGGATCGACACCGAATTGAAACATACGACCATCGTCCACAGTAATAGTAAACAAATTGTCCTCTGTATTGTATGAGGAGAGTAGGTAATTCATAATATCATGATCTATTTCAAACTGGGGCATCTTAACGAGCCCATCAAAGTCACATGCATCGACCAAATCCTTGTATTCTGAATTCATTTGCAAAACTGTTTGAATGTGGGGGCACAACAAGTTCCTGTAGAGTATCTTGCCCTTGGATAGGGCTTGTGGGTTAACTAGATTTTTTGATTGATTTTGGTCTTGAGCTTGGCCTTGGGTTACACTTGTAGTTACCATTGTACTTGTCCTTGAGCTTGATTGTACCTAAAATTGATTCCTGTAAACGAGAAATTTTGGGAGTCGAGAGAGTGTAAACATGAAAATGACCGGCGGGAGGGTATTTATAGGACAAAATAAGATTTCAATGCCCTTCTTTCATGTGTCAAGAATCCTTCCCGACGCGTGATAGAAGGCCTTGCTATCACGTGTTAGGAAGGCATCTTAGCGCGCAATTGTAGACACCTAAAATATGCTCACACTTAGCATTTCCTCTAATTCAACCAATTGAGGACACTTCGTTAATTCCCCATTCTTTTCTCCACTCTCGGGTTCCCATTTACAATACCTTCTCGGGCGCATTCTTCCCATATTCAACTTATTTAGCTAAAGTATCTCTTATTAGCTAAACATGCATCCTTTCGACCATTCGAGAACCTCCCTAGTTCTCTCTAGATCACTTATGCGGGATTCGTAGGTTATCTATCAGTCACAAATGGTTCATTAGAATCCTCTTAACTCTCAATTAGTCTCTAATCACTTGCTAATCAAGTTTAACTAGCCTAAACCCTAGTTAACTAGCCTAAACAAAGCTTAACTAAGCCTAAAGCATGTTTATCCTAATCTAACCTAAAAGTGATTTTTGAGCTTTAGTGCCACATGCACCCACATTCCAAACTCTCCCAAGTGGAAAACTATAAATAGAAGGGTCACCCCTCCTCTAAACCTTACACCTTGTTTACATAACAAAATCTCTCATATTTGGAGATCTTGGCATTAGAAATCATTTTTGATAGCTTTAAGCTATAAAACATTTGGATCTTGGCCATACTCCATTGTTATGAGCTCCCCATCTTGCATCCATCCACTCCAAATATAGTTAGTAAGGGAAGATCTAAAGCTTGGCCATATAGCCAACTTGGAGAGATCTCTTCATTATTTGAAAGTAAACAACATATAATTTTATTTCTTAGAATCTAACTAGGTTCACTTTCATTAAGATTCATACTCTTCCCAGAGCAACAAAGATTAGACCTAGGTAGATTTGATGAACTCCTATATTATAATAAGATCAAGTACTCACAAGAGTCTTAGAATTAGGAGCTAAACTTCGCACGAATGCGAAATAGAAACCAATGTCATTAATCACAAAGCATGAGAAGAGTAATCGCTCTTGGATATAGATAACCCCTTTGAGACATGGTACACTCTACTTCCGGACAACATCATGCCACTTTGTCAAGGAGACCCATCACAAAGACCTCACTACAAAGCTTCACGTAAAGTGAAGATTGAGTGTAAAGCTTCACTCCTCCCAAATTTGATGAAGAAGAGGACCCTCGGTCAAGAGGAGATCCTTCAAAAATAGATCTTGAAATTGAGCTAGAAACTAGCAAACTTAGGCTCTTCAAGAAGAAACATATACAAAGAAAAAGAAAAAACTAAACCTAGCAAGTTTCACTTTTATCCATACACTAAAAATACCTTTAAGGTGACTCAAGTATAAAGAAAAATGTCATCTACTAAAGAACAACTAATTCGAAAGAGTTGCAATAAATGAAAGATACACTTAATATGCTACATGAGGGAAAACGAGGCGAATAGGAAATATTTGTATGAAGAACTATGCCCTTACCCCTTCGATAAGGACATGTTACGATAACCCTTCCGAAAACACTTTACCATTCCCAAGTTTGATAAGTAGAAGTGTAAGAGTGATCCTCGTGATCATATAAAAGACTTTTACATGGCTTGCCAAGAGGTCACATATAGTGATAAATTCTTAATACGAATTTTTCCTCGCAGTCTAGGAGTAGTGGGATTGGAATGGTTCTATAGTATTCCCAAGGGCTCCATTACAACATGGCCCACATTAGCAGAAAAATTCATATGAAATTATTCCTATAACATGGAAAATGATATCACAATGAACGATCTATGCAATACAAAACAAAAACCCAATGAGACATTTGCTGAATTTTTACAATGATGGCGATGGTTAGCAAGTCATCTCCTTGTGCATTACCAAAAAAATATCTAGTGAGCATATTTGTTCCTCGACTTAAATCCAGAAATATCCTTCCATTTACAAAAGCACGGTGGCTCAAACTTTCAAGAGGTCATAGATAAAGGCGGTCAAATCAAGGAAGCCCTCATTGCGAAGGGAATGCTTAAGTTTATTGCTAAAGACAAACATGAAGCCAAATCCATAGACAAACCAAAATTCTTCAATAAAAACAAAAAATGTTGTTGGTGATGGCATTACGGACACCAAAAGAGTCTAATCCATACAAACAGGCTCGCTTTTAAAGATTTCACAAGGACCTCATCCCAAGGCACCCACTAAACACACATTCACACCATTAAAGGAATCCCCACATCGACCATATTAAAGTAGTTAGATAATGTAAAAATGGTGGAATATCCAATTGCGATAGTACCATACCCAGAGGATGCTCTAAAACCTGGTTGGTTCAAAGACCATGAGTACTGCAACTTCCACTATGTTAAAGGACACAAGACAGATAGGTGTTTAAGACTACGTCACTACATATAAGACCTCATTGAAGAGGGTAAGATAGCCGTAGATTCTCCCCCGACTCGTGACAAGGTCCAAATGAGAAAATGGGTATCCAAAAAGAGCCTTTTCCTAATCATGTAGATAATAAGAAAAGGAAGCCAGATCACGGGAAAACCTCCAATGACTATAGAACTTCCACTTATGTTTACCCCACTAATTATAGTCCATTTGATTCTCTCATAGGATGTATTCACTCATCCTCGATGAACAAGTCAACACTATCTAGATCTTAGAAAAGAATTACACAAGAGGGACAAGACATGCTCATTTAATCATACCAGATCCCACGCCTATCCCTCAGGAAGGTCAATATAATTTGATAGATTAGTTAGAGAAAATACCTGCTAGGATATCCATTCTCGATCTCCTTAAAATCTCTCTCGCCCTCAAGAACAACATAATGTATAAAAATCTACAAATTTGGGAGTCTCTATGGATGTAGATCCCATGTACCTCCAATCCATGATATCATGCCTTAACACCAATGATCATATTACTTTTGATCTCACCACAATCCTGCATAACAACATAGAACACAACTTACCCTTATACTTAGAAGTGGTGGTTACCCATCACAAAATCAAGAGGGTACTTATGGACGGTGGATCTGGTCTAAATATTTACACTTTGAAGCTGGTTAAGCAAGCTAGGACATTCATAAATAGATATGGGAGCTAAGACTATCACGATCACATCTTACGATAATGAAGAACGAGAATTAATGGGTACTATATAGTTCCCATGGAAGTAGGCCCAACTTGTCATGACACAACATTTCATGTCCTTGACTTAGAAATTCCATATAACATGCTCTTGGGGCACCCATAGATTCATGCCATGTAAGCATTCCATCGAATTTCCATCAGTGTATCAAACTATGTCATGAAGGACAAGTGGTTACCATTCTAGGTGACCCAGAACCATTCACACATTGTAGGGCATTGCACAATTTTTCTCGTGCAACTTATGAGTGTCCTTTGGTGGATGTTGTTATCCCCCTACAAATGGAAGCTATTAAGAAATGGGTAGATTCAGAGTCACTCATGCCTTATAATCAAGATTTTCCTTCATTAGTCAACCCATTCTCTTCATGGGAGGTAACATCGGAAAAATATGGCCCATGTGAGCCATTCACTTTTGAATAAGATTTGTTAATATTAGATTTATCAGTATCTCCCAGAACACGGGGAAACCCTTATTTTCATATTAAGAGCACTTGGGAGCAGTGTCCTAAACCAATAGAAAAGTTTTTCCATAGTGGAATCCTATCTGAAGAGAAGATGTTAGAAGATCCTACTAGCAGAGTGCTAGAAGGTACCATGGCTTCATGCCATCAAGCACCCTAATACATCAAAGGTCACCGCATGATGTTTTTCATGGGCTATAGTGGGTTTGGATGTGGAATCAATGCACAAGGTTGGATAGAGCCTATTCCCATCCCTCATTTCAAGTCAGATAAGCATGGCCTGGGGATAAGGCCTCATAATTCTCTACCCTCTGAGATTGACACCACCTCTTCTGAACGTGAGGATGTTTCATCTCATTTTGATAGTGATGTAGATTCCCAATGTAGCCTCTATGAGGATCTTGCTTCCACTAACCTATTCCCAGATTCAATGGTCCTTACCTTATCTGAATCCAACCCCCTAACCAATCATCAAATAGCCCTTGTGTATCATGAAATTATAGATTGGGATCAACAACTTCACATGCCACTATGATTTCTTTGAAAATGATGAAGCATTTGTGGAGTTCATGGGACTCAGGGATTCTATTCCAGTTGGAGACCACAAGAAAGGATTGCAATTCAACTTATAAACTATGCATACTTAGAGAAGAGGTAAAGATGTTGGATTTTTGAATAAGAAGGTGGTAAACAAGGTACAAACACTTTAGAGAAACCGTTGCGTAAAAGATAAACACAAGTCTCATAGTGAAAACTCTTTGAAGCGCTCGTAGATAAACATAAGGAAGAGTCTAAAGATGAGGTGGTTTATCCATTTAAAGATGATGATGAGCTACCATAGCAGAAGTTGATCTTACTCTTCCCCCGATCCTACAAAGATGGAAGATGTCTAAGATGCTTGTTGAGGAAATAATTAATGTCAACATTGGCTTAAGATAAACCTAGAATAATAAAGTTGGGAGCTTCACTCTCACTCAAGAAGAAAAGGTCTTTGTAGAGCTCTTAAGAGAATACACAGATATATTCACATGGACATATGCAAATATGCCTAGTTTGGACCTAGAGTTAGTTGTGCACAACCTCATGTTACATCCGCATATGCCAAACCCATCAAGCAAAAGTTGAGAAAGATGCACCCTAAGGTGGCGCTCCTTGTCAAAGAAGAATTGGAAAAACTATTAGTTGTTGATTTTATTAAACCCATTGACTATTTAGAGTGGATATCTAACATAGTCCCTGTACAGAAAAAATCCTATCGGCATAAGAATTGTACTAATTTTTGTGACATCAATAAGGCATGCCCTAAGGATGACTTCCTTTTCCTAACATCGACATGATAGTTGATTCCACCTCCGGTTATGAAATTTTGTCTTTAATGGATGGGTTTTCGTGTTATAATTAGATATGGATTTAGAAGAAGATCAACATAAAACATTATTCATTACCCCATGGGGAACATTTTGCTACAAGGTCATGCATTTTGGACTCAAGAATGTTGGGGCTACTTATTCAATGGGCCATGACTATTATCTTCCATGATATGATGAATGATATCATGGAAGATTATGTTGATGACATCCTAGGTAAGTCTAAAAGCATAGGAGAGCACCCTGAAGTACTGAGACGTATTTTTGAGCATCTCCGAGATTATAAGGTTCGCTTGAACCCTAAGAAATGTGTCTTTGTGTTTTATAGGAAAGCTCCTAGGTTCATTTTTCAAAAAGAGGGATTGAAGTGGACCCCGCAAAGGTTACATCTATCACAGAAATTCCACCACCTACCACTCTCAAACAACTGAGGAGTCTACAAGGGAAAATTTAGGTGATTAGTCGCTTTATTTCACAACTGGCGGATAAGTTCCACCCCTTTACCCATTTACTAAAGAAAGATGTTGCATTCAACTGGGGACCAAATTTCCAAAAGGCCTTTGCAACTACTAAAATAGTACTTGGTCAACCCACCCGTACTCATGCTACCTACACTAGATGAACCCTCTCCTCTTGTACATTTCCACTACCCAGTTTTCTATTGGTGCATTGCTTTCCCAATATGACTTAGACCATAAAGAGAGAGCAAGTTTACTATCTCAGTCACACCTTGATTACGTATGAGTTGAATTACCCGCAGATTGAAAAGGCCTGCTTGGTAGTTGTCTTTACCTTCCAAAATCTTTGCCATTATCTCCTAAAAATAAAACCAAACTCATATCCAAATTTGACCCTCTCAAATACCTTTTATCCAAACCCACCCTCACAAGCCGAATGGCTAATTGGATCATTCTCCTAAGTGAATTTGATATCGAGTTCATGAATCAAAAATCCTTGAAAGGACAGGTATTGGCTGATCAATTGGCAGAAGCTCCTCTACCAGGAATGGAACCTTTGTGCCTGGATTTTCCGACGCATCTATGATGTACATTGAAGATTCTATAGAATGGCAGGTCCATTTTGATGGATCTTTCACCTTCCATGGATCTAGAGCAAGAGTGGTGCTCATCACTCCCATAGGGGAGGTCATACCAAGAGCATTCTGGTTGGGATTTTGTGCACTAATAACATTACAAAGTATGAGGCACTCATTGTTGGCCTCAAGCTAGTTATTACTTGGAATATCAGATAGCTACAAGTCATTGGAGACTCCCAACTTATCATTAAACAAGTTAATGATGAGTATAAAGTTAAAGATGAGAAGCTCATTCCATATAAGAAAATGGTCAAAACCCTAAAGGAGTACTTTACACATATCATATTTGAGAAAAATCCAAGGTCTCACAATAGATCGGGGATGCTATGGCTACAATTGGGTCTCTGTTACGCATTTCACCTCAGGAAAGTAAGATGCCTTTCTTTATAGAGCATTTACAAGTGCCCGCATATGATATGTCGGAGTCATGTTTGGTATGTGAAGTTATTTTGGTCCATTATCCCCACCCTATCTTTCGATACCTACAAGATGGCTTTTGTGGACATCACCCATTCTAAGAAAGAAAGCCGTTATTACCGTATATCCCGTTATACCCTCCTAGAGGCACCCTTTATCATCATGGCTACGATGGGAATCTACTTCCTGCTTGGATGTTTGCCGAATCAATCCAAACTATTAAGGAAGTACATGGTGGTATTTGTGGAGCACACACTAGCGCATGGTCTTAGATAAAAACTATTAAGAGTAGGCTATTATTGGCCTACCATGGAATCGATTTGTTGTAATTTCGTTAAAGAAATGTGAACTATGTCGAAGTATGGAAACTTAATACATGCATCTACACATGCTTTGCAACCTATCACAACACCTTGTCCATTTTCTAAATGGGGTGTAGATCTCATAATGAAGCTCCATCCTTATTCTTCGATGGCCATACTCACATTATCACCGCCACTCGAGTATTTTACCAAATGGGTAGAGGTTGCGCCTCTTACTTACGTCTTGTGCACAATTTCTAAATTCATTATGAACCATCTCATATGTTATTATGGTATCCTCCTGCCATTGATACAGATAATGGTAAATCCTTCAAAAAAAATAAAATGGTTAAGACATTGTGTAAATGTTTCCATATTCAACTCAAGTGGTCTACCCCTATTACCCCCAAGGTAATGGACAAGAAGAGGCTACTAATAAAACCTGTATGGATTATGGAGAAAATGGTCAAGTAAAATAATTGGCACTGATACATCCCGCCCTCTCGGGCCTATCAAACTTCCATCCGCACTCCTACCGGTGTGACCCCATATTCACTGTCTATCTAGAACCAAGCCATCATACGGAAGTGGAGATCCCGAGAATATCTCAAGGACTATCTTGATAAAGGGACTATGAACTTCCATCCGCACTGGAACCTATCGTAGCTCAATCACCTAAAAGTCTAAATAGTGTCAAATAAATGCATCATTCATCGGGAATTTGATGTAGGAGATCTAGTCCTAAAAGAAAATTAGAAGAACACCATCAAAGAAGACAGAGAAAAGAAAGGTAAGCTTCCTAGCTAGGCCCTTATGTGGTGGTTGCTAAGTATGGATCAGAGCCTATAAATTGGTGTACTGGATGGTGAAGAGCTTCATAACCTATGAATGCCATACACCTCAAGTGGTTCTATGCTTAAGCATGACAAGAATATCATAAGAACTAAAAAGTAGAAAAACAAAGAAAAAACAAGCAAAAAAATGGAAAATTGAGAAAACAAGTAAAGAAAAAGTAGGTCATCCACATGTGAAAACCATGCAATTGTGGCACCATGGGCAGGTATTTGGGTGAAACCATTTTCCGCACTCAAGGAGAATTTCTCTGGTCACAAGTCACTCTTACAACAAGATGGGTAACTCTCACCACTTTCTAGATTTGACTTCCTTTGCTAGGTCTAGGAACCCTATCGAATCCACCTTCATCCAAACCGTGATCTGGCTTATTTTCTCTTATATCTACGTGAAGGATGTTGCCTTTGTATATTCCCATCTAACGTTGGGGGCACCTTCACATTTCACTTTCTCATACATACACGTGTGGCATTCCTTTTGTATATTCCCACATCATGTTGGGGGAATCCATGCTTCTTTGTCCTTGTACATTTCTTTCAGAACATGACCTTAGAAAATGCAAAAACATTCTTAGAAAGGATACACAAAACCTAAAAATTTAGAAATATCCCTTCTAGGGATGAAGCTACACCAATTACATAACGTTGTCTTAGAGAAGCCTCAAAACAATGTGAATAGTAGCCTTGAAAAACTTATCTTTTTAGATAAACCCAAAAACATTAGAAAATATATCAACACTGTCCCACAAAAACAAGGTAATGATTTAATTACTTTTAGTTGTTGGTTTGTATAGTTTTGATTGAGAATACTTTTTTGTGTGATGTTGTGACTCATTTTCTTACCATGGGTTGGATCTTGTTTGAATTAATTGTATATGGCATTAGGTTCATTCGTAGCTTGTATGCATCTATTGGGATTCATTTTACTTACTTAGATTAAATATCCATTTGATCTCTTTGGTATGTTTAATAAATTCATGTAGTTTGCATCTTGGTTATGTTATGTTGTATAGGTATAGTTGTTTAGCTTTGTTAACTTTTTCTTGTGTATTTGTTTCTTGCATAGTTGTTTGTTATCACATCTATCACCTATCATTCATCACATATAAAACATCATCTACTACATCATATATACAAAATGCTAAGTATTACATCATGCATGTATGCTAAGCTAATCATCACATATCGTATCATCAATGGGGGCAAGAGGGGTTGCGCATAATCAAAATCTATCCCCCCACACCAATATCATCTAATATCATCCCAAGTGCTAGAATAAGAAATCAAGAAACATTCATTATAAATCCAAACATGTGATACTATCTATGATATATCATCAATATGAAAATATGGAACATACACATCTCTAAAATAAAGTATGTCACATACAAGAGGAAAGGGAAATCATACATCATGATACAATAATTGCAAAAGCAATAACCACAAATCATATATAATGACATAATCATGTATAACATGAAAAAATCATCATCAAATGTCCATATGATACATGTATAAATGTCCATCTCAAAACTCAAGTGTACATCATCGATACAATATGCCATCTAAAAGGGGCATGCATCAAAAAAATGGGCCTTCATCAAGAGGTGTCACCAAAATAATAATGGTACATGAATCTATACATCAAAAATCAGCCTTCATAAGAGGCATATACAATACATCTGTACAAAAGAGAAAAATGAAGAGCTCAACCACAGCTCTCACCCTCACTTAGGCTCTCTCGTGGTCCATGACCTAGAGGGAAAGAGTGGTGGTTGTGATGGACCAACACCGGGGTATCACCCTATTGTCTTGATGTCAGCTATGGCCATCATGTTGCTATTAACCGATGCTCGCAATGGGCTACAGACTGATCTAACTGAACAACCTGACCACCGTGACCTAGAACATGTCATGCTCACACCTGACTGCTCAAAAATGTACTACTCACTACCCTCCTGGGACTACTCTGAAATAAGAAGTCCTATAATATAAGGCCTTCGCCAGCCCTCATGGAATCCTGTATCAAGTCGGCATCTCCAAAGCAATGAATTGCCTGCACAGTGACATCTCACTCACCTATCAATATGCCCTGTCACCCTAAGCCTGTCTAGTAGTAGGCCTCTCGGTCTCTATCTAGTAATAGTCTACACCTAGGCTCGTGCCTGATCTCTCTGGATGATATACCCCTATGCCTATGCCTGGGTGGTCCTCTGAGAGAAAACAACCATCTCACACTGGGTCTAGGACTGATGTAAAAGGCTCAAGTATCTGAGCCCCCATGTGTGGCCATCTCACTAATCTGACTCTATCATGAGGCACTATCCCCACCCTAAGTGGCTGTACTCTGGCCTGATCCCTCTCCACTATCAAAATATGCACCGAGTGCTTGAGCTGTAAGGGTCTACATATTGCTTCACTCTTGTAAGGGCATGTACATGTGCCCTGGCTACATCTCTCTCCTAGCCACTATAATCGAATGAAAATCACCACCAGTAACTACTTAAAGAAGAGCAACCAACTACCCACCATCACCACCACCCCTGGAGCATGAGGTGGCGGGCCCTTCTCTGGAAATACCTACTCAAGAGGGCATATATCCCCATCCGTTGGAATGCCTACTAGAGGAAACTCTATATCTTGTGCCTGCCCTAAAATACATGTCTCGGCCTATAAATTAGGGACCCTATCTCTATGGCTGTTGTAATGGAGGACCCTGTCCCCTACCCCTAACATAATGGTGTGAGTCGGGACCACCCCATCATCATCATCATCATCATCATCACTATCATCACCACCAATGGCTCCACCTCATCACCTGGGAGGCCCCACTGGAGGAGCTCTCATGTCGACATTATAAGCCACCTTGGAAATAGTCAAATGACATGGAAGCACACCATGGTACCATGGTGCATACTCAGGTGTGGTACCCGGATCTCTGATCTATCTCAATGGAACCCACATAGTAGGTACCACATGTTAGAAGTTGGCCAGTGCTCTATCTGGGAAATATGTGGACCCATATCAATATACTCTCGGGCCCTGTGAGCATACCATATATCTAGCCCAAGAACATCCTAGGTAATGCCAAACTATCTTTGACACCTATCTACCATGTACATCTCCCGCATATAGTTGTGGTTACCCAACATAAAGTGCTCAACTATGGCAGTGCTGAGCTCTAAACCATCCTCAGGCCACTGGAAATGTCTGTAAGGCCTCCATACCATAGCGTCCTGTTGTAGCTCATCAAGCTCGTGGTAGTAATGATACACATCTCCCATGTAGGGCCGCACATCATCCCCAATCGGGACCCAACCCATAGTAGAAGGCTCCTCTAGAGCCCGAACTCTCAAAACACCTAAGGGGTGACCAATAACAATGTGGTCCCACACCCAAATCTAAAGCAATCTGGCTGGCCCTACCATCTTCTGATGGTAGTAGTAATCAAATGTAGGTCCTAGTATAAATGTGCTAGAATGCACTGACCCCAATAGTAGGTCTCTCCATCTATCAACCCACGTATCACTCCAAGGAGGCCAAGTGGAAATGACACCGTCTTGTCAGGGAGTAGAACTCCACTGACAAAGGCCATCATGTAAACCACCACTTGGTCTAGCTCTAGATCCTCAATACACCGCGACAACCTAATAGTCATCCCATGTTGTGGTATCATTCAGGACACCAAACAAATCTAAGATATACCGCTGAATATCAAGCTAGTGGCTCGTAGACTGGATAAGCTGACCTGGATCGGGACCCGCATAATGTGCCACACATCCTCAAGAGTAATCATGATCTCCTTGGTCGGAAGCAAAAGCACTGACTCTTGTTGTGCCATCTCTCTACTATAACTATCAGAAGGCCATGATCTAATGTGATTTGAGGCATATCAGCCACATAAGCCAACCCCATGACGTATAAGAGGCTATCCAATATCACCCTATCATCCTCATCAAATTGTGCCTCTATCACCGCTAAGCCAACCATATCGCTCACGTGTGTGTAGAACAGGTAATATACGCTACATACAAAGAAACACACATGTTAGGCACATTTCTATCTACTTCTATCTAAATTACTGGTAAAATCCTTCATTCTTCCATCTCATTTCCTAAATTTTCACTTTCTTCTAGTCTATTTTCTTTTCTCCTTGGTTATTTGGCTGGAAGGGTGTTCTGCTCCCTTTTCCCCGATGCACAATCCTTTCCCGAGGAATACGCGTTCCTTTAATCCAACACATACGTGCCCTATTTGTGTGTACGCACATTCCCCTTTATCTTTCTTCATCCACACAGATGCATATGCACCCAAGAGGTGATGCCTATGTGCCCTTTTTGGCACATGTGCATGTGTGCCCCTGTTTCCCCTACCCAGGATGACGAGACATCCTCTCCTCTTCGATGGATGCATGACACATGTCCATGTCATTTTTCCCTCCAATGGATATGTGTGTGCGTGTCTATTCTTTTCGATGGATACATGTGTATGTACCTCAAGAACCGACGTGCATATGTATACATCAAATCACCATGCATGTGCATGTACATATGTCAAATTTCCTAATCTAGCCTAAAAGTGCCCTAAAAATGACATTAAATGTGTAATTCACAAGGAAGGATAGACCACTCACATAAGGTCCATCCGCTGGGTCCCACATGAACTCTCAGATGTGATCTGCTCGCCTCCCCTCTTGTAGCCTCGCCATCTCACTCCAGGGCTATCGCTCTCGCTCATGGTAAAAATTTGCAAGAGCTCTAGTACAAATGAACTAGTCATGATTGATTTACCCCTCGGTGGGTATATTAGGCTGCCGTGATGCCCCTGGGCATGTTTTCTCCGCCGTGGTCATTTTGGCCCTTCTTCTATCCATCGAGGTAATTATTTTTCTATTAAAATAGTTATTTTTACTCCTTTTGCACACATGCTAGGGCACTTAGTGTCACCCTGTGGTCACTTCTTCACTACACTGGAATAATTTACACATATTCTAGGTGCCATTTCCTATCATTTTACTTCTATTTTTCCTCTCTTTCACCTATCGTGATGATTATTTTTATTAAATAATTATTTTTGGCTTATAATTCTTCTCGCCATGGCATTTTATATGTTGATTGACATGCCTTTGCCTTTGCCTTTAGGTAGTTGCGCATGTTTTTAGGAGATATCTTTGATCTCTTATACAAATTCTTTTGACCGATTGAAAAAATTAAAAATTGTAAAACCATTTAAAAAGCTAAAAACATCGAAATACTTTGAAAATGGACTAAAAATTGGTAAACAACTCATTTTCAAGCTGAAATCTATGTCTCTCGCATGACACTCATCTTGTATCTTGCTACATTTTCACATGTTTTGAAACAATGACTCATGGATCATCTTAATCTTCAATCACCTATAAAAGTTATGCTTTGCTTACATCATCTTTACTCTGGGGCACTATCAGTTGCCTAGTACTGTTTTCGTCATGCACGTCACTTTTTCATTGGACCCAAGTGTCCTCCTTATTTCCCCTTGCATATACATATTTCTTGTGGCATCATTTTTAACCCTTTTCATTTATCGGAACATTTGGGACTACATCTCGATAACAAAATATTTGTGCAACTATCTTGACTGTTGTTGGTTTGAGTGTGTGTGATTGTACTCATTTCCCTGTTAGAAGAGCTTGTTTACTTTCTCATGTTGCATGGAGTTGGTGTTTTTAGCAATGGACATTTGTTCGTATATGGATTTTCATGTCATATTACACTTTTGTTCATTCTTTTTAATAAGGACCGATGATGAAGATTTTAGCAATATGATGAAAAATAAAGTTGTTTAAAAGGCACTGGATGGATGTTAGCTCATTCCCCTTCCTCATACTCCTTTTCTTCTATATCCCCTTTTTCTTCTTCTTCACACTATTCTTTCTTTCTGTTCTCTTTTTGTCATCTTTTTGATCATCAATCAAGTTCTTCTATCACCCCATCGAAAATCGAGGGGGCATCCTTCATTCTACTCATTTTTTTCTTCTATCCCTTCAAAATTTTCTACTTGTTTATGTTTGTCTACTTTCTTTGAAGTGACGTCACTTATGCCACCTCAAAGAGGGGAAAATGTAGACACCTAAAATATGCTTACACTTAACATTTCCTCCAATTCAACTAATTAATGACACTTTGTTAATTCCCCATTCTTCACTCCACTCTCGGATGCCCATTTACAACACCTTCTCAGTCATATTCTTCCCATATTCAACTTATTTGGCTAAATCTCTCTTATTAGCTAAACATTCCTCCTTTCGACCATTCAAAACCTCCCTAGTTCTCTCTAGACCACTTTTGCAAGCTTCGTAGGCTATCTATCAGTCACAAATGGTTAATCAGACTCCTCTCAACTCTCAATGAGTCTCTAATCACTTACTAATCAAGTTTAACTAGCCTAAACCCTAGTTAACTAGCCTAAACCAAGCTTAACTAAGCCTAAAGCATGTTTATCCTAATCTAATCTAAAAGTGATTTTTGAGCTTTAGTCCCACATGCACCCAAATTCCAAACTCTCCCAAGTGGAAAACTATAAATAGAAGGGTCACCCTCCCTCTCAACCTTACACCTTGTTTACATAACAAAATCTCTCATATTTGGAGATCTTGGCATTAGAAATCATTTGTGATAGCTTTAAGCTATAAAACATTTGGATCTTGGCCATACTCCATTGTTAAGAGCTCCCCATCTTGCATCCATCCACTCCAAATATAGTTAGTAAGGGAAGATCTAAAGCTTGGCCATGTAGCCAACTTGGAGAGATCTCTTCACTATGTTTGAGAGTAAACAACACATAATTTGATTGCTTAGAATCTAACTAGGTTCACTTTCATTAAGCTTTCATGGAGTAGAGAGTAGTATATATGTTAGGGTTTGAATGTTTGTTTCAAATTTATATATGCATAGATAGTTTCTTGTTTAGCTCTAATCTTATGGACAAGTTTTTTAGGGAGTGCGCATAGGTGTCTTGACCGGGCGCATCTCCATCGAAACCCTAGCGTTGGTGTTGAGTTGGTCGTGCGGTAAATGCCGTGCCTAAGCATATTACACGAGTTGACAATTCATTTTAGATTAGGGCCATGTCTCCATCAAGAGGTGGGTGTCTCCATTGGTTGTTGAGCACACCTATCATGCCGGACGTGTTGGTGTATAGTGTCTTCTTGTATAAACTCTGTCATTTCGACTGCCGCATCTCTCGTTGAAACATCAATGTCTCAGTTGACTTTTGAGTGTCTTTGTGTCTCTGGACGCATTGTGTATCGCTGCCATATTGCATTTTCGACATTTTTACTTGCGGCAGTGTACCGTTTAACAAAGAACACATGCATTAAAACCCTAGTGTACCTGTCTAACAGGCCCACGTAGGTGTTATAACCCTCTGTCAATTTTTCATGCCACACGCCCGTGTTGGTTAGGGCATGTATCTATTAGTTGGGTGTGTGCGGGTAGGTGTCATTTTGGGCACATGCGTCTGTATTAAAATTTGAAAATCTTTCTCCAAATTGTAAACTCATTTTGCTAAGCGTTTTATAAGGTTTTTAAGACTAACCAAGTAGATGCAGGGTTTTGTTTTTTCATTTCAACTTGCATAGCTTAAGTGTTTCATTTCTTAGCTTGCATGGAGTTTGTAAAGTGTGTATGCTCTCTCCTCGCGCCTTCTAGGTGATCTTGGAGATCAAAAGCACTTGTACAACTTTATGTCACATTAAAAAAACACTTGTTCTATGATTCTAAAGAGTAGAATAATTTCCATATGATTTATCTTAGTAGAATTTTCAAATTGCATATGCTCTTCCTTCGTGCCTTTTTTGGCTATCTTAAGAATTAAAAGCAAAGTGTAAATTCTCTTTCTTAAATTTGTGAATGGAAAACTACTAAAATCGTTGTCTACAGGACCTAAACGCTTATCAAAGAAAGGATTCAAAAACACAAAACTTCTAATACACGTGTTTTTATACAAGTTTATAAATGATGTGCTACTTGAAACCACATTTAAATTGGGATAGTACCATACCCAGAGGATGCTCTAAAACCGGTTGGTTCAAAGACCATGAGTACTACGACTTCCACTTTGTGTTAAAGGACACAAGACAGATAGGTGTTTAAGACTACGTCACTACATACAAGACCTCATTGAAGGGGATAAGATAGTCGTAGATTCTCCCCCGGCTCGGAGACAAGGTCCAAATGAGAAAATGGGTATCCAAAAAGAGCCTTTTCCTAATCAAGCATAAAAGAAGAAAAGGAAGCGAGATCACAGAAAACCTCCAATAACTATAGAACTTCCACTTATGTTTACCCCACTAATGATAGTCCCTTTGATTCTCTCATAGGATGTATTCGTTCATCTAATGAAGAGGTCAACACTATCTAGATCTTAGAAAAGAGTTACCCAAGTAGGGACAAGACATGCTCATTTAATCATACCGGATCCCACGCCTATCCATCAGACAATCAATACAATTTGATAGATTAGTTGGAGAAAGCACACCTGCTCGATATCCATTCTTGATCTCCTCAAAATCTCTCGCCCTCACGAACATACCGTATAAAACTCTACAAAATTCGGGAGTCTCAACAGATGTAGATCCCACGTGCCTCCAATCCATGATTGCACGCCGTAACACCAATGATCATATTAATTTTGATCACACCACAATCCCGCATAACAACATAGAACACAACTTACCCTTATACTTAGAAGTGGTGGTTACCCATCGCAAAATCAAGAGGGTACTTGTGGATGGTGGATTTGGTCTAAATATTTGCACTTTGAAGCTGGTTAAGCAACTAGGCTATTCAGAAATAGATCTGAGAGCTAAGACTATCACGATCACTTCTTACGATAATGAAGAATGAGAGACAACAGGTACTATAGTAGTTCCCATGGAAGTAGGCCCAACTTTTCATGACACGAAATTTCATGTCCTTAACTTAGAAATTCCATATAACATGCTCTTGGGGCACCCATGGATTCATGCCATGCAGGACATTCCATTGACTTTCCATCGGTGTATCAAACTATGTCATGAAGGACAAGTGGTTACCATTCTAGGTGACCCGGAACCATTCACACATTGTAGCAAATTACATAGTTTTTCTCACGCGGCTTATGAGTGTCCTTCCGTAGATGTTGTTATCCCCCTACAAACAAAAGCTATTAAGAAATGGGTAGATTCAGAGTCACTCATGCCTTATAATCAGAATTTTCCTTCATTGGTCAACCCATTCTCTTCATGGGAGGCAACGCTGGAAAAATATGGCCCGATTGAGCCATTCACTCTTGAACAAGATTTGTTAATATCAGATTTATCAGTATCTCCCAGAACATGGGGTAACCCTTATTTTCAGCTTAAGAGCACTCGGGAGTAGTGTCCTAAACCATTAGAAAAGTTTTTCCATAGTGGTATCCTATTTGAAGAGAAGATGTTAGAAGATCTTACTAGTGGAGTGCTAGAAGGTACCATAGCTTCATGCCATCAAGCACCCTAGTACATCAAAGGTCACTGTATGATGTTTGTCATGGGCTACAGTGGGTTTGGATGTGGAATCAATGCACAAGGCCAACTAGAGCCTATTCCAAGCCCATGTTTCAAGTAAGATAAGAATGACCGGGGGTAAGGCCTCATAACGCTCTACCCTATGAGATTAACGCCACCTCTTCTTAACGTGAGGAGGTTTCATCTCATTCGGATAACGCCTTGATTCCCAATGTAGCCTCTATGAGGATCTTGCTCCCACTAATCTATTCCCATATTCGGTGGTCCTTACCTTATCTAAATCCAATCCCCTAACCAATTAAAAAAATAGCCCTTGTGTATCCTGAACTTATAGATTGGGATCGACAACTTCACGTGCCACTATATTTATTTGAAAATGATGAGGCATTTACAGAGTTCATGGGACTCGAGGATTTTATTCTAAATTTGGAGACCACAAGAAAGGATATGGAATTAAATTAGACACTTGTGCATTCTTAAGAGAAGAGGTAGAGATGTGTGGATGTTTGAATAAGAAGGTGGTAAACAAGGGTACAAACACTTTAGAGAAACCTTGCAGAAAATATAAACACAAGTCTCATAGTGAAAAAATCTTTGAAGTGCTCATAGATAAACATAAGGAAGAGTCTGTAGATGAGGTGGTTTATCCATTTAAATATGATGATGAGCTACCGTAGGAAGTTGATCTTACTATTCCTCTTGATCCTACACAGATGGAAGATGTGTCTAAGATGCTTGTTGAGGAAACAATTAATGTCAACATTGGCTCAGAAGAACAACCTAGAATAATAAAGTTGGGAGCTTCACTCTTAGCTCAAGAACAAAAGGTCTTTGTAGAGCTCTTAAGAGAATACAGATATATTTGCATGGACATATGCAAATATGCCTTGTTTAGACCTAGAGTTAGTTGTGCACAACCTCGTGGTGCATCCGGATGCCAAGCCCATCAAGAAAAAGTTGAGAAAGATGCACCCTAAGGTGGCGCTCCTTGTCAAAGAAGAATTGGAAAAGCATTGCATTGCTGATTTTATTAAACCCATTGACTATTCAAAGTGGATATCTAACATAGTCCCCGTACGGAAAAATCCTGTCAAGATAAGAACTTTTACCGATTTTTGTGGCATCAATAAGGCATGCCCTAAAGATGAATTCCCTTTTCCTAACATTGACATGATAGTTGATTCCACCGCCGGTTATGAAATGTTGTCTTTAATGGATGGGTTTTGAGTTATAATCGAGATACGGATTGCAAAAAGAAGATCAACATAAAACATCGTTCATTACCCAGTGGGAACATTTTTCTACAAGGTCATGCCTTTTAGACTTAAGAATGTCGGGCTACTTATCGGTGGGCCATGACTGTTATCTTCCATGATATGATGAATGATATCATCGAAGACTATGTTGATGACATCCTAGGTAAGTCTAAAAGCATAGGAGAGCACCTCAAGAAATCTTGAGACGTATTTTTAGCATATATGAGATTATAAGGTTCGCTTGAACCCTAAGAAATGTGTCTTTGGTGTTTTATCGGGAAATCTCCTAGGGTTTATTGTTTCAAAAGAGGGATTGGAGTGGACCTGCAAAGGTTATAGCTATCAAAGAAAGTGAAACCAACTAATGCTCTTAAATAGCCGAGGAGTCTACAAGGGAAAATTTAGGTGATCCGTCGCTTTATTTCACAACTGATGGATAAGTGCCATCCCTTTACCCATTTACTGAAGAAGGATGTTGCATTCAACTGGCGACCAAATTTCCAAAAGGCCTTTGAACTACTAAAATAGTACTTGGTCAACCCACATGTACTCATGCCGCCTACACCGAGTGAACCTCTCCTCTTGTACATTTCCACTACGCATTTTGCTATTGGTGCACTGATTTCCCAATACGACTTAGACTATAAAGAGAGAGAGTAGTTTACTATCTCAGTTGTACCTTGATTATGTACGAGTTGAATTACCCGCAAATTGAAAAGGCCTACTTTGCGGTTGTATTTACCTTCCAAAAGCTTCGCCACTATCTCCTAAAAATAAAACCAAACTCATATCCAAAGTCGACCCTCTCAGTACCTTTTATCCAAACCCGCCCTCACGGAAAAAATGGCTAATTGGATCATTCTCCTAAGTAAATTTGATATGGAGTTTGTGAATTTGAAATCCTTGAAAGGATAGGTATTATTCGATCAATTGCGAAGCTCCTCTACCAAGAATGAAACCTTTGTGTCTAGATTTTCTAGTCACATCTATGATGTACATTGAAGAGTCTATAGAATGGTAGGTCCATTTTGATGGATCTTTCACCTTCCACAGATCCGAAGCAGGAGTGGTGCTCATCACTCCCATAGGGGAGGTCATACCAAGAGCATTTTGGTTAGGATTTCCGTGCACTAATAACATTGCAGAGTATGAGGCACTCATTGCTGGCCTTAAGCTAGCTATTACTTAGAATATCAGACAACTATGAGTCATTGAAGACTCCCAACTTATCATTAAACAAGTTAATGATGAGTATAGAGTTAAATATGAGAAACTCATTCCATATAAGAAAATGGTCAAAACCATGAAGGATTACTTTACATAGATCATATTTGAGTTAAAGCCAAGGTCACACAATAGATCCGTGGATGCTATGGCTACAATTGGGTCTCTATTATGCATTCAAACTCAAGAAAGTAAGATGCCTTTCTTTGTAGAGAATTTACAAGTTCCCGCATATGATATTGCAGAGTCATGTTTGGTATGTGAAATTGTTGGTCCATTATCCCCCTAGTATGAACCTATCTTTCAATACCTACAAGATGACACTTTTCACGGACATCACCCATTACAAAAGAAAGCCCTTATTTTCCGTATAGCTCGTTATACCTTCCTAGGAGGCACCCTTTATCGTCTTGGCTATGAAAGGAATATACTTCACTATTTGGATGTTGTTGACTCAATCCACGCTATTAAGGAAGTACATAGTGGTATTTGTGGAGCACACACTAGAGGCATTATCTTAGCTAAAAAAATATTAAGAGTAGGCTATTATTGGCCTACCATGAAATCAAAATGTTGCAATTTCGTTAAGAAATGTGAAATATGTTAGAAGTATGGAAACTTAGTACATGCAGCACAGGGTTTTTTGCAGCCTATCACAACACCTTGGTCATTTTCTAAATGGGATCTAGATCTCATAGGGAAGCTCCATCCTTCTTCTTCAGATGGCCATACTCACATTATCACTGCCACTGAGTATTTTACCAAATGGGTAGAGGATGTGCCTCTTACTTATCATCGGTGCACAAATTTTTAAATTCATTATGAACCATCTCATATGCCATTATGGTATCCCCTATGCCATTTTCATAGATAATGGTAAATCCTTCAAAAATAGAACGGTTAAGACATTGTGTCAATGTTTCCATATTCAACTCAAGTGGTTTGCCCCTATTACCCTAATGAAATTGACAAGTAGAGGCTACTAATAAAACCCTTGTATGGATTATGGAGAAAATGGCCGATAAAGCGGTCGTAATTGGAACTTACTGAGATACATCTCGCCCTCAGGCATATCTAACTTTCATCCACACTCCTACTAGTGTGACCCAAGTATTCACTTGTTTATGGCAAGTGAAGCCATCATACCTCTAGTAGTGGAGAGTCCTTCCTAGAGAATATCTCTCAGGGACTATCTTGATAAAGATGAGGACTACAAATTTGCTTGACTGAAAAAGTTGGAACTATTAGATGAAAAGTGTATTAAAGCACTCAATCACCTGAAAGTATATCAGAATGAGTATCTAGGGGATACAAAAAACACATCATTCATCAGGAATTTGATGTAGGAGATCTAGTCCTAAAATAAAATCAGAAGAACACCGTCAAAGATAGAGAAAAGAAAGGTAATTTTGAAGCTAACTGGCTAGGCCCTTATGTGGTGGTTGCTAAGTATGGATCAGGAGCCTATAAACTTGCATACTCGGATGGTGAAGAGATTCTAGAACCTATGAATGCCATGCACCTCAAGCGGTTCTACGCTTAATCATGAAGAGAATATCAGATAAGAACTAAAAAGTAGAAAAACAAAGAAAAACAACAAAAAAATAGAAAATTGAGAAAACAATAAAGAAAAATCAAGTCATCCACATGTGAAAACCATGTAATTGTGGCATAGTGGGCATGTATTTGGGTGAAAACCGGTTTCCAACACTCAAGGAGGATTCTCCTGTCACAAGTCACTCTTATAAAAAGATGAGTAACCCTCACTGCTTTCTAGATATGACTTCCATTGCTGTATAGGAACCCTACCGAATCCGTCTTCGTCGAGCCATGATCTGGCTTGTTTGCTCTTATATCTACATGAAGGATGTTACCTTTATATATTCCCATCTAACACTGGGGGCACCTTCACATTCCACTTTCTCATACATACACGTGTGGCATTCAGCCTTTTTATATTCCCACATCACATTGGGGGCATCCACGCTTCTTTGTCGTGTACATTGCTTTCACAAGATGACCTTAGAAAATTCCTAAACATTCGAAGATATCCCTTCAAGGGACGAAGCTACACCAACTGCGTACAATGTTATCTTAGAGAAGCCTCAAAACGACGTGAAAAATAGCCTTGAAAAACTTATCTTTTTAGATAAACCCAAAAACATTAGAAAATATGTCAATATTGTCCCCATAAAAACAAGGTAATGATTTAATTACTTTTAGTTGTTGGTTTGTATAGTTTTGATTGAGAGTAGTTTTTATGTGATTTTGTGACTCATTTTCTTACTATGGGTTAGGTCTTGTTTGAATTAATTGTATATGGTATTAGGTTCATTTGTAGCTTGTATGCATCTATTAGGATTCATTTTACTTACTTCGATTAAATATCCACTTGATCTCTTTGGTATGTTTAAATAAATTCATGTAGTTTGCATCTTAGCTATGTTATGTTGTATAAGTATAGTTGTTTAGCTTTGTTAACTTTTACTTGTGTATTTGTTTCTTGCACAATTGTTTATTATCACATCTATCACCTATCATTCATCACATATAGAACATCATCTACTACATCATCTATACAAAATGCTAAGTATTACATCATGCATATATGTTAAGCTAATCATCACATATCGTATAATCAATGGGGGCAAGAGGGGTTGCACATAATAAAAATCTATCCCCCCGCACCAATATCATCTAAATATCATCCCAAGTACCGAATAGAAATTAGAAGCATTACATAAACCCAAACCATGTGATACTATCTACATATATATCATCAGTATGAAAACATGGAACATAAACATCTCTAAATCTAAAAATGTCACATACATAACAAAAAGAGAAATCATACATCATGATACGATAAAGTGCAAAGCAATAACCATAAATCATACACAACATAATCACAATATAACATGATAAAATCATCATCGAATGTCGATATAATAAATTTATAAATGTCCATGTCAATACTCAAGTGTACATCATCGATACAATATGCCATCTAAAAGGGGCATGCATCAAAAAAATTGGGCCTTCATCAAGAGGCGTCACCAAAATAATAATGGAACATGAATCTATACATCAAAAATTAGCCTTCATAAGAGGCATGTATGCAATACATCTGTACAACAAGAAAAATGAAGAGCTCAACCATAGCTCGCGCCCTCGCGTGAGCTCCTGTGTCCATGAACTAAGAGGAGGGAAGAGTGGTAGCTATGATAAACCAGACCAGGGGTATCACCCGTTATGCGGATAGCTCTTGATCTGGTTGTTGTCCAACCGGCTGCTATGTAATGGGATTTTAGATTGATCTAACTTAATGGCCTCGGCCACCGTGACCTAGAACCTATCGTGCTCACACCTGACTTCTCAAAAGGTGTTACTCGTAGCCATCTTTGTGAATACTCTTAAATATGTAGTCCTATAATATAAGGCCTCGCCACAATCCCTCATGGAATCCTTTATCAAGTCGGCATCTCCAAAGGCGGCGGCTTCACCCGCGGTGACATCTTGCTCACCTATCAATCTGCCCCTGTCGACCTAAGCTTGTCTAGTAGTGGTGGCCTCTTGGTCTCTATCTATAGTAATAGTTTACACTGGGCATGTGCTTGACCTCTCTGGATGATATACCCATCTACTTGTGCTGGGCATGGTCCCTCTGAGTGACAACCATCTGCACTTTGGGTGCAGGACTGATGTAAAAGGCCCGATATCGAGCCCCATGCACAACCATCTCACTAATCGACTCTGCCATGAGGCACTTTCCCCACCACGAGTGGCCTATGCTCTGCCCGATCCTCTCCTTTGTCAAAATCTACACACGAGCACTGCTTTGATCTCGCTCTTACGTAAGGGCTGTACATGTGCCTTGGCTACATCTCTCTCTCCGACCACCTATAAGCTCGAATGAAAATAGCCACTGTAAGCGCTGCTGTGAAGAGCAGCCAACTACCCATCATCACCACCACCCCCTAGAGCATGAGATGGCGGGCCCTTCTCTGGAAATACCTACTAAAGAGGGGCATATATCCCCACTGGAATGCCTCTTTGGAGGAAACTCTATATCTTGTTCCACGGGTATTTGTCTCTTCTGAATTAGGGTCCCCTGTCTATGAGCTGCTTTGTAATGGAGGACCATGTCCCCTACCCACTGGTGTAGCGGTTTGATTCGGGACCACCCTCATCATCATCATCATCACTATCATTACCACTAACGGCTCCACCCTCATCACCGTTGGGAGGCCCCACTGGAGGAGATCTCATGCCGGAATTATAAGCCGCCCTAGAAATAGTCAAACGACATGGAAGCACACCATGGTACCTTGAACACAAGTGTTATGTACCATGCGGAGATGTATCGGATGGTGAACATTCACGAGAAAAATTTGTTTCCTTTAAAATTTGTGGATAGTGTTCGTGACAAAACTTTACAAAAGCAGATCCATAGTTTACATCCTTAAATCTAGATGTCAAATGGTGAAATAGGAATTGTAAGAACTTTGCCTCTTTTTACACCTTTTCCTCTTTTCCCTAATGTCTTCTTTTACTTATCTTTGTCTTATTCTATTCCTTTTAGGATAGTCCTTATTTTGGAAATCAAAATTTTCATTTGATAGCCATGGTCAAGTCGGCAACCTTGTTCCTTTTCCTAATCACCTCCTACATGGTAAATAGAAGGCCGTGCAATAGGACACACTCTTTGGAAAGTGGTTTGGCTTCGTAAATGGCACCCCTTTCAACTATGAAATCAACCCAAAAACCTCTTCATTTTTCCCAATTAGCACCCTCAACACATCTTTGCGGTTTTGGGTTGTTAGAGGAAGAGAAATTTGCAAGCCAAATCTCAAAGAGTCTTTGGAATGCTAAGGGTTGTGGAATGTTTTTTGGTTTTGATTTTGTCGATGAGGCCGAAGGGAGATTCATGTCATGAGTTTTAATGAGGATACCTTGAAATGTTATGATGTTATAGAGATAGGAAAGGTATACATTATCAACAATGGAAGGATTGTCAATGCAAACGCCGACTATAATAATCTAAATAGTTCCCTTGAAATTATTTTTCTCCCTTCCTCCTCGTCACCCTTATGTGGAAACAAGCAACATACCTCTACATCACTTTCACTTCAAAGCAATCAAAGAGATGCCAAAGCGTCCCCATTGGTTTTTGGTTGATTTGATTGGTGTTGTTCTTGTGATCTCATCGTGCTCGACCATTAGAAGACGCAACTTTACGAGAGACCAAAAAGACAACGGTTCAAATACAAGACATGTCCGGATGTAACATCCCCATTTTAAGATACCGAGAAGGGAATTTTTTTTTTTGATAACGTTCTTTGTTTGAATTATAAAATTCAAACACACGTTCTAGTTTTAATAATTGTTCTCTCTGCCCAAACAACGCAGTTTGGGTCACACAATTTCTTTTTAAAACTAATGTTCCCTGTTTGCATATTTACAATATGGAACACACATTCAATGCCATTCAATCTTATACATGAGATTCTATATGCTCTTTGTAAATGACTCGAGGCTGCCGATCTTCCATTTTCATGGCTCGGAGTTTCATTGATCCTTCATTTCATGACTTAGCAACAACCGATCCTTCATGTTCGTTTATGCATAGTATATTATATATACCTATTCTCATAACCATTTCCGGTTATCAAAGTGATCCATTTAAGAAGCCTATCTCGAATATCATTCGATATTCATCGACATCTGCATCTTAAATTAAGTGATAAGGACAACGCATGACCAAAGCACTTGCGATACTTTGGCCAAAGATTTTCACATGCTTTGCATGATCATATTCCTAGATGTGATACACATCAACGGAATACGTCCTTCACTTCACTTCACCTGTTATCTAGAATGGTCTTTCCTGGTTCCTACCAGTCCTCTTCGTTTAAGGTCAGATTTAAACTTCCAATTTCCAACTAGTAATATGAACGAATATAGGAAGGCACTCCTGGTAACTAAAGATACGCTAGACATACGGTGTCGTTTCCCCACGACCCCGTGTGTCTAGTTATCTTTAGTATTCCGGAGTCACTCCGTATACCAGATCATACTCCTATCCCCTGCCAAGAGTTACACATTCAGCCTATGTATTCTTGATGTTTTAATTCGGGAGGGCATTGCAATATGTCAGCTGCAACATTGTGTCGTCATGAAGACCCCGTCTTCATGGAGACACCTTGCTTTATAGCTGGCGTATGCCAATGTCTCTGAGAATCCTCCCATCGAGAATACACATCCCTGCTCAAGTGATTTGGATACGATTTGATAATTAAGAATCAACTTTCAAAGCATCCATGCTTTGATCCCTTGATCCTCGTTTCCGTTACAGTTGTATATAGCTAAGAGGGACTAAATCCGTCCATTAGCTTGCTATGCATCTTCTCCTTTGTGTCGAAGGGCTGCATTTCCCTACTTGGTTCTCTTCTTAATCATTGGATTAAGCAGTCCGTACCGACGGACGTGATAAGTTTAACCTATTAAACTTAGCCAAGATTTTCCCAACTGTAACTAAATTCAGAATTCTAACTTATTAGACGTCATTTAAACGAGGTCTAATTCCCAAGAAATGTATTCATTTGTTCTCCTTAACGTTACATAGTTAAGGTCCATTAGTTATGGATATACTTGTCCTATATCCTTTATTCTGAATTTAGCATACGAGATCATTAATGGAGTTCGAAAGCGAAATTCGATTACTCCGAAGTTAATTGATATTCCTTAGCTCCTAAGCTAATCCTGAATACCTGTCGGTTATGGAATCATATTCTTCCTAATCCTTTTTAATGTCAATTAAAAATTCATCTTTATCCAAGTATGAACTAATTGCATATTTCAACTTAAAAGTTGCATTTAGGTAAGAATAGATATCAGTTCCCATTTAGCATCCATCCAAGGACAATTAAACAAATCCAAATCAAGAAATAACATTATATTTCCAATTTAGTCAACAATATCAAACTGATATAATTATTAAAATATCACACTTGTAATTGTATTCATCATTTCATGTCATAATCCATACATTTTCCAATCCAACTGAATGGGCATGGTTTACATAAAACATCAATACAACTCATAGATAGAAGAATATACTTTCTTCTTTTCACAATTCCTCGAAGAGGAATAAAGGCAATAATTACAATTCATCTTCAACTAATCAAGAAGCATCAGAAAACAGCCATGTCTTCATTCTAATCAAATTCCATCTGCAAAATGATTTGCACGGGTCAGTTCAATGAACTGAGCATATTAAGCACTTATCATTAAAATGAGGTGCTTCAACTAACTGTCTCAATAAAAGAACCCTGCTTTTATGAAACGACAGTAAGACATCAATCACGAAATAGGCACAAAAGAAAGATCAGCATAACAACTGAACTATCAAAATATCATCACAATCAGCCAAAGAACTGCTGTCCCGTTTCCACATAACCGTTACAAGTCTTAATTCACAATATTTGTAAAGTTAAGAATACAAGTAGCTTACTGCTGATATAACATACTGTTATCCTTTCCACGCCTTTCATTAATAATAAATGCAAAGGATGAAACTAACTGAAATGTAAACCCATTACCTTCCTTTCAGTTCATGCATCATATTAGATTCCAAGCAATCAAGCACAGACAAGAAAGCGAACAACAATGCAGATAGTTGCTCCTATCTAAGCACTACAAAATTCATTATTAACGAATTACAGATTTCCAACTGAATGAAAGAAGAAAAGATCATTTTTCCAAGTCATTCATCCATATCCCTATTTCTTTCCACATGACTGTCCTAAAAATGGAATCCAAACGAGACACAAATCAAGATAACAGTTCAGAGTGAAACTTACAAAATCCATTCGGAATTCACTTTCAGGCAGTAAGAGTAATTTCATTCATAATCAGCTTTAAATGAAAACAAGGAAGAATTCATCGTCCTTATTCATACTTCATTTAAATCAAGCTCATATGCAGTTATACAGTCATACATTCAATTATTCGTATGATTTCTTAAGTCTAAGAACGCATTCCATTCAAAACAAAATTTTGTTCAATGCTGTTACCTACAGCAAGACAAATCATAATGCTATTTCAGAATTTAAACAGCCAAAAGAGAAGAATTCGTTTCTTTAACTAATCAAATAAGAAACAATCATTTTCTTCAACTTAACAAGAATTATTCGTGCCGATTTCATTTTTCCTTGAATGACAGTGCAAAGATCAGAAGACCACATGAAGACATTCAAAATTTCCATTAGTACAAAAAAATAACAGCACTCAGAAACCATCTAAATACCACTGCAATTCTTTTTGTCAGAATGAACTTAAGACGTTCATCAAAACCAGATTACTGTTTCATTTGGATCAAAACAACAAAAGAAGAAGAATTTGTTTCCCTATAATTTCCGTAAGAGACAATCAACTTCTTCAAGGAAATAAAAAAAAAGAACATCTCGTGTTTACCTTACCAGGACAGTCCAAGTCGTAATGACAGTTGAACAATCGTTCATAATGAACAGCAACTCTCGTAAACTGAACCGTTTAAATTTAATATAACATAAACAACGAGTACCCCAAGCAATTTCTTCTTTGCACAACAATCCAACTAAAAATGCGTTTCCACAAGGACAGCCCGAACAAAAAGGTCGAACAGCAACAATGAAACGCAACAATCATCTACTCTCTCAGCAAGAGAAACAATATAATTCATTATAATTTCCGATGGAAAAACTATCTCTTTTCCAACTCCCACGAATACTCATTCGTATTCGTCAATTCACATAAAAGAAGAAACACAGCATAATTGTATTACTAGCATATCCGTCTAATCGAGTTCACAATACTCAGATAAAACTCTAATGCCAATTCCTTTAAAATACAGAAATGCTATTTCCTTCTAATTCCAAAACAGCAGAAGGAAGAGAAAAGTTTTATTTCTTTTAAGCAAGAAAAGGGAAGAAACAGTAAAACGTGTTATCATTTCTTTCTTCAAAGCCAATTCGTATGCTCATACAAAACCCAAATGCCATTTTCATCAAAATCCAAAACAGCAGAAGGAAAAAGAATCCTATTTCCTTTAAAAATTTTAGTAAAGAATACGACTTCAAACAACTCGCACAGTCCGTGGATATTTCATTCCATAAGGTCATTTAAAAAGAATTATCCAGTTCGAAGTATTGTTAACAACCCTCTCAAAATTAATTTACTCTCAGCTGAGTATTCAAAACCATAATTTCTTATAGTTTCAGTAAGGAACATCCTCAATATTGTCAACAAACCAACACAATACGACTGTATTACAATTCCTTTAAGCATGCAAAGACAGTTCCAAACACAACAGAAGAAAACGGTTACACAGTAAGGAGAACAACTCATACGGTCTGTTCCGATTTCATACAACATGAACAGAGAAGGAAACACCTATTTCAAATCCTCCAAACCGTCAACAACCAGTACAACAACTCATATTCCAACTCGATTCGTGCAAAGACAAATCAAAGCCTAGCAACCAGAAGCGATTCTACTTAACATTTCCAAGAAAAGAAAGCAAGAATCAACGAAATCCAAATCAAATCGACTCGACAACAATCACATAATCCCAACCCAAGAGCAGGGTTGTTTTAATGAGACACTTAGACAAAGCAAGAATTTTTAAAGAGAAGGGCTCAACATGCCTGTGATCTCTTTTCCAGAACTCGAAGAAAGCTTCGTTTGCCGAATTATTTCCTTCCACAGCGACAACAAAAACTTCCCAACACTCCTTTCTTCTTCAGGCTTAGCAACAGCCTCAAAATCTCCAAGAACAGTGACAAATCCCAAGAGCTGGTTCGACTGAACCAGACCAGAAAAACCAAATGCAGAGCAACTTTGCAAAAGCCGAATCGACCAAAATGAAAATCAAAATTCCCTCATACACTTTCCAAGGCGAGCTGGTCGCGAGGACCAAGGATAATTAATGCATTAAAGGCTCTGCCTTTTCCTAACTTCCCACGCCACTGCCAACTTGAGTTGGCGAACTCAAATTTTCAAATTCCACAAGCAAAAACCAAATTTAGCTCCATCTCTAAACAGATACCTCCGTTTCTTACCTGCCCCGCCAAAACTGGCACTGTCCACGTATGGACTTTCCATTAAATGCTAATGAATACTCCCCTCCATCCTTATCCTCTCCCTCCAAGGGTCTACGCGCCCCTTTAGATTAGGATTAGTTTAGGTTGCACATTAGTGTTTAACCTAGGTCATAGTTTAGCCTTAGGTTATTAGGACTTAGGTTTATTTTCCCTTTTTTTTTTTTGTAATTTAAAAATCCACTTAGGATAGTAGTTTAGGATGCATGTTAGGACTTAGGATTAGCTTAGGATTTTAATTCCTACTAACCACTAACACCAAACAACCTCCATCCAGTCTTCCAACTGACATTCACGTTAATGCTGTGCAGGACGTTCCGTCCTTTGGATCACATGCCAAGGCCACCCGTGTCCAGGCATTTCTTGCCTCACGAGGTCCCAAGTTCGACAGTACAGGGTTCAAGAATCGAACCCCTGTCGTTGGCATTTACGTGCCAGCTGCTCATACCTGCAATCAGGCGCTGCACGTTCATATCAACCTCTGGTTCGGTTCAAGAGTAAATCGACACAGAAATCACAAGAAGACCTCAGCATACTTTGGATCAATGAAATTGATTCAAGGTGTGTTGTCAATCAGCAACGAGAGTTTAGCAAGTATACGACAATTTGTCGTCACATCAGCAAACACGCAAGTACAATAACTGCAGTCCTATGCAATAAATTATAATATGCAAGAATCCAAGTTTGCAACATGTCTCTTTAAGATCAGAACATATCTTAACATGTTTGCCTTCATTCCAGAAGTTATAATAGTATGAAAAACATTCACCAAGATAACTTACAAAATCAGAGTGTTACACCGGATTTAGTGTTTCGTAAGTTTGTGGGGGACCATATTGATGGGTTGAATCAATATCTTTTGGATCTTCTTTTGGCACCTCAAGCCATGGTTCTAGCTATAAAGGGTGGTCATGTTACAAATTTCAATGGTTCCTCCATAGAAAATGTTTCCTATACAAAATTATTTTTAAATCTCCTGATTCTAGAGGCATTGACAATTCTTTAGTGGGCAAAATCTTCCAATTTATCTATTCCTACACCATCTATAACAAATAGATCGAAGGGGCATCTAAAAATTTGGTTCGGTATCCTGATCTCTACGAAATAGCTCACATGGGAAATACAGATAAAAATGAGTGAGCTTGAAGAATTGCAATGGTGACTGATATTGCCATTGATAATTTCTTTTATATGGCTTTCGCTTTCAAAAGGTGACAAACAATGCAGGAAAAAAGTGTGTGAAAATGGGGCTAGCAAGTGGTTTTTCTCACATTGCAATGCAAAAGTTTCTCACTTTGCGCCACTATAGGTATATGGTCCGCATTAATATAAAGGATGCTACTGAGGAATTTCTCTCGGCTATTGCCTTCGATGAAGCTATGGAAACACTCATGGGTATCTCAGCCAAGGACCTGCGGTTATTGTGCGTAGATGATGAAGAAATTGCTTAAATAATGAGAATGTTGTCGGCTATAAATACCTTTTCACCCTTTCCCTCAAAGAAATTGTTATCGAGGAAACAAACAACTGAAATGTGTCATTTTGAATTCTACAAAATTAGAGAAGGCTCCTTCTCTGTAGCTCTTACTTGTGGGAAACTTGTACTAGACCTTCATACAAGGTTTTTGGCTCTAGTCCACAAAGTGTGAACAAATTTTAAGGAGTTTTTGTGTCCTTGCTCTTTTGTATGTCGACATTTAGTTACAACGATCTTTTTGATGTAAAATAATAACATTGAACTTCAATAGGATCATTTTTTGAATACTTTTATAATAGTTGTAATAAACACAAACTACTAAACATAGAATCTTCTCTAAAACTCTCCTACAATACTATCAAATGTAACTTCATTGTTATTTCACTTCTCCCCTCTATTTAATGGTTTTGTCTAATCGAATAAAATTACGTGCAAACACTTTGTTTGCCTGGTTCATTGCTTATCTAAAGCTTTCAAATACAAAAAAATCCTCCCAACATTTTACCAATTGGTGCAGGTTTTCTAAAGCGATATCACTCCGACTCCTCAACAGCGATCTCATCGCCAAGAACGTGATTCACTGCACATGGAACACATTAATGCTTACCAACGTGCTCGCTATCATCTGCACAAACAAAGAGGTTGAGCTTCCGTGTCCATGTCGCACTACACTTCCTTCCTGCCCCACTCTCTCCCTAGATCCTCTGCTTCTGCAGACAACGTAGAAATTTTCCCAGCTACAACCAACATAACAAATTTCAACAGCGCAACCTTCGCTGACCCCTTGCAAGCACACAATAGTTCTTTTCCATAAAATATGTCTTCTCCAGAAGCTCAAGCACAAAATTTGCTCCCCCCATGTTGTTGAAATGCCTAAAACATCTTCTTCCGACCTTCTCCTCCAGCATTCCCGCGTGGGTACATGCTCCCGCGAGTTCCCCATACACTTCCATCAGCACGCCTTCCTCCTCAGGCCTCTCTTGTGCAATCTCTTGTGCATTCCTTCCCCTTGTCACACACACTCGAATGTATTGACAGCAGTACGGTCTCTTTCCTTCACCCACACCCTCGCACTCCTCAACGTTGGTTTCATACTCGGAAGCTCGACGAGCGTTTAGATAAAAATTGGATTTGTTGTCAAACACCTAGACTTGCTCGATTTGCTTTGAAAACTACCCAGGAATGAAAACATCAATGTATGTCGGATTGTGTATAGGAAGTAGATGCAAATCTTAAACAAACGGCCACCAATTCACATCATGGAAAAAATGGATCGAGGTGCTTGCCCTCCCACACTGCGTCGCTTGACCCAAGTCGAGGAAATGCTCATTGCTCGAGTGAATCCTATCTTGCAGGTCACTCAGGTTCGAGGAGGTCAATACAAATACACAGGGCATACAATAAGCTTCCCTCAAAACATCTCTTCCATAGCAAAATACCTGCCGCATAGGATTGGAGATTTGGATGTTATTCTCATATAAAAAACTGGAGTAAATCTTACAAAATATGACTTCTATGTTAGCAGATCTCGTGTCTGGGAAAATTTAAATTTAAAATTGCACACAATCCATACTATAAGGATGTGTTGATTGATAACAATGCTCTTGAATCCTTGCCTTCTTCCTCCACAAATATTGCACCCTTTTTAAATAGGCTTGTACTCACATCTCATGAGATACATGAAGATCTTGCAGAAATCTTTGAACAAAACTCTGTAGACACATTTGACATA
This sequence comes from Taxus wallichiana var. yunnanensis, assembly GCA_018340775.1. NCBI lineage: Eukaryota > Viridiplantae > Streptophyta > Pinopsida > Cupressales > Taxaceae > Taxus > Taxus wallichiana. The sequence goes on from CM031239.1 coordinate 169,558,778, forward strand.
GTCAACCAAACTTCTTCCTTTGTTCCCTCCATCTTCAATTCAGGTACTGAAGAAGAAGAAATTCAACATTACATTCTTTAGCAAGGAAGAACGACCCCTTCAACTTTGCAATGGCCAGAAATTGGAGTTTCCCCAATAAATGAATACAACATGGAAGGATTGTTCTCTATGGCATTCCCCACTTTGTTTCCAACAAGACAAGCCATGTTCAAGCAACCAAGAATGAAGGAAGTTCTTTTACATGAATATGCTTTGCATTTGTTGCGATATCATGACAATCGCTTTGGTTCTCACCTCCGATTCCCATACTATATCCTTAATATTATTTTCATCGCTTTAGTCGTGCAAGTGTTGCCGTTTATATGAAACAAAATATTGATTCCGGTGTTCAACTCACTATCCAGGATCTCCGCAAAAGGCTTCAAGAGTCTCCTGGCCGATGGTCTCCTAATAGTTTGATGTGGTTCACTTCAAACCTCCGAGGGACTTGTCATTCTAGGAAAAAAGTAGAGGTAAGATTTCAGACATGGTCAATCAACTAGGAGTGTCGAATTTGTTCTTCACTTTGAGCTCCACAGACACCAAATGGCCCAACATGCATAGCATCATGCCCGACGCGCCCCTGTTGAACCTCATGCCACACAACACTAGATAATTGACAACATCATTCATCAACCACATCGAGTGTCCACATACTTGCACAAAAATTCACAATTTTCTAAGAAGAGGTCTTGGAAAAACTCCTTTGAGCAAAAGACTATTGGTATATAGGTAATTCGCATAACCTTATTGAGTATCTCCTTGTTTTGCCTATATAACATTTTTAGCATATCGAATTTCATCATATATGAATGGAAACATAGAGGCTCCACCCACATCCATAGATTCCTTTGGCTTGAGAATTCTCCTTGCATTGATGCCCTCAACCCAATAGACACTGTAGCTCTGGAAGCCACGAGAAAATACTTTGATTCTTTTGTTTCTGCTTGGAACCCTACTTCCAATAGGCATGAATATATACATCGGTCCATCCAAGATGATCCCTGCCTCTTGAATACATCTCAAATTATTTCATGTTGCCTCGTTATGCAGGACCTCAAAGAGATTTTGAATAGAATGTAAGCGTCACACGAAATGATTTGAAAACACATGCCCGAGAAAAAATTAAAATCGCCCGCAATCTCGTTAAAGGTGCCCCTTGGGAGAATAGGCCTATTTTTGCCTTGTTTGTTGATGACGACGGGACATTGAAATACCTTCCTGTAAGAAACAATGATAGGCTCAACATACATAACCCTCGTTATGCTATCAATTTGGAGAGTGAATGTTGACTGCCTGTCCGTAACCTCTCGCCATGCAATTATAAATTACATTGAAAAGTATGCTTCAAAGGCTGAAAAGTACTAAAAAACATAACATCAAATGCCTTTCCAAAATAGCTAGAGATGTCAACCTTGATTTCCTTGCATACTTGCAATTCAGAAAATATTATCCGAAAACATTGTTGAACACGACATAAGTGCCCAAGAAAATTTCCACATGCTACAAAAATTGTCATTGGTTTTGTATAGCCGACCCTCCATTTCTTTAAATGTCAAAAAAAAAATCATGCGTAGAATTATTGAATCCGATTTGCATTTGGAGGACACAATAGTCTTCATTGACTCCTACAAGGCCAAACCTCCCGATATGGAAACCCTTTCTCTCATTGAAGCAACCAGAGATTGGACTTATAGCCAACACTTCCAAAGCAATAAATGGAAACAAAGAACACTCCCAACAATTGTCTGTGTACCCTAGATTCTCCCAAGAACCAACACCAGATTCAGAATCCTTTGAACTATTTTGTTGGTTAGAACTTATTCTATACAAACCCTTCTATGTCATTTCCACGAGATATTAGCGCAAGATCTACAAAAGAAATCATCTCCAACTGGAACTTGTTCAAAAAAACTTATAAGTCATGGCATACTCTCTGTTCCATTTATTCTTCTATATAATCTGTCATATTTTGATGAAGAATTCGAGCTCCCTATGAGCAAGAGTGAACATATTCAAGAAGAATGGTAATTCCTTGCACAAATGTACTCTATACAAGCCATTGGAATTCAAGGCTGCATTTATTAGGCCATCGTGAATTTTATATGCAACACAATTAGCATTTGAATAACACTCCCATATAATTGTGAGAAATTGGCTCTTCTTTTATAGATTTGCAAAGAAATAGTATATCCATGTATAATCTTCATACATCCTCTGCAGCATCCATTGAAAGTTTCTCAATCGGCCAAAAGCTAGCATACAATACCATTTTCGACCACTTCTCTAACAAAACGATCCTTTCACCTCTGAAATTAATAATTCAGAGAGGCTGCAGAACAGAAAAGTCATTCCTCATTAATGCTATATGATGTTATTTTTCCAAATTAGCATAAGTGGTGAAATCACCTTTGCTTCTACTTACCCCTACAAGTGTTGTTGCATTTAACATTTCCGCATCAACCATACATGCCTCCCTTCACATACCTATAAAGGAACTCAAACCATTGGAAGGTCATTCTCTATCCTCCTTTCAAGAGTCACTCAAGCATGTTGACTATGTTCTTATCGATGAAATGAGTTTCATTGGGCCAAAATTGCTGGCCAAAATAGACTTTCGGTTAAGGGAGGCTTTCCTACACACAAAGACCTCACCCTTTGGTGGAAAGTCAATTATTCTTATGGGTGACTTGGGCCAACTTCCTCTAGTCTCAAACATTCCTCTCTATGCAAGTCATTCCTATGGTGCAACCCTTTGGAAGAGTTTTATTGTTTCAATCACCTTGGACATAATTTTTAGGCAACAAGGCTCCTCCTCCGATCAAATTTATTTTGAAGATTGCTACTTAATTTTTGCAACGGGACTTCCAATTTGCAGGACTGCAAATTCCTCATGTCTAGAACCGATTGCAGGCTTGCACAACAGGAAATTACATATTTTCACGAATGCCTGCACTTATTCACCAATAATGATTTGGTTGATGAACCACAATCTGCATATGCCGAAATCTCTTAATGCTGTAATAACTCATTGTATTGCTCAAATAACCAAAGGAAGGAGCTCACCTTCAATAGATTATGAACACCTAGAATTCAAAGTTCTTATTTACAAAAACCAAAGTGTTATGCTTATGGCTAACCTATGGGTTGAGGTTGGACCCTTAAATGGTTAAATAGGAAAAATAGTTGACATAGTCTATGAAAATTCCTTTGGACGCCCAAATTGCCTTTATTTGTTGTCATTAACTTTGAAAAATACATTGGCCTCTATGGGATCCACATAATCCATCCCATGTTCCAATTCCTCCAATTTCCAGAGGAATTCCTAGGCAGCTCATTGCTCAATATGGCATGGGCTTTGACCATCCACACACCCAAGGTCTTACTCTACAACAAAGGTAGTTATTGATATTGGTGAAATAGAAAGACAGGGACTTGCATTCACTGCCTTCTCTAGAGTGTCGTCACTAGAAAATCTACGTGTCTCTCCCCCTTTCTCTTTTGAATACTTTTACAAAATGACCAATGCGCCTTCTTCTTCAGTTCGAAATAGAAAAGAGGCCCGAATTTGGTCTCTCTCCCGACACTTACATGTACATGACATTTCTTCCCTCCTTTTTTCTATAAAAATACATTGCTTGTAATTTATTTTTATTTTGGTTCCTTCATTGTTGGATTTATAACATCTTGATCTTGGCAGTTACTACGATAACTTATTTTTGTGATGCTGCAACTATGGAAATGAAAATTGTCATGTGAAGGTGTATCCTTTAATCTTGAAAATCATGTATTACTATTCTGAACCCTTGCATACTATAACTTTGTTTACTTGGGACTGAGGTCATTATAACTTGTGTTTGTAAAGTTGTGAACCTACAGAATTGCTTTTGTACTTGACAAACTCATATTTATGTGACATCACACCTTGAATCAATTCCATTGATCCAAGGTATGCTTCAACCTTCTTTATTGTCACCTTGTGGTTGACTCTCCAAATAAAATGAAGTTTGGAACCGAGCTGGAATTTGTTGTAAATTTTAAAGAATCTGGTTACATATAATTTGTAACGTTGGAAAACGTAAAATGGAAAAAGGTTTAAATGTAGGGATATTAAGGCATATATTTGGCCTTGGATGGAATGCTCCGCACTATTCTATTTTTTTTTAAAGAAAAACCTAAGGCAGTAAAACCTACTTGGAACCTATTAATTAAAATACTATGGGTTATGTTTTAACCTATGACCTAATAATTATCCTATGTGGATTTTAAATAAAAAGGTTGTAAATTATTACAAGCCCTAATGATCTACGACCTAGAGGGAAACCTAACTATTGACAATCTAACCTAAGCTATTACTAATCCTAAGGGGACCTATGGGATACATGGCAAGTGGAAGGATAAAGGGAAAGGTCTTAGACTTAATGGCGGACTTAAATACAGTCCTTGCAATTTTTAATCGCCAAGTTTGGCAGAGCATGGGAAGTTAGAGGAACCTAACTAGCCATATTGCTAAATTCGAACTACATGCAAAATTTTAAAAGTAAAACTCACCAAATTTGAGTTGGCGGTGGCGTGGAGAAAGAGAGGGAAAATGCATTCAATGCATTTATTGGCATTGGTTTTGGCAACCAACCCACCTAGGAAAGAGGAAAGTGGATTTTCGGGGTTATTGTGTTCATTTGGTTTTCTGGTTTTTGCTCTGCAATGGTTGTTCTTTCGAACTTGCAAATTCATTTTCGGCCATTGTTGTAGTTATTTTGATTACCTTCGGTTGTTTTTGAGCCTGTGGAAACAAGGAGACCATTGGGAAACTTTGTTGTTTGTCACCGTTGTTGAAAAGAAGAACTTCTGAGGGCACGACTGTGATTTTCTACAAACAACAAGAAGTTTTATCAGGCATGTTAAGCCCTTTCTGTTAAATAGCTATGATTTTCATTAAACGTTTCAATAAATGAATTCTGTTTTTGGAAATTCGTGGTTTTATGCAAATGTTTTAATATGTTTATTATTGGACTGTGATTCTTGCTTGAAATCGTCATTTAGAAAGATGCTTTATGGTATATTCAAGATGCATTTATGGAAAGTTGTTGTTTTAGCTAAAACTGTAAATGGGTATAAAATCCCCCATTGTTGTTAGGGTTTTAAGGAAATGTGTGCATTCAGTTTTGTGGTCTGTTGTGGGTTTAAACTTGAAAAACGTAACAATGATTAGCATATTGTTTCCTTGAGTTTTATATGTTTAGAAAGTTGTAGATTTCGTGCATGTTTGGATAGAACTTTTGTGGGTTGTCCTTCTTTGCTCAAAAAATAGTTAATTGAGATGTGGGTTCTCTTTGGGATACGAGGTCGTCATATCTTCTTCACTGCTATTTGTTTTGAAATGTTATAATATTTCTTCTATTTTGTTTTTTTGGTACCATGACTGAATGTTTGAAAACAACATCTGGCTAAACTGGAAAGTACATCAAATTGTTTAACTGAAGGATTGGTGTAGAATGTGTGGTTTTTACTGTTTCTTTGAACTCATTGGTGAGTATAGGTTCTGCGAATTTAAACTTCTTGTTGTTTTTCGTTACAACTGAACAAGGGTAAATCCCTTACCTTCGTGATTGTAATTGATTTCTTTCTTTTAGCATTCCAGTGGAAACAAGATTATGTTGTTGGGTTGTAAACATTTACTTGTTTTTATGTTTGAGGAAACACATTGTTTCAGTGAAGGAAATTAATATTGAAGGGTGTGATTGAAAATTTTATTATGGTTTGATACCTTCGATTTAGTCGTAAAACAAATAAATTAAATATTTTTCTTTTTATAGTAGTTGATAAGATATTAAAAAATTGGTTCCAGTTTTTGGTGAGAAAAGGAATTACATTATTATTATGGTTGCATATCACGGTTTATCTTTGGCAATGTGTTGGAAGGAGGTAACGAGAATTTCTATCTCATTTTAATTAATGACTTACCAGATCTTTCTCTCTTGACTGTTAATATTAATTGATGTTCTTCCTTGCATAAGATTGACTAGTTCAATCGTGTTAATTAGAAGATGTTATAGAATCATTAACTGGAGGAAATACTTCCTTTCTTTATTTCTCCTTTTAAATTCTTAGTAAAGAAATAATGGATAAATTGTAACTACCTTCGGGTGTACATGATTGCATTTCACTTTTGTTTTCTCTTTCTGAATTAGGTAATTACCTTGTTGTTGTTGAATTCAGAAAAGTGATAAGAGTTATTTTGTGATGATTGTTTACCTTCCTCTCCTGCATTTGAACTCGGTTGATGTTTATTGAGTAGTAAAAAGGAAAGAGTTTTGTTTAAAATTTTAGTCAACTTACTATGAGGATTCCATTTACAAGATGGAACGGAAATGAATTGATTGTGTCCAAACAGTAATTTTATTACTTCTTTTAAATGCTCCTATTAGAGAACAGTTAGAGTTAATATTCTTGGATTAACTATTTAGAATCAAAATGAACTACATTCATTTTTGAAAGAAATGGTTAAGTAATGGAGATATAACATTGCTTGTTTGCAATAAATATTTGAGGAGTTATTAATTAATGGTATTGTTGATTATGCTGTTGATTACTGTGACATGGTTGTTAGATTGTTTATCCTTTTTGGTACTTAATTCTTATGTGATGTCCATTTTAATTACGGGACGTTTCATAAAAGCAGAGTTCTTTTACTGAAACGGTTAATCAAAAGAACTTCTTTTTAATAGTAAGTGCTTAACATGCTCAGTTCGACAAACGACCCGTGCTGGTAATTCTTGCAGATGGAGTACGTAAATGTTAGAAGAAGACATGTTATTTTAGGATGTTTCTTCTTGTTAAACTAGAGACTAGATTTGTTATGAGACTTTATTATTCTTCTCGAATGTAATGGAAAAAGAAATAAAAAGTGTAGTCTTGTTTGAGTTTGTCAATACTGATAGACATGACTTAAGTCTGGCTGTTTGGACTTGTAAAACGTGTAAACTTTACTTGCAGAGTAAGAAAAAGGAATGGAGTGATATTTTATTGTTGTACTATTATTGAATTGTGAAAATAAAATAGTGAACTTATTCCTATAGTTGAATTTGTACTTATATATACGATGGTTGTTAGCTTTAAAAAGGATATAATGAGAAAGAGGGAATTAACACTCTACTCTTCTCTTAAATACAACTTTTAAGTTGGAATGTGCAAATGGTTAATACTTAGGTCAATATGGACTATTAATTACCATTTGTAAAAGATTAAAATACATATGAACTTTTGTGTAAGTAATATTCAGAATTGGATTCTAAACTAATGAATATTAAGGAAAGGACAATTAAATTATGTATTCAGATTTCGTTATTATCCTTTGGGGTGTCTTTCCCAAAAGAGAACCGAAAGGAGGAAATTATATCCCCTCTTATTAAATCTTAAACAAATGTAAGGTAGGTACCATTAAATGAATATATGTGCCTAGGAAATGGACCTCATTCAAATGAGGAATAATGTAAAGAAAAGCTTAAACTTAGAATCAGCTATGATTGAACTTAATCAAGTTTAATAAATTAATCTTACTAATCAAACTGATTGATTTGTAAGTCTGAAGCTTAATTAATGAACCAAGAAAAGAAATACAACTCTTCGGTAAGGGGAAGTGATTGTATATTAGCTTCATGACTATACACCTTTAATGAATAAAAATATTAAAGGACTGACAAGATTGACAAGATTCATAAATTACTAATATATATATTGAACTTATTCATAAATTACAAAAAAATAAGAAGTGATCAAACTTTTGAGGAATATGTATCCCTAGATGGGAGGATTCCGAAGGATGTTGGAACCCGCCAACTGCAATAAGGTGTCCTCATGAAGGCTGGGCCTTCATGACGACACAATGTTGTACAGCTGACATGTTGCAACACCCTTCCGAATCAAATCATCTAGGTTTACATAAACCTGAACTTGGCCTCAGCTCAACTTTGGACCAAGTTAGGAACATGTCCTTGTGTAGGAAGTGACTCGCGAGGACTAAAGGTAACTAGACATACATAATCGATATGGGTCGAAGATGTATGTCTGTATACCCTTAGTCGTCATGAGTGACTCTCTACACCTTTTCATATTACTAACTTGGATTAAGGTTCACTTTGGGCAAGAGGACTGATAGGAGTCGGAAAAGACCATTCTAGATAACAGGTGAAGTGAGGTGAAGGACGTATTCCATTGATGAGTATGTCGTCTAGGAATATGATCATGCTAAGCATGTGAAAATCTTTGGCCAAAGTATCGCAGTTCTGGTTGCGTTGTCCTAAATCACCTAGTTTAAGAAGCAGGATTTCAGATGAATATCGGTAACAGATATTCAGATAGGCCTCTTAAATGGAGCACTTCAATAATAGAAAAGGTAAAAGGAACCAAGTATACTTAATATACAATGCAAGGATTATCATGAAGGATCGGTAAGTAGCCGAGTCATGAAATGAGAGATCGATGAAACTCCGAGCCATGAAATGGGAGATCGATAGTACTTCGAGTCATTAAAACTAAATATGGTTATCTTTTATATGATTGAATGGCATGGAATGTGTGTTCCATATTATGAATATGTGAACATAGAACATTGATCTAAAAGCATTGTGTGTTCTAAATTATGTCATTTAGAACAAAGAACAATTATTTAAACTTGAAACGTGTGTTCTGAATTACATAATTTAGAGTAGAGAATGTTATATATTAAAAAAATTCCCTTGTTCTAATGTCTTAAAATGGGAATGCTACGAGGATTGTTCCATGGCATCTTGGACAATATATTGTTTTTTCCTATGTTGCTTTTAAAAAAACACCACCTGCTCCTCCCACTCGCTCCTTACGTCTTACATCAATGTTCACACTATAATTTTTGTGGCTTTCTTAGACATTCTATTACAATTCCTTCCGCACTTTCTTCTTCTCATTTTATTTCTTCCTTTTGTTTTCCCTTTCTCTCCCCTTCTTTTGCGCATATATATTCGTCATTTACTTCACCCGTCCCTCCCCTTTCCGTGTACTTCCATCCCCACCACGACCTTTCCACTCTTCCTTCTCCACCAAATTTCATCTTACTATTCCCTTATTTTCCATTCCCCCTCCTCATGTTCCACATCCACCTCCCTTTCGGTGTTTTCATTGATCTTTCGCATGTGATTTTAAATGTGTAATGGACCATTAGTATTGTATGGATTTTTTTAACATATTCATGAACTCTCATATTTAAATAATTTAATATACTTAAATAAGAGATCATTTGGTAAAATACAGGTGGGGTTGAAATTAATTTTTCAATGTGCTTTATTTCCTCTTTTCCTTTATTTTGAGTAACATGCAACTTCATCTCTTGTTAAAGATAATTATATTTGGTGTTTTATTCTTCAAAATTAGACAAAATTAATTTGAGGATATCATTACTTAAATGTTGGAGTGGAAATATTATTTAGATAAATTATATTAATATATTATTTTTATCATATTATAAAGACTTTATATGATAACAATGATTTTGGATTCTTTTTACGTATAATTCTGTGTTAATTATTTTGAGAGACGTAAGTTATTGTGGCATAGTAGTTTCCTTAAAATCTATGGTAGTTTGTGAAGGAAGCTATGACCCTTACCCTCCTATATATGTTCCTTTTAAAGGGAATGGATGTCACCTTGACCGCATACCTTGTGGGAAATACTTAAATAAATTGACATTTTCTTGTTCATTATTTGTCTATTAGATGAGCACATCTAACAACCCGTGGATTTGATTGTGGCCCCATTAAGCATAAAATATCAATGCTATGGGAGTTAATGTGATGGGAGTTAATAAATAAATTATATAAATACCCTTATTTTAATTATATGTATAGTGCAAGTGCTACTTCAAGGACGATTCCACCGCCCTTCTCCAAATGACATCTCTAACTCAATCTCACTTCCAAAATCAACTAATCTGAAATATTATTAAACTCTTTGTTATTCTTAACTTTCACTCTCTTTAAAACAACTATAAGTGTTGGATTGTCTAGAATCCTTTCCCTCATGTACAAAAAAGAACCACCACTCATCCACCACAGGTTTTAGTTTGTAATTTTTGGAGGAATTTATAGTTTTATCTAAACAAAAACTCAATCTACAACACCAACCAATAAATATGAATAACAATTGTAGACACAAATCCATGAGGGGAAATCAAACTTTCCATTAGAGTATTACACCCCTCTCTACGAAACCCATATCACTACAAACTAATGAAACAAAATAATAGAAGTATTTGCAACATGTAGTGCCCACACTTTTTATAACTCAATAGCTTGTTGTTTCTTTGCTCATGGACATGTTTTGACAGTGATTGGTTATATCTTGGACATTATATTTAGATATTTGATCTTATTAGACATGTGTGGACATTTAGGCGTATAGCGCCAATTTAGCTTAATTTATATATTGTTGAATTTTCTTATAATGTCATGGATACTAATGGATATGATGTTGTGTTTGGAACATAATTATAATAATGGATAGTTGTTGCATGTGGAATTCTATGGTTATATGTCACGTATCATCTTGTCTAACTTTTGGAATATTGAGTATAATTGTGCATGTTGTCGCATCTTGATTTCAGTAGGATGTTAGGTTAGTTTAGAACACATTGATATCTTACTATGTCATTGAATTATATTGTATCGGACAGGTGCGGTTAATGTGTGCAATGAGTGTGCAGGTGATAGGTTTACAGGAGAACGTGGGATTCAGGCCAGCTACTCAATCTTGCACAAGCAGCCCACGGGCTGAGTCCTAGCCATGTTCATTGTGTGAAGCCTTAGTATAGGAGATTATTATTTTTGGGCACTATGAGTGACCCCAATTTATGTAATGTATTGTGCTTTGAATTATTAATTTTGTTTAGGGTTACTAGTGAAGTTGTAAACTTGTTTTGGGAGTTAATAATTCCACTTTCATTTAAATTGTTGATTTTGTTTATTGAGTCACTTAATCACAAGGGTTTAGGGTCACATGTGAGACCCTTGGGTGGTCCCCACACCCTCTACCCTTGTGCCAAAAATGCAAAACCCGAAATTAGGTTATTTTGGGCATTTTTGGGGACCCCGTTATAGCTTAGGAGTTCCCCTAACACAAAAATGAACCCTTGAACCCTACCTAATGGGTAGGGGGGCTTATTTTCAAGGCTAAAGGGAGTTTTCCCTCCCTTTTTACCCCTTGATTGGTCACATCCATGTAAGGGGTGTGGATTTGAGTGCTTATTAAAAGTTTCACTTATTTTGTCTTGCTAACATTTAGGGGATTTTGGGAGAAGAGGGAAAAAAGATAATTTTACCCTTTCTCTCTTTTGTTTTGGCATCTTTGACCTTGATGAGGGAGAGGGGTGACACATGTCACCCCCTCATTTGTGAGGATGCTTGCTTTCTCCTCTTCAAATTCCCATTCATGGGAAAAGAGAGGGACTTTTTTTGGAACTTCTTGCTTGGATGCTTGGGTGATTTGGAGCTTGTGATTTGCTTGAGTCAAGAGTGGAGAAACTTGAAGTTGGAAATCTTTTTGGAGAGCTTTCCTTGAGGTAGGCTCTTATGTCTTTTTTCTTGTGTTGCATTTATCTTAGTTGTTAGATGGGTTGCATGATTTTGTTATTTTGGTTATTTGTTTGTTTTTTACTCCCTCCATCATATGGCATGATGGGGTTTTGGAGTGTGGGGGAAGAGAGAGGGAATTTTCCCTCTCAATCCTCAAGGCTTGATGGACAAGCCTTGTAGGGTCTTAGTGTTTCCCCTCAATGGTTGAGGTGGGGAAGTTGATTCATTTGGCTTGAATCTCCTTCCCCATTCTTGGTAAGGAAACCCCTTTGGGGTTTGAAAATCCTTCCAAGAAGGACTTGGAGAAAGGGTGGAGGAATAAGGAGGATTTTGATGGAATTTAGGAGCAATAAGGAGGGTAGGGAGATTTTTGCTTTGTGCAAGCATTTTGGAATATAATTTTTGGAGAAATTTCTCCTCTCTTCCCCACTTTTGAGGAAGAACATGGGTTCTCCTCCTTGTAAACTTTAGAGTCTTGTTTGTATTTATCCCAATTTTTGTGTGCTTGTATCATTGTTAGCTCACCCTCCATCTTGTGCAAGTTTTGGTTAGTTATCCTCTTTCCCATGGGCTTGGGGGAGGCTAGCATGCATCCCAACCTTGGGATAGGCATGTAATGATGCCTATGGTTGGGTGGAAAACAAGCTCTTTTTCTCCTTGTATGGTTTTTGGGAAGACATGGAAGTTGGCTCTCAAGTTGGAGTGGGTGGCCTCTTGGGCTCTTATTGTTCTTTTCTCTCCTTATGAAAACCTATTGTATTGTAACTCCTTTGGATATGGTTATGAGAATAGTTTCATCTCCTTGCAAATTCTCCATTTTGTATATCTTGCATTCACATGTAAATTTGAGATATGGTGATTAAAATGAGAAATCTCTCTCCCAACTTGTAAGAAACTTGTAATGGAAATTTTTGGTTGTTTGCATATTTGGAAATAGTTATGCAACACCCTTGTAGTCTAAGCTTGTGGAAGAGAAGTGTTGTATCAAAAGTCTCATTTATTTGTAACTTAATGTATCTCCATATTTTATTTACAAAAAGGATATATTACTTGTTGAGGAATCCTACATGTGTGTAAATTTGAAATGATCCTTTGCATTAAATCTGAAATGAAATCTACTTGGTTATAAGAAGTTGTTCTTGTTTTAACTTTGGAAGAAACTATCTTTATTTGTAAAATGCACATTTCCTTTTTATATTAACATGGTTTTAGAATTTTTATTTTTTTCATTATTTTGTGCAAAGGAGATTGTACTTGGAAATGTGATAGTTTTCTTGTTTTTGTCAAAAAAATATTTATATAAATGTTATCACATTAAATCTTAATATATATATATATATATATTATATATATATATATATATATATATTATATATATATATATATATATATATATATATATACATTAACATGTTTTTAATAAATAAATATATATAATAAATATATATATATATATATATATATATATATATATATATATATATATATATATAATATATACATATATATATATATATATAACATATTATATATAAAACAAATTTAAAATGAATTTATAAAAAAAAGTTTGGTGGGGGATTCGCCCCCCCACCCTGCGCATCTTTTAAAAACAAAAAAACAATGTTGTGGGGGCCGAACCCCCCCCCCCTGCACTATTTTCCAGGGGCCGACCGCCCCATGACCTCCCCTCTACCCCGACGCCACCCCCTCCTCACCCGCCTGCCCTGTCTCCCCTTTCATGCGGCCTCCTCCTTCCCGCACCACTGCGCATCACCGCCCCTCACACATCGCCTCCCTCCTCCACCGCCATGCGGCCACATCTCTTTACTGCCTTCACATAGTCCTCAAATCCGCCCCCTCCCCTTCATAAAAAAAAATAATAAATAAATAAATAAACATGTGCATTTAAAAAAAAAATACAGTCCCCCTTCTTTGAAAACCCTAGCCGCCCCTATTCATACAAATATATATATATAAATACAGATGTATTGGTTTTAAATTGATATAACTTAATAAACAAAAAAAAAAAACAATATGGTAATTCCATTCTTGGAAATCTCCATGAATCTAAAAACTTGCACATTCAAGAGCCAAAACCAAAACAAAATGAGAAAAAGAATAAAGAGAAAGAGAAGAAAAGGGGCTATTAGTGGATTAGGGCAAACTTTAGTATTATTCCAAATCTAGGGCCCAGAATGGTTTGATCCTAGGGCTCAAGAGAATCCCTACATACTTTTGAAAATGAGTAATATTGTGGGATTAACTTTTGAATGGGGGAGGAAATATTAATTAAAATGGGTAGCTATTTTCTCTTGTAGGTTGTTTTAGTCAATAATATATATGTTTTTTTTTTAATGTGTGAATATTGTTAAAAGTTGGATAAATCAAAGTAATTAAAAACAATGTCTTAGCAATATGGTTAAAATTATATCATTAAGAATATAATTACTTAATGAAAATGTTCAGGCGAAACATTAGATCGCCTTTCAAAAAAAAAAAAAAAAATAAAAAAATTACCCCAAATTTGAGAAATTCCTGGTTTGGTTCGTTGTCCGAAAATGGGCATTACACAACACCCATACACTAAAATTTCATTGTTGAAGGCCAATAAATAAAATTTACATTGTACAAATGCTCCCACATGCATCATTACTTGCATGAGTTTGATATCATTCTTAAAAACTTGTTTTGTGCATTTCTATTAGCTTGGACATCTAAACACCCTTGTTGCACCTCTTTGACATTCCCAATAGCATGCATGACTTCTAAACACCTCCCATAAGTCTCCTCTCCTCTCCTCTCCTCTCCCAACTACTGAAAAATACCCCCTTTCCTTAATTATGGTACTAAACTATTTCATACACAACTACTAGAGCTCCTTCAACTACATGAGACAAAAATTTGATTTCCATTATGTTACATATATATATATATATATATATATATATATATATATATATATATATATATATATATATATATATATATATATATATATATATATGTATATATGTATGTATATATACATATATATATATATGTATGTATGTATATACATATATATATATATATGTATATGTATATATATCTATATATATATATATATATATATATGTATATATGTATATATATGTATATATATGTATGTATATATATATATCTATATATGTATATATATGTATTATATGTATATATATATATATGTATATGTATATGTATATATATATATATATGTATATGTATATATATATGTATATGTATATGTATATGTATATATATATATATATATATATATATATATATATATATATATATATATGTATATATATATATATAGATAATCGTGTATTACTAGGAGGATACAACTAAGTATGCAAGGGTTTGGAAATCATGTTTATTTTAAAATAATAGAGCCACTCCTAAGATTTTGTTTACGATTTTTCGTATTCCCACCAAAAGTGAAACACAACTACTAGAACTCCTGCAACTACATGAGACAAAAATTTATGTCCATTATGTTAAGATTGATGTCCATGACCTATTTCATATATATATATATATATATATATATATATATAATGGTGCATGACTAGGAGGATACAACTAAGTATGCACGAGGGTTGGAAATCATGTTTATTTTAAAATAATAGAGCCACTCCTAAGATTTTGTTTGCGATTTTCCGCATTCCCACCAAAAGTGAAACACGAGCCATGATACCAATATTTTGTTTCACAAAGCAGAGGACAATAAGAAGCCTACAAAGGCAACACGATTTTCAAACAAATTAGCTTTATTCCAAGCCTAATCTCCTTGCAAGATGTTATGGCTACACAACTAATATGCCTCTATTCTCCCAACACTCCAAATGTAAATAAGACATATTTCATGTATATATGTATATATGTATATGTGTGTGTGTGTGTGTGTGTATGTATATGTATATATAGATATAGATTCTCTCTCTCTCTCTCTCTCTCTCTATATATATATATATATATATATATATATATGTATATGTATGTATGTATATATAATGGCGCATGACTAGGAGGATACAACTAAGTATGCAAGGGTTGGAAATCATGTTTATTTTAAAATAATAGGGCCACTCCTAAGATTTTGTTTGCAATTTTCCACATTCCCACCAAAAGTGAAACACAAGCCATGATACCAATATTTTGTTTCACAAAGCAAAGGACAATAAGAAGCCTACAAAGGCAACACGATTTTAAAACAAATTAGCTTTATTCCAAGTCTAATCTCCTGGCGGGATGTTTGTTTGTATAACTAATATGCCTCTATTCTCCCAACACTCCAAATGTAAATAAGAGGAACCCTAATCCTCTCCCAAAATAACCTAATCCTCTTTTCATATTTTATTTTATATAGTTTATCTATTTTTTTAATGTTTTCTCTTTGTTTTATTTTTTTAACTTTTTTATTTTTTCATTCAAAATTTATCTATTTTATTATTATATTATTTTAATAGACATTAAATTCAAAATTTATATTTTTATTGGTCCACCCATAATATTGAACAATTATATTTATATATTTTAAGTATGATGTTGGGCTAATATTTTATTATTATACTTATTAAAGGACCTTCAAAGTGAAGGACAATTTCCATCACTAACATGCCATTACAAAATATGTTTGAGCTTGGGTCACGGGGGTTCATTATTAGGCAATATCCTAGCACGTGGGTTCATATTGAGGTAATTAAAATTTAAAATTAAACTCAATATACGGTAGACATGAGGGGGTGAAAGGGTTTAATTTATTAACAGGTATTGGGGTAGGTTAGAGATAAGTTTACTACAAAACTAAAATGTTTGAACCCTATTTTAAACGTAAATACCTTAAAATTGCAAAAGGAGTGTGGTCATAAAAAATTATAATTTTTATAAATAAATTAGATTCTTAACCAAGAAATAATAAGATGGTAGAAAACTAGAATTAGTATGCTTTTTGATATTATTTCACCATTTTAAGTATTCGAAGAATATTGATAAATGGTAAAGCTAACAATAAGGTGACTTGTAATATGTAAATGGCTTCAAACTATCTTTCGAAAGGAAATGCACAAAAATAGTGAGAAATATAATATATTTTTGTCTAAAATATTGGGGTAGAAATAAAAAGGGTAAATAAAATTGTAATTGAAAAATGGGACTAAGGTACATGGAAAATCGGGGTATTTTCATAAATGAGGGTATTATCAATTGAATAATTATCACTAGAAACTAGAATTAAGGGTATTCATTAATAAAATATGTTATCCATACTTTTACTAAGTGAATCCCGTGGCTTGGGTCAACTATTTTATATACTTTTGTAAAGTAATTTGAAGTTGACAATCAATACATACAAAGTTTTACACTATCCATAATTATTATTTATCTACTCAAGTCAAAAAAGAAGAGGAAGAGAGAATAATAGCATTCAATATTCAATAGCGATATTTTTTTAGCCATTCAATTTAAGTTAGAAAAGAGTGGAGGAGTTTTTTTATGTATTTATCATCATGTCAAAAATTACATCTAAAACACATTATTCTAATGAGATTTATAATAGTATTTCAAATAGGGATAAATTATCTAGAATCTTAAGTATTTATGAAACCTTACTTAGAAATGTAATCATGGAATTTTATTTCAACCCTTATAATGCTCACACATAATAATTAAAATATATACCCCATTAAAAAATTTTCCCCTCCCCTTAACACAGGTTACCAATATGAATAACATTTCGAGGAGTTACAAAGAATTTTTAAAATCTCCTCCCTCACATATTTGTACCAATGTACTAATACTTAAACCTTTATTTTAAAATAACCCATGTATGATCACACGTGACATTTAACACTTTATTTGGATGACCCCCTTGTGCAATTCCAATGTAAAAGCATATTTAAAGAAATAATTAATATTTTAATGTGTATGTAATTTTTCTTTTCAAAATAAATGAATGAGGATTTTAGAGTTGTAGAAGAATTAGGATAGTAAGCATGGATTTAGAGGTAATTGAATGGGATTTTTTTAATTACTAAGCCACAAGTGATGAGATGGGAACATAAGGATACCAAATTTACTCATCCTACAACCAATCAATCATTATTTTAGTAGGAGGGTCACTCTTGTTATAGTATCACCCACATTGGCATAATAATAATGGTATATTGGGGTTTTTATGTTATCCCATAACCAAAAAGCCATAATGTTAATAGGAGGGATACTTACGTTATAATGCCACCCATGTTGGAATAAGGATCATGATATATTGGGGTTTCTATTTTACTACATACCAAGCCAACAAATAATTGTGAGATTAATTTTTGATTGAATGGGGATTTTTAGAGCCATAGAAGTAAATTCCAAGATGCATTGAAGAGTCATATACGAATTGGGTTGTAAGGCACGATGTTTAAAGCCATAGGGGATGAGAGGGGAAGGAAAAGAAAGAAAATATACTCATCCCACAACCAATCAAATATTATGTTAGTAGGAGGGCCACTTCCATTGGGGTGTCACCTCTATTGGCATAAGGATCATGATTATGATTACATGCCAATCCAACCAACAATGCGAGATTATATATATGTTAGTAGGAGGGCCACTTCCATTGGGGTGTCACCTCTATTTGTATATGTGTGTGTGTATACACACACATACACATGATGTATACATACACACATACACATATACATACATACACACATACACATGATGTATACATACACACATACACATGATGTATACATACATACATATATGTATGTATGTATGTTTATGTCATTTGTGTGTAACCGGTGATTCACTATAATGTATACATGTATCATATAATTTCTTCAAGAATAAGAAACACACGTGTATATTAAGTATGGTGAAACTACGTCACAACATAGTTGGAATATATTTTATAGGGTGATTATAAGTAGGAATATAGGTCATTATATAAAATCTACTTGAATAAACCAAAAAATCATAGAATCAACCATTTTCAAGAGGACCAAAATATACTTGTGGTCGAATAGATCATATTGTAGACACTCAAATTTGGTAATTTGCACTTTGGAAACCATTGATTTGACTATGCACTCTTGATATGATAAACACAACTTATCCATTCTCGCTTAGCACTTTCCAAGGTCCATTGTTTAGCTTGTTTATCCTTACACACTAACATGTTGACATTATTTGAGAATACAATGCACAAAATCTATAGAAAAAGATTAGTTCACTAGCTCCAAAAATCAGTACTAGATATATTCCCTACCCCTTTCCATGACTATACGATAATTACCATCATACCATATGATCATGATCTCTTTGTACAAGTATTGACCGACGCGTCTTCTAACCGCACTTTTAATATAATTTTTTTGGTTCTTATACTTCATGTAGGACATCTTTTCTTAGAAAAAAATCTATGTAATCCTATATAAACAAGTAAACATTACCTCATTTTATAACCTAGAATTCTCAAGGTAATTAAATAGAAAACCCACTTCATACAATTGCAAAAGGCATCCAAAGCTCCCTAAATCTTGGAATTACACATCTACAATCATTAGGGTAGTACCCACATCAAGTATAAAGATACAAACTAGGGAAATGAAACCATATATCTCATCTATAAGCATCCAAACATCCCCTCTTTAAGTGTTTTAGCAAGATCCAAGTCAAAGAAAGCATGGTCAAAGTAATTTCTAAATATGATTGATCTATCTAGATATCACATGCTAGGTGGAGAATGATGTGTGGTTTGAGGCCTCTTCAGATAATTTCTAACATTAGTGGTACATAGGGGTTCCCACAATGCTTCTAATGTTTATTTTTCAAGACTCTTAATATTTGGATATAGTTTGAGGTGATGTTCAATCCATTCAGAGAGCTTCACTACATGTGTGACAACTAGGGTTTGATAACATCAGACATATCTAGGTAGGTGAGAAACATATAAAGTTATAAAAATAGATTCAGAGTAGGTCTAAGACCATAACAAGGAGTTGGACTGTATGGTATGGTCACGACCTAATGGTAGGGTACTAACCGAGTGTAGTTCTGATTTTAGTTTATTTTACAAGGGTTTTCTAGGTTTTGTTATCCTAGTTTCTCTATTGTACAATCCCAAATATTTCTACAAATCAATAGAAATCAACTAAGTTCTTATATACATCCATTTTGTAGTTTTAATTACATGTTAGTTTAATTGGTATATGAAAATTCTTCCTATTTGATATGAGTTGAAAATATGAATTAATATTTGTATTGTATCATCTTTGTTATATTTGTAAATCAACTCTAATATATCCCACACCTAATTAAATTAACCTAAAATTTAATTAAGGGTTAAACATTTTGGTGAACCCATTGTTGATCAAACCCTTAACTTAATCTAGGATCTTCTTAGTTATTTTTATATTAAGGCCTACTAATATATAAACCATAATGTTCTCAAGGGTAACTTATGATATTCTTCAATGATATATTATTCTTTTCATCTGTATCATCATGTCGTTATCTTCTATGCTCACAATTTTGGGCTGCTAGTTTTTCTCCATACAATAGCATTGGTCAATATCCCTCTAACTAGGTTTATGTTGGTGTTATGATTATTGGTAATAGTTATTGTCCGATCCTACTTGCCACATGGCTAATACCTCACCGACTTATATTAGGACCAAAGCATTAATAATTGTATAACATATTGAATTAATCAATCACACATCTAAACATTAAGCAATATAAAATAATTAACACAATAACACATAACACATGATATAACGTGGAAAACCCCAATGGGGTAAAAAACCATGAATAATTTTCCTTTTATTGAGAAACTTTTACCAGTCGAACTCCCATCCTCACTCCCGCTCAATGTTTTTAACACGAAATAAAATTCCATATCTTTGAATATGGCCCACTACCATATTTAAATAACTTGAAGGGTTATAACCATTAAGTTACGGGGTACACCCGATTTAATAATTAGTTAATTAATAACTAATGAAACCTAATATATATTTATATTAAATAATAAATAATAAAATATATTCTATATTATTTAATTATAAACTAAATATTATGAACACTTAATATTATGTTCTAACACTCCCCCTTAATATTAAGTGTGGATCTATATTCCAACATTACGTGTTTGTACAACAAGATTTACAAATCCATAAAATAAAAAAGATTTAGGCTAGCATATGTCTTTTTGAAGGAATTATAACACCATCATGATCAACTTACCTTTTAGTACAAAAGGATTTGGAAATGGAATCTAGAAATGAGAAGTATGATTTAGGCTAAGCATGATTTGTGAGACTACATCCCACCATTTCTCATGGAAAAATTCTTAAACTGCATCTCTAGGATCCTTTTATAACATAAGGACTACCTTTAAAAATAGATGAAACACATTAGATTGCATTATTGTTATCTTAAAACCATAGAAAAGAAGATTCTTCCGTTTTTGAAGCCTATTCAAAGTTGAATCTTCACCGAGTAGAAAGGAATTAATCAAAACATAAAGAGAGATGAGAAGCCTACGGACGCTGCCAAGTGTCAAGCAGGCACAACTTTAGAAGTCAAAGGAGGCGATGAAGTCTCAAACTCCCGTAGGGATGACACGTGGAGTTAACAAAAGAGTAGGACAACAAGCCTGCATGGACGGTGCAAGTGTCCACCCAGTGCTTTCCTAGGAGCCCTAAAGAAAAGCAGAGTCATAAGGATGTGTGGGCCTTCCACGTGGATCTTGCAACAAATGGACTCCATTTTCAAAGCAGGCCATAAAATATGACAAGCCATCTGCCACATATAAGTGATTTAGGGTCTTATCTATAAGATTTAATGCTCAAGACCTTTTCAAAATATCGGAGGTGAAGGGTCATTTCATTACAAAATACGTGCCATTTGAATCAAGAGGCCGGGAACCAATGCATAAAGGGTCAAAATATCTGGTTATGTAATAAATAGTTGAAAGAGTTTCTTCTCAAAAGGTGAGTCCATCTCAAGGGAGTTGGTTGCAGGATAATTAAGATGCATTAAATAGGCATGGATCTCACTTTTTGAAGGGGCCAAATTATGAGAAAGATTTGAAGAAATCTGTTTCTGTCACTTCATATCATTTATCATAATTGAGGGGCAATTGTGAAGGAGTTTGAAATTTCTCTCTTACCTCCCTCCCCCCATAAATTGTAATCAAAGTTCGATGAAAAAGGGGAGATGGATATTTTTAGTTAGATACTAGGAGAGTTAAATCTTTTCTCTTCTGTCACAAGTCTCTCTTTTGTAAAAGGTAAAGATCTTGGAACTCTAGCCTTTTGCCTGGGTTTTGTAATAACAATCTTGACTCTTTTCTAAATGTAATACTTTGCACAACTATTGGAGTGATATATATGCCTTATGGTGTTTTTTGTTCATCATTCACATAGCTTTATTGTCTCGATCGCCTTTATTTTCACGTAGAAACTGTGCATCTCTCAATGTTATTACTATCCTCAAAGTTGTGCTTAAGTAGTTTGAGGTAGCATTCTATGTGACATTTTTTGACTGTGGTGTATTTCATCCACCCTTTTTTCAGTTATTCACCATTCCCTTCTCAGGAAGTTGCGGTCTCGATTAAATCTCCTAGCAAGCTTGTTCGGTATCGCCTTAGCTTGTTTTATGTTTTTGTTTAATTATTCTCACCCCTATCTCCCCATAGAGAAGAGCCAACTTATTTAAAATCTGGAGGTCTCCTTAGGGTGCACATCCCACTAACCTAAGGATTCCCATGAATCTGATGGCTCTATCGCCAAGGATGGTCATCAACAGTTTTCCTGGCACACCCGGTGGGACAACTCAGAGTGATATTTTATTATGGCATCAACTCAATCGATTCTTGATAGAAATCAAGTTTCAATGAAGATAGTTGTGGAGCACATCGAACAACTCCACAGTCGACCAAATCATTACAAAGGCTCATAGAGCTCCCTCTCATCCATTTTCATTCATCTGTCTTTCCACACCTCCCATTTCTCTTCATCCTATGAGGTCATGTAACCATGACTTCATTACCACCAAGGGATCGTTCCCTTGTCCATATCCAAGCCACCCATTCCACCCTTTCCCTTTCTTGACCAGCTATACCACTCACACCAATAAGCAATGGCTCTAAATCCAAAATAAGAGGAGCATATGGTGAGAAGTGTTACGAGCTCAAGAAGTTCGTGTCACTCAGATGAGCCAAAAGAGGCTGTAGAAATTGCCTTTGTTTTTCCTCCCTACAAAGAAACTCCCTTGAAAAAATACTTATCAATGAGCTTCATTCTGCAAAATGAAGCCACACATGATGGAGAATTTTCAAATTCAAAAACCATCATATCAAAGCATAAAGCTTTGACAGAGGAGGAAGAAGATAAGCTTGAGTGCTTATCAAATTGGGGGATGACTCGATGAAGAAGGGCTTGTGGAAATAACAATCTTCACCGCTTCATCGACTCTACAACAAGGGAAACCTACCACTCACAACAAATCACCTTAGATTGATCCTAGGACTCTAGAAGAAATTATTATTGAGATATTTTTGCTTTCAATCGAAGAGCTTGGATTCACCGGTGAAGCTGCTAAAAATGGAGAAGGAGAAGATAGGGATGAAACCCGTCAAAGAAGCCTACAAGGAAGCCCCATTCCAAAAATACGATCCAGAACCACGGGAAGGAATAGAGAATCAGACCGACTCCTCATTGGAGAATGGTCCTCCTCAAGACCAAGGAAAAATTTTGTACCTGTCATGCTCACTATAGGGCATGAGGATGATTTTCAAGACCCCAGGGTCAGCTATAACACCTCCAACCAAAATATGAACAAGAGGAGGTATGCATAATGTTCGTTGATACCAAGGGTGGAAGAGTGAAGGTTAATTTTTCACTCTTACTATAGGCCATGTCACTAGCCAAATTGATTGCATGGCTGCGTTTTATAAGAAAAGGAAGCTATTTTTCCTTTCCTATTTCAAGTTTCATTTAGCATGCATCAAACTAGTTAGATTAGGAGTAGGAGTAGATTTTCTTTCAACATAATAAGTGCTTATGCACACTCTACATGACTCATTTGAGACATGTATGTTTTTATTTTGTATAGGCCCGCACTTATCTCACTCTATTAGGAAGGCACCAGATCTTATGAAGACTCTAGATTGATGAATAATCCACAGTTAGCTGAGGCGGTTGCAAGCTTCACTTCGAGCAAATACAAAGCAACTAAAATCAGCCAAAGGATTCCATTGGCCATATTTTCAATTTTCTACTCTTAGAAAAAATAAAACTTACTGAGTTTCATTATGAGAGTGGGAAGGAGCAAAGAGTCAAGTGGCAATTATGAATGCTCCACAAAAAGCTAAAAGGGCCACAAGCTCCGATTCGGAGTAGCTTCAAACGCAGCATGCAGATTGAATTGATAGCGGGAGATCATGGGTTCTTTTCATTTAGCAAGCTAATGGTCCCAATGAGTCACCAAACTATTATCTTAAAATCCATAGGAAAGAAGATTCCTACGTTTTTGAAGCCTATTCAAAGTTGAATCTTCACTGAGAAGAAATGACTTAATCAAAACAAAAAAGAGACGAGAAGCCCATGGACGTTGCCAAGTGTCAAGCAGGTGCAACTTCAGAAGTCAAAGGAGGTGAAGAAGTCTCAAACTCCCGGGCTGACACATGGAGTTAACAAAAGAGTAGGACAATAATCCCATAGACGGTGTGAAGTTTCCGCCTAGTGCTTTCCCAGAGCCCTAAAGTAAATCGAGTCATAAGGATGCACGGGCCTTCCACGTGGATCTTACAACAAATGGACTCCATTTTCAAAGTAGGCCATAAAAGATGACAAGCCATCTGCCATGTATAAGTGATTTAGGGTCTTATCTGTAAGATTTAATGCTCAAGACATTTTCAAAAGATCGGAGGTGAAGGGTCATTTCATTACAAAATACACGCCATTTGAATCAAGAGGCCAAGAACCAATGCATAAAGGGTCAAAATATCTGGTTATGTAATAAATAGCTGAAAGAGTTTCTTCTCAAAAGGTGAGTCCATCTCAAGGGAGTCGGTTGTAGGATAATTAAGATGCATTAAATAGGCATGGCTCTCACTTTTCTGAAGGGGCCAAATTGTGAGAAAGATTTGAGGAAATATGTTTCTGTCACTTCATATCATTTATCATAATTGAGGGGTAGTTGGGAAGGAGTTTGAAAGTTCTCTCTTACCTCCTCCCCCTATAAATTGTAATCAAAGTTTGATGAAAAAGGGGAGATGGATATTTTTAGTTAGATACTAGGAGAGTTAAATCTTTTCTTCTCTGTCGTAAGTCTCTCTTTTGTAAAAGGTAGAGATCTTGGAACTCTAGCCTTCTACTTGGGTTTTGTAATATCAATCTTGCCTCTTTTCTAAATGTAATACTGTGCACAACTATTGGAGTGATATATATGCCTTTTGGTGTTTTTTGTTCATCATTCGCATAACTTTATTGTCTCTGATCACCTTTATTTTCATGTAGAAATTGTGCATCTCTCAATGTTGTTACTATCCTCGAAGTTGTGCTTAAGTAGTTTGAGGTAGTGTTTTGTGTGACCTTTTCTAACCTGTGGTGCATTTTGTCTTCCCTTCTTCAGTTATTCACCATTTCCCTTCTCGGGTAGTTGCGGTCTCAATTAAATCTCCTAGCAGGCTTGTTCGGCACATCGCCTTAGCTTGTTTTATGTTTTTGTTTAGTTCTTCTCCCCCCGTAGAGAAGATCTAGATTCTTTAAAATCTAGAGGTCTCCTTAGGGAAAACATCTCACTAACCTAAGGATTCCCATGACTCTAATGGCTCTATCCACCAAGGATGGTGTACGATGGAAAAGTGACAAGTGAGTGTGGGAATCTACAAGTAACTCTTCCTCGCACCCGACCTCCCGAGGTCGTGTCGAGACATCTGGTGGGTATGGAATATGTATGGGATACGATGCAGAATAGTTAGGAAATCTAATATCTTCAATACGTACTAGTGGATTTTGTGAATCTAAGGCAAAGAAGACCCTTCTAACCTGAACTGGTGTGATAGATTGATCGGCAAGGATGACTGCTCGAAGGCTCCAATCAATATCGAACTCTGGCGTGATTCGATCTATGGGTTGTGGAATATGTGGAAAATGACCTGGGATAGTTTTGTGTATGTCTCCGGATAAGGTCATATGGGGGATGGTAAATATAGTTGACCCTATGGACGATTCTCTCGGCCTAGTCTAGAACTCTCTAGCTTTGTTAGCTATTGTATCTAGTAAGGATAGCTGTTGTAGCTGTTGTAGCTATTCGATGATGATAGGTTGGAGTGGAGTGGATCTGAATACTAATGTGCGTAGACCAAAGTGTCTATGTATGATTGACTTACGGATTCTTTGGTTTGTGGGATTTTTGGATCACAACCGTAGACTCTTGGTTGTTGCAGTCCTACTATGGTCATGCGTAGAGTTAGTTCCTAATCCCTAACACCCAGTGATCATATGCTTTCTCAGCCTCTATATTCAAAACTAATAGCTGTGTGATCTTCTCAGAGTGCCTCACAGGCATTCTTGCAACCTGAATTCTTAGGCTGGTATCTATATCTGTAAGATTGTCTCCTGCGTCTGGTTGTGGGACCAAAGGATCACAACCAAAGGTTTGTTCTCTTTCAAACCCTTCTACAGTCATATGAATGTTACCTAAGGTAATCTATAGTTTGGTTGATTTGACCAAAATGTGTACGCTTGGTTGTCTTCTATGTTTTATCCGCTCAAGCTGCAAATTGATTTGTTGCGAAGCTTACCATTGTTCGAAGACTTGGATCCTAAGACTCGATCTATATCGATTATTCTTTGTGATAAGATTGGGTCAGAATGCGATTGGCTCGAATACGTATTCCCTGGGCTCCCTAGGTCCGTGATTGTCATACAAAAATAATAATGTAATTAACTACTGACAAAGTGAAATTTAACTATTTTCAATATATCTATGGCATATATGATTTCTCTATTTTTTTGTATTTTCTGATGAACTATTCGAATGAATTTAGCAACTAATTTAATACATCTAGAAATTGACAGCTAAGATAACAATTTAAAACAAACAAGATAACCGAGTATAGCTATTTGTCTGTGCAATTTGTAGATCTACTCTAAACAATGAAATAACTGTTCTAATCTATTTGCAAGACTCTCAATCCTACCTCAGAAGTGAGGAATGAATCATAGTCTCTCAGAAACTATCAATCCCCACAACTTCCCTGGCAATATCGGAAGTAAAATTAACTGAAATAAAGAAATTAACTACTCTATTTGATATGATTCTAATTTAGAACTTTGAAAGCTAGAACCTGGATTCTACAGAACAGTGGCGAATCCGATGGTGTGTGTGATCTTGTCCCCTCAGTGTGATCTCCTTGTTCCTTCGTGTTCACGTGGATCCGGAAAAGTGTGTAATGCTAGCATCAATGAAGTAGATATTGGGACGTAGGAAGCTCAAGATATAGGCCGAATACAATGCGAGTAGGAGAGGGATAGCACAAGAGTACGAGCTTGGATTATGTAATTCCTAAGCGGGATTTATTGCGAGTCATGAAACATGAAACTTTAGAACACGAAACTATCCTGTTTGAGGAGCAAAACCTACAACTTTAATGGCTTCCTATTGATAAACAGACTATCCTATTCCAATGGATTGGATGAAATAACAGTAGCACTTGCACAAGATGGATATGTGACTTACTAATGAGAAAAACAATGCTAACTAAGCATGCAATGAAAGAAAATAAACACTCTAAGAAAAATGAAAACTAAATCTATTTCAAAGAGAAATCAGAGGCAAATTTGAGGGGCCATTTGCTTGAGCACAAGCCATCTATTTATAGCATTTGCATTTACCCAAGGTAAAAACCAAATAGAACTCTTAAACTATAAACAATGGCAAAATACTATTCCAGGGAACCAGAATCATAAATGCAAGCTTATGGCGGTGAAAGAAAGCTGGTAAAGCGTTGAAATTACGTGAGTCGTGTTAAAAGATATTTACGGAAAATGTGTAAAGGACCGCTGCCTGACGGGAGGCAGCGGTTCAGGCTGTCGCCCTATTCAGGGCGGTGGTCACGAGACCGCCGCCCAGGCAGGGCGGCGGTTTTGTCACTGAAGAGAAAAAGGCCGAGAAAAGAGGGGAGAAGGGAAAAATAAAGCACGCGGGGGCTAAGCGGGGCATGCGGGATGTTAACGCACACTTGGAGATCTTTTCTGGATCCGAACACCTTGCGAGAAGACTTGTATCATCATTGGGGCACATGTCACGTTATTTTGGTAGTACAGTACCTTACAATTTTGGGTACGTACGGATGGTCATCAAGAATTACCATAAACTCTATCAGTTTACATGGATCATAAAAGATATTTTTACAATGCTTTATACATGAGTAGAAGTATAGAGGATAAGGAGTCAACAACCGGTTGGTAATTAGGAAGTGGGATTTCCATGCACACTCCCCTAAATGGAAACTCGAAATTCCAAGTATTACACAGAATTTGCAAAACTTTCCAACACACAATGGCTTCATAAACATGTCTGCAACTTGATCTTCAATTAGGAAGTATTGGAGATCTATATCACCACTGAAGAAACTTTTCTCGTATAAACTACATATTTATCTCGATATGCTTTTTACTTTTATGTTAAACTAGATTTTTAGCAAGAACAATGCAACTCTATCTATCACACGAGAAGAAAAGTACTTCCTTTAGCTTCCATGTGAATCTCTTCCAATAAGCGCTTGCCTAACCACATGGCTTCTTTCACTACTTCCATTGTACTTCTATATTCTATCGATAAAATAAATGGATATTGTTGGTTGATTTTGAATGATTCAAGTAATGGCACATGCACCAAACTTGAATACATATCTAGTTCTATACTTGCAATCTATCACATCACCAGCATGGTCAGAATCACAATATCCATATAAATATGCATTGTTAGAAGGTGTCTATGTAAACTAAAATTAATTGTGTTTTTAATATAACACAAAATTCTTTTGGCTAACTTCCAGTGATCCTGATAAGGCTCCTGCATAAACCTTTAAGAAATCCCTACTGCATAAGAAATGTTAGGTCTAGTAATGGTTAGATAAATCAAACTACCTACAAGTTACATGCATTGCAGTAGGATTATCTTTTTTCACATGTAGGTTTAGGATCAAGTTAACATCGAACTTATATAGGAATAGAAAAAGGTTTACAATCAATCATATTAAACCTTTTAAGTAAATAAGTTGCATATTGTGTTTGAGATACTACAATAGAATTTTTATCTTGAAATATAACCATGCGTAAAATATGATGCAAAAATCCTAAGTTTATTATCTCAAAATATTGCATTAATTTTGCTTTAATTTTCATAATTAAGCTGTTAGAATTACTAATGATAAGTAAATCATCAACATGCAATACAATGATAATGTTATCATTTTCTTCAATTTTAACAAATAAATCATTGTTAGACGAACAGTTAGAAAAACCAACTTCATTTAAAAAATGTTAATATTGGCATACCAAGCTCTAGGAGCTTGTTTTAAACCTTATAAATATTTTTTTTATTTACAAACATACATTTACTTACTTGGGTCTTCAAATCCTTTGGGATGGGTCATATATATATCTTCCTTTAAATCACCATTCAGAAAGGAATTTTTGACATCCATATAATGGATTTGCCAACCATATTGAGAAGTTAAAGCAATCAAAATACTTACTGTGTTCATTTTTGTAACTAGTGCAAAGGTTTCAACGTATTTGATACCAATTTTTTTAGTAAACCCTCAAACTACTAATTTGGCTTTGAATTTATCGACATTGCCATCAACTTTATATTTAATCTTGTATAGCCATCTAGATCCGACTATACTTCATTTTTTAGGAGGAGGGACTAAATCCCAAGTTTGATTTTTAATCAAGGAAGAATATTCAGATTTCATTACATCTATCCATATTTCATTAGAAGAAGCTTCTTTGAAAGATTGGGGTTCAGGTTCATACAATGTCATCAAGGCATGATATGTATGTTGACTTCTAGTCATTTTTTAAAGGTTTCCAGGATTAAAGTCTTGAATAATAGACTCATATCATCTAGGTATTTTAGTTATAGAGGAAACATGTACTAACTCTTTTTCAACTATAGGTTCATTACTAGTTTCTTCATCACATACATCATTTTCACAAATTTCATTTTCATTAGAATCATCATGAATAATAGAAACAAAAGATGAAGAATATGAATAAAAAGGTTTTTCTAAAACTTTAACATTCCTATTTTCTATAACTTCTCTTTTGAAGGATCAAAGATCCTAAGACCTTTAGTTTTGACACCATATCCTATGAAGATACAAGAAAAAGAGGTTTGATCAAGCTTCTTCCATTTTTATTTTGGAATAAAGAGGGAAGCAGGGCTATCAAAAATTCTTAAATGAGACACACTTGGTTTTTTATTTGAACACTTTTCCAAAGCTGTGGAATTAACTGAGGCTTTAGTGGAAAATCTATTCAAGATATGAACAACAATGTTTATAGCTTCAACCCAAAGGAATTTAGCAACCTGTGTTGAATGCATCATATCTCTAGATATTCCTAGAATGGTGTGGTTTTCCTTTCCACAATCCCATTCTATTGAGGGGAATAGGGAGTAGTCAGTTCTCTTTGAATGCCACATTTGACACAAAATGAGTAAAATTACTTATTGACATATTCTCCCCATTATCAGTCCTAAGCCTCTTAATTTTATACCTAGAAGAGTTTTCAACTAAATATTTAAATTCCTTAAATTTTGACAAGACATCATATTTCTTTTTAATAAAATAAGACCAAATCATATGAGATAAATCATCAATGAACATGACAACATATAGAGAACCATTAAGGAATGGAATTCCCGAGAGGTCCTCGGAAATCACTATGAACAAGTTCCAAAGCTTTAGAAGAATTAGCATCATGATGACTGTGGAAGGGATTAGCAGATTGCTTACCACGTAAGCATCCTTCACATGTTTCATGATTTTAGGAAATAGATGGCAAACCAATCACTAGGTTTAGTCAAGACATGTTGTAGATGCTCCTGAAGGTTATATGACCTAGTCTCTCAAGCCACAAGTGCATGTCACTTCTTTGAGATGTTAAACAAGAAGCATAAGGAAAGTCATTGAACACATACAATCCATCTCTTTGAATGCCTTCAACTATAGTAACATTATGTTCATTTTAATAAACCATTTATCTTTTAACATTGTTACATTATAGTTATTTTGAGTCAAGTGAGAACAAGAAAGAAAATTCATTTTAAGTTTAGTAACTAACAAAACATTGTTACTAAAACCATTTGAAATTTTTACTTTACATTGTCCCTGAACGTCAAGAATGGAATGTTCACCCAAGTAGATCTGGTCATTACACTCTTAAGTTCGAGATAGGATATCATATTTAAAGGTCATGTTCCTAGAGACACCACTATCAATATCCACTCATTTTATTTTGTAGTGACAAAGGTGGCATACAAAGCAATTACATTTGATTTTTAACTATTTTTCGATTCTTGTTTTGATTTTGATTTTGATGAGATTTATTACACTTTTGGTTTTGAAATTTGACTTATTATTTTTAAATTTACATTCCTCTTTCTTATGGCCAAATTTACCACAGTAATGACATTTACCATCAAAGCTAACTCTTAAATTTCTTGGTTTCTTATCTTTACTAGGAGGTTTAAAAGTTGATTTTTGGTTTTTGTTGAATCTAGAAGTTTTACCTTTTGATTTTGAGCGAGAAGTGCCTGAGTGACATTCTCTTTAGAATAAAAAAATTTCATTAATTGCTCTTCATTAATAAAGAGGGAACTAAGGGTTTGCAAATCTAGAATGCCTTTTTTGTTTGATATTTAGAATTCAAAATTGAAATGAAATTTCTAAATTTTTCATGAATATTCAATTGAATAATGAAATAAAGAAATTTATCCTGAATTAAGTTACAACTACACCCATCAACTGAGACTTAATATTTTTATTTTAGCCAAATAATTTATTACTTTTTCATCTCCCTTCATGGGATTTGTTATAAGTTCTAAAATCAATTTAATGGTTTTTTAGAATCATCTTGTAATTGTTTTTATACAAAGTGACATTGTTCGTAGTTGTTTGTCTTGTAGTTGGATCCTTTTAAGTTCCATTCACAACTTCCCATAGTTTGCAAGCCATGAATTTTGCCTTTAATCGAATCTTCCAAATGTTGTAATTATTCCCATTCAACATCTGATATTTATCAATTGAAAACTGATTAGACCCTATTTTCATAAAAATAAAATTAAATAATTAATGAGGATTAAAAAATCAAGGTTAACATAAATCCCCTGTCGTTGTTTAATTCTTTACCTGATCGAAAAATCAATCGGTTTATGTCAAAAAAGAGGTCATGTCAAGTATATAATCTACACACGAATGTATTAGTATGATATTAAAATTAAATCAAAATTTGAGTGATTTGTTTTATTTTTATATCCAAATGACGATGATGATCTAGTTGTCGTGTCGCAAAAATACCATTTCGATAAAAACATTACATTATTTTAACTATTTTTCTCAAAAAAATAAACTTTACGATTATATATATGTTAAATTGGAGATCTTTTTCCTTTATATGTTTGAAATATCTCTATCAACTCGGTGAGTTTAGTTTTTATATGCCATTTCATTATTATCAACTCACCAAGCCATATTATTTTTTCAATGAACTAAGCTTTATATTTCAACCAAACCAATGCATATATTCTACTTTGTAATTTTAAACCGATCCACATACAATGTTACAAATTATTTTGAATATCATTTCAATTTTTAAACTAATGTTAATGCTTTTATGTTTATTTCAAACCATATTAGGGGAGAAGGGCCAGTAGTGGTACACCCTAAGTTAAGGGGTCCACAAAATCAATTATTTATGATATGGGATTGTGATTTTTTCACTAATATGTAGTTTAGATTTGTGTTAACTTATATTTTTTGTTTGGAATGTTCAATTGGAGGGAAAACCATATTTTGAATTGATTTAAAATAATATATGTGAAAATGCTACAACCATGGTGGAAACCAATACTTGAATATAAGTGAAATTGCTTGAACATTGACTTTTTTGTACTTGTACATGGGTGAAAACTCTTACATGTCATGATGTGATTGGCTACTTGTACAAATTTTTGAACTTCAATAATCAAAATTTTGGTTTTTATTCCATCAAGTATTGGATATTTTAAATGCAAAATACTGTTCAAGTATTGGGACGTGTTCACATACTGGCCCTTCTCCCCTAACACCTTCAATTTATAACCAACCATGCACGAGGCCATGACCCAAGTGGTGAGTTAAACCAACCATTTCTTGGGCGATTCAAACTTGCATGACAACATAAAAATTAGTTTTATAGTGACCCAAGTCAAGCTTAAGAATTCCACTTTTGTGGGCTAAGAAACCTAATACACGTTGTATGTGGGACAAAGAAATAAATGAAAAAAAAAACAAAAAACAAAAAACAAAGCCCACCGCTCGCCACATAGGGAGAGAGTAGTCGGTATGAGGGGGTGTAGGCGGGGCCACGTGGGGGTCGAATATTGGAGGGTGCTTGTAATGACAGTAGAGAGGGCCATAAGTGGCTAGAGGAAGGGTGTGGGTTAGAAAGGGTCTGCCACCATTAAAAATGCAAACCCCCAAAAATATAACTAGTTAGCAATATAGTTTATATAAAACATAAACTATAATATGATAATTTTATTATATATATATATATTATTTTTATTTTTATAAATCATAATTTATAAAAAGATAGTTTTAAACTATAGTATGATTTATAAAGACATGGAATAAACCCTTAAAGGGGGCCCAAATGACATGGGCAAAATAAATAAAAATACACCTAAAAAATTACCAGGGAATACACAAATTTATAGAGGAGACAATATTTTTCACGCTCCCAATGAGAAAATTTGGAAGCCTATTTCCATGGAGCTTGTCTCCTTTTCTTTGAATTTAACTTGTGTTTTTACCTTGAATAATTTTGATCATGCACATGAAAACTATATGAACCATAGAAAATATTTCAAAATAAATAGTCTCACTGGTCTCGTAAATTGTTTTCATGCAATGCAATAACCTTTCGCATGTGCACACACACATCTCAAAAAAATATGGATATGTGCCGGAGAGGGTAGGGAGGTAAACTAAATTCCTAACCAACTACCTAACGGACATGAATTTTTGATTAATTAAATTAATAGCTAATACCTAACCCACTCTGGTACCATATTAGGACCGAGACATTAATAATTATATAACATATTAAATTAATCAATCACACATATAAACATTAAGCAATGTAAAATAATTAACACAATAACACATAACACATGACATAATGTGGAAAACCCCAATGGGGTAAAAAACCATGAAGAATTTTCCATTTTATTGAGAAACTTTTACAGTCTAGAACTCCCTTCCTCACTCCTGCTCCATGTTTTTTTTTTATGAAAAGAGATCTTATATTATATTAATTCAATAAGATACAAGATGAATTTCAACAAAAAAGTGGGTAGTATGAGAGCACACCCCAAAACCACAAACAAGCTAGGTCGAGCACAGGAAACAAAAAAACTATGCAAAGCCTAGAGGATTACAAAACATTAAGTAGTAGTAGCAAAACATGCCCAAAGTGGGCATATCATGATCATCTAACTAGTTCGAGCTAGGTAAGTCCTTGCCAAAGCATCTCACGGGATATCCTAGTTAGTGGTTTTTATTCTTCTGGTCCGCTTCTCCTCAATTGGGAATGGTGAGGTTGAGGTGAGGGAACTTTTCGAGAGGATGGTGGCGGTAGGGGTGGATTCCACCTATCAACAAAGTGTGTTGTTCAAAGGCTGCGAGAAGAGCCCCACTTTTGCCTGGGATCTCGATGACCCCCTGCCATGCTAGTGAGCTGGTGAAGGAATCCTTTGTTGGTGAGGGCATGGTGATCCTCGGCCACATTGTGAGCTGGTGAGTTACTTATTTTGTGGAGAGGGATTGGGGAGTGTCGAGCCCAACTAAAAGCACACCATTGTGAACGGATACGTCACTACACACCACGGACGGGCGGTGAGGAACACCGTGTTGGAGAAGGTGGGACACAGGTAACATTACATGGGGCTTCCCCACTGCCGCAACAGGTCTAAAGGTGGTCCCCACCTCCAAAGTGCAAATTTGTTCTCCGAACTTGTATCTGTGATAGCACATTCGAGATTGCCATAGATTTATTATAAATGAAAAAATGTTGATCAACTATAGAATTAGAAAATAAAAAAACATTTCTCTCTTTCCATATCGAAAAAGAATTTCCCCTCGAAAACATGCCAAATCACGGGTGAACATAGGCAAAAGCTTGGGATTATCTCTCAAAAGGATATAATGTCAAGTAAAGTAATGTGGTCTACGAGGAAAGAAGAATGAATGAATCCGCCTCCAGTTCGAGGCAAGTGAGCTTTGAGACAAAACTAGAAAAGATGTAAAATAGTTTCTAGATGGCCACCAAAATGGGCATTTGGGCATCGTGACCCCAATTTGAACAAGGCGAGCCCCGATAGGGAGACCTTGGTGCAAAATACACTAGAGGAAGTGGGAAATCTTGGGCTCCACATAAATAGACCAAAAATGTCAAATTGTCTACTCCAAGAGGACAGAGTGGACTGAATTCCCCATCACGTGTTGAGTTTATCCACCATGGGAAAATGAGGTGAAATCCAATGGTAGCCTTTGTTGGCTGAGTAGTTACAAAATGGATATCCACATACAATTTCCAATCCATCCACTAAGGGCGAGAAGAATGCACAACAATTTAATGCAGCATGTGGTTAGGGAGCAAGTTGATCACTACAATATAACTTGCTTGGTCCCTGGTGGACATCCAAAATGAGTTTTAATTTCAGGACAAGAGAATTAGGATTTTGAGTGTTTGTAGAATAAATCTTGAATAGTGTGAATTCTGCATTTGAAAAATTTGAGCGCGGAGATTCCTGAAACTTCTACAAGACACTTATCTTGTGCATGGAATATCAATGACCATCGATGGATTCATGGTTAATAGAAATCCCATTACAAAAATTGTCACCTTTCCATTGAAGCCAGGGTTAGATGCATTCCCATGCTTTCTAAATTCTTTTGAGCTCAAAAGTGCCAACAACTTTGATAGGCACTAGGGCTATGAGCAAATTGGTAAACCCTAATCCTTTCCACGCATGGAAGCCATAAGGTGAGCCTTCTTCAATGCCATGTCGCAGGAGCACTTTCCAAGCTTCTTGGCCAGTGATGCTTGAATAATCCATTTCATGCATAGTACCTGCCCTTGGTGTTGAATGTCAATAAGGCCAAGCCCCCAAAATTACGGGGAAGGAAACATATTTTCCAAGCCACACGATGAAAGCCTCTCGCCATTAGAGGCATTATCCCATATAAAGGATTTGAGCTTGATTTTCCGGCTTCCGAATAGAGGCTTTGGAAGGAATCTAACACAAAGAGTAATAAATGTGGGTGGTGATAGAACTTTGAACAGATTTGGAATTCCCAGCCAATGATAAAGGTCTAGTAATCTAATATTCCAACATTTTTTCCACTCTTTGAATAACATACTGCTAGATCTTAGTGAAGAAGCTTGAAAAACAAAAGGAATACCAAGGAATTTGAAAATTTTGCCATGATCCAAAACCTTCCATTCAAAAGTGGCGAGCCAATTAGGTGCAGGAAGGAAGGATTTCCAATAACACTAGGTTTTTGCCATTGAATTAAGGAGCCAAATGCTAAACAGAAAACATCAACGCATTGCATGGCATTGTGAATGTTGATTTCATCTTCAATGAGTGTAAGAAAGGAATCATCTGCAAAATGACCATTTAACAATTGAGAATTAGGCGTAGAAGGTAGTGTGATTCCCCTAACAAGCCCTTATGACTTGGCGTGGGACAATAAATACCCAAATCCATTCACTGCAAAATGCATAGGCGCACGATCCAAAGGGTGGCCTTGGTGAATGGAGTGAAAAATCCCAAAGGGTTCTGAGCTGATACCATTGATAGTGATCTAAGTAGAGGCATCTGAAAAAAGCATGCTAATAAATTAAATAAAAATGGGGCCAAAGCCAAGGGCTTGGAGCATGGCAAGAATAAATGACCATTCAATCCGATCATATGATTTTTGAAATCAATTTTGATGAACATGGTAGATTGATTAGACCTGCAAGCCCATTCGATGCCCTCCCAAATGGAAATGATGTTATCCATGATATATCATCCCTGAATGAATCATGTTTGTTCTAGTCAAATCACATTTGGGAGGATTTTGTGAAGCTAGATATCCAAAGCTTTGGAAATAATTTTGTAGGAAACATTCAATAGGGTGATAGGATACCAACAAGTAATTTTCTCGGGAATGAATTTAATGTTCTCTTAAGGATTGGTTTTGAAATCCTTCAAGATAAATTTGGAAAAGGTCTTGACCGACCGAGTTCCAAAGGGATTTATAGAAATTATAGGGGTAACCATCGAACCCAAAGCTTTATCGTTAGCCATTTTCATGGTAGCTTCATAAAGATCTTCAATGGTGATAATTTGGTCGTATATAACCTTCTAAGCCTTGGATAATTTTCACGACACAATACCCGGACATTGATCAAGAGTAATTTTTCAAGCTCTGATGGGTTATTGAGCTTTGAACACAATCTTGTAGTGACGCACAAAGGCTTGTAACATAAGTTGGGGATCGGTAACCGAACCTTTCCTTCCATGATGGTCAGAATTTGCTTTGAGATGGTTGATTGGATCTCGAGGGAAAGAAAGAATTATTTCAAGACTCAATCACCAATTTTGAGCTAGTGAAAGTGGGCTTAGATATGCGCTCCCGACATTGTAATTGTCGCAATTCAAATTTTTGGTGGAGTTGTGCAATATGAAGTTGCAAAGTTTTAGAGAAGGGATCTCCTTGCAGCATCACCACCACTTGACTAAGAGCCAAGGTGTTAGAAGAGTATGAGTAGCACCTGATTTTGGCCATCTGTCTACCATAGATTCTAAGGAATCTAGTTTTCCGAGTCATAGCATCCTCCCACCATTGAATCCAGCTGGTATGAATAGGTGGATGATAACTCTGGCAATGACTAGGCCGGGAGTTAAGTTCCACACATGATTGATATGATTGAGTGTGGTCCCATGTTGCAACAAGGAAGTATTAAGGAAGAATTGGCATTCATGAAAAATAGTGCGGTTAACCTTCAAAGTGATACGAAATTGTATTGGAGAATGATCCGAAAGGAAAAAGTGAAGAACGACCTCTCTTGGCATGGAGTAAATGCTATCAAACTCAAAATAATCTTGAGATGACAACATAGCTCTTTTTTAACCTAAAATAAAATCACATATCTTGAATATGGTCCACTTGCCATATTTAAATAACCTGAAGGGTTATAACCATTAAGTGACAGGATACAACCCAATTTAATAAGTAGTTAATTAATAACTAATGAAACCTAATATAGAGTTTATATTAAATAATAAAGAATAAACTATATTCTATATTATTTAATTATAAACTAAATATTATGAACATTTAATATTGTGTTCTAACAACTTATGTGGATATACACTTTAAGGCCATTATTTTTACTACCTAATTCCCTCCATGTTTTATCTACGACTTTGTAATCCACATTATTAATGTTATCACCATATTTTTCACTAAGAAACCCATTAGGAGAAACTCATCTCTTTTCCCCCTCCACTTATAGCTCTTACAACTAAGAAAATTATCGAATAACTTAATAATACTCCTACTAAGATATCCCTCTTGGATATCCTCTAAAAACATCGTCAGTATAAAGACATCCTCCAATCTACTTTGTGATCATTTATATTGCTCACTTATAATCAACCAACTACTTTTTCTTCTCTCATGGATAATTTTAAATCTTTCAAGCAAGTTATTAATTTCAAATCTACTAATTTCCATCCTTTCTCTGATTATGATACTTTCCCACCTCTTTTCATCATTGTAAGTGTGTAACGCTTTCCCATTATCTCATTGATTAAAAATGGATATAGTCTCAATATTTTTCCTAACTCTCTTTATTGCAAATAGTCCTTTCTTCTAGTGCTGATCGATACCAATCCTAGACTTGTTTTTGATTTTGATAATGTTACTATTACAAAAATATTGTTCATAGTGTGAACACTTAGGAGTGGTTTGGGTTATTTGGTAGTAATAGTTTTTAATATTTATAAAATAATATATGAGTGTGCAAAATAGTTGTAATGCACAACTCATAGTTGAGAGATATTTGGGATATTGAGAGGACTTAGAGATTAGCCTTGACTCCTTACTTATAGGATTTCATTGAGCTATTTATATGTAATCTCTCCATTGGGAATTTTTCTTGAATGAATTACAATATCTATGGTTTTATTATTTTATTGTGCAATGTTTTATTTTTTATTTGATTAAATCATGGATATTTACAAGAGTTACCTACTCCATATTAGGCACTATTACTTTAAATGTGGATGTCATCCCTAAGAAATTACCAACCACTTTTCACATCATGGATAATATTCTTAATTATAACTTAGTTTTGGGATTCCCTTAGATACATGAAATGTGGGCTATTCCTTCTAATTTCAAATTTTGTGTTGAATTCCTCCATAATGGCATTGACAACACCATAGTTGGCAATCTTGATCCCTTTCAATATTGTCAACTTGATATGTCCCACCCAAAACTTCATTTCATCTCTCCTCCATTACAACCCATTCATATGGACCATTTATATACTTATGTTGGTGAAACAAGTCACTCTTACGATACCATTCCATACTTCACCTAAAAACATTATATATCTCTTAACACAATCGTACTTCCATCACCTTCTATCACTCTCTCAAAACCCGCAATTACTACACCTCTATTCGATGACGATACTCAACATATTGATGCACTTGATTATTCTACTGATAAAAATGATGATGTTATTGAAATCAATGTTATGTTTGTGTAACCTATTTTCATGTTAGGCTGTGGTACACCTTCTATGTGTTACACTCGGGTATTTTTACGGCATTCCCGCTTGCCGGTGAGCGGGTCGAGGGGTTTGGGGCGAAGCCCCAAGAAAAATTTCATGGGTGGTTTATTAACCCATGGGTAATGGGTAACCATTATGGGATGTTTTTAGGCCCATGGTTTTTCGGTACCCATTGTTTTGATACCCACGGTTTTTGCCCATGGTTTTGATACCCACAGTTTTTGCCCATGGTTTTGATACCCATGGTTTTGTATCAAACTTCTTAAGCAATTGTCTATTTATATGGTCTTATGCATATGATACATTCACAAGAAAATGTATTGCAGATGTGTTTTGAATTCGGTGTGAATTTCAGAGAGTTTGTTGAGCATAGCTCCAAACGGATCAGGTATTGTATGGAGAGAGTGGAGGCTTGTAATAAAATCGAGCAAGTGATTCTTGGTGGATATAGCCCAAATTGGGTGAACCACGTTAAATCATGTCTCTACGTGTTGTGTTATTTATTACTGCACTTTTATTTGAGATTTGTAATATTTTTTGCATATTAGTTTCTACTATTGCGGTTGTAAGGGATTATTCCACATATTTTATCTCTTATTTCCTAACAATTGGTATCGAGAGCTGGTTTGGTTCTTTGAAGTGTTGAATCACGAGGAAAGTTTTATCTTGAGTGGGAGCTATGGCGAGATGATGGAAGATCTAGGGTTGATAAATTCAATGGGAAGAATTTCGAGTCTTTGGAAGATGCGAGATGGAAGATTACCTTTATCGAAGGATCTTTATACTCCATTTGTGCGAGAAGGTGAACAAACCCTCGAGTATGACAGATGTGGAATGGGATTTATTGGATGG
The DNA here is from genome assembly GCA_018340775.1 of Taxus wallichiana var. yunnanensis. Classification (NCBI taxonomy): domain Eukaryota; kingdom Viridiplantae; phylum Streptophyta; class Pinopsida; order Cupressales; family Taxaceae; genus Taxus; species Taxus wallichiana. The sequence continues at coordinate 169,599,432 of CM031239.1, forward strand.
AAAGGCACTTGGAACAATCTAGTTGTGTCTTGCATCTTTGGTATTATTTAATGTTTCAAAGTAAAAGACTACAAAATAACTAATGGATGCATTAGGGAAGTTATATGAAAAACCCTCTGCCTCTAATAAGATATTTTTAATGAAAAAGTTGTTTAATATGAAGATGTCTAAGAATAGTTCAGTAGAAGATCATTTAAATGATTTTAATACGGTTGTGAATATGCTAGCTTTATTTACAATAGAATTTGATGAAGAAGTTAGGGCTTTATTAATTCTATGCTCTTTACGAAAGTTGGAATAGCACAGTAATGGCGGTAAGCAACTCGGTTCAGATAACTCGAAGTTGAGAAGTTTGAGGATGTTGTAGGGGTGATTTTAAGAAAGGAAATGTGAAGAAAAATCTTGGGGAATCTTCTACTTCAAGGAATGCTTTGTAAAGTGGAAACTAGAGGAGACAAAAGAATAGAGGAAACTATGGAAAATTGAAAGATCGGGCAAGGTCAAAATCCAAGAGCAAGATTGTATGTTGGGCTGTGGAAATTTTGGGCATGTAAAGAAGGGCTGTTGGGAGCTTCGGGACAAGAAGAAACAACGGAAGAAAAGAAAACAAGGAGGCAAATGTGGCATCGGGTAATGTATGCGGGATGCTTTGATTCTTTCTTTACATAATATTACTAAATCTTGGGTTTTAGATTTAGGGGCTTCTTTTCATGCTTTACTCCACATAGGCATTATTTTGTTGATTATGTTGAGGGATTTTGGGCATGTTTTTTTGGTGATGATGAGACTTACATTATAGTTGGAAAAGGTTCTATTTAGGTTAAGATGCAGAATGGGAATACATGGCTATTGAAGGATGTCAGACATGTGCCTACATTAAGGAGAAATTTGATATCGGTGGGCAATTGGGAAGTGATGGTTGTACTGTGATATTTACAGCTGACTCTTGGAAGGTTACCAAGGGTGCTCTTGTGGTGGCAAGAGGTAAGAAGGTTGGAACCTTGTATTTATCCACTGATAGTACTAATGATTGTAATCTTGTGGCTTCAGATGCAAATACAACATTATGGCACTATAGGCTCGGTCATATGAGCCATAAGGGCATGGACATCATAAAGAAGAATTTTCCTGGATATACAGAAACAGGTTTGGAGTTCTGTGAGGACTGCATATATGGGAAACAAAAGCAAGTAAGGTTTCTCAAGGTTGGACCTACAAAGAAAGAGAGTAAGTTAGAGCTGGTGCATTCTGATGTGTGGGGGCCAACTCAGGTATCATCTCTTGGGGGTTCAAGTTATTATGTTACTTTTATTGATGATGCAACAAGGAAAGTTTGGGTTTATTGTATTAGAAACAAATCTGATGTATTTGACACTTTTGTTAAATGGAAAGCCTTGGTAGAGAATGAAACAGGTCTTAAGCTAAAATGTCTCAGTCGAGATAATGGGGAGTATAGCAACAATGAATTTAATTATTACTGTTCTAATAATGGAATCCATAGGTAAAAGATGGTTCTAGGAACTCCGTAGTAGAATGGGGTATCAGAAAGGATGAACATAACAATAATGGAATGTGCTAGGAGCATGAGGTTACATGCAAGACTACCTCTTTCTTTTTGGGCAGAAGTGGTGAGCACAAATGTGTACTTGATAAACAGAGGACCCTCAAGTGCCTTGGATGGAGGCATACCTGAGGAGGCTTGGTATGGTAAGAAAGTTGATTATTCATTTCTTAGAGTCTTTGGATGTGAGGTGTTTGTTCATATAGACAAGGATGATAGGACCAAGCTAGAGGCTAAATCAGAAAAATGTACTTTCATTGGTTATGGTGGTGATGACTTTGGATTTAAATGTTGGAGTATTAAGGACAAGAAAATCATTCGGTCTAGGGATGTGGTCTTTAATGAGAAATTCATGTATAAGCAATAGTTGCAGGAAAACAGGGAAGAATCCAAGAAAGAATATGCAGTGGTAGATGATCTTCCAAATGGGACAATGACCCATGAATCGGTTCGGAGAACCGACTCAACAGCGGGAACCCCAAAATCCTACGGTGAGGAGGTCTTCTAGGGTAAGAAAAGAACTGAAAATTTTTATCCTTCTCTTTATTATTTATTACTCAGCTTTGATAGTGGAGAGCCATAGAGCTTTGATGAAGCAATGTAGGTAAATGCCAGTAAGAAGTGGGAACAAGCCATGGATGAGGAGCATAAGTCTCTCATGGAGAACCAGACTTGGGATTTGGTGAATCTATCGGAAGGAAAAAAAGAGCATTGCAAAACAAGTGGGTGTATAGAGTTAAAGATGAAGGAGGAAAGAAAAGATATAAGGCCCGGTTGGTGGTCAAGGGGTTTGCACAGAAACAAGGTATAGATTTTGATGAGATCTTTTCTCTGTAGTAAAAATGACTTCTATTAGAACTGTTCTTGGAATAGTGGCAGCAGAAGACTTGCACTTAGAACAGTTAGATGTAAAGACTGCATTTCTCCATGGTGATTTGGAGGAGGAACTATATATGCAGCAACTAGAGGGCTATGAGGTCAAAGGTAAAGAGGAGATGGTGTGTAAATTGAAGAAGAGCTTGTATGGCTTGAAACAAGCTCCATGTCAATGGTATAAGAAGTTTGATAGCTTCATGATGGAGCAAGGTTATATTAGATGTCATTCTAACCATTGCGTGTATATAAAGAAATTTGAGGATGGAAGTTATATTATCCTGTGTTTGTATGTTGATGACATGTTGGTTGCGAGGTAAAAACATGCAGGAAATAAAATTACTCAAGAAAAAGCTAAGTGAATCCTTTGATATGAAGGATTTGGGGGCTTGAGAAAAATCCTTGGTTTGAGGATAAATCGGGATAGGAAGGAACAAAAGCTGACTTTATCTCAAGAAGAGTACATTAAGAAGGTATTGGATAGGGTTAACATCCGAGGATGCTAAACCGGTTGGGACTCCTTTGGCGAGGCCATTTTAAGTTATCAAAGGAGTAGTGTCCCAGAGAGAGCGAGGAAAGAAAAGCAGATGTCTAAGGTACCTTACTCATAAGTAGTTGGAGTTTGATGTATGCTTTATGGTGTGCACTAGGCCTAATATTACCCATACGGTGGGAGCTATGAGTAGATTTATGAGTGATCCAGGTAAAGAGCATTGGCAAGCGTAAAGTGGATCCTTTAGTATTTGAGAGGGACCATGGGGAAAATTTTATGCTACAGTGGATCAGACACCACTTTACGTGGTTATGTAGATTCAGACATGGCTGGAGATGTAGATAGCAGGAGGAACATGACAAGTTATATTTACACTGTAGGTGGGACAACAGTGAGCTGGATTTCATGACTACAGAAGTTGGTGGCTTTGTCAACCATGGAGGTTGAGTATGTTGCTGCCATAGAGGCAAGAAAAGAGATGATTTGGTTACAACAATTGCTTGAGGAGTTGGGGCATAAGCAGGAGGAATGTAAGTTGCATAGTGATAGTCAGAGTGCTATACACCTAGCTAAGAACTCTACTTTCCACTCCAGGATGAAGCATATACAGTTGAGATATCACTTCATCAGGACAACTTTGGAGGAAGATAAGTTGAAGTTGGAGAAGATTCATACCAGTCAGAATCATGCAGACATGATGACCAAGGTGGTCACAAGGGATAAACTAAATCTATGTTCAGCTTTGGTTGGCCTTCGCGGATGAAAATGAAGGGTTAAGAAGCTTTCTCAGTGGAAATTAGTCTCCAAGTGGGAGATTGTTATGTTTGTGGAGCCTATTTTCATGTTAGAGTGTGGTACACCTTCTATGTGTTACACTCGGGTATTTTTACGGTGGTCCCGCTCGCCGGTGAGCGGGTCAAGGGGGTTTGGGGGCGAAGCCCCCAAAGTAAATTTTCATGGGTGGTTTATTAACCCATGGGTAATGGGTAACCGTTATGGGCTGTTTTTGGGCCCATGGTTTTTCGGTACCCATTTTTTGATACCCACAGTTTTTTGCCCATGGTTTTGATACCCACAATTTTTGCCCATGGTTTTGATACCCACGGTTTTGTATCAAACTGCTTAAGCAATTGTCTATTTATATGGTCTTATGCATATGATACATAGACAAGAAAATGTATTGTAGATGTGTTTTGAATTCAGGTGTGAATTCTATAGAGTTTGTTGAGCATAGCTCCAAATAGATTTGGGTATTGTATTGAGAGAGTGGAGGCTTGTAATAAAATCTGAGCAAGTGATTCTTGGTGGACATAGCCCAAATTGGGTGAACCACGTTAAATATTTTCTCTACTGTGTTGTGTTATTTATTCTCGCACTTTTATTTGAGAGTGTAATATTTTCTCGCATATTAGTTTCTCTTATTGCTATTCTATAAGGGATTATTCCACATATTTTATCTCTTATTTTCTAACAATCAATGATGACATTTTACATAACCATAATTTCAACCCAATTGATGAAGAAGAATATATGTTTTATTCCCACTATGTCTCTACTCAACATGGGAATTATCATCTTAGAAATGATGTCTCTAATATTTTTACTTCCAATATATTATAGAATATGGTCAATAATTTGTATTATCTACCACCTGTACATCTTATTTCCATCCAGTCTCATCTTGATACCACAAACATTTTTTTCCTATGTTGATTGATTGTGGTTTCCTAGTTTTCCTTATAATTGGCATCGTTGTAATCTTAAAATATTCCACCAACCTAGCATCCCATTTTTCCACTATTATCACATTTTAGGACATGACACTAGTCATTTCCAATATTTGACCTACTTAATCAATTAGCTTAAAACACATAGACATATTGTTTTATTGGATATAACTACACCCTCCACCACACATTCCTCTCTTACTAATTTGCATATCTCAAGTGAGCTACCACATTTTTATACCTTTAATAGTAATTTTTACATTCATGGTCAATATTGGCCACATTTTCCACTCCATTTGCATATAAACAAGAATATGTGTACCTATGAGGCCTCACCTTCTTTAGTAATTTCACCTTCTGATATTACACCTCTTTTTACAACCATAACAAATTTTCAAGGATATGTTATGCTCATGGTTGCATTTGGCCTCTTCCTTATCACCAAAAATTTTTGGATTCTCTTTCAATTCTTGAACCATAAAATCATATTTTGGATGAGATTGGATGAGCTTTGTGAACAAGTACTATATAGATAAGAATGTTGAAGTTCAACCAATGCCACCTCTTGATTGGAATGTGCAAGAGCTAATCTACTTGCATGAGAGGACAACTTATGTCATTAAAATAATCCTCTCTCAACTCATAAGCAAGGGAGCTAACTTATCCCTCCAAAACACTGTAATATTGAGGAAATATAGAGCAATATGTGTAGTCAAGGATGTACTTCCACTTCTTAATAAGGGAGAAATGTTTTTTATCCATTGACAGGAAAATCTCCATAGAATTTTGTGAAAGGACCAACATCAAAAGCTATGGAATAATTGAGTGTAGATATAAGAAAAATTAGGACTCTTGTGTCTCAATTGACACAAAAGGTTGAGGAAATCCTAAAGAAATAAATGAAGGATGCCCCTATCACTCAATCCACCCTAATCTAGGTTGTTCCATATCCCATCACAAGGCCCAAAGTAACTATTTCTAAATAGAAAACCCAAATAAGTACATCATTTTCTTCCTTAGAGGGGTCATCTAACAAAGGTAAGTAGATGAGGGGGAGTGTTTCTATAAAGATACCACGAGTTATTACATCATTAGATCCCATTCACGGGGAGGTGGAGGAGGAAGAACCAGTGACCAATAACTTTGTAAGAACAAAAAAAAGAACAGGTGGCAACACCTACAACATAAACAATTACAAGTGCATATATGTCGAGGAGATGCCCCAAGCCTTGAGGTTCCTCCCAAAACTTAAAATAATCCTTAAGGTAGTTGATACTACCCCACTTTTATTGTCACAAGAAGCCCCTATTTCAATCACAACTCATGAAGAACAAGCTGCATCAGTTGGATTTGTGGAACAAGAGAGTGCAAGATTCATCTCATGAACAAGTCTTCACTAACTTCTTGTATGGATTGGGTCAAGATGTGGGAGAAAATATTCACTCTAAGAATGTTCAAGTTGCACCTACCGAGGTTTCACTATCTAAAGTGAATGAAGGATGCTTAACATCTCATGAGGAATCCACCATGGAAGAAACAACAATGACAACACAAGCTGAGAAACCAAATTTTAAAGAGGTTTCATTGACAAAGGTTAAACACTCAACAAACATGTATCTTGTCTAATCAACTCTAGAAATGGTGGAAGTAGTGATTGTAACTCATGGAGTTACAAAGATGGTTACAAAAATTGAGGTTCAACATTAACAAAAAAAAATAGATTGAGTCAACCAAGGAATATTCTCCATCTAGGGAGCAAGGGCCTAAATTTGAAGTGATTAGAACAAAATATGCAAGTTCCTCACACCCTTGAAAAAATAAGGGAGAAGAAATTAAAGATAAAGGGGACGAGGAGGAGGAAACCCAAGTGTAATTTACTGAAATTGTAGAAACACCACATGTACTAGTTCATGACTCTGGCCTCATAATCTCAAAATCACAAGAACTTTTGATTGTGCAATTACCTCCCAACAACTAGCACAAGGAGAAGGAAATGCTCCAGGTGAAGGATGGTTGGGATAATCACTCCCAAGAAAAATAAAAGTTCAAGTGCAAGTGGAAGAAGCTGACCTAGAGACTATTATCTCCTTGAGACCATCTAAAACTCCAAAGAAAGAAAAAAATCTATAAAAACAATGGTGGGTCCTCAAGGAAAAAGGTTTGTGGAGGTTTCCACTCCACAAACCGATGTCTTACAGGATGAGGCTTCCCTTGTAGAGTTTTCATTGAGGGGGAGTGTGCATGAAAATGCCACCTCTTAACAACCATTTTTGTAAACTACCTATACCTACTCCATTTTGTAAAAGATCTCTATATGTGATTCTTAAGTAAATTATCATAACACATGATATTTCTTGTAATTTGGGGACTAGTGAAGAATTAGTCATGAGATATCCTTATTTTATAAAATGCTCCATAATCTTATGTAGGTATTCATATGTAAAGAGCTTTTACTAAAAAAATTATGTGGGAACATTTGTATGATTTACCCTATTTAAAAACTATCTTATATCATCATTAATGATTTATGGATTGTAAATCCTTTTGTATAAAAAGGTAATTTGGCATGTTTCCCCACTTAAAATTAAGGGGGAGTGTTGGGATATTAATATTAAGTGGGGTCACCATTAGGTGGGCCACCACTTTATTATATCTTATAATGTTTTAAATAAACATTATTTAAACCTATTTAATATAGGTTTTGGGTTCCCCTCTCCACTTAATATGGATATTATGATTATTTTATTAAATTAAAGTGATGTGTGAAATGATGCACTCGTGTGCAACCAATTTCACTCACCCTATAATAGGGGATAGAACTCTTATTAGGTGTTACGTTGGGAAAAATTATATAATTTTCCTAAAGTGTAAATTCTCAAGGTTATTTTGTGGGACCCAAGGAGGAAAATGGAAGTGCTAGGTTAAAAAGTGTAAATTCCTAATAAAGGAAAGTGTTATTTTGTGGGGAATTTTACTACAAGGTTTTCCCCACATAAATTTGGTGTTGTGCATTTACTTTTACTCAAATCTTGTCTAAGTGTGCATTTACGTGTACATTATATTTTTTACTTAATTTCTACAATTTACCATTTTAAATATATTTAAAATTTTTTGTTGTCTACAATAAGCCCCTTGGTTATTTTGACAATTTTCATCCTCATCTTGACTCTAAAGTCCAACATTTCGGGTTGCACGCACTCTAGTTGTTCCTTGGCATAATTTCCTTGGTTGCAGATTCTTTCGCACACCCTCACGCACCCATCCTAATTCTTCCATATGCTTTCTTTTTCCTCCGCTTCTTCCTGCAATCCTTTCTCATTATTCCTCCAATTTCCTTCCATTTCACCTTCGTACCTCCCTCTACACACCCACTTTCATTCCCAAAGATGACACGCACTTCTTGTGTACACATGCAGACTTGCCTTCTAATTAGGATAAGTCCCCTACATGTTTCCTTCGCACCTTCACCCTCCACATCCATATTTTCTCTTGCGCATTATGTCGTCACACTTGCGCACTACGTGCTTCCTTCCTTGTTTGCTTGGTCTATGTTTCTTTTCTTTTCTATGGCCGCACATTCTTCAACAGATGCCCACACTCCCTTACATACTTACACTTTACTGAGATATGCATTTGTCTTCCACTTCTACACATAACCCTTTTACACACCCATCTTATGCATTCTTGCACCCCTTTATTTTACGTGTGCACCTTCTTGAAATAATTTACACCTATCCTTATTCCATGTGGCAGCCTATCGAATTGAGTGTGTTACACACAACCTATCTTAGCGCGCCAACTAGGCATCGAATCCTTGTTACAAACCATTGTGCAACACATGGCAGAAATGAAAAAACAAATGAACAATTAGCCCATCCTTTATCCAATCAGCACACATCATGTGTCATTGTGTATTCATTCTATATTACGTACATTCAAATCACAAATAACTTTTTCTACGAGGATCGACACACACATGCATGGGATTTTCGAAACCCGTTGACATGGGCCACACGTTGGAATGTTTAAAAGAAGATTTTAGCTAGATTTGGTTGGCATAAAATAGGAAACATCACTCATATCATTAATGCAGAGACATCTAATCTACTCAACCACCATATTTTCTTTAGATTTTGCCTCTTTCCTTCTTTTACAAGATAAAAAGACATGGGGAGGAACATCTGTCAGCATTGCAGTTGGATTTGTTGGAATTCAATGCTTGCTGTTGGTGGTTGGAAGTTTCAAATCTAAGTTTCCCTCTTCTTTCTCCTCTTCTTCTCTCCTTCTTCTTCTTTAAATATAAGAGCAATGCTCATTGTAAAAGGTTGGACCCCTGCAGCCTTCCTAAGAGCTCTTCTCCTTAGAATTTTAAGTTGCAGGCCTTTAGATCTGGTTTTTGCATGTGGATATTAGCCTCATCCACCATTGTAATCAACTTTGCATTTTTGGAAGTAATAGAAGCTTTGTTTTGTGGTTATTCTCTGTCTTGGCTCATTTCTATTGTATATTCTTACCTTTTTACATTGTTTGTTTGTTGTGCTATCTTACTTCCTCGCATGTTTATTTTCCGATTATGCCCCATGAAAATGAGTGTATGACTATGTTTCAGGATGTGATACATGTGTTTATCCTTACTGTGCACATTCTACCTCATTTATCTTAAAGATAGTTGTGTTTACCCCTTTCTTTCTCATCATATCACCTCCTTTATCTTATTTTTCCCGTTCCATGCATCTATTTCTAACCTTGGTTCCTTCAAATCTTAGAGTAGTGAAAAGTAGTTGCATTTCCCTCCATAGGAGTAGTTTTTAGAAGTAGAATTAGGTTGAGGTAACAAAATTCTCCAGGTGGTTTGTCTCAAGCACGCAAGGTCCCACAACTTGAAATAGTCCCATGTTACCTCAAAATCTAAGTTCACACCGATCTAGGATGAGTGTAATTTTGAGTCACTAATAGTTTTGGCATGCTTGGTGGGAGAATTTTGAATAACTATACATATTCATCTCAACAAGTTTGATCTATTATTGTTGAGATCCAGCCTTTGGAGTCATCCTTCAACACATTTGGCAACTCCTAGCATCCATATCAACTTGTTTGAGTGGTCGCGTGCCTACCGCCAAAGAAAGGAAATAAAACACAAAAGTACGCAAACCACGAATGCAAGGTATTTTCATCAAGTATAATCAAAGGTATATATTTTACGCACAAAGCTTAATAGTAGTTAGCATGTGACACAGTAACGATGCAAGAGAAGGTGCCCTAATATTTAATTTACCAAGTTGATGTATTCTTGGTAAATTTTCAACCTTTAGAGGTTATCATAAGCACATCCGATGACTCCACCGATTCAAATTTACCCATAATCTCATTCCTGACCTTTCCTTTCATTCTTTCATCCATTTCCTTTCTTTCCATCTTTCCATTTTCCTCCTTTGTGAAGTTGTGCAATCATGGCTTCATTCCCTCACTAGAATCCCCATTTTCAAGAGCAAAACCAACTCCCTCCATCCCCATATTTTCAAAATCCTCCTCTAGATTAGTTTTATGAGCCCCATCATCATGAATATATGTATAACCCAAACCCCATTGATCTATATGGTTATCCTTCTAACCATAATGTTTTCCAAGAACAAGGTTATGCAGGTGATGGTGGAAAATTCATGCAAGATGTTGATTTTCAGAGGAAGATTCAAGAGATGGATATGAACGTGATGTAATTGAACTCTTGGTTCACTTAAGGTAGACAAGGTTGGTTTTAGGAGGCCCTATCCATGGACCGAACCTATACCAAACTGGTTTAGCCCTCAACAAAAGTTTAATTTTATGGCTAAAATCACACCTCAAATTGAAGAGTGGGTTGAAGAATTGGAGGCTTACCAATCTAGTGTTAGGAAACCCTGTCAATGGGGTAACCATGCACTACCATCTTACAGTCCTCTTATTCCTCCTCCCCAACTTATGTCGTCTCAACCTACTTCCCATGTTCCTAGTTTTCAGCTTGTTCCCATTGAGGATTCCCCTTATCCATCTTCTTCCCTTCCATCTCACCTTCATTTCTCTACCATCATTCCTTATGTGCACACTTCCATTCCTTATGTGTGCATCCTCCCATCTTCTTCCAAGTCCCATCTATTTAGCTATGTTGTAAATAAACAACCCCTTACCTATGTATCATCCCCAACCAATATCATCATGTTCGATGACTGTAGAACTATTGAAGAATGGCAAGACTCTAATTGGGAGGATGAGATTGCGTAGATCAATAAAAAGAGGGCATCTCATTCTTAAGGAAATTAGTTAGATTCAGAGGGTGCAATCTCTGAGGAGGATAATTGTTTGTAGAGGCGAACAATGTGTAACCTAGGATGCAAACAATCATCTTTAGGAGGAGAGTTTGCATGATGATCCCATTTGTGGGATTGAGCCTCAAAGAAATGGGAAAAACACATCGATCGGGTCATGCCCAATTAGATATCTCGGCTAGTCTGGAGCCAAAGATAGAGTTACCATCGATCATGCCCATTTTAGAGTATGAGGTAGAGCTTCAACGTGCCAAAGGTCAGCAACAACGCCTCCCGGATCCAAATACATAACAACTAAAGAAGATATATATTTTGTTTTTCGATACTTTGAGGAGGGTGGAAAACTAGTTCCAAGTCAATTTTTCACTCTTGTCACTGCATAATGTTCAACGCTAAGTCAGTCATATGGTCTCAATTTGTGAGGAAAGGAAGCTACTTCTCCCTACCTATTGCAGGTTTTGTTTGAGCCTCCTTTGCCTCTAGTTAGTATAGGTTAGTTTAGGTTTACTTTCAAGTAAAACAAGTTCTTGCACACACTCTACATGTTTCCCCTTGGAACATGTATGATTTTCATATTTTTATATAGTTGTGCTTCTTGTTGTTCAATGCACTCCTCCTATCACCGTGTTCTTTCCTTGTGTGCTCCTTTTGCTTGCCCCTTTTTTTTTTGCTTCCTAGGATAGTAGTTCAATTTTCAGAATGGGAAGTTCCAACAGCTTGTGCACAATTTTCCACTCTCATAAATTCAAATTAGAAAATCTTCATATGAGATTAACAGCTTAATTTAGAGTTCGTGTAGTGCTTCAAGTGACTTTGGGGGCATTCTTCAAGTTACAGATTACATCTTCGTGTTTCCATGAAGAATAAATGCCCAATGGATGCTTCTAAGGCTATTGGTCTCTTCATCTAGCAAATAGATGGCCCCAAAAATTCACCAATTTTTTGTCCAAAAAAATCCCCTTGGTTATTTTGACAACTTTCATCCTCATTCGAATCAATTCCAATAATTAGGGTTACAAGACTTCAGTTGTTCCTTGGAATAATTTCTTTGGTTTCAGTTATTCCATGTGCCCTCACATGCATGTCCTACTTATTCCCTATACTTCCTTTTCCCTTTGATGCTTCCCACACTTTCTTTGCATGATCCTTTCCCCTTATTCCTCCTATCTCCTTCCATTTCCCCTTCTTGCCTCCCCCTCTCGTACACCCAATTTCATTCCCAGTCTTTCGCACACTTCTTCAACACACTTGTATACTTTCCTTTCAATTCAACTGAGTCCCCAATATTTTTCCTTCGTGTCTTCACCTTGTCCATATTCTTCCTTGAGCATTATGTAGTTGCACTTGTGCACTCGCGCGCGCTTCCTTCCTTCCTAGCTTGGTCTCGTGCACCTTTTCCTTTCTCTCACCACATGTTCCTCAATAGATTCTTGTGCCTCACTTGCATCCTTGCACTTTATAGATATGCATCTTTCTTCCATTTCTATGTGTAATTATTTTATACACCCATCTTGTGCATTCTTTCACCCCTTGCTTTCGCACACACAATTTCTATAATTCTTTCGCGCCAATTTATGTGCCACTTGGCAGCCTATTAGAAATGAGTGTGTTATACACAACCTATCATAGTACACTAACTAGGCATCAAATAATTGTGAAAAACATTTCACGACATGTGCTAGAAACAAAAAAAAAAATGAACAATTTTTTGATCCTTCAACCAATCATCGCACACCATGTGTCTTTGCATGTTCAATCGTACTACAAACATTCAGATCACAATAAATTTTTCTACATGGATCTAACACATGCACACTTGGGCTTGTTGGAAATATGTTGATGTGGGACACACATTGCACTTTTCAAAATCATATATTGGTGGGATTTGGTTGTCGAAAAATAAGGAAAAATCAATTAGATCATTAATGTAGACATCTAATCAACTCAACCACCACATTTTCTTCAGTTTCCTTCTTCCACAAGACAAAAAAACATGAGGAGGTGCATCTATCAATATTGTAGATGTATTTCTAGGAATTCAATGCTTGTTAATGGTGGTTGGAAGTTTCAAATATGAGTTTCCCTCTTCTTTCTCTTCTTCTTCTCTCATTCTTCTTCTATAAATATAAGATAAATTCTCATTATAAAAGTTTAGACCCCTTTAGTTTGATAAGAGATCTTTTCCTTAGCATTTTAAGTTTCAAACCTTTAGATCTAGTTTATGCATGTGGATATCAGCCTCATCTACCATTGGAAACGATTTGTGCATTTTCTCGGAAGTAATAAAATCTTTGTTTTGTGGATATTCTTTGATTAGATCGCTTTTATTGCATCTTCTTACCTCTCTTTTGCATTTTTTTATTTTCTCTCTTACGTCCCTGTATGTTTCTTTTTTAATCGTGCCCCATGAAAACGAGTGTGTAATCTGTGTTTCTTGCTGTGATATGCATTTTTATCCTCCCTGTGCACATTCTCCCTCATTTTTGTTAAGAGCTAGTTGTGTTCACCCCTTTCTTTCTAGTTTTATCCCCTCATTTATCTTAGTTTTCCCTTTCCATGAATCTCCTTCTAACCCTAGTCCCTTAGAATCTTAGAGTAGTGATAGGTATCTGCATTTCCCTTAATAGGAGTAGTTTTTAGCAATAGAAGTAGGTTCGGGAAGAGGCCTTCTCCGCAGGTATGTCTCAAGTGTGCAAGGTCCCACAACTTGGAGACAGTCCCATGTTGCCTCAAAATCCCAATTCATCTTGATCTAATACGGGTGTAATTTTGAGTCACCAACACCTATCATTCTAGTTTAAAACCTTAAATATTTATTTAATAAATGAAATTAACCTATTTTTTTGACAACTATGATTCGAAGCATCAAGTGTAGATAATCAATTTTGGCTTTCATTATATCTAGGATCTAAATTAAGTTGACTTGGTGTCCTTAACACCCCTCCATAGCTTAAAATTCTTGAATTCTCATTTTCCCACGAAAACCAAGATTTGAACATTTAAATGGGAAACTAAGAGTTTTAGGTGTATTCTCGACTTATAACCTTATGTTTTAGTAATGAAACGTTGTGAATAATTATAAAATGTATAATGATATGTTCTTAAGTGTATATTTACCTTCCATCATCACTTACATGTGTAAAATAGGCTAGTTAAGTCCTTGAGTTAGGTAATTTGTGATGGGTTAGTTTTAGTTAAGGTATGTGAACTAATTTGCAATTGAAAAGGTAGAGAAATGAGAGAGAGAGTGTGTGTGGAGGAGATAAATCAAGAGAGATTAGGAAGGTGAAATAATATTTTAAATATAATAAATATAAAATTCCAAGGGTTTGATCCCATATTTTTGTGATTATTTTCTCAAATAACGTTGTACATGACTATAAATAACTGGATTTTGGAATTCTTGCATTTTTTTGATTTTTTATCTTTGTAGGTTTTTTATTTTATTAATTTCTATGGTGATTTGATAATTTACGAAGAATTTTATCCATTCTAGATCCATCCAAGTGTTAAGTAGACCATTCTAACATATTTATGGTGTTTTAAGAACTTACAATCTAGTTTTGAGTTAATTCAGAACCCTTCTAAATTATAAAATATAACTTTGGCTTGAGATCATTTAAGAGGATTCCATTTTTGGTAAAATGGTGTAAGTTATCCTAGGATCATAATTAAGTTTTAATAGAAAATAAACTTAGTGTAATTCCTTCGTGTGATCAAGGAACATGAATGCAATTCTATATTATTGGGATCCTATTTTGAGCCCCCCTCGAATTATTATGAGTAAATTTAATTAGAAAACATGTTTAAGGGTGATATATTTGTATAATTACCTTAAATAGTTTGACAAAAATTGGCTTTGGGAAAGTCCCTTAGTCACTCAAGTGAAGTTAGTGTAATTTTGTATTCTTGGAATCAGTTTTGACCCCCTTGAGTATTGTCACGCATAAATTGAATTTGGGACCTTTAAATGGGATTCCACTTGTTTTATAATGATTTCAACTAACCCTATATCAATATTTTAAATTTTGGTCAAAAATAAATATAGTATAAGGCCTTCAAATTTGTAAGAGAAATTGGGGTGATTCGGTCGTCTAGGGGAAGTTTTAGGGAAGTATGATTTTTCATAAACATATGTCATTTTAGAACTCATTTAGAGTTGTGGGAAAGATTGATATATTCACATAAACCCCAAGATCATTAGTTAAGATTTTAAGGAAAATATCCCAAGAGAAATATTGTGCTTGATTAAGAGTGATGAACTATACTTTTAGGCAGCAATATGGATTATATAAGCATAAGGTTGGCCAATAAGGATTTTTCCTCCATAGTCCTCCATCAATTAGTATTAGAGTGATAATTTCCTTAGGAGATATAAATAAAGGTATAAGTGAAGAGAAACAATATTGAGGTGGTGAAGACTCATGAAGATAAGAAGGAGCTCTTATAGCTTTGAGAGAGTTAGTGGTAGCCTTTGAGAGTAAAATCTAAGAAGAGGTGTGAGAACCTAAAAGAGATAATTGAAATAAGAAAAGAATCCAAGGGGTAATAGAATTTTAGGTGTAAAAAAACTATATAAGAAGAAAAAACCTAGGGTGATACACAAGCAAGGTGGAAAATACTTTCTTATGGGCATATTGAGGTCTAGAAGAGAAAAGAGAGAAAGTGAGAAAAGAAAAAGATAGTAGAATGAAGGGATTTGTTGAGAGAATGTGCTACATGAAAAATGAGGATAACTTTAAGAAAGAGGTGGCTAGTGAAGAAGATATAGCTAAGATAAATAATATGTTGGCATAAATGAGACTCTTGATAGAGAATAAGAGATAGAAAGAGAGCCAAGTGTTTGTTCTAGATATTAATAAGCAAGTGAAGTGGTCTATAAGGTTACTCATGGAGAAGATAATATAGATTTACATTAGAGATAAGAAGAGGAGATAGAAGTTGCAATGTATATTTTGAGAGAGACGAAATATACATGAAGGATATGGAGACTAATATTTCTAATCCAAAATAAGGATATATGTTAGGAGAATAAGAAGATACTAAATAAAAATAAATTGAATGCATGAGATAAGTTTGGAAACAATAAGAAGAAAGGGGGTTGCAAGGAGAATCTCAAAGGGTAGTATGGCCTCAAAAATTTATTTCTAATGTTACTTTTGATTTTATTTATGCAGGTTTACAAGTTGATGAGATGAAGGAATTAGAGAGTTCCTTGACTAGAGAAGCATTTGAGACATTATTTGTGCTCATTGATAGAAGACATGAAGTGCCCGATGGAGTGCTTGTGGAGCTGAGGCAAGTGGATAATATTAAAAAAAGGAGAATTCAAGCATCCTTATCCTAGAGGACCATGAATTGAGTAAAAGGGAGGTCATCTTGACCAAGGACATAGAAGAAAAGGAATCAAAAAGTTAAATTTTAAGGTGTAGTATTTGTAGAGGAAGCAAGAGGAGAACCTAAAGTCATCTTTGAAGGATAAAATCAGATTAAGGTATTGCAGAATGAGTACTTGAGTCAATGCTTGATGAATACAAGGCCAAGGGTAGGTCATGGTGTTTAATGAATATGGAGAAGTTAGATTAAAATAGGATAGATATCTTGAAGTTCTTAAAGGAAGTGACATAGTTAGAAAATATGAAAGTGAACCTCTTAAAGGAGCTCAAAGTTATAATTTTCAGATAAAATGAAGAAAAGTTTGATGTTAAAAAGAAATAGGAAGACCAAAGGACAAGTAAATGTTGTCACGAAGATTATATTGATAGAGGTATGAATGAAGAAGAATGTAAGGAAGATAAATCACTTCTAGAACTCATGAAGGAAAATGAGAAGTTATGTAAGCCGTTGGAGGATATAATGAATAAATGTGGAACTAAAATTGAATCACTTAGTCTCAAGTATCCTAGAGTGTGAATAAAGAAGAAAAAATAAAATAAAACAAGAAAATGAGAAATACATGATGTGGGAGAAGCTCATGCAAGGATCAAAGTCATTAAAACATATAGGAGATGAGGAAAATATTAGGAGAGAATAATATGAGCTATAAGAACTCTTGAACCAAGAAGGCAATACATGAAAAAAATTAAGAATCCTTAGAGAGGAAGAATGATGAAGTAGAGATCACAAGAAGAACAAAAAAATTCAAGAGTAGAGTTGTAAAGAAGAATCCAATGAAGAACATGGAAGATTTAGGATAGTGGTGCTAAGAAATTGGAAGAAGAGGAAATGACATACAAATCTCCACTAGAGCAGAGCTCAAATTTTTCTACGTACATAATAAATTTTGGCTTTCTATAGATCTAGGAGTTGAATTAAGATGATTTTTGGTCCTTAATGTAGATTACCTAGCACTATTTTTCATTCTTCATGTTGTCAACAACTAATTCCATGCACTCATAATGGCACCCAATTAATATTGTTCAATTCCATGAGAAATATGGTTTGGGAGACTTGTGCTAGTACCTAGAATAGTCAAAATGTGCAATTAATATTTTATGTTGTACATTATTATTCTAACAACATCCCCTATCCTACCCATATGCTCACATGCCCAATCCATTTCTAGTATGACTCATCTTCTCACAAAAATTACTCGACTGTCATACCTTCATTTTCCATACACTAGTTTCTTTCGATCCTTAGTCCAACTAAGATAATTTTTGTGCTTTATATTTGTAGCTCCTTCTATTACTTGAACTTGTGCCTCGAGCTCCAATCATTGTTAGATAAATAACTCTCATGATTAAAGAATTTAATTCAACCTCCAATTCCTTACATATGCAACTTCCTTTTTGGTGATTTTCACCGATTTTTTGCCCCTAAATCTCCCACACTTGGTTCTTGGGCTTCACTAACCTCCATTATAGATCTTACTCTATTTTTCCAAGCTTATTTAAGTATGATACACCTATCCAATGGATTGGAATTAATTAATTCATCATTGTTACCTTATTGAATTCAAAATTGGCTTAAGGAGTTCTCAAGAACAAACAATTCTGAATTTACATGAATGGAGCAATCCTATAATATTCATAATGAAATTAAGATACCTCAAATATACCCTTGGTGTTTAAAAAATTATAGATTCCAACCTCTTGGACTTCTCTCACAAATCCACCCTTTTGATTTCGAGTGTTTTTCCTCTTTCAGAGGCACAGTGCTTCACTGTCAATTTTAACTCCCTTTACTCATGGTTTTAAATATCAATCAAGGAATTTATAAGAATAAATTAAGGATTTCTAGATGCATGGAAATTCCCAAGACTTATCTCAAAGGATACATCCTAGTTTCTTTGTCGATACCCTTTACGATCGGGATTTCAAATCGTGCATTGTCCTCACAGAAGATTGTTAGAGTTATCCAGAGAATCCACCCTAGAAAGCCTATATTCCTTCTTGCATGTGTTAATATACATGGAAAGGGTTGTTATTTTTCACTTTCAGGATTGGAAACCACGTTTAGGTATTTTTATACTCATTTTTATTTCTAAACCCTAGCTCCCACCGTGACTAGCCCGAGACACAAAATTTGTATAACTTGTTCTAGCTTTCGAATCGGTTCTTCAAATTTTACATCAAGGTCTATCTTGAGGAGGTGTAAAAGTATTTCTTACCAAAAATGATTCAAAAGCTTATCAAAATTATTTATTACTGGTTTCTCCTATGCTCTTCCTGTAGGAATCCACAACCACAGCTCCCCGTATGCATTCTAGAAACCAATTCTAAGACAACCAATGTCATATCCAGATTTTAAAAGGAATTCTAGAATCATATCACACATGTGTACCTTAGTAACAAGCCCTAATTCTCGGTCTCCATCAAAACCGATAGGCGAGAATGTAATCTTATTGCCTCCATGCATAGTTCATTGTTCCAATAATGAAAATATTTCCTTCAAGATTTTGATATCCACTTGTGAATCAAATTCCCTTTGGAATGTAAAGGTCTATTATCCTCCAATATTTCCAAACTCGGGAGTGTCTCTGGTCTATTAATGGTACTATCATAGTATGTGACTTCT
This sequence comes from Taxus wallichiana var. yunnanensis, assembly GCA_018340775.1. Classification (NCBI taxonomy): domain Eukaryota; kingdom Viridiplantae; phylum Streptophyta; class Pinopsida; order Cupressales; family Taxaceae; genus Taxus; species Taxus wallichiana. The sequence goes on from CM031239.1 coordinate 169,618,407, forward strand.
AATCTATAACCCTTCAAATGGTCTACTACAGACCCCAATATTTGTTCAACATATATCACTATACAAGTTACCAATTTTCTCTTGAAGAACTCTAGTAAACTTAAAAATTTAACCTCATATGCTTCTTTTACCAAATACGAAGCCAACATGAAACTTACAGAGGTAAAAATCATCAACACACAACCCATAGCTGCTACAATGATCTATTTCTTGACCTTCTAAGGACTACAACTGCTACCATATGCCACTACAATCTTGCATGATAATAAACAAAGATCTCATACTACTCTCAACTCCTTTATCATAATTTGTGAAAATTTACATATAACTACCCTTACAAAGCCTACACACAGTCACAAGGGGAAAATAATGTATAAGAACCACTAAAATTCATTCCATGCTCATAAATATGATAAAGACCAATTTTCTTTAAACTCTTAGATTAAGCATATACAACCATAAATGCAAAAATCAAGTAACATTGATTACAATACTGATTTAATACATATAAGCCTATAAAAAATCTCCGAAACCCAAGTTTTCTCATTTTCTAAATCCCTTGAAACTTCACATTTTGATTCATACCCGGGTTAGAATGAATAGAAATCAGTTACACAATGGTATTTATAACCTCCCAAGTTAGTTTTCACCTGGATAGGTACATTAGAGACCCCATGGCTATATAGTTGCTTTGTGCACAACATTAAATGCTACTAGGATCCAAGACTTTGACCCCTTAAAACACTTATTTTAACTTGTAAGGCTCCTATTAAAGTTTTAGCACACTAAAAATGACCTCAAAATGCTCCTAAACTCCTAAACAAACAAAAAAAGGTTCTCAAATTTGAATTTGATCTTTTGGAGGGAAAATGAATAATTTGAATTTTTAAAGGCCTAACCTCTAACTGACACCCCTAAATGACTCACAAACACTTATTGGACCTATAACTACACATGTAAGCTAAAAATTGATAACAACATAATCTATTTACAAAGATGGAGATGATGCTCCCGCATCAATCCTTAACACACCTACATAGCTTCAAAATTCTTGAATTCTCATTTTCACACCAAAACAAAGATTTGAAAAATCAAATGGGAAACTAAGAGTTCTAGGTGTATTTTTTTACTCATATCCTTATGTTTTGGTCATCAAACTTCATGAAGAATTAAAAATCTATAATTATATGTTCTGAAGTGTAAATTTACCTCCCATAATCACTCAAACATGCAAAATAGGCTAGTTAAGGCCTTGAGTTAGGTAACATGTGATGGGTTAGTGTTAATTGGAGTATGTGAACTAATTCTACATTGAAAAAATAGAGAAATGAGAGAGAGGGAGGGTGAGAGAAAGAGAGAACATCAAGAAGGTGAAAGGAGATTATAAATGAGGTTTTGAATATAATAAAGATAAACTTTTAGGGTTTGATCTCATATTTTTGTGATTATTTGCTCAAATAGTGTTGTACATGACTTGTAAATAATTGGATTTTGGCATTCTTGTATTGTTTTGTGCTTGTTATCTTTGTAGGGTTTTTATTTTAATAATATAGATTTTGGATTAATAATGTATGAATAATTTTATCCCTCTTCTAGATCCATCTAATTGTTAATCATACTATTCTAACATATTTATGGTGTTTTAAGAACATACAATCCATATTTGATTCAATTCAAAATCCCTTTGTAAATTTTAAGAGATAAATTTAGCTTGAGAATGTTTCAAAGGATTCAATTTGTGGTAAAATGACATAAGCTATCCTAGGGTCATAATTTCAGGTTTTATAAAAAATAAACTTGGCATTAGTCCTTTGTGTGATCAAGGAACGTGAGTGCAATTCAGTATTTTTATGAGCTTAGTTTTACCCTCCCCCCGAGATATTATGAAAAAATTGAATTTTAATCATGTTTAAGGGTGATATTTGTTTCATAATGACCTAAACTATCCCTAAATTGATATTCCAAAATTCATAAATATTGGCATTGGGAAAGTCCTTCATTCACTCAAGAAAAGCCGGTGTAATTTATAATTCCCTGAATTATTTTTGACCTCCTTGAGGACTGTCAAGCGTAAATTGAGTTTGGAACATTCAAATGGTATTACACTTATTTTATAATGATCTCAACTAACCCTAGATCAATAGTTTAAATTTTATTTGAAAAGAAATATAGTTTAAGGCCTTCAAATTTGTAAGAGAAATTGGGGTAAATTTGTCTTCCTAAGGGTAGTTTTAGGGTGGTATGAATTTTCATGAACATAGCTCATTTTAGACCTCATTAAAAAAATTGGTAAGGTTTGATAGGTTCACAACAACCCCAATATCATTAGTTAATATATTAAGGAAAGTATCCCAAGAGAAACAATGTTCTTGATTAAGATTGATGGACTATGTTTTTAGGAAGCAATGTGGATTAAAGAAGCATAAGGTTAGTCAATAAGGATCACCCCTCCATAGGAATCCACCAGAATATATTGGGATTGAAATCAGGGTGCAAACCCTTGGAAATTTCAATCCTTAAGGTATGATTTAGGGTTTAATGCAAGCTTCCCTATAAGTAGAACAAACATCCAATACACCATCTCTAATGAAATGCCATTAAATGATGATGAGATCATAAATTTTTCATTGGGAAGTATTTTGGATGATAATTGTTCAACCATTGTTAAAGAAATTATTTTGAAAGATATTGAAACATTAAAATTTTGGGAGTTTAGGGAAAATACATTTATTAAAGAAATTATGACCATTTTCACAACCACTCCCAAAGGCATTTTTATATTATTTAGTTTAAATTGAACTAGTAGAGATTGATATATTGATGAATCAATTTGTATTTGGTTTCATTTATATTTATAATCCTTATAATGATAAATATAATATAAAATTTCAATGTAGAAGCTCGTGCACACTACAATGTATGGTCCAGAGATAAGAACATTATTGTGATTGTGAACACAGAGAAAGACAAGGCTCTAGTAAGTTATAATAATATTTAGAAAGTTAATTTATGATGGTTATTTTTAATTTTTTGTCTAACTCTTTTTTATTTTCTTAATGTAGTCCAAGTATTAGAATATGAAGAATAAGGAGGTGTTTAATGTGCATTTAAAGTTGTGAAGAAAATTTTGAATGTAGCAATAACATTTAAAGAAAAGCTTGTTTTATTAAACAAACAAAATAATGCTTTACAAAGGATTATTAAGGAACATAGAATGGATCCTGAAATTTTGTTGAAAAAGAAAGTTGAATCAGGTCCTAGTTTAGTTTCAAAGTAGAAGATGCAACAAATGCACAACGTGAAATATTTTCTAATATAAATGTTTTTGCAAATGATCTAGTTCGGTCATGAACATTAAAGGAAGGGTCTAGTCAAGGAGATGTAGTAGCTTCTACATAAGAGAAATAAACATAAGATATTGACAAAATTTGAGAAAATTATTTCTTTTTTATCTTGGAAAAAATGTTAGGGAAAATTTTGTTTGTAAATAATGAACATGGATTTAATTGACTTTGTTATGTTGTTCTTTGAATTTTTATATAAATAAATTTGTGATTTCTACGAATATTATGTGTTATATTATTTCCATGCTTAAGATTTATGGAAAAATATTATTATGATCATTATGGTTTTATTATGTATGTAAGGGAATTTTTTTGGGTCTACAAGTGATTTAGTTCTATATGTAGGACTCAATATATTAAACACTCCTCGAAATAGTCATAGTGTAACACTCAAAACTTAAATACTTGTTCAAATGGAAAGATAAAAGAACTGAAGGAATGTAAGTTTTATTTTGTAAGATCTAATTTTGTAAGGAAAATTAATATTTGATGCAAAACATGGGGAATCTATGAGGGAATATATTTAAAGAAAGGAGCACACACAAAATCTTCAAAATTATCAAAATAAAATGTATTAGAGGCATCTTTAGTGTCAATGTTTATAACTTCTTTATTGGTGGCTATTTTACGAACACTGTCATACCGTAAGAGAACTCCATATTGCTAGCTATTTTTCATAAGGAAATGTGTCCACAACATATCGTGAAACATACATTCTCAAACAAGTCTCTATAGTTTTATCCAATTTTTTGAAGTTTTGACTTAACAAATGTTAATTCACTAAATACACTTTCACATTCCAATGTACCCAATATAATTGTTTGAAACAATTCATATAATTGAAAATATTAACTAATGTTTTCTTATAAGATGCTACTAAGATACAAATTTCCATAATCATGTAATATCACCTTTTTCGTTGGTTCAATTATACACTCATAACTATCAATCATTGTAAGTATGAAATGAGGTAATTAAGATGTCAGTAACTCCTTTTCTAGAGACCTTTAGTTTCAAATTTGTTGGCCTTTATAGATTTACATAAATTATTAATGAGAGTTTTCATAAATTTGTGAAATAATTTACTTATGTATTCTTTACATGTATCAAGATTCCAAAATTAGGATTCACCATTGTTATGGCCTCAAGTAGCTTATCCCTTTAAAAGTATTCTTTGATATCACAAGATGAAATTTCAAAAAAAAAAATTAATTTTATCCATGTTTCATATATAACATTATCATATAAATTACATGTTACAGGTACTTCTTCAAGTTTTTCTACTGTGATATCAAGTACTTTTTTGGAAAGTGTGCATCAAAATCTCCTTCCCATTAACAAAAACACAAAGATGATCCTTGATGTTGAATTTTAAATAGATTTTTGGATCCTTTATATCTGTTAAATTTTTCCAACTATTGAAAACATGTCTCTGAAAACTTTCTTGAGAGTTGTATAGCATATCTATAGATTAACATACCCGTTTTCTCAACCTTATGAATTCAACAAAATATACAGAGCTTTCTTGAGTATGTTTCTTAAGCAATTGATTTCCTTAAACATGTGGACATTACCACATAGTATCAATAATGTTTCCAAATCTCTTAAACATTTAAAAAAATTTTGTCAACTTCCCTATGGTATTTAAACATGAAACCTACTAATGATGGATATTCTTCAAAAAAATTGCATGTAGGCTCATACATGGAAATCCATCTTGTATTAACATATTTTAGGATATTTTTACCATTAGTCACTCCAATTGAAAATTTATGAAACTCTTAAAATATTTTTGAACTACTTTACATATAAGTGTGCAATTCATGGATAAAGTCTTCCACTTTTGCGACATTTCTAAATGTTCTAACAATTCTGTATGCAATATTCACCCTATGAACCATGCAATGAATTGGAATCATATATACAAAAATTTTGTTATTAAGTGAACACAAATGCCACCTCTATGGACCTGCATTAATGATGCACCATTAGTACCAAAACACACTAACTTAGTAGCGATTACATAGTCATCCATCCCAGTTATATCCCTCAAATTAGAAACAACCAATTGTAAAGGTTTTCATCATTACAACATTCAACCATTTTATGAACAAATAAAAAATGAGTTTTCCTTAAATGGTTCTCAAAAGTATAAACATACATGAATAACCAAAATTTTTGTCAACTAGTGTGACCTCATCAATGAATGGTGAGATAAATATTACATTTTTACTTTTTCTTTTAGATCTTCATTTTCAATTATTGCTAGACATTTTTTCATTTTTCAAGCACCGATCTTTGACCAATGTGATTGTAGAATGTTAAAAAATCCATTATTTTGAAACAAAACCTTAGAATATGAAAAATATGAAATTGGTCTACCCTTTTTAAGAATGTGGAATATAGTAGAGACATGTATATTTTTTACTTGTAGATTGACATTCATAAATTTTCAAAATTGTGCAATAAATTTTACTCCTTTCTCAATAAAATTTTGTACATGTTTCTACTCATTTTCATACTCAGCTGCATGTCTTACATGCAAGCATTCTTTGTAGTTTTCCATTTATGTATCTTTATTTATTTTGCATTCTTTTCTTGATGTCACATATATTTTTCCACAATGTTTCTCAATTGTGTCCAACTTTAATTGCATTATGTGGTCATTTTTAGTTTTCAACTACATATTGTACATCTACATTCTCGTAGGAATATCAATACCATTTTTTTAACACCTCTATATTACGCTTTATCAAACTTATTTCAATGATTCAAATTAAGGGATTTTTTTAATTTTCCAGACTAACTTCATGCCTTCAATGATTTAAATACATAACATTTAAATCCAACATTAATTTAAATTCAATCCATCTGATAACAATCAAAACCATGTGCAACTATATGGTTCAATTAGATCTATCGATCCCCCATAGATTACTCTTTACGATTGTGTATACAAAGTATATTATTGGTTACCTTTCCCAGAAATTTAAAATAATGTAGTGTTTTCTAAGTGTCTACTTGGAATTCATTCAATTGAATCTCATCTGACATCCTACACCTTAATTTAAACTTGGTGAATTTGATAGTGTAATCAACAACTTACACTACTTCGGCCAAAGTTTAAGAGACATTCTTGCATGCTTAGTTTCATGACGACACATTCGTCATTAGAAAATTGTCCTCTCACCATATCACTTTATCCAATTATCTAGATTCTTTTCTTTTTTACTTAGTATTAAATTCATAGTTAACCATTTTAGTTCATTCATTTATAGAATGTAAACCTTCATCCTAAGGATAGGTCAACTAGGTTTTATGATGTTGTCCAAATCACATTATAGGTACGCGATGATCTTTACGATTCATTACATAAGTGCATACTTCCATGTGATCATCAAATATATCAGTTTTGCATTAATTAATGGATGGTTGATCAAGTATGAGACATAAAACCCTTTCATAGCATTAAATATCTCATGGTAGTGTTAACAATTAATTGATAAGTATACACGTTAAAGTCTTTATTATGATTACGATAACTGTTATTTTATCACAACAAACTTATATTTTTAATTTTTGACATTGTTGCATTTGTCACTTATCATAAAATTGTTTGTATGTTAGTTCATTTAAACATAATTAAATGTCTCACATAAAAATTGTATCATAGATACTTTTGTTTCATATTATTTTCGAGCTTGAATAAATAATAATTGACTTAATGATATTATTCCCAAACATCAATAATATTTACAATTCACTTTTTTAATCATAATATATTGTTGCAATCAACATCATAAATGACATATTACATAATACAAGTAATCATCATCTTTGTATGTATTAACACAATTTTAAATACAAGTACAAATGGATTATCCAAAAATAATACATTGTTTATATCAAAGGCTATACTACCTTTCCATTTTAAATAGGACAACGAAGTATTACTTCGCTTTACAATCATGTCGTGCACCTAATACAACAAATCAACTTAATCGTACTCAATGCAAATAATTCATGCATAGTATTTTTTAGACATTTGCATAAGATAACTTAATCTCCACCATCTATAAGAAAGAGAAAAAGGTAAAAAGTGGTCAATTCAAATTGAACTAGCATGAAAAGTCGTTCTAGTCATCTTTACAGTTTATTTCAATAAAATACCCAATTGAACAAATTTCAATAACAACATGTTCATTATATCTATAAACTAAGATAATGAGTCTAATGTAATATTTCCTATCTCATACATTCATATCACTTCCACATGAGTAATTCCACACTCAATGAGGCATCATATTTACTAAGGATAACAATAAATCAATGATCGAAAACATGAAACTGTTTATAAACAAGTCTCATAACTTTCTAGAGCCTTATGTATTTTAATCTTGGATTTCACAACCCATCCCACTATCTATGCCAAGAAATAAAAATTACAATTATTATACTTCGAAATTAGATATCATTTTCCATTAAGATCATTAACAATGATACATACATATATATATAGGTCAAATATATATATATATATATATAATACCGAGATTTGGGATTCCCGTATTTATTTTTAAATAACAAACAATATATCTTTAACTTATCATATTATGACATGTTAATCATATCAAAACAATTAAGAATTTATACATTCACTCTTCATGCAGAGAGAGAGAGAGAGAGAGAGAGAGAGAGACATAGTGAATTGTCCATATTAAAGAAAATATCAAATACCTTAAACTTTTCAAACCGTACCATAGTGTTCCTTAATTTTTCAAAAGAACTAGGTTAATGCCTTTTTCCTATATGACTCGCCCAATGATTCAATCATATCTTCACAATATAATTATAATTTCCACACAATCATAATCATTAACCAATAATTTAATACAATATAAACAAAATCTCACATAATCAAAATCATTGACAAAGGCCCTTATGGAAATCATTAAAAAAACAAAGCTTCCATATTATTTAAGGAAAACTTAACCATATCTTTAATCGAAAATGTTAAACCAATGGCATAGAGGTTTAGCACAAGGATTTCCTTTAGAACATATGCATTCCTTTCTGAATGTATCCCCATATGGCTATCAATCTCATAAATTCATTAACAACCGTGGTTGGATTATCAAAACAAAAATACAAATTAAATGAATAGGACGGTGCCCTTAAAATTGGGTTAAAATAAAGTTTCCCGATCGAGTTTAGATAACAAATTGTAATCTCAAAATGTCATTATCAAATAACCTGAGTCAAAATGAGTGTTGGACCTCATTATCTTTCTCAATAATTTATTCAAATGAAACCCAAACCAAATCTACATGACTAAGTTAACCCAAAACCGAATAACAACCAAAATCTCCATGCATGCAATGGAATAAATGCATATATATTATTTTTATATTGAGTTTTCAAAATACATAACAACGACCCAAAATTTTACACAAATAAATTTATTTTGCACCACAACTGGGTTTTCTCCAAAATATGCAAAGGAAAATATACATGCATGAGTATCGAAATAAATACCCTAGTCGTTAACCATTCCCAAGTAACCTTCAACTATAAAAATTGCTACGCCCTTAACCTATTGCTTGTATTAGGATATGAGTAGCCGACTTGTGGCTTACCATATCATTTTATTATATCATTTATACTTTCTCATGCTTAGTAGGTCGGCCTTGGTGTTGGCCATAACATATGAATAGTATATATAGGGGATTTTAGGTAGTAGTTCATCATAATTTGGAGCATTTGAGTCTTATTGTATGGTTTGGATGTTGCCCCTCAAAGTGGCAAAGCTATTCTAATTGCATATTGAGATCATTATTCTAGAATATTGTGTTATTTGGTGTTACATTTCTGCTCATGATCTGAATTATACAAGTAATTTCATTACAAGTGGTATCGTAGTGCGATCCGGGGCCAAAATTAGGGCAAAAAAACTAATTTTTTGTTTCTACCATATATTGTGAACCAAAGTGAATTGGTGGGATATATTTTTACCAAAGTTGCAAAACATTTCAAGTAAGGTGCTCTAAAAATTTCAGAATTTTTTAATTTATTTTGCAAAAGTTATTACAAATTTAGGTTTTTCATAAAATCACTCCCTAGGGTGCAAATTGTGAAATTTTTCAAATTCGTTACATTTTTGGAAAGAATAAAAAAAAATTATTTGGGGTTTGTTATTTAAGTTTTTTTATATTTGGCCAAATTCATATTGAAATACGAAACCCTAAAATTTGACTGTGATCCCTACATCCTACTATTTTGGGGCATCATGGTGGGGCCTTCCACAAGAGGAAAAAAGAATCCCATCACTTTGGGTAAAACACTAGAAAAGGATGAGATAGTAGTTGAGGAGTTGGAGACAGAAGATATAACTACAGATTCCTCAGGGTTAGGGTTTACTTGATAGACCACAAAGTAAGCCAACTTGAGTTTAACCTGAGAGACCTCGAATCTCGGGTGGCCAACAAAGAAGATGTGGATAGGATTGGAAAAAGATTGGAGGATTTCATGCAAAAATTCAGTACGTATATGATGGGTAATCATACTTATGTCAATCAAGGTGGATCCTCAGGTCAACATAATAGACACATGAGCCAGAGTGGATCTTCGAGTGTGCACAATCCAAATACGAGCACTCTGCAGGCCCATACTATGTTTCCAAAAGTGGAGATGCGTAAGTTTGATGGAAAGGATCCACTCAATTGGATCAACCAAATGGAGAATTTTTTTGAACTACATCAGATTCCACTAGGACAAAAGGTGACCATGGCAGCTTTGTATCTCAAACCTGACCAATTCGTCTGGTATCAATGGTTATGTGCTCAAAGGCAGAAGAGTGGTCTCAATGTTACATGGACAGTGTTCACTGAAGAGTTGCAATTACACTATAGTTCTAGTGTGTCAGATAATTACTTCAGCCAATTAGCAAAATTGAGACAGATAGGATCTGTTAAGGATTACATTCATCACTTCCAAAACCTTTCTCTATAGGTGGAAAATATTACTGAAGAGAATCTGAATGACCTATTTCTCAGGGGTCTTAAGGATCACATTGAGCATGAGGTGCGTATGTTTAATCCTCATAAGGTTTCTAATTTGATGATTATGGTAAGAAGGGCAGAGGAGAAATTTGTTTCAAGTAGGAGACAACATTTCACTTATACCATAGATCACAACACCTTGGCCACAACACTCCCTCAACCAGTTAGATTGACACCTCAAAAAATTGAAGAAAAAAGAGAAAAAGGTTTATGTTTTAACTGTGACAGTAAATTTGGACCAGGACATAAATGTGTTGAAAATAAGTTGTTCTACATTGATGGGCCTAGTGAAGATGAAGAGAAGGATGAAGATTCAAAGTCAGAGGTCTTGGTTGAGCTAGAGGAGGAGTCAGGAGATCCTCAACCAACAATCTCATGCCATGAAATTTTAGGTATTAGCACCCCCCAAACCCTAAAGGTGGTTAGATTCCTAAAAATAGAGGGTCACAGTGTTGATTGATTTAGGAAGTACTCACAAATTTATCAATCATAAGTTAGCAGTGTGCCTAAACTGCTTCATTTATCCAACTCCTGAATGTCAAGTAATGATTGTTGATGGAGGTATTGTTACTTATTCTAGAAAATTCCATAGCATTAAGCTTGCCATGGGATATTACATACTAAATAGTCCCATGTATGCCATTTCTATGGGAGGAGTAGACATTGTGTTAGGGGTTCAATGGCTTACCACTTTGGGAACCATTGAGATGAACTTCCAAGACTTGTTCATGTGATTTCACTCTGAAGGAAGGACTTTTGAGCTAAGAGGCTTAAGAGAAAAGTCTCCAAAAATAGTAAGTTCTCATCAGATGCACAAAATGCTAAAAAAGGGTGTAGAGGGATTTATGGCACAACTATTTTCATTGGAGGCTCATCATTCTAAGGACATTATACCATCAGATATGCAAGCAGTGTTGGATGCACACTCTGTTGTATTTGAAAATATACCAAAGGAATTGCCTCTAAAGAGAGATCATGATCATGTTATTCAGTTATTACCAGGAATTCAACCTGCCTAACATCAGACCTTATAGGTACCCATATGTGCAAAAGAGTGAAATTGAAAATATTGTACAAGAGATGTTGGAAGCAGGAATTATCCATCATAGTCAGAGTGCTTATTCTTCTCCAGTAGTGATGGTACGGAAGAAAGATGACATGTGGTGCATGTGTCCTGATTATAGGGAACTTAATAAGTACACAATCAAAGATAAGTTTCCTATTCCTATAATTGATGATTTGCTTGATGAGTTGCATGGTGTTGTTTATTTTACAAATCTTGATCTTCATTCGGGATACCACCAAATCAGAATCAAGGATGAGGATGTTCATAAAACTACCTTTCGAACACATGAAGGCCATTATGAATTCCTGGTAATGCCTTTTGGACTCACAAATGCACCTTCTACATTTCAAAGTTTGATGAATTCTATTTTTAATTCATTCTGCAGAAGTTTGTCTTAGTGTTTTTGATGATATATTAATTTATAGCAAAACATGGGAGGAACATTTGCATCATGTAAATAAGGTTTTGGAAACCCTTGAGCAACATCAACTTTATGCAAAGCCCTCTAAGTGTTCTTTTGGACTCAAGGAGGTTGAATATTTGGGTCACATTGTCTCTCATAAAGGGGTTAAAGTGGATCCTAATAAGATCAAAGCCATGATGGAGTGGAAGGTTCCAAAAACCCTAAAGAATCTACGAGGATTTTTGGGGCTTATAGGTTATTACCGAAGATTCGTAAGGCATTATGGAAGCATATCTGCACCTCTCACAACTTTATTAAAGAAGGACTCCTTCCATTGGAGTGAGGATGCAACCAAAACATTTGAGCGACTAAAGGAGGACATGTGCACCACTCCAGTCTTGACTACTCCAGATTTTTCCAAAACATTCATTGTTGAATGTGATGCATCAGGGGTGGGTATGGGGGTAGTTCTCATGCAAGAAGGCTGTCCTATTGCCTTTTTGAGCCATCAATTCAAAGGTAAGAATTTTTCCAAGATAACTTATGAGAAGGAAATGCTAGCCATACTTCATGTAGTAAAGAAAAGGAGACCATATCTCATAGGAAGACACTTTAAAGTGAAGACAGATCATGATAGTCTAAAATACTTCTTGGAGCAACATTTATCATCTAAAGAACAACAAAAATGGGTCTCCAAGATGTTGGGATATGATTTTGAGATTATCTATAAGAAAGGGAAGGAGAATGTAGTTGCGGATGCTCTGTCGTGGAAAGATGAATCAACTATAGCCTTGTTATGTGCCATATCCATATTACAGGAAGATTGGGTAGATGAGGTAAGGTCCGAATGGAGAAATGACCCAACCACACAAAACCTCATTCATCATCTCTAGAATGATCCATGCATGTCTAAAAAATTTGTATTGAAAGGGAATGTTTTATGGTATAAAGATAGATTATACCTATGTAAGAAATCCACTCTTAAAAATAGGATTCTATCTGAGCTTCACTCTTCTCTAGTAGGGGGCACTGGATTCTTGAAGACTTATCATCGAGTCAAACAAGATTTCTTTTGGGAAGGTCTCAAAGGGGATGTCCAAAAATTTGTGGCAGAATGCATGGTTTGTCAGCAAAATAAGGGTGAAACAGTTCGATCCCCAAGTCTTCTACAACCTCTATCTATTCCTAGCCAGTGGTGGGAAGAGGTTTCCATGGACTTTATCACAGGATTGCCTAAATCTGAAGGAAAAAATGTCATCATGGTTATGGTGGATAGACTCACTAAATATTCTCATTTTTGTGCCTTGGCACACCCATTTGCTACAAGCACAGTAGCAACAACCTTCATGGACATAGTTCAGAAGCTTCATGGAACACCGAAGATTATAGTAAGTGATCGAGACCCTATATTTACTAGTAATTTTTGGACTAATTTATTCTCATGTTTGGGTACTCGGTTAAATCGTAGCTCTTCTTATCATCCCTAATCGATGGGCAAACAAAAGTTGTAAAAAGTATTTGGAGGGATATCTCCACCGCTTTACGTCAGATAAACAAGCAAGATGGGTCCAATGGTTTCCACTTTCGAGTAATGGTGGTATAACACTTCCTTCCATACTTCATCTAAAATGTCTCCTTTTTTTAGCACTCTCTATGGGCACCATCCACCATCCATCACATCATCATTGAGAGGGAAACCATGGGTTAGAGAAGTAGAAGAACACATTCAGTATCAACAAGAGGTCCTCTCTAGTCTCAAGGAGAACTTGGTCATGACACAAAACCGCATGAAGCAACAGGCTGATCAACATCACATGTGAAAGGCATTTTGAAGTTGGTGATTGGGTTTTTGTGCGGTTACAACCATATAAGCAAATTTCTTTGAAACAACAACAAAAGGATAAAAAAATTTCACCAAAGTATTATGGCCCCTATCAAGTATTGCAGAAGATTGGTACTTGTAGCATACAAATTAGAACTTCCATAATCAACCAAAATACATCCATTCTTTCATGTTTCTTTCCTAAAGAAATTAATTGGACAGAGAGTATCAGCCCAAACAGTGTTACCTGAGCTTGATGAGGAGGGGAGAGTCATCTTGGAACCTAAATGCATCCTTTAAACATGCACTAAAATATTGAGGACACGGGTTATTATTGAGTACCTGATCAAGTGGAAGAATATGGACAATGAAGATGTAACATGGGAAGATATGACATTCTGTAGCAGCACCTAGAGCTTCTCAACATTGGGGACAATGTTTCTTTGAAGGGGAAGGGCATGCTATGCCCTTAACCTATTTCTTGTATTAGGATATGAGTAGCCGACTTGTGGCTTACCATATCATTTATACTTTCTCATGCTTAGTAGGTCAGCCTTGGTGTTGGCCATAACATATGAATAACATATATAGGGGATTTTAGGTAGTATTTCATCATCATTTGGATCATTTGAGTATTATTGTATGGTTTGGAGGTTGCCCCCTCGAAGTGGCGAAGCTATTCTAATTGCATATTGAGATCATTATTCGGAATATTGTGTTATTTGGTGTTACATTTCTACTCGTGATTTGAATTATAAAAGTAATTTCATTACAAAAATAATCCCTAACTATATTTTTATACAGCTCACACACAGTTCCACAAAATACCATATATTTTCATAGGTTTATCTCATGAAATAATTATAACGAATAAACCACAAAGAAGAGAAGAAAATGATTCATGCCTAGTTCAAAGTGCAAAAAGATTCTTCTAGTTTTCTTTTAAACTCCCACAACTTCGTCTCTAACTTTTGATCTTCCAAAACTCAACCTTGGTTTGACCCTCCAAACACCCCAATCACCTCCAGATCTCTTCATTAATAGTGACATATTTTTGAAATAAATAATGATTGAAGAAACGAAGAGTTTTTGTCTCAAGAAAAACATACTCCAATTCAAAATACCAAACGATACAATCTTTCTACATACAGATCTCTAAAAGAGCGAAAAGATAGCAAGACAACAATAAAACCACGGAAATACTCCATATCCCTCAATATCTTCCTCAAGAAGCTTCATGTTTCTCCCAATTTCCATGGGGGAGGATTAAATGTAGTTAATGCATGTGAGTACATAGCTCCAGTTCCCTCCAAAACTCATCAAAAATTAGCTAGTGTTCAAATTAACTCTGCATGATTATTTTAGCAACTATTAATTCCTTTCTCAATTTACATGGTGGCCTCCTTTCAAAAAGTCAAATACCCTAACTTAAAACTTTGTATTTCGTATGTGTTGGCCAACATTAAACAAGATCAAAATTAATTTACATTATCCATTATTGCTTGGGTTGGTCACCGACCAATCCCTTTTAAAATTATACACCCAGATAATTATTAGGCTATAGACGTGGTCAATGACCATAGTGATCATTTTATACTAAGTATATGATCTAGACCATTATAGGTATAACCTCCAATCTTATTCACATCAACCAAATGACATTTATAATATGATTTTAAATTTCATACTTCCAACTATTCTAACCTTTATAACAATGGCCATTACCTTACCTAGCATGGCTCAAATAACATATCATCAATGCGTATTGTCCTTATTTCATGTTCTAGCTTATAGATGGAATTTTTATACTTAACAAAGACTTAGATGCCCATAAGGTCAGTGAACTCTTACCCATAAGATGGTGGTAACATGGACTTTCATTGAAGATGAAACAAATTTAATATTAACATGCTTTTATACTCGATCGATCAATTGTATAATAATCGTAAATGATAAAAGTATAGTATCAACTCAAGAAGGCAGTGCACATAAGGTAGATATGATCATTCAAAACATCATGATTGAAAACAAGTTCAACATTATTATGAAGTCATTATCAACAATAAGATAGGTAAAATAATAATATCAATGATAGTTATAGTAACCATGAAATTACCCAATTGCATCGATCACATTCGAGGAAAAGAAAGGTGCATAACAATATTCATTTTCGATATAGAAATTAAGTAGTACATCATGTACTACAATCATCTCTCATAAACGATAAGTACATATAACCATCATGGCAAAAAGAGAATAAGTCATAAAAATTCTAAGTGTTTTACGAATGCCGAGTGAAAAGTATTTTTGTGTGGTTACACATACATCTAAGCGTAAGTGTGTGTATCATTTTCGGGATATACATACGTGCATGTAGCTACAAACCCAAATTCACAACAAGGATTATTCCTAGCTCTCATAAACAACTCCACATCTTTTTCCTTATCCTTACGATGAAACAAACCAAAATTACAGGTGTGACATACTTCCCACCTTAATGAATCATCGTACCAATGTTTTTACTCATTAATTGTAATCAAAATAATCAATCTCAAAGTTATATCTAATAAATAAGGAGGACAGTCATCATTTTCTTCCAAAACTCGCTATTTTTTAGTTTTTGTCCTATCTATTTTCAAATTTATTGGTCGTAACATCCTTTTAACTAGTGAAAAATGTCACATAGTCAACAATATGACATAATATTTTTCATTACAGCAACCGATCATAACATACAATAATATACATAATAGATAGTCAAAATTAGGTTATATATCATAGAAACAAACAAGGAAAACAATATTTTTAACTCCACCTGACTCTTTGAAGTTATTTTGTTTCATTATTACACTTGTATTTTCGACCCTTTCTCTGTGCATTTCCTCTTTTCTTTGAAATGCAACCAACGATATTTCATTCTTCAAACTAGTTTTACTTAAATAATTTTATGGCTTCGCTCTTTCAAATATTTACTTAATGAAATTTGTTTCATCCAAAACACATATTTTACGCAATAGAATGGGATCAATATACATCCTAGCATTTTGAGTGATTATGCTAACCTTTCAGCCTACGGGATTGTTGATCCCCAATTTTTCAAAGAACTACACACATCTCATTGGAAATTTTATCATCCTTACCACAAAATTTAGTGCTCTCTTGGGGTTGTTACCTCCAAAATATGTTGCCTAAAAACTAAATTTTTCCACAAACTTAGCCAACAACTTATTCATTATCAAAAGCCCGAAATAATCGCATAAGTAATTCCACATACCTTCCACTTTAATTCTTCCTTTTTTGAAGAAAAATAATAAGCATTGCCAATTCATGTTGATACAATTCTTCAGCAACTTATGCGACCTTCGATTAAATTTAGGTTGCATGAAGGTATATTTCAGTCCCAATCAATTTGTTTCCAATTTTTAGAAGCTTTCCCCCTCTTTTATACAATCAGAAGGAAACTAGTTATTTCCTCATTAGTCATGATGTATATGACAACTTAAAACACATCTCCCTACTGTTATTTGATCCTAATTATGTTCCATGCTTTAATCATATGCCATTTAATTGAATATGCATCTATACTAAGACAATAATAGTGGTTTATTCCCATATAGATATTGATCATATTACCTAAATATGCCAATATAAACAACCATTATATCAAAAAGGATCTATTAGTGCAAAATCACAACACCCCGAATGGCCCAGGGGTGAAGTGGGCATTCGGTGTGATTGCACAACATGGGACCATCTCTCAAGCTGTGGGACTTGTAAAACTTGAGATGGACCTCGGAAAATCGGTTCTTGCTTCCTAATCTACCTACCACAAGCTACTCTAGTGCAAGAAGAACCTATTTTATCCTAATCTAACCATTCCAAGGGGATAGAGAGAGAGAGAGGGTCAAAGATCCTACACTAAGTGGTGATACACTAGAAAAGGAAGTGCTTGAATCACTGGACATGACTCGCTCTGAAGTGGAGAGAGGTGAGAAGAGGAGAGGGTGGATAAGATGCACCACAAACCAAAGATAAATTTCACATAGACACCACTTTGAAACCCATTAAGCACAGCTCCTAGGACCTGCAACGAACATCAGAGTATGCACAAAATACCCTGCAACGATGAGAGGTAAGAAGAGACAACAAAATAAGCCAAGGATGGACAAATGCATCACGAAACATATTCTATTGCTCCAAAATGTTACGCAATACATCATTAGTGGGAAAGAGGCAAGAAAAACTATTACAGAGCCATGGGAGGAGGCTTAGACTCTACGTTTTACCCTAAGGAAGAAAGAGAGAGGGGGGGCGAGAGAAACAATGACCAACCTTTTGAATATGCCCCTCTATTACAATATATAGGAAGAATAAAAGAGAGAGGAGGGAAAATTTTGAATCTTGCTTCAACCACCTAGGGATACACATTGAATCCTACTTTGAAATCTCAACCACTATCAATCAATGAATTTCTCAAATCCACCCCAATTTTTTTCATGTCCTGGTTCCTGACGGAACAAATCAAATAAGATGTGGTAGTTGGAGAAATCGGGCTCTGTATTAATGGCCTGGAAGACATTTTCCCATTTTTCACTCACCAAATCCTATTAGGAATGATATTTTATGTTTCCATGGCATAGAGGGTATCGAGAAATTTCCAAAAAGTCTTCTCCCGCCCAAATCTGAGTCTCCAGTCAAAAGATATGGCCATTTGAATATTTGGATCGTGGGCACGCAATATTTTAAATAGTTTTCCGTATCAGGTCCATGTGGTAGCCTTGTGCACCTTGGAGATTCAGCCCCTACCTTTTTCTTTTAAAATCATGTCCGATCGACACGTGGTAGCTTCCGTTAGCTCCTTGGGCTTCTTTGTATTTTTCTTGAGTCTCTTTACTTGGCGGGGCCAAAACTCGACCTTGGACACATGGTGGCCTCGGCGCTTATTGGAAACCCACCCCAAATTTTACCTATGAAATAATACCGTGTTGAAACTTGGCACCCTTCATTTTCCTATCTCAATGATTTGACTATTCAACCCCGACTCGTCCCTTTTGGACTCTGTGACAAGTGGAAGGCTGCGCTCATTCGAAAACCCGCTCGGGATTTTACCTTTGAAGGATTATCGTTAAGACATGTGGAACCTTCCTCCTACACTCTATACTTATTCATTTTGTGCCCGCTCTCCTTTTGAACTCTGTTGACCATTTGCTACATGGAGGGCTGGTGCAAGTTTGATTCTCTAGCACGGATCCCGCTTTTGAATGTGCACCCTTAAGACACTTGGCAATTTCTGTTATCTCCTCCATACTAAGTCATTTTTTGGGCCCATTCTGAACCATTTGTGAAGCTCGAAGACTTTGAATCTTTGTCATTTCTTTTCCTTTGAGCCTTCGGTTCTTTGGACGCTACTCGGTTTCCTTCCCCAACCTCGCTATTCCATTTTAGAGCATGTCCGAGTTCGTCCTTACCTTTCGTTGGATTTGAAGCATGAGCTCATTCGACGGAACCATTTTTTGAATTTCTTCTTGCATGGGGTCATTTGATCTTTCACAGGCCTTTCCATTCCATTGTAGAGTTCCTCTATTTCCTGATTGTAGGATTTGAATGTGAATTCTTTGGCTTCTTCTTGTGCGGGGTTGTGGCTGATCAATTTTTCCAGGAGAAAATATTGATAACAGGATCTTCAACTAGTCTACAAAGTTGCACTCATCATTAAAGCAATTCCTTTTTAATGTAAAGCAATCCCAACCAAGCCAATGTTTTACGTATTAGAATTTCGTATACTTGAAAATAAATTTGAATTAATCCTTAGCTAGGAAAATAGATATATAAATCATCTATAGTAACTAATACTTTGCATATTCATAAAATTATACCGTAATTTCTTTATCTAGTTCATTTTGAGTCAAACCGGTGATCCCAATTTTCTTCCACAAACCCCTCTACAACTGATTTTCTATTGCCCATATAGAAAATAGGTCAGCACAAATTTCTTTTATGAAGACATAAGTAAATGAAGAAAATAGATCCACTACTTGTATAAAGGAAATACTGTTAGAACATCCCAACCCTTCCTAACAAGCACAAATTTCACTGGGAAATATCAATTGATTTGTATAGCCCTGTTATCCCAATCCAAGTTGTAAAGGAGATACATAGTGGAATGAAACTCTAACTATGTCCACTATTAAAGGAGTAAAATATTTTAGATACAAAGATCTCGTACTTAACTCACGGTCATAATCATTTTAATATGGTTTCTCAAACTTGAAAACATTCTTCATACAAAAATATTTTTCATTCAAATGGTGAGGGACATGATCTATGAATGACATGGAAGAACCCCATTACTAACTACGTTTAATCACATATCCAAGCATTTTTCAAATAATGAAAAATAGTGCATACATTAATATGTTTGCAAGCATACAATGAGATAACATAAATCATTCATCTAACCTTACCCAATAAATTTCTATTGTTTAAAATCAAGATGCTAGGGAAGTATAGTTACCCATGAAACAACTATCAAATCTACCTATTTAAATCAGACATCAAATTTTTGGTTGGATATCCTATGATAACTAATGATTACTCGATCATTAGTTTGATCTCTAAAACTCAAATAAGACATATGATAACAACTTAGTTCTAGATTTTGAAATCATTTGTGAAATCAGTCTTACATTTTTAAGAGGAAGTTCCTTTCTATGCCACGTATGATATTTGTTTTCTACATACCTCCAAGGAATTTATTTACTTTGTAAACCAATAAACCTTTGATTCATGTTAGAACAGTCTATATTAATCATTATGTCATAAGTCCTTTAATGAAATCACTTATAACTCCAATTTCCATGATGAAGTTTAAAAAATCATCAATGTTGTCTTTGTAGACACAAGTCTGCAGTTTAAATAACCTTCTTTTCATATGATAAATAAAAATCAGATTTCTCGTTCAAATTTCATATAATCACTAGATACAACAACTTAATCTTATTAGTGTTATACTTAGAAAACATCATGAAGTCCTTCATAACTTACCTAACATCTTGTTAGGAACAAATTGTTCCTTTTTCATGGCATTTTAGCCACTTCAGCAAGCATCATTTACTACTGATTGTTTTCACTCTAATAGTGATCTCCTTCTCAACTAAGACATCCTTCAGCAAGTACTTTTGACCACGTTTTTTTTTTCTACATGCAGCATTGTTATGCACTTTATTATTTATTATTATAACATGTTTTACCGTTGTTTTATCCCGGACGGCCCATATTTTAATTCCATTTCCTTTCCATCACTTTTCCCTAAAAGTTTAGGTGAAAAAGAGTTGTTGATATTTGTATAATTTTTTCTCTTTATGTGTTTGAATTCATGGTAAATTTTGTTCTAGCCCTTTTTATCTTTTCAAAACATTGCTACTATAATAGATAGTACACACCTATCTACCTTGTCTACCCTTTTTGGGTTTAGTTTTATGTTGGATTCAAGTTCCAAAATTTGTCATCAAGATAGTTCAATAATCAAGCAACTCCCTTGTTTATTGTTATCAATCAGCTCGAGTTATTTACCTTGGCTGATCATCTTCACACTTTATCAGCTACTCCAAGAAAATTTCCAGTTTTGTGTGTCACGAAGGACTTTAGAGTTTTTATCTAATTTATTTACTTCCAAACTTACAACATAATCTGATTTTGTTCATTCTTCACAGTTCATCCTTCACATATCCATTGTATTTTATTAACAAATAATATATTCAGTTTGCATAAAGATGCAATAAGTCCAAGAGCTGCAACCTTAAGATCGATACTGAAATGTAACACCTCTATATTATGCTTCATCCAACTTATTTCAATGCTTCAAATTAAGGGATGATTTATTTTTTTATGTTCCACACTAACTTCATACCTTCACTGATTTAAATACACAACATTTAAATCCAGAATCAATTTAAATTCAATCCATCTGATAACAATAAAAACCATGTGTAGTTGTATGGGTCGATTAGATATACCGATCCCTAATAGATTGCTCTTTACAAATGTGTATAAAAAGTATATTATTAGTTACCTTTCCCAGACATTAAAAATCATGTGATTTTTTCTAAGTGTCTACCGGAATTCATTCAATTGAATCCCGTCGACATCCTACACCTTAATTAGAACCTGGTGAATTTAACAGTGTAATCAACATATTACACTACTTTAGCCAAATTTTAAGAGACATGCTTGCATTCTCAGTTTCAAGATGGAACATTCATCATTAAAAACTTGTCCTCACACCATATCACTTTATTCAGGTTATCTACGGATTCTTATCTTTTATTACTTAGTATTAAATTCATAGTTAACCATTTTATTTCATTCATTTACAAAAAATTAAACCTTCATCCTAAGGATAGGTCAACTAGGTTTCATGATGTTGTCCAAATCATGTTAGAGGTACATAATGATCTCAAAGAGTCATTTCATATGTACCTACTTCTATGTGATCGTTAAATATATTAGTTTGTAATTAAGGGACTAGTTTTATAGCATTAGAAAACTCATGATAGTGTTAACAATTAATTGGTAAGTATACATGTTAAAGTATTTATTATGATTACGATAACACACTATGTTATCATAGCAGACTTATATTTGTAATTTACAAGATTTTTATATTTGTCACTTATCGTAAAATTGTTTGTATGTTAGTTCATTTAAACATACTTGATTAAATGTCTCACATCATAAATTGTATCATAGATAATTTTGTTTAATATTCTTTTTCAACTTGAATAAATAATAATTGACTTAATGATTTTATTCCCAAACATCAATAATATTTGCAATTCACTTTTTTAATTATAATATATTATTGCAATCAACAATCGAAATGACATATTACTTAATACAAGCAATCATCATCTTAGTATGTATTAACACAATTTTAAATGTCATTACTAATGGATTATCCAAAAATAATACCTTCTTTATATCGGGCTATATTGCCTTTCCTTTTAAAAAGGACAAAAGTATCACTTCGCTTTATAATCATGTCTTGTACCTAATACAACAAATCAACTTAATATTAATTCATGCGTAGTATTTTTAGAAATCCACCTAAGATTACTAAATTTCCACCATCTGTAAGAAAGAGAAAAATGTTAAAAAGCGGTTAGTTCAAATTGAAATGGCATGAAAAGTTGTGCTCATCATCTTTATAGTTTATTTTGATATAATACCCAAATGAACAAATTTCAGCAAAAACATATTCATAATATCTATAAACTAAGATAATGAGTCTAATGTAATATTTCCTATCTCATACATTGACATTACTTCCACATAAATAATTCCATACTCTATGAGACATCATATTTATTAAGGATAACAATAAATCAATGACTGAAAACATGACACTATTTAATAATCATGTCTCATAACTTTCCAGTCTTATGCATTTTAGCCTTGGATTTCATCACCCATACCACTATCTATGCCAATAAATAATAATGATAATTATTATACTTATAAACTTAGATATCATTTTTATTAATCTCATCAACAATGATACATACAACAATTGAGAGGTCAAATATATATATCAAAATGAAATTTGGGATTCCCATATTTATTTTTAAAAAACAAAAATTATATCTTTAGCTTAGCATACTATGACATGTTAATCATATCAAAACAATTAAGACTTTATACATTCATATTTGAGGAAGAGAGACAAAGATAATGAATTGACCATATTAAGTAATATATCAAATACCTTAAATAATTAAAATTACCTTAACCTTATCAAACCTTACCATAGTGTTCTTTAATTTTTCAAAAGAACTAATTTAATTCCTTTTTCATATTCGATTGCCCAATGATTTGATCATATCTTCACAATATAATTATAATTTCCACACAATCGCAATCACTAACAACGAATTTAATACAATATAAACACAATTCCACAGTCAAAATCATTGACAAAGGCCTTTATGAAAGTCATTAAAATAACACAACTTCCATAATATTCAAGGAAAACTTAACCATATCTTAACTTAAAATGTTAAACCAACGTGAAAGAATTTTAGCACAAGGATTTCCTACATAATGCACATATTCCTTTCTCAACCATATCCCCATATGGCTAGCAATCTGTTGATTCATATTAATCATTATTTCATAATTCCTTTAATGAAATCACTTATAACTATAATTTCCATGATGAAGTTTAAACAATCATCAATTTTGTATTGATGACATGAGGTCTCCGCACTTTACATAACCTTCTTCTCATATGATAAATAAAAATCACATTTCTCATTCGGATATTAGCTAATCACTAGATACATCGACTTAATCGTACTAGTGTTAGATCGAGCCAACACCAGAAGTCCTTCATAACTTACCCAACTTTTTGTTAGGAAAAAATTGTTCATTTTTCATAGCAATTTAGCCACTTTATCAAACATTGTTTTCACTCTAATAGTGATCTCCTTCTCACCTGAGACATCCTTTAGTAGGTACTTTTTTACTGTATTTATTATTTTTCTACATGCAACATTGTTATAAACTTTCTTATTTATTATTACAAAATGTTTTAGTGTTGTTTTATTCTTGGAATTCCATATTTTTCTTCCATTTCCTTTCCATCATTTTTTCCTAAAATTTTATGTGAAAAAGAGTTGATGCTCTTTTTATACTTTTTCTCTTTATGAGTTTTAATTTATGGAAGATTTTGTTCTAGCCTTTTTTGGCTTTTTCGTAACTTTGCTACTATAGTAGATATTACACACCTATCTACTTTGTCTACCCTTTTTGGGTTTAGTTTCATGTTGGATTCAAGTTCCAAAATCTTCCTCAAGACAGTTCAATAATCAAGCAACTCCCTTGTTGATTGTTATCAATCAGTTCAAGTTATTTACCTTGGTTGATCATCTTCACACTTTATCACCGCTCCAAGCAACTTTCCGATTTCGTGTGTCACAAAGGACTATTAGAGTTTTAATATAACTTATTTTCTTGCCTAACTTACAACATAATCTGATTTGGTTAGTTTAGCATGGTTCACCCTTCATATATCCATTGTATTTTATTAACAAATAATATATTCAGATAGCGTAAGGACCCAATAAGTCCAAGAGTTGCAACTTTCACCTCTGATACCAAAATGTAACACCTCTATATTACGCTTCATCAAACTTATTTCAATACTTAAAATTAAGATAAAATTTCATTTTTATTTTCCACACTAAACTCATGTCTTCACTGATTTAAATACACAACATTTAAATCCATCATCAATTTTAATTCAATCCATCGATAACAAAAAAAACCATGTACAACTATATGGGTCGGTTAGATCTACCGTTTCCCAATAAATTACTCTTTACGAGTGTGTATAAAAAGTATAATATTGGTTACCTTTCCCATGCATTGATAACAATGTGATGTTTTATATGTGTCTACCTAGAATTCAATCAATTGAATCCCATCCAACATCCTACACCTTAATTAGAACCTGGTGAATTTTACAGTGTAATCAAAAACTTACACTAATTCAGCCAAATTTTAAGAGACATGCTTACATGCTTAGTTTCAAGATGACACATTCATCATTAGAAACTTTTCCTCTCACCATATCACTTTATCCAGCTTATCGATTCTTTTCTTTTCTTACTTAGTATTAGATTCTGATTAACCATTTTAGTTCATTCATTTATAAAAATGTAAACCTTCATCCTAAGGATAGGTCAAATAGGTTTCATGATGTTGTCCAAATTATGTTATAGGTACGCAATTATCTCCATGAGTCATTGCATATGTACCTACTTCGAATGATCTTCAAATATATCACTTTTACAAGTAAGGGAATGGTTCGATCAAGTATGAGACTTGAAACCCTTTCATAACATTAGATAGCTCATAATAGCAATAAAAATTAATTGGTAAGTATACACATTAAATTATTTATTATGGTTATGATAACATACTACATTATCATAACATACTTATATTTGTAATTTACGATTTTTTTGCATTTGTCACTTATCATAAAATTGTTCGTATGTTAGTTCATTTAAACATACTTAATTAAATGTCTCACATCATATATAATATCATGGATACTTTTGTTTCATATTATTTTCAAGCTTGAATAAATAATAATGGACTTAATGATATTAGTCCCAAACATCAATAATATTTGCAATTCACTTTTTAATCATAATATATTGTTGCAATCAGCATCATAAATGACATATTACACAATACAAGTAATCATTATAAACTAAGAACCAAACTTGCACAGGAAGAACTTCACATAGCTCAAAGACGTTAATTAATTAAACACATATAAATATATTTCTTCTCTGTTATCTCACATAGTACATTGGGATATTAAATAGCCAAGAAGGTAGGTAACAAAACATCCTATAAAATAGGATGTACTACAAACAATAAACGTAAATAGTGATACGGGTATAACCAAATAACCACGTACATAATATTGTTATTATATTTAACAATATTACTTAATTAACTAAATACGACTAACCACCCAATCATATAATGTAAACATTATTATTAATTTCCTAACATTCCCCCCTTAATGTTTACATGGTAACAATAGAACTTTCACACTTCCTTTGCAGCTTTCCGTCTCTGCGCGCTCATGATCTTGGCACACACTCAAACTGAAGTTAGAAGAATGAACACATCAAATTATTATCAACCATGCACTATAGAAACACACATGATTGACGAGGATGGGAACACACTCAGGAATCATTTTCTTATCAACTAGTCACTCTAGGGAACACATCTGACCTAACAGTGTGGGAATTCAAGCAGAACACATCTAAACAACCTTCAATGGTTTTCAAGAGGCTAACCACAAACCTAGGTACGAACAGGAACACATCTAATTGTTCTACCTCATCAAGACTCATGATGCTTCCTTTCATTGTGCTATCTGTTCTTTACTATGTTTTTGCATAGGGGAAATAGGAATAATCACATACATAACTGAAAAACTAGAAATGGAACATTGGATCATGTTGATCATGTTCCCCCCTCAATGTGAAATTTCCACTTATTGAAAACTAAAAACTGTAAAAACTGAAGAACACAACTGAAAGAAAACTCGCACCACAAAATGCCACCACAACTTCATGCGGCCCTGTCATTGGTGATTGACGAGAGTTCATTTTCTAACCTCTAGCCTCCGATGCCTCCATCCTCTAATAACATGTTGCTAACTCATCTGGATTTGGATATTAAGATCAATCTGTTTCCACATTGTTTATTATATCTTCCCTCCCGCAATATGAAACAATTTATTTTATTGGACATCGGGTAACACTGAAAATGCGTCTGTAAGGAAAAAAAAATATTAATGACTTTTTACAAGGACACTACAATACAAATTGACGTGACTCAAATATGAAGACTTTTACGATGACACAATATTCACAAAGTGACTTATAAATTTGATTTTTAATGGACAACTACAAATCTATTAATTCTAATATACATGAACGACTAGGACACAATAACTCCTTTTGACTATACAAGATGGAAATACAAAATAAATGATTAAAAACAACTATTAAAAAGTAATTAAAGATTAATTTTTATAACAATGTTATAATTGTAAACCTAAGACACAATAAATAACAAATATCTATGGCAATTGACCCATGGAAAATTTTAAAAACATTTTTAAAACCGTTCGACTAAACCTCAACTGATTTCATCTAAAAACAATTTAATATTGACTAACAAAACCACCTACTTGACCTGATCAAATTGCACGTGGATGATGGAAACTGTGGCTGTTAGATGAATATCTACCTTCCCACTATGCAGATCTTGCTTATCCACTTTTTGAAATTGTCGATTCACCTCTCATGTAACACAAAAATCATGTGGAGACTTTAAAAAAGAATATATCCGGTCTGAATTCTTAGATATAAAATTGTGCATATATCAGAATATGCAGAGAGAAAATGATATACTATTCACCAAGTTGTAAGGTTCTAGATCAGGCCGTTCACATGCATGGTTAAACTTCATGTAAATTTCCTTCTCAACACCACGCCAGGATATAAGGCACAAAACTACCTAAATTTTGGTGGAGTCTCCCAGAAACGTAGAACCGTAGCACCGAATCACCATAACACCAAACACGTTGAATAACTGACAATAGATGAATGCAACCTTTATTGCTTTCCAACGAAATATATTTGCGAATCCTTCAAAAACACCGATGCAAGTGGAAGGGGATAAAACATCAAATGCAAATGCGAATATTTCTTTATAGTCCTCGATTTTAGAAGACACGACATAGGACGATCAAAATTCCCCTCTGACACTCCTCTAAATTGTTATCACGTTGTCTCAGCTAAGAACTCAATTTAACATGGAGACTCAAATAATTGTTTGGATCCATTGAGTGAAACCAAGGCTGACCGTGTTCTTATTTTCTAAGAAAAATTGAATATCCTTTCTGTGAACTCTGGTAGGATTCAGATGCCTCCTTGTGCAGTTTTCTCTTTGGCACACAAAAATAATTCAGTCGCCACACAACAATGAAGACACAAAATAGTGCCTTAATCCACATGAACTCAGAAAGAAAAAAAATCTAGTAGATCTCAATTCTAATTGCTAATCTTTGAATACAAAGACTGGAGACCAACATATAATGGAAGTTTTACTGCCAATATAATCTTCAATAGAATCTCATTTTAATTCAGTCACTCTGATACCAAATATAAAGTAAGAACCAGACTTGCACAGGGAAGAACTTCACATAACTCAGAGACTTTAATTAATTTCACACATACAAATATATTTCTTCTGTGTTATCTCACACAATACATTGGGCTATTAAATAGCCAAGAAGGTAGGTAACAAAACATCCTATAAAATAGGATGTATTACAAATAATAAACCCATAAATAGTGATACGGGTATAACCAAATAACCACGTACATAATATTGTTATTATATTTAACAATATTACTTAATTAACTAAATACGACTAACCACCCAATCATATAATGTAAACATTATTATTAATTTCCTAACAATCATCGTCTTCATATGTATTAACACAATGTTAAATACAAGTACAAATGGATTATCCAAAAATAATACCTTATTTATATCAGGTTATACTTCCTTTCCTTTTTAAATAGGATAGTGAAGTATTACTTCGCTTTACAATCATGTTGTGCACCTAATACAACAAATCAACTTAATCATAATTCATGAAAATAATTCATGCGTAGTCTTTCTTTAGACATCCACCTAAGATAACTTAATTTCCGCCATCTATAAGAAAGAGAAAAATGGTAAAATAATGTTCAATTCAAATTGAACTGGCATGAAAAAATTTTCTCATCATCTTTACTGCTTTTATTTTGATATAATACCCAAATGAACAAATTTCAGCAACAACATGTTCATAATATCTATATACTAAGATAATCATTCTAGTATAATATTTCTTATCTCATACATTGACATTACTTACACATAAGTAACTCCATACTCTATGAGACATCATATTGATTAAGGATAACAATAAATCAACGAATGAAAACATGACACTATTTATAAGCAATTCTCATAAATTTCTAGACTCTTATGCATTTTAGCCTTGGATTTCATCACCCATCTAACTATCTCTACCAAACATTAATAATAATAATAATAATAATACTTCTAAAATTGAATATCATTTTGCATTGAGATCATCAACAATGATACATGCAAATACTAGGTCAAAGATATAAACATTAATAATAATAATAATAATACTTCTAAAATTGAATTTGCATTGAGATCATCAATGATACATGAGTCACCAGGTATATATCTTTGACCACGAGATCATCAACAATGATCTCAATGCAAAATGATATTCAATTTTAGAAGTATTATTATTATTATTATTAATGTTTGGTAGAGATAGTTAGATGGGTGATGAAATCCAAGGCTAAAATGCATAAGAGTCCGGAAATTTATGAGAATTGCTTATATATATATATATATATATATAACTAAAATTTTGGATTATCATATTTCTTTTTAAACAACAAACAATATATGTTTAACTTATCATACTATGACATATTAATCATATGAAAACAATTAAGAATTTATACATTCACACTTTAGGTAGAGAGAGAGAGAGAGATAGTGAATCAACAATATCAAGGAAAATATCAAATACCTTAAATAAGTCAAATTACCTTAACCCTCTAAAACCATACGATAGTGTTCCTTAATTTTTCAAAATAACTATGTTAATGGCTTTGTCATATTCGACTTCCCAATGATTCAATAATGTCTTCACAATATAATTATAATTTCCACACAGTCCTAATCATTAACAAAAAATTTAATACAATATAAACTCAATTCCACACAATTGAAATCACTGACAAATGCCCTTATGGAAAACATTAAAAAAATCATAGCTTCCATATTATTCAAGGAAAACTTAACCATATCTTTAATCGAAAACGTTAAACCAATGACAAAGAAATTTATCACAAGGATTTCCTATAGAACGTGTGCATTCATTTCTAAACCCTATACTCATATGGTTATCAATCTCATCGATTCATTACCAGCCTAGGTTCAACTTATAAAAACACACATTAAAAAACAGGATGATGTCCAGTAAAATTGGTTTGAAATAAAGTTTCCCCTACTAAGTTTACATAACAAAGTGTAAGCTCAAAACATCATTATTGATAACCCATGTTGAAATGAATTTCAGACCTCAATATATTTCTTATTAATTTATTCAAATGAGACCCAAACCAAATCTACATGACTAAATCAACCCAGAACTAGACTAACAACCAAAATATCCATGCATGCAATGGTATATATGTATATATATTATTTTTATATTGAGTATTTGAAATACATATCAAATACCCAAAACATTTACACAAAAAATTATTCTCGCACTCACAACTGATTTTTCTCCAAAATATGCAAAGGAAAATAAACATGCATGAGCAACTGAAATAAATACCCTAGTCGTTAACCATTCCCAGTAACCTTCTACTATAAAATAATCCTTAACTATATTTTTATACAGTTCACACAATTCCACAAAATACCATATATTTTCTAGAGGTTTATCTCATGAAAGCATTATAATGAATAAACCACAAAGAAGAAGAGAAAACTATTCATGTCCGGTTCAAGTGCCAAAAATATTCTTCAATTTTTATTTTAAACTCCCACATCTTTGTCTCCAACTTTCAATCTTCAAAAACTCAACTAGTTTGGCCCTCCAAATGCCCCAATAACCTCTAGATCTCTTCATTTATAGTGCCACGATTTTTGAAATAAATAATGAATGAAGAAATGGCTAGCTTTTCTCTCAAGAAAAGCAGACTTCGATTTAAAATTACCATCGATACAATATTTCGACATACAGAGCTCTAGAAGAGAGAAAAGATAACAAGACAATAATGAAAACCAAAAATACTCCATATCCCTTAATAGCTTCATCGAGAAGCTTCGTCCTTTCCCGAGGTCCATGGGGAGGATTAAATGTAGTTAATACATATGAGTACATATCTCTAATTCCCTTCAAAACTCATCCAAACATAGCTAGTGTTAAGATTAATTTTTATGATAATTTGAACAAATATTAATTCCTTTCTCAACTTACATAGTGGCCTCCATTCAAAGGGTCAAAGACCCTAACTTAAATACTTTCTATTTTACATGTTTTGGCCAAAATTAAACAAGAACAAAAATAATTCGCTTTAGCCACTAGGCTTTGGTGTGTCAACGACAAGCCATTTTAAATTTATACACCTAGATAATTATTAGGCTATGTACATGGTCAATGACCATAGTGATCATTTTATACCAAGTATATGATCTAGACCACTATAGGTTTAACCTCCAATATTATTCACATCAACCCAATGGAATTTTTAATATGCTTTAAAATATCATACTTCCAACTATTCTAACCTTTGTAACAATGGACATTACCTTACCTCGACATGGCTTAAAGAACATATCATCAATACGTATCATCCTTATTACATGTTCTATCTTGTGGATGGCTTTTGATACTTAAAAAGACTTATATGCCCATAGGTCTGCAACCTCTTACCCATAAGTGGTGATAACCCAAAATTTCATTAAAGATGAACGCAAGTTAATATCAGCATGCTTTTATACTCTAGTCAGTTGTATAACAATATAAATGATAATAATACGGTATCAACTCAAGTAGTGTATGAAGGTAGATATGATCATTAAAAACATCATGATTGAAAATATCTTCAACATTATTATTAATTCATTATCAACAAAAAAATAGATAAAATAATAATATCAATGACAAGTATAGTAACCATGCAAATACCTAATTGCCTCAATCACATTTAACAAAGCAAGGTGCACAACAATATTCATTACCTATATATAAATCAAACAATACATCATGTACTGCATTCCTCACTCACATCACGGTAAGTACATATAACCATCATGGAAAAACAAGAATGGGTCATAAATGCTAAGTGCTTTATAAATGATGAGTGACAAGTGTTGTTGTGTGGTTGCACATGTAACTACGCATAAGTGTGTATATCCTTTTCAGGATATAAATACACACATGTAGTTGCATACCCATCTACACAACAGGGCTTATGCCCTAGCTCTCATAAACCACTCCACATATTTTTCCTTATTCTTACAAAGAAACAGACCAAAATTATGGGGTGTGACATTTTTGGCTCTATAGGTTCAATGAATGGATATTTTTATACCCATTTTAACTTAAAAGACCTCCCAATTTTCTAGCTAGTGCTCTTCCTTCGCACATATTACTATTTAGAATTTTCAACTATATTTTTGGTGTCATGAGAATTGGGAGTATCTTGTACTAGTTTCATCTCATCATCATGAATGTCTTCCATTGGAGGCAATTCATAGTTAGAATTATCTTCTAGCTTTGGTATATCATCATCAATAATATCTTCATGTCGTGACATGTCATTATGATTAATTATTCATGTGGTGATATGTTATTCTCATTAATTGTTTCATGTGTGATACAATAATCAATAGGGGATTTTACATTTAAAAGGGACAAGGTTTTGACTATGATCTTGAAATGTAGATTAACCTAAAAAATTAAAAATAAAAAATAATATCTTACATATGTTTCGAGTGGATGAAAGTTATGTGCACAATTGTTTTAGCTTCCTAAAATAATTTAATATGTTTTTTTTCATTTTTAACTGGTCTACCTTCTTATTATTATCACCAGAGGCCATTTTATCTATGACTAACCCAAGTGTAATTTATGTATGGATTATAATTTAGTGAGAATATGTAAACAACTAGAAACATGGGTACATATTAGTAGCTCATGCTACTAGACGATAGCATATATTTATGTTACCATCTAGTGTCATATATTTATGATATAGGCTAGTAACATATATTATGATCAATGGAATAGTTAAAGTACTTGGATGTTTTCATACAATAGTGATATGCTACGGATAGTTACAATATGTTCACATAGGGTTGTAATATGTAGTCAATCGTCAATGCCCACGGGTATAAAAATTATGAGTGGAATTTGATTTTTAATAGCATAATAAAAATTAGTATATCGTATATATATGAAGGAAAATTTGGAAAATTTCCTTTTGTGGTAAACGTAATTTTAATATAAACAATTTTTTATTAATATAAACACTAGGGTAACCAACCCAAAAAAGTAACTTATACCTTGAAAATTTAAGCAAAATAACAAGTGATTTTTAATCCTCAAAATTCATCCAATCCAAATTTCAAAATACTGAATACTCATGAATTAATGTAGATTCACTACTAAACATTTTCCCTACTTCCCGAGACCATCTCCTTCCTGGAGATGTATGTCACTATCAAACCCTAGTTGTCATTCATACTACAAATCCTCTAAACATTTTAAATAATATCTCATACACTAACCATGGACATGAAACCTTTCAAAATAACCATTAGTGAGCACCCATATGCACACGTCATTCTCCACATAGCATATGATATTTGAATGAATGCATCCAGTTTGGAAACCTCTTTGACAATGTTTGAGATGATTTTTCCACTTGATAAAATAATCAGAGAAGGGATGTTTGAGTGCTTGTGGATGAGAGATATTGGTGCCTTGAATTGGTAAGAAGCTTCATAACTATAATGATTGTTTCCCTATTGAACATGTATGTGTATTTTCAAGAGTTATGGAGTCTTGGCTGCTGCCTTTGCAAGTGTTGTAAGTGAGTGTATCGATGTAGTGCCATAGGATTTCCAAGTTACCCAATGAGGTAGTGTTAAATTTCTTATATAGGGTTTTGTAGGTGATTTATCGAAGAAAGGATTACCAAAAGGGAGTAAAGGACCCATCAAATAATATATAATTGAAAGAAAAGATGGAGGATATTCCGGTGAAAATATATATAAATAGGTCGATCGGATAAAAATTCTTGACCAAACTATACAACCTTGAGTAGGGATGAAATTCATGTTAAATGAATTTTTATCCTATTAAAGATTAACTTAGTATATGAATTTTATGCAAGTATACTCTCATAATGTCTTAGCATATCTATGTGCAAGGATAAACAAGATGGACAAGAGACTTGAGATGTACTAAGTGGTAATAAAAATTTTGTTTTTATCCTAGCATAAGTACATTATCAAAACCAACAAAGTGTCAAAGAGTAAATTACCAAATTTGATTGTTTACACTCACCTGTGTCAAATATTCTATCTTGCTACATTTCTAAGAATTCAAATGTCCTAAATTCATGTATTAGTAAGAGAAAAGTCATACCAAAAAAATTCAAAGGTATTCAAGGGACAAAAGGTTTTAATCTAGAAGTTAAAGAACACCACATCACACTACTATTGTGTTGGGTACATTTTCCACTCCATATTTATCCCACTATCTTTGTGTTAAGAGACACGAGGGCACACATAGGAGTTAGCTTAGATCACATTCACACTTGCACTTACACTAAGAAAACTACATTAGGCTCAATCCTACTCAAGGACATGTAGTGCAATGCTTGGATTGGTTCAATAGGGGTTGAATACCAAGGGTATTACAACCTCACCCACATAATGATTTATCCTTTTGTTATCCAATGTAATGAATGGTATTGCATGCATCTAGTGTATACGCCTCATTTTTATGCTTGCTAACTATGTATTTTATGTAGAGGTTAATGCATCTTCCTCCTACATGGGTTCCTCAATGGGATTTCTAAGATTGGGATGTGATCGACTTGGTTATGTGGGAAATACCATAGCATTTTAGATATGTCAATTATTTCATAGTTACCTCTATTTCCTTGTTTCATCCCTTTGTTCACACATCACATCCATCATGCATGCTTGCATTATTATATCCACTTACTCACACTTATTAAACATTAATTTCCCTATTTTTGGTCACTTGGAAATTTTTTATTTACCTCTATTTATATTTTGGCTTCCATCTCACATGTTTTTCACCCTTTTTCCTTAGGGTTACCCAGAGTTAATGCCATCACCCATGGGTGATGGTGTCAAGTTTGGTTTTTCTATAGCTGATGTTATCTATATACCCCACCACCTTTTTTCATTTTAACTTATTCATCTTTAATTGATCACACATAAAGGCACGTATATCTTACATATGTTCATACTATTTCATATCTACTTGTTATAATTGAGGACATAGAGATTATCCTTTCGCATTTGGGTCACCATAGTAAGGACTAGATATCTTATTGTTGAGATTTCCCCTTCTCTACCCATAGTGATTATCTCTTTTTTTTGTCCCTTGGGAGGACTATACATCAGTTGTCACAACATTGTACATGTAAGTATTTCTAACCCTTCTTAGTATTTTATCTTACACTTATATGTTGTTGATTGGTCATTCATTGCTATAGACTAGAGTAGATGTATGTTATTTTGATCTATTGCATTGTCTTATTATATTATACCCCTTAGATTTATCCATCCCTTGATTACTCTTATTCTAAATCCTAGTAGGATACCTATATTTATCTTATGTGCGGGCCTCAAAACCTATGTCTATCTTAGGGTTAGGGTCACTATCCTCTATAATTATGACACTATCATTCATTGAGTACCTTTATATCTACATCACGTGTCCAAAATCAGATTTGGTACCTATATTTGAGAACCTAACTCGGGAACATATATTTTCCCATCATACACTTTGATGAACCTAACGTGAAAAATAATCTACCCTAAATTATCTCATATTCACTCTTATTTTTAATTTTTACCACTTTTTCTACGTCATTAGCCCTTTTTGAAACCCTAGTACACATTTTATATTGTTTATGTTGTTTTCATATGATTTAAATGCCATCATCCCTTTTGTAAATTTCTTAAATGATTGATCCTATTATAAACTTCTTTAGTTTCACATTTATCCTTTATAACGTAATTTTCCTTGTGTAAACTTCCTACACAAATAATCTTATCATAAAAATACTTCCATAAAACCTCCTTTAAGCATCCTTGCTTTGTAATAGAGTAATTAATCGGTGATTCCACTACAACCTATATTAATCATCTTTGTGTGAAAAAATAACCATGAGGGTGATGGTTTTCCTAAGTAGGTTCCTCATTAATTTAAATATGAGACCTTAGGATCTACCAATGCCAAAAATCCAAAACCTCCACCCCATATTTTACATATCATATCCAACATTCAAATCCCAATATTATAAACTAAATAAGAAGGGGAACCCAAAGATGTCCATGAGTTTGATTATACTCTTGATATACAAATTTTTTTCCAACAATTCCCAAAATATATAGAAGAATCACTTGACACATTGCACAATTGCATTAAATACTATCTTCCTAGAAATTTGGATTAATATATCAGTCATATTGATCCTCCTCCAAAAGGAGTGACTATTGATCCAACCAATAACATAAATTTTCCTCCAAATAACAATCATATTAACTCATCATGTAACTCATTGATCACCTACGTCAACACTAGGATATGACTATAAATTAGTTCTTGTAAATGTAAACTAGTATAGCTTATCTCTATAATCAACTCCAAAAATTCTCTTAGGGCATGATAAACAAGTTTAATACCCTCCTCTCCTAGTTTTTATCAATGGAGTACCCATTTCCCAACCAACTATCCATAAAAAATTCCTTCAAACCATTCAAAGAGAACCTCTCACTCCTTACATCACTTATATGTACATTGGAGGCATTCTCCTTCCATAACTTACAATGGTTATACCAACATTGCCCTATATATCAAGGCCTTTGAAAATATCTACAATTATGGATTTAAATTCAATTCTTTCATTGTCACCAAACTTTTGGCTAAGACACTTATGGGAGATTCCTTGGATTGGTACCATACTCTTCTAGTCAAATCTATTTTTGAGCTTGAAAGTTTGGTGGCCGTCTTAGTCAATGAATTTCAATATCATGACCTTCCTAAAAACAACATCAACACTTCCATAAATTGCAAACAAGTAGAAAATGAATATACCCTATATTTCATCAAGCATTAGAATACCTTATACGATAAGGCCAAATAAAACATGCCTAATGGGAGTTTATTTTAGAAATCCCTTAGAGCCCTCAAAACTTACCTTCAATACAAGGTGAGCTCCTTATTTCCTACCTCTTTGGAAGAATCATTCAAGTAAGATGAAATCCAAGATTACCTCATGAAGGAATTCAAAAAATATCATCAAAATTAATAATGACACATGAACATTCAAGTCCTTGTGCATCCTAGGAACAAAAATATCACTGATGAAAATTTCATAGACACTCTTCCTCAACGCACTTCTTCCTATATGCCTATCCACAACATTGATCAATCTACCTATACATTAAAAATCAGCTCTCTTTCTCCCTCCCATATTGACTATCACCAACCTTTGTTTAAGGAAGATTTGAAATGAAACCTACCCTAACCATTCACTATGGTTAAATACACTTCTCAACCTCATCCTAAATGGCATGGTAAAAGTATTTTTGTTGGTGGCGGTCTAACTACATCCATTCTTATGATAATTAGCATGTCCTTCAATATTTTTCCAATACCTTTATCCTTGGAAAAACTTTGACCTTGAGGTCATTACTCAAGAAAGGCTAGATGGCAATGCACATGATAAATCCCAACAACATGATCAACATGAAGTAGCTCATCAACCTAATGAACGTCCTACTTTTATAAAAATCCACTTCCCAATTATTCCAAGTCTAAACAACCTAATCCTAGTCTTGTTGTAGATAATGAGTTTTCGTCCAACCCACCTACTTCATATTAGTCACTCATTATTTAATCCAAAACATATCTAAAAATCATTATCCTAAGTCACTTCATCCACATCTCCATTAAAATAATTTTACACACCACATAAAATTACTATTTACTCATCCTAAACCACCTAACCACTTTAAATCTACCTTAACCATTTTAAAACAACTTAAATCTATTTTATTCTCATATCCCAACCTCCACAACTTGTTCATAACCTCCCCATAACCATCTTCCCTCATCAAATACCCGAAACCTGCATTTAGAAGTTATTGTAACCACTTTCTAAACATTTTTCCCCAAAAATCCAGATCGTTGGCAATCCTAACCGATCACTAGTGATTATAAATAGAAGTTTTCCTCCTTTCGGGTGGATCTTAAGAAGCCTTTTGTTCATGTTTTTCTTTCATTTTTGACTCCATAGTGAATCCAAGCCATTTTAGAGATCATCAAGAGCTTGTATCAACCTCCAGCTATTATCAACACAACACTTTGATAGCTTTTCTCATCAGTCAATAATCAGGAAGCTCAACAGTAAGACATTGATCTCCATTTAATGATTTGAGGCATCTTTTAGCTCCTTCTCATATCTAAAGGTACTCCTTTATTCTATTTTATCATTTACATTTAGATAAAACATCAAAAATATAAA
Organism: Taxus wallichiana var. yunnanensis; assembly: GCA_018340775.1. Lineage (NCBI taxonomy): Eukaryota > Viridiplantae > Streptophyta > Pinopsida > Cupressales > Taxaceae > Taxus > Taxus wallichiana. The sequence goes on from CM031239.1 coordinate 169,657,113, forward strand.
TTTCTAACTTTGTTTATCATTTTTAGCAAAGACTTCCCATTTTAACTGTAATTACTAGTGATTACCTAAATCGTCAATGATTGGCCTCGAATCAATGGCAATCCTTGTCAAAATACATCTTTTTGTCAATTTATCGATTATTATCATTTTTATCAATACATTTGCATTTAAATTGTTCTTTGCAAGCATGAATTTCTCTTAGATGGAAGTTCCTAGATGTTCTCATCCAATTGATTAAATGTACGACCTTCCTATAGTCATGCACCCCTTCTTTTGGGAATAGTACAACATCCTTCACAAGTTGAATCTATGTGTAATTTGATTTTCCATCAATGATGAAGATATCGAAGATCAGTTTGAATCCCTCCATGAAATTCAACGAGAGACTCGAGGACTTTTGGCACGATTACTTTGAGTCTATTCAGATCACATCCACCCTCTCTTGGGCCACCTTTGAAGCCGCACAAGACTTACCTTTCAACCTTGAGTTCTAGAACTTATCATCTATTATCTATCTATTATTATCTATTGTATATCTTTATCATTCTCTATTAATCTACTTAATTGTCTAAAAGTGATCGACATCCTCCAAGGAAGTCCCTTTGGATTCCTAGAATCATCCTTTGTTGAGTAGCTCGTTTATCCATTTATCTAATATTTTATGTTTAGTTTCTTTGATTACAAAGTGATTTTCAGGATAGGAGGACTTGTGCATTCATTTAGACTAGGTAGCTTCAATTATGCCTTAATATCAACCTCATCTATCTCGTGGGTATCAGTGAACCCCATCATCTTCCAAGGTCAGTTTTTTTTTCTTATTTCACTTCATTATGTTAAAATTGGAAAGTAAAAACTCTCTGGTATATTCTGGCATGCCGGTGTGGCAACACTTGTCCCTTTTCTTCCATTTCAAATTAATTAAATTTTCACTTTTAGGTTCTCTGTTCTATAATCACTAATGATCTCGGTCAAATTTCCCTTGATCCAAGTGAATCTTCGATGATATCGTATATTATTTTTAATTACGCATAATTAATCTCTAATATCCATTTTTGGATTTTATGTCTTATTTTTTCATCTCAACCTTGCAGATTTCTATTTTAGGAGCTTGTTTGTTGCATTATAGTTTGGCCAAAAATATAGAAATTAAAAATAAAAAAGGAAAATGTTTTATAGGTGTGTTTATTTCCTTTTATTGTTCTTCCAAGAGAATTGCATTCTTGTTTTTTGTTCTTATCAAAATCAATCTTTCTTTTGGGCTTAAAAAGAACCTTTCATCTTGCTTGATCACATAGTTTAATTATGAGGTTAATAGATTTTATTCACTTATCTCCCTCACACACAACCGAACCACTTAAAACACAACTTGCATCAAAACACTACTACCTAGGTGGACCTACTTGGATTTAATCACCAAGAGGAGAAGCCAACTCAATTTTTTTGGCCAAGCATAAATAATTGGTTGTCGTATATTGGCTAAGCACCCAACTACCTTATCATTGTGGGATAGTGAAGTGAGGGGGTAGGCATTATACCAACACCAGAACAAATTTGGGAATCACGTACCATCAGGTATAATGATGAATCCAACCTTAAACATTCCTTGAAACCATCCTTAGACCACCATTTTCTAGGACCCTATCATCCATTTTACACATTTCATTTTTATTCTAAATGAATCAAGATAATTGAGAATTCTTCTGTGTGATTTGTCTTACATTTTTAATCAACTATCTAGTTTTATTTTTCATTGTTAGGTGATTTTTTATTTCCATGATTCTTACAAAACAATAGTCCCATATCCAAACCTCTCGAAGATATGACAAAAATGTGATTGATCGATTCCAACAATCTGTAGAAAACAACCAACAAACCTTACAATATGCTCAAACATGTATAGAAGATGCTACATGACTTATTAATCAACACGAAACATTCATGTTAACTTCACATCCTCTTGATCAAGAAAAACCTCATTCTCCTAGTAGTCAATCTGCTTCATCTGAGATACCTGATCCTTTTAGTCCTGTTTCTTTGATAGTGGGGATCTTGTCTTTTTGAAATCCTAGATTCAAAACTTGTTTTCTCTTAATGCATACCTTTCCATCAAGGTTTTTCATCTTCATCCATTCCTACCTGACCCATGACCTTATGTACCGGACCTCTAATGTTCTTACTCCCATCTTATTTATCCTAATTATGAACCAGTCATTCAACAAGTGCATCCTTATCCTACTAACTACCAATCGTAAACATCCAATGTTGAGTCTTTGACTCCTATAGTACTTTTGATCTTAATTTAATGTCTTCACATGACACACACAATAAAAAACCAACATCTTCACCAAAACTTTTGACTAGTTCCACATCACCTCAAGATAATGCAAATGATTCTCCATCCATACAAATATCTTCAGCTTCCTCTACCATCCAAACACCTCTAGTAAGTTTTGATTCTATTCCTACTAGTGTTTCTCAGCCACTACCCTCATAAAAACTACCCCACACCTCCAAAACATTACCATGTCCATCCCTATGTCCATACCCTTATCGATACTAGTGTTATTCTAGCACCCATCCAACTTCACAAAGTAAATCTCAACCCCACCTATTTTACAAACACCTTCACAACATATAACTAAACAATCACAACCACTTATTTCTTCTCAATACATGTTCCCAAAATCACAACCCCTTGTCCACACTTCCATCCCCTTCCAACATGTACCTCAATAATCTCAACCCTCTTTCACATGTCTAAACATATTCAATATGCACCTCAACAATTACAACATCTTCTAAACACATCCATTCCTATCTAGTATCAATATATTAAACCTTCACAACCATTAGTATCACAACCCATTTACAACATCCCTACAAACATTCCTTAGCAAAACATTCCTTTCAACAAAATACCCTCAAAATATCAAATATACCAACAACCTAATCAATTTTCATATAATCAACTTGGCTCATCCTCATCCAATACACAACAAAAACCACAAACTAACCCCCCTTTAGGATTTAATGAACAAAATATTTAGCCTCGAAGCCACTTCCATGGGTCCCAAGAATACATTATCATATGAAAAATATGTAATGATCCTATTCATCCATCTACACCTTACAAAGCTTATCCTCCTCATTGGGAACTTCCTAAGTTCCTCAAATTCTATAAGTAAGGAAGATCCTTAACACCATATACAAGCCTTTCATTATTCCTATTATCTTATAGCTCACGATCAAGATCGATGTTTAGAAAATTACCCATTTCCTTGGTGGTTCTGATTTAGATTGGTATAACAGTATCCCACAATATTCACTCTTTTAATTTTCACGCTTTGAGCAAGTCTTCCTCGAGCACTTCTCAATCAATATCACCCTTAAAATTACCATTACCGACTTATAGGGAATCAAAAAAATTCTAAGACGATTCCATTACATACTTTGTTTCCCATTGGAGGGGTATTATTAATCAACTATCATTCTCTCTCCCATAAACGGAGTTGATAGAATTATTCTCCCATTCATGTGCCAAACATATTTCATCCACACTTCAAATACAATCCTTTCAGACATTTGACAAATATTTTACAATGGCTTGCAAACTCAAAATTTGAGCTCTTGAAGAAGGAAGAGTCAAACTTAGACCAAAGAAACCAAAATCTGAATTTTCATCCAAACCATCCTCCAGCCAAGATAAATCCAAATCATCATCCAATGCAAGTAGTTGTCAAATCCACTCCCAAGGAATGTTTGACCACCGAATGCTCTCATCCTTAATGAAACTATACTCCTATCGGTGAATCATGCATAACAGTTTTTGAAAAACTCATCGCTGCTAACATGATCACTCTTCCACATATCCACCCTATTGATAGCTACATTTCAAAACCCTCATAGTAAAAAGATCATGATTACTGCAAGTACCACAGGGTCAAAGGTCATGACATCGAAAGGTTTCATTCATTCCGTAATGTCCTCCAAGATCTGATCAATAAAATTAATTTACATTTAGACAATCCTAATGTACCTCAAAATTAGAACCTTGATGTCTTTAAAAAAGCATTCCCCATCGACTAGTCAACCACAAACTAATAATATTCAGGCCCATCATACCATAAACACAATTAATGAGAAACTACCTGCCACCGAATCTACACATGTACCTTCCTCTAGTAGTGCTACTATAGAAACATTAGATAATAAATCTGTAAAACCCACAAAATCTATCATCAAAAGTGAACCTCCTTTATTGGCACCTTTCCCTTAGTCATCTAGTTTTTCTATGGAGATCTTCACAAACATCACAAAAGCAACCTATTCTATAAATCATGAAAAGTTTGTATGATGAATGTATGGCTCAATATCATGTATGTAACCTTCAAAATTATATCCCACAACCTTCTAAAAAGGTTACAATCATATCTTGAAACCACCCTACTTCTTCAACACAAAAACTGAAACGTCAACCCTCCATCTTAGGGCCACATCCTTCATACAAATTATCTATTGCTATCACACAACCAAAGAAGATACATCAAAATTATTGTCTCCTGCATTTTTCAAACCAAACAAGACATTAATTCCTTCCACATCCACCTCAAAAGGATACTATGTATCAATCCTATAAAATATTCTTTAAAAATCACTCATAACGCTTCCCCAACACAAGCCATCGAGATATCGAGGTTGGAAGCCCTCTATGAAGCCTTTTTTGTGATTATTGTCAAACACCTGGGACATTCCGTAGAGGATTTGTAAAGCTTTCCATGCTACTATCAAAAACCTTAAAAATAAGGGTCTACTCCCTTCAGAGTTACAAAAATCAAAACTTCCCATAAGACATCTACAACAATTGTACCTACCTCTTCATCAACACCTAGTAAAGGGTATTTTAGTAAAACCCCTCCTCATCAAATTGACGCATTCATATTACTACTCAAGTGCACACCCATGAACCTAACCCATCAGAAAAAAAACAAGTCTAAGGTTTCCATTCCTCTCACTTCGAATCATCCGATCAAATACCACCTACCAAAACTAAGGCTACCATCCTTGTGCCCCTTCTACACAATCCAATACCGTAGTACAAAAAGTTATCATTAAAAAATTACACCAAGCTCTAGTCAAGATGTCTCTTTACGAGATTGGTTCAGACCTCACCATCACACAAACAAGCCATGATTAAGGCTCTCCAGTCTATATCAGTGCCTTTAGATGACCCATAACTATTCGCAAACCTAGTAGGAACTATCAAAACATTCGTTGTTATCTCCTTTGATACTTTAAAAAAATACCATCACTACAGCTAAAAGATTACATGACCTTCCCCTTTTCATCACTGCTCAATTCAATGATGTCCTCATGAAAATCATCATGATTGATAATTATGCTACAACCAACATTATATCATTTTACGCCTTCAACCATCTACAATTACCGAATACTATTTTCAACTAAACACTAGTTGTACTCCAAGCCTTTAACGATATAATTTCTCCCATGTTGGGTACTATCATCTTACCAATTAAATTCGGCATGAAAACTCTTCCCGATATCTTCTACCTCGTAGAGGAGAGTGTTCCAATGCATATTGCTTAGCTGACATTGGATACGTGTTATGCGTTGTATCCCCTCAACATTGCACCGATGTCTTAAATATAAACACGAGGGTAAAACCTTTACAGTTCCTATGGATCCTAACCCCTTTAGAGTGTGTAACATATTGTATCATCCAAATTACATACATATTCCTAAATAAAACTCAAGACCCTCTAACAAGGTGTCTAATAACACATCTATCCCATCATCCAAACTACCCAATGTCGCTTCCTTTGATAACATTATGGAGAATTTTTCGCTAGGGAGTATCATCTCCTTGTGCTTAATTCACTTCCTACACCCAATATGTATGTAAGACCAGATAAAAACCCATGTATGAACCTAACATTTGAGATGTCATCTCCTATGATCCCCGCATCTAAAAATGAATCTCATCTATGGAAGGATCGATCGCCCCTCCTCAAAACCCACTCATTAATGTTATTTCATGCCATTCATATCAGACTTTATATTTTTATATAACCAGGTCTTTGTACAAATGTACCTCCATCATTGCACTGAGAAGGCTTTGGATTTGGATGTTATGAATAGGGAATACATGATTTAATTATCCAAAATTCCCTCAAACCACATGAAAATATTGACTAGGATATGAAATACCAACTCTTGAATCATTCACACATGGTGCATCCCCAGACGTTATAGAATCATAATTGTCATCCTTAACCACACATGATGATCCTATGGACACTGATGACATAATTTCCATCCCTCCTAAATTTTTTATTCAATACTATCACCTTAGGTCTATTAACTTATCAAACTAATCACGTTACTAAAACAATTCCTCTCATCCGGCTAGAAATGATCGAAGAGGACTCGCCCACCATCAATGTTCTTCAATGTCAAGATGATCAAGATATCCTCTCTCATATGGGGGAAGAGGATCATTTCCTTCAAAAAAACCTTACCACATGACACATCAATGATCCTCAATGAATCCACTTTTGATTTTAACATAGAACTACACAAGAACCTCATATAGTTAAAGTCAGCCAATCCTTAAATCCATAGGATTTAAATGATTTCACCACCTTCTTATATAAGTATAATCAAGACTTTTATTGGTCATATAGTGATATGTTATGTATCGACCCCAAAATGTTTGTACACAATATTGTCACCTATCCTAAATCTAAGCTAGTCAAACAAAAGCTACATAATATACACCCTTGCATAGCTCTTCTCATCAAAGAAGAGTTGTAATGCCTTCTTTCTACTAATTTCATCATACCCATTGACTATCCACAATGGGTCTCTAATATTGTATTCATAATCAAATCCTCGGTAAGTTATGTATCTATAGTGATTTTCAAGATCTCCATCTTACTTTTCCTAAAGATGATTTTCCTCTCCCAAACATTAAACAACTCGTCAATCTAACAATTGGCCACGAAATGCTTTCCCTTATGGATGGCTTCTTTGGTTACAATTAAATTCTCATCACTATCGATGATCAACACAAAACATCCTTCATTACTCCTTGGGGGACCTTTTGTTACTACATCATGCCCTTCAAACTCAAGAATGCAAGGGCCACTTATCAACATACCATGACATATATATTTCATGATCTTATCCACAAAAATCGTAGAAGATTACATTGATGATCTCTTAGGGAAATCTAAAACACAGGGATCATCTCGTTGTCCTTGATTCAATATTTACTCATCTTATTCAATACTTTCTTCATCTTAACCATGTTAAATTCATTTTGAGTGTTCTCCCAGAAAATTTGATGGTTCATGTATCTATCTGAGGCATTGAAGTAGACCCGGCCAAGATCAAAGAAATAATTGAAATGCCTCCTCCATTAAACCTCAAACAATTCAGGTAGCCTTGAAGGTAAAATACAGTCCATCCGACGTTTCATATCTTAATTCTTAGATCATTGTCAATTTTTTCATCATCTCCTTCACAAAGACGTTAAATTCAAGTAGGATCTTAATTTTCAAAATCCTTTGACGAGCTCAAAAAGTACCTCTTATCACCACCTGTGATCACACCTCCTCATGAGGGGGAACCATTTTACCTTTACATATCCACTATAGATCTTGCCTTGGGTTCCATGATTTCTCATCAAGATGAGCAAGGACATGAACAAGATGTTTATTATATATGCCACACTTTTCATGAATACAAAACATGTTATAACAAAATCGAAAAGTTATGTTACACCCTATACTTTGTAAGTTCTAAGTTGTGTCATTTTCTACTCAATCATAAAACTTACATTGTCACTAGTTTCAACCCACTTAAAATCATGCACTCTTAACCATATCACAGTGACCGCATAACTTAGTGGTTTATGCTTATGACTAAGTTTGATCTAGATTTCATACCATAAAAATCTATTAAGTGTCAAGCCATTGCGGATCAGCTCGCCAAATCTCCTCTTCCTAATAATCAACCACCTCACAAACAATTTCCCAATGAATCTATCAACACTATCAATTATCAAGAATTCACTCCTATCAAAATGACCCTCTTCTTTGATGGATCTAAATGCCAGCAAGGGAGAGGGTCGGTATTGTTATCATACCTCCCTAAAGGACTCATATTTCTCCATTATTCAAACTTAACTTTGAATGCACTAACAACATGGCTGAATACAAAGCTTTAATAATGGGTCTTCAAACCACTATCATGTTAGGTGTTCAAATCTTATAAATATATGGAGACTCACAAATTTTCATTAATCAAATCAAAGGATATTATCAATGTAAGAATAAAATACTACAAAAATATAAATCCATTGTTGAATTCCTCCTCAAATATTTTGACCATTACACTATTTAGACAGTTCCACAATCTTCTAATAAATTTGCAGACACCATGGCTTATTTAAGATCTCTCATTCCTTTATCAACTAAAGAATCAAATGACAAATCCAAACTTTTCATTTTCATCCACAGATTATATCAACCCTCACACAAAAAACAACTCCCTTTTATCAATGCCATCAAAAACCTTCCAACTGATTTATGGTACTCTCAAATATTTGACTACCTTTTGGAATCTAAAATTCCTCCTAATCTATCTAGAAACACTAAGTGGTCATTCCTTCAATGTGCTACCCACTACGTCATAGTAGGTGGCATCCTTTACAAGCCCAATTTTGATGGAATTTTATTAAGGTTTCTTAAATCCCATGAATCTACTAAGGCCATCCAAGAAGTCCATGATGGTATATGCGTGGTGGACATTTCAATGGTACCATTGTTGCTAAATGTGTCTTACAACTAGGATATTACTAGCCCACTTTCAACCTAGATTATTACACGTATGCTAAGAAATGTGTTAAATGTAAAAAATATTTGAACCTCATTCATATTCCTAGTCAATCTTTATAACTATCTCAAGATCTATGTCTTTTCTTGTAATAGGTGTTAGACCTCATTGGCACTATCAATCCTCGCTCATCACAACAAAATCATTCTATTATCACAACCATCAAACACTTTACAAAATGGGTTGAATCCATTCCCTTAACTTCAACTAAAGAAAACAAAATCATTGAATTCATCTATCATCACATCATATGCCGCTTTGGTATTTCTCACAAACTTATAACTAATAATGGAAAATCCTTTAAAAAAATGATGTCAAGAAAATCTGCGGCACGTTTAACATCAAACTTAACTTCTTATCACCATATTATCTCCAAGAAAATAGATAAATTGAATCCTCTAATAAAACAATTAACAAAATCTTCATTAAAATATTTGATGAAGCAGGAAGGAATTGGGCTTATCAAACTAGCATATGTACTCCTACAGGTGATACACCGTTCTCACTAGTCTATGGCTCTAAGGAAGTTTTACCCATTGAAGTTCAAATCTCACCACTTTGTGTATCTATCAAAGACTTTATCATTGACAAAGAGTATCGACAAGATCGTCTAGCACAAACTAAATGAAAAACATTTAACATCTCTTTAACATCATTGTGTTTATCAAGAACGTGTCAAGTGCGCATATAACAAACATGTAAAATAACATGACTTTTAGATAGGTGATATCATTCTCAAATAAAATCAAAATGTCACTAATCTGGAAAGGAGTAAATGTGGAAAAGTTTTCCCTAACTGGATCATTCCATATGTTGTCACTCATAAGTGTGGGTTAGGAGCGTATCATATATCCTCCCTTGATGGTACACCTAAAAAGGAACCTTTGAATTCCTTGCACTTGTGTCCTTTCTATTGTTAACATTTCAACTGTCATGAGAGTACTCATATCAAAGGTCTTATTTCATCATCATACAAGTCATCTTATCATCGTAATGATTTGAAGTTATGTGGTCTTCCATCATCACTGTCCCGAAATCCTTAAAGATGAGCACTATGGATCTACTCATCGCATCTTTCATATGGAAAATTTCCTCCTTAGTAGGGACCCCAAAATCATTACATCCATCTACCTTGTATACCAACCAAATACATGTCTTGGGGCATACATGTGTAGTTTGTGTGAACATTTCTCCCCCTCCTGAATTGGTCTATTAGGTTTGCCCTCACTTAAAAGAAAGTTAAAAATATTTATGGATGCATATTATTAAATATAAATAGATTGATCCCTCAAAGGACAACTATCAAAAATTAAAATCATATTATAAAAAAAGAAAAGTAGATTGATCCTTTGAAGGACAACTACTTATTAAAGTTATGAACTAATCCCTCAAAGGACGACTATCTCGTAAAAAGAAAAATCAAAATTTGTAGACCACTCCCTCAAAGGATGGAGACCTATGTAAAAAGGCTTCTTGCATTGATCATCCTTCCAAAATTCAAAATGTCAAAAGCATCCTATGAAATCTTCCTCTATCAATCGTCTTTCCCATCAAAGAAAACTTCCCACATCGAAAGCAGTTTGTGTCAAAAATAAAATATATAACTAGGGAATCTCTCTATGAAACCATTGAGATGAGATCCTTCTCTCCCATACATCCTACATGTGTTAACCATTCTCATGCTCTAGGAAGTTTTATAGTTTCATTTATATCCATATCCAATACCCTACATGTGACTACTCATTGTTAGTCATGTGTTAACATTTATTGGAAAAGTTGGAAATTGCTAGTGCCTTCATCATGTTTATTCCCATCACATATGTATCAAATCTAGTACAAAATAAATCATTCCATATTTCATTCTTATCCAAGAGTTAGAACACATTTGGATCATATTAAAGTCACACATAAATACCACCATCCATAAATAATAACACATATTAAAACATTCCATTAAACCAAATGCAATCATAATCAAATCACATCATACAAATCAACACCTAAATCATAACATCTAACGCATCATATATATATATATATATATATATATATATATATATATATATAATCATATCAAAATGTCTCTATAAAATCACGAGGATTCCGCCAAAATCCTTGTATCAAAATGTGTACATCAAAATTGAGGCTTCATAAAGAGTCATATACATATCAAAATACAACACATATCACATATATCCAAAGTGAACTAGACACCAAAAGGGAACTCCTAGCATGAACAACACTCCCCGACCATCATCTCCCTTTGAACCTACATCACCACTACCTCCTCCATCTTTTGCTTGAGGTGGTGACCCACACTCATTCCACTAACACTAGGAACTAATCCCTACCGATCTCGATGTTCCCCATATCGCAAGAGTGGTGGGCATGTTTTATATCACTAAATCCTCATAGTAGGCTAGCTCCTCTCATACTGACTAGTAATGAGCATGGGTAACCATACCTAGCATACCCATATGACTACTTTGGAATGTTCCTGTGCAAAAACTCAAAGCTTGATATGAATGACCCTGTAATCCCGAGAGCCATTTTCGTGGTATCTCGGTGTTTTCTATATCTAGCATGATTGGCTAGTTCGCTCATGTCATTTTTGTGACTAAGACTAACACGCTCGGTCCTCAAACAATCCCTCTTAGTCACTAGACTATCACACTCAATCCTCAAACCATCTCTATCTCTGTCTCCAAGCCATCCCACTCCACCCTCAAGCTATCTCTCTCTACCTCCACCATGGACTTTGTGGTCATCAACTTTGTGATAGTAGCCTCCAAGGCTACTATATCTCCATCCTCCTCCTCATCACTAACATCAACCACGTGATAAGCCCCCGTCTACCCAGGATCGCACCCTCTTACCTCCTTAAGCTAAATGTGTTGTCTCTTAGATGTTATATACCCCATTCCACCATGCCCTATATGTCACAAATCATGCCAACATCATCAATCGGCACCCTATCACAGTGCTCATCAAAACCCATCACTCCATCCTCCTCCAACATAATATATTGATGCCCCACTACTACCTTGGGGGTATCTAAATCCCCCTCATCACGTCTATATGGAACTAGATCATATGACACATCTTGTATCAATCTAAATTATCACTTGATGCGATTAAACCTCATGGTATCCCACTATCCCCCTTGTCCTCCTTGGATCCATAAATCCTCCGGTTGGAGCTCAACTCCATCTCATATCCTCGCCACACTAGAAAATCAATATAAGGCCTCCACAATATATCATCGACATGTAATCCTCTAACAAGTTGTTGATAGTTTGCCTCACTCGCACTCCTCGCAATCGCCCTACCTCTACACTCCATCCCAAAAACTTGGCCTATCCACAAACATATCGAAACCACCCATGCGGTAAACCGCGAGGATGAGCCAAAACAATATGCTCGAAGTCCCAACACTCTAACACAAAACTAACACTAAGCCTAAATCTATTTTGACTCCTTCACATCCATAGCTCCATGTATGTTTGTGCAAGAAAATTAGAAGCCCACTCAAATACAAATCGATACTCTAGCATCTCAGCCCACAACACCTGCCATCATCCAAGGAAATCTCCCACCTCCCGAGTCGGGAAAAGAAAAACATGAAATCCCCATCATCATCATAGTCATAGCAATATGACCCTCGGCTGTCCTCTCGTACAAAGGTTGATAGGAAAATCCATTTGTAAATCCTACATCATATGCATCATCTCAAAAAATCTCCTCATACACTCCTCCCTCTCTATCTCATCAATCCCGATATATCCCCTCTCCCCGCATAGGAATCCTGGTAATCTTATGCACGTCCTTCGTGGTTATAAACATCTCACTGTAGGTAACACAAAAGTACAAGTAGCAAGGTGCCACCTCTCAATAAAATCCAGCAATAAATCTCATGGAAATGGGAGGCCAAAAGGGGGTAAAAATGGACACCTTTTTCCTAAAATCAACAAAACCTTAACTTCATCAAATAATTTAGCATGCCTATGGTCAAAATTTGACAAAGTGATAAGAATAAATACCGTAGATCTCGTAACCTAGTTCTTAACTACTATTTTTTTTTTAAATGGTTAAGATTAAGAGGGTCAAATGTGGTGCCCACGCAAAGTATGTCTATTTTGTGTCAAAAAGATAAGAACCTATTGTGTGTGCCCCCCTCCCCCATTTTTTCAGTTCTATAGTTTTTTCAAATCCCTTTAGTAGAAAGTTAGCTAAGACCATGTATGAGGTCCCATTAATTTTTCATAATTTTTGGATGAATGTATATTTTTTATTTAATTTTCAAAGTGCACATATCCCGAAAATGAAATACTCTAGCATCTCAGCCACAACATCTACCATCATCCAAGGAAATCTCCCATCTCCGAGTCAGAAAAGAAAAACATGAAATCCCATCATCATCATAGTCATAAGAATATGACCCTAGCTGTCCTCCTCATACAAAGGTTGATAGGAAAATCCATCAGATGTAAATCCTACATCATATGCATCATCTCCAAAAATCTCCTCATACACTCCTCCCTCTCTGTCTCATCAATGTAATATATCCCCTCTCCTCGCATAGGAATCCTGTAATCTTATGCACATCTTTTAGGGTGATAAACATCTCACCCGTAGGTAACACAAAAGTACAAGTAGCGAGGGTGCCACCTCTCAATCAAATCCAACAATAAATCTCATGGAAATGGGGGCAAAAGGGGGTAAAAATGGACACATTTTTCCTGAAATCAACAAAACCTTAACTTCATCAAATAATTCAGCATGCGTACGCTCAAAATTTGACAAAGTGATAAGAATAAGTACCGTAGATCTTGGAACCTAGTTTCTAAAATACTAATTTTTTTTAAATGTTTGAGACTAAGAGGTTTAAATGCGTGTGCACACACAAATTATATCTAAAATATAAGAACCTATTGTGTGTGCACCCCCTCCATTTTTTTCAGTTCTATATTTTTTTCAAATCCCTTTAGTAGAAAGTTAGCTACGACCACGTATACGAGGTCCCATTAATTTTTCATAATTTTTGGATGAATGTATTTTTTTATTAATTTTCAAAGTGTACATATCTCAAAAATGAAATACTCTAACATCTCAGCCACAACACCTACCATCATCCAAGGAAATCTCCCACCTCCTAAGTCGGGCAAAGAAAAACATGAAATCCCCACCATCATCATAGTCATAGCAGCATGACCTCCTTGTCCTCTTAATACAAAGGTGGTAGGAAAATCCATCATCGGTTTGTAAATCCTACATCATATGCATCATCTCCAAACAATCTCCTCATACATTCCTCCCTCTCTATCTCATCAATGCAATATATCCCCTCTCCCGCATAGGAATCCGGTAATCTTATACATGTCCTTTAGTGTGATAAACATCTCACCCGTAGGTAACACAAAAGTAAAAAAGTAGCAGGTGTCACCTCTAAATCAAATCCAAAAATAAAGCTCTTGGAAATGGGGGCCAAAATGGGGTTGAAATGGACACCTTTTTTCGAAATCAACAAAACTCCGAACTTCATCAAATAATTCGGCATGCCTATGCTCAAAATTTGACAAAGTGATAAGAATAAGTACCATAGATCTCAGAATCTAGTTTCTAAACTACTATTTTTTTAAATGGTTGAGATTAAGAGGTTCAAATTTGGTGTGCACACAAAGTATGTCTATTTTGTGTCAAAAAGATAAGAACCTATTGTGTGCGCCACCTCCCCCATTTTTTCAGTTCTATATATTTTTCAAATCCCTTTAGTAGAAAGTTAGCTAAGACCATGTACAAGGTCCCTTTAAATTTTCATAATTTTTGGATGAAAGTATTTTTTTATTAATTTTCAAAGTGCACATATCTCGAAAATGAAATACTCTAGCATCTCAGCCACAACACCTACCATCATCCAAGGAAATCTCACACCTCCGATTTGGGCAAGAGAAAAACATGAAATCCCCATCGTCATCATAGTCATGCAAAGCATGACCATGCCTCGTCCTCCTCATACAAAGGTGATAGTAAAATCCATCATTTGTGAATCCTACATCAGATGCATCATCTCCAAACAATCTCCTCATACACTCCTCCCTCTCTATTTCATCAATGCAATATATCCCTCTCCCCGCATAGAATCCTGGTAATCTTATGCACGTCCTTTAGGGTGATAAACATCTCACCGTAGGTAACACAAAAGTATAAGTAGCAGGATGCCACCTCTCAATCAAATCCACCAATAAAGCTCATGGAAACGGGGGCCAAAAGGGGGTAAAAAATGGATACCTTTTTCCTGAAATCAACAAAACCTTAACTTCATCAAATAATTCAGCACGCCTATGCTCAAAATTTGACAAAGTGATAAGAATAAGTACCGTAGATCTTGGAACCTAGTTTCTAAACTACTAACTTTTTAAAAATGTTTGAGATTAAGAGGGTCAAATGTGGTGCACACACAAATTATATCTAAAATATAAGAACCTATTGTGTGTGCGCCCCCCCCTCCATTTTTTCAGTTCTATATTTTTTTAAATCCCTTTAGTAGAAAGTTAGCTAAGACCATGTACGAGATCCCATTAATTTTTAATAATTTTTGGATGAATGTATTTTTTTAATTAATTTTCAAAGTGAACATATCTCAAAAATGAAATACTCTAGCATCTCAACCACAACACCTACCATCATCTAAGGAAATCACCCACCACCTGAGTCAGGCAAAGCAAAACATGAAATCCCCATCATCATCATAGTCATGGCAGCAGCATGAATTGCTTGTCCTCCTAATACAAAGGCTGATAGGAAAATCCATCATCTGTAAATCCTACATCATATGCATCATATCTAAACAATCTCCTCATACATTCCTCCCTCTCTGTCTCATCAATGCAATATATCTCCTCTCCCCGCATACAGAATCTTGGTAATCTTATGCACATCCTTTGGTGATAAACATCTCACCCGTAGTAACACAAAAGTAAAAGTAACAGGTGTCACCTCTCAATCAAATCCAACAATAAAGCTCTTGGAAATGGGGGGCCAAAATGGGGTCAAAATGGACACCTTTTTCCTGAAATCAAAAAAACCTAAACTTCATCAAATAATTCGGCATGCCTATGCTCAAAATTTGACAAAGTGATAAGAATAAGTACCATAGATCTCGGAATCTAGTTTCTAAACTACTATTTTTTTAAATGGTTGAGATTAAGAGGTTCAAATTTGGTGTGCACACAAAGTATGTCTATTTTGTGTCAAAAAGATAAGAACCTATTGTGTTCACCCCCTCCCCCATTTTTTGAGTTCTATATATTTTTCAAATCCCTTTAGTAGAAATTTAGCTAAGACCATGTACGAGGTCCCATTAATTTTTCATAATTTTTGGATGAATGTATTTTTTTATTAATTTTCAAAGTGTACATATCTCAAAAATGAAATACTCTAGCATCTCAGCCACAACACCTACCATCATCCAAGGAAATCTCCCACCTCCTAAGTCGGGCAAAGAAAAACATGAAATCCCCATCATCATCATAGTCATAGCAGCATGACCCTGCTTGTCCTCCTCATACAAAGGCTGATAGTAAAATCCATCATTTGTGAATCCTACATCATATGCATCATCTCCGAAAAATCTCCTCATACACTCCTCCCTCTCTATCTCATCAATGCAATATATCCCCTCTCCCCACATAGGAATCCTGGTAATCTTATGCACGTCCTCTAGGGTGATAAACATCTCACCCATAGGTAAAACAAAAGTATAAGTAGCAGGGTGCCACCTCTCAATCAAATCCACCAATAAAGCTCATGGAAATGGGGGGCCAAAAGGGGGTCAAAAAGGGACACCTTTTTCTGAAATCAACAAAACCTGAACTTCATCAAATAATTCGGCATGCCTATGCTCAAAATTTGACAAAGTGATAAGAATAAGTACCATAGATCTTGGAATCTAGTTTCTAAACTACTAATTTTTTTAAATGGTTGAGATTAAGAGGGTCAAATGTGGTGCGCACACAAAGTATGTCTATTTTGTGTCAAAAATATAAGAACCTATTGTGTGTGCGCCCCCCTCCCCCATTTTTTTAGTTCTATATTTTTTTCAAATCCCTTTAGTAGAAAGTTAGCTAAGACCATGTACGAGGTCCCATTAATTTTTCATAATTTTTGGATGAATGTATATTTTTTTATTAATTTTCAAAGTGCACATATCCCGAAAATGAAATATTTGTGTGTGCACCCCATAACTTTGAGAAAAAGTCATTTTTTAGTTTTTTTAAAGTGCATGTAGATAAGAGTTTGGAAAACCCCACTTTTTTTAATTTGGATGAAAAATCATACATTGTGCACCAAAATGTATGCATAGGATTTTGCAAGAAAATAAGACACTAGTAAAAGAAAATATGGATGAAATCCTTAAACTAATCGGATTTTAGAAAGAATTATATCGTCATCAAGGTAAAACTAAGCTTCATATTGTAGTAGAATTTATTTTTGAATATTATGTTTTAATGTACAAGATATTGGGGTGCACACGTGAAATTTTGATGTTTTTTTGTCAAACACGGTTTTAATCACGCAAAAACAATCCAAATCTTTGGTTTAGTAATCCAAGGAAAATCCAAGCCTATGGATTGGGAATTTCAAACTCAAAAAAGGTGAAATGCAAGTGCGCTTTATAATGCGCTCACATTTCAATGTGTTATGGGGTATATGTGTTTGTGGCATGCTTTTATATTTTATTATTTCTTATACTTTAAATTTATTTTAGTAAATATAAGATGTTAGGGTCACTCTGCACCTTATGGAACTAGTCTCATAGCTCCATCTATCATGGTTTAGAAGATAGTTTTTCAGATTCTAATCTAGTCAGTACATAGGTATTTTTCAGGATTTCAACATTCAACATTCAAGCTTTTAGGGTTTAGATTATACAATCGATATCTATTTTGTGAAAGAATATAGTCATTATTTAGGTTTTGGGGCCTTTTGGATTGGTTATTGAAATTTTTAGGAGTGTTTAGGAAGATTTAGGAAATGTTTACTCATTCAAGGGAAATCTTCTCAACAACAGTTTTCTAGGTGCAAGGAACAAACACTCTAATGGTGAAATTTGACTTCTTCGGATGATTTTGGGAGCTCCATAAGGAGTTAGGAGGAAAATAAATAGGCATTAGAAAGATACGTGAATCTTATACATATTGGTAACATTCATTTTTCTCTAAGACTTGAAGGTTTCATGAAGAATTTCAAGATAGTGTAGCTACCCCTTTCGGTTCTAGAAAAAAATGGCCCTAAATTTGTAAGCACTAAAGATATGATCACCACATGGTGATAGGTTAATATTTGTAAACATTGATAAGTACCTCTGGGAATGGGTACTATCATAAATAGACTATTGTTTACCATGGGTAAGGATCTCATGAGGATGGGGAAAATTTTGTGAGTTGAAAACACCTTCCTAACACCCTAGATTGTGTTTTTGAGTGACAAAACTTCTAACATAAAATTTAAACCACGAACCCTAAACCATTAACCATTAAAACTTAAATCCTAAACCCTGAACCTTGAGATATTTTTAGGGTATAGTGCTCGAGGCTCAGGTATAGGGATCGGGGTTTAGAGTTTTGGGTTTTGGGTTTAGGGTTTAGGATTTAGGGTTTAGTGTTTAGGGTTCATGGTGGTAAAAATAGGGTTTAGGTTTTAGGGCTCGGGGACCAGGGGTTTAGGGACCATGGTTTAGAGTTAAGGGTTTATGGTTTATGGTTGAGGGTTTAGGATTTAGGGTTTAGGATTTAGGATTTAGGGTTTAGGGCTCAGGGTTTTGGGTTTTGGGTTCTAGTTATAAGGCTTACAATTTATGGTTTTGGGTTTAGGACACAGGATTTATGGTTTATGATTTAAGGGTTAGGACTTAAGGATCAGGTTTTAATGATACCTTTCCAGGTGTAGCACCCCTCTTGAGGATTGTATTCATATTCAATGTATATTCATCGAAGAGGGAAGATCCCCTGTCAAATTGGTTATTCAGTATGACGTGGAAGATGAGTAAAGAAAATGAAAGATAGAGAATTAGATTTCATTGGTAATTAGTACTAAGTATTAACAAGACTAATATGGCTTCGACTACTCAACTAGGAGGCCATGACAATATTAGGACCATATTTCCTAGTCTCATACCTAGAACCATCATTGAGTCTACTTGTGAAAAATAAACATAGTGATAGGGGTATGGCTAAGAACACAAAGGAGTTATCAATCACCTAGTAAATATTTCTTATTTAGTTCTGAATGGGATTCAGTTGGCCTATGGATTAGTGACCTTCCATTCATTGATAATTCCTTCTATGATAAACCCATGGATGCTTTCAAAATTTCCTTCAAAAAGATAGGGGTAGTCATCAAGCCTAATGAAGGTTGTGATGTGATGTGTCAAAACTATATATTCACAAGAACCTCTTCTTCCTTGAAAGTCCCTGATTTTTCTTAGTAATGATGTCTCCTTGTATCCAAGGATCGAGGACTATTGGGGTCTGTGAAAGGTTGGACATTCAGGAATCATCGAGTGCCTAAATCATAATTTCATTGCATCTAGAGAAATATTCTCAAACATTGGAGTAATGCATCTTGGAAAATAAAATTTAACCTCAGAAATCCTCTCAAATTTCCAGTCTAGGTCGTGTTCCTGGTCTTGTAGTGGGTATCAAAAAAAAGAAAACAAATTTGACTAGAATTACTTACGAAATGCATTCCTTTGCTTGATATTATCTTTATAAATGCAATTTGGCTTTCCAAGTTCTCCATATTTTCCAAATTTGGGGCGAATTGACATTTATGGACCTCTGAAGGCATGAAGAAAATGGTGAGTTCATTTCCTCAAACCTTTCTTGAAGTGAATTTAAATGAAATGAAATTTGGAATTTGGAGGTGGCACGTGGTAGACATTGATTGTCCTGCCACCGATTTTGAGTGACAAAACTTCTAACATGAACTTTAAACCCTAAGCCCTAAACCATAAACCATAAAATTAAACCCTAAACCCTAAACCATGAACCCTAAGACCTAAACCCTAAACCATAAACAATCAACCCTTAACCCTAAGCCCTAAACCCTAAATCCTAAACTATGAGCCCTAAACCCTATGCCCTAAAGCTAAACACTGAAACCCTAGTTACCAAACTTTTAGCCCTAAACCCTAAACCCTAAACCTTGAGACCTATACCCTAAACACTCAACCTTAAGCCCTAAGCCCTAAACTTTAAACCCTAGACCATAAACCATAAACCTTGAACCATAAACTTGAGCTCTAAATCCTAAACCCTAAGTCCTAAACTGTAAACCCTAAACCTTGAACCTTAAACCCTAAACCCTAAATTTTAAACCTTGAACACTAAAAATACTTGTTGGAAATACTTCTAAAAAAGATACTATTGAGAATGATTGAAATTGGTACAAAAGTTTTGGAGGGAAATTTTAGATATCCAAAAAAATTGGTACAACCCTTGTCAAAGTAACCCTTCCTTGCGGGGAAGCTTGCACAAATAAATGTTACCCAATAGAGCTATCTTCTTTTTCACATCACATGGGAACTATTTCACTCACTGTAATGTTTTGTGTCTTACCCATTCCTGTTAGTATTGAAAAAGAGTATTCAACTGAAAATGTTTCATATGCTTCGTAGGCATTACATTCAAAGAGATTCATCACAATTTGATGCCTTTCATCTGTTAATAATTTGAAGGAAGGAAATTCCAGATATCCAAGATTAATTTGGTACAATGAAATGTTACCCAATACAACTATTGAAATATTCTATATATTTTGAAATATTTGGAGCTCAAGAGTGTTATAAATAGTGCAAGTATATGCAAAATATCAAGAAACATTAAATATTGTAAGTATATTTGGGGATAAACATGTTTGGCAGAGATGTGTGATATATAAGGTTTTCGATCCTTATAGTGCAAAAGATCAAGAGTAGTTTTCACTTTGTAATCACTACTGTAGACTGAAGATCAAGTGTAGAAGATCAATACCATTAGAGTGTTTATTCCCTAAACACTGAACCCTAAATCCTAAACCCTAACCCTTGAGCCCTAAACCCTAAATCATGGACCCTAAACCTTGAACCCTAAAACCTAAACCTTAAACCCTAGGCTCTAAACCCTAAACCATAAACCCTAAAGCCTAAACATTAACACCTAACCCTAAACCCTAAACCTAAACCTAAACCTTAAACCCTATGCTCTAAACCATAAACCCTAAACCCTAATTATTGATCCCTTAACCCTAAACCATGAACACTAAACACTAAACCCTAAACCCTAAATCTTAAACACTAAAACCTAAACCCTAAACCATGAACCCTAAACCCGAACATTGATCCCTAAGTTCCCTAAACCATAAACCTTAAACCCTAAACCCTTAACCCTTAACCTAAACACTCAACCCTTAACCGTGTAACATTACCAACAAAGGATTTCATATTGGTATTATGGTTGGATGAGGGTCGACTCTCAAGGATCATATTCATATTCGGTGTATCACCATCGAAGAGGGCAACTCCCCTATCAAATCGGTTATTCAGTATGACATGGAAGATGAGAAAATCAAATGAAATATGGAGAATTATATTTCATGGGTAATTAGTACTAAGTATCAACAAGACTAATATGGCTTCCGACTACTCGACTAGGAGGGCATGACAATGTTAGGACCATATTTCCTAGTCTCGTGCCTAGAACCATCATTGATTTTGCTTGTACAAAATAAGCATAACAACATGGGAATGGCTAAGAACACACAAGGGTTATCAATCACCTAGTAAATATTTCTTGTTTAGTTCTGAATGGGAGTCAGCTAGCCTATGGCTTAGTGACCTTCTATTCATTGATAATTCCTTCTATGATAAACCCATGGATGCTTTCAAAAGTGCCTTCAAAAGATAGGGGTAGTCATCAATCCTAGTGAAGGGAGTGATGTGATTTCCAAACAACTTGAAATGCAAATAGATTTAGAGGTCATAACATGAATTTACAAATATCTCTATCGTTATAAATGGAAGCCAAGTAACGGTGTCTCCATGTATCCAAAGATTGAGGACTACTGGGGTCTGTGGTAGGATTGGACATTCAGGAATCATCGAGTGTTTAAATCAGAATGTCATTGCATCTAGAGAAACATTCTCAAACATTGGATTAATGCATCTTGGAAAATAAAATTGAACCTTAGAAATCCTCTCAAATTGCCAGTCTAGGTCCTAGTCTAGGTCATGTTCCTAGTCCTGTTTCTATTTCGAGTTCTGGTTCTGGTTGTGGTCATCAAATATGGAAGTTTCAGGAAAGGAATCCACACTTGAATAATTATTCCCATTTAGATTGTTGGAAATGCTAATGGTAGTGGCAAAGTGCCTGTGGAATTCGGTTAGTGGAAGGTGGGTTTGTGCCCTTGTTTTTTTTTTCTCATGGTGTCATTGGTATCCTTTCTATTATTATCGGAGAGAACTCCTTGTGCTCATGTGATAAGTTTAAAATATCCCTCGGTTCATGGGAACTTGTTTTTATCAAGATGCAATAACAAGGCTAGTTTTAGTGGGTATTAATAGAAAAAAGAAAATAATTTTGATTGGAATTACTTATGAAATGCATTCCTTTGCTTCGAGCTTATCTTTATAAATGCAATTTGGCTTTCCAAGTTCTCCATATTTTCCAAATTTGGGTCGAATTGACATTCTGGACCTCTAAAAGCATGAAGAAAATGGTGATTTAATTTCCCCAACCTTTCTTGAAGTGAATTTAAACGAAATGAAATTTGGAATTTGGAGGTGGCACATGGTAGACATTGATTTTCCTACCACAAATTTACTTATTGATGATTAATTGTTATTAGTTGGATTTATTTTCCATTATTATGATAAGTGGGTTTTGGTATTACCAAATCATTGTCAAGTTTATTCATGAGAATACAATTATTATTGTGGCACGGTTGATGCAACTCCTTAAAGCCTCCCATAATTACGAATACATCTCCTATGAAACCCCATATAAGTGGATATATGTTAACCAAAATTTTCATACCTCCTTGAGATTGAGAAGGGTGTTTAGGGATGATTTTAGCTTGCTTGAAGATTTTACAGTGTAGACAAACCAAGAAGTGACCAATGAACCTTGCTCTTGTGCAATGTAAGGGTAATTTTGGTAAAGGCAAGTGAGAGGAGTATTTTGATGAATTTTGAGCAACTATATGAGTGAAATACGTGGTTTAGTTTTCTAAGAACATGATGGAATCCTAAAACTCCTACAAATATCAATAACCAATCCAAAAGGCCCCAAAACCTAAACAACACCTATATTCTTTCACAAAATAGATATCGATTGTATAATTTAAACCCTAAAAGCTTAAAGGTTGAATGTTGAAATCTAAAAATACCTATGTACTAACAGATTAGAATCTGAAAAACTATCTTCTAAACCATGACAGATGGAGTTGTGAGACTAGTTCCATAAGGTGTAGAGTGACCCTAACATCTTATATTTACTAAAATAAATTTAAAGTATAAGAAATAATAAAAGAAAAACTTATACTTAAACATTTATTTTTGTACATAGAAGCATGCCTCAACCACATATACCACATAGCACATAGGAACGTGAGCGCATTATACCACGCTCCCATTTTAGGCTTAGTAACAACCAAACTTAATAATTAGAACGCACTTGCATTTTTCTTAAAATCATATTTTTGTCCATTTTGTGGCCCCCGTCTTTGTGCATAGACCCCTACATCTCCTTTAAAATAATTTTACATTCCCATAAAATTACTATTTACTCATCCTAAACCACCTAACCACTCTAAATCTACCTTAACCATTTTAAAACAAATTAAATTTATTTTATTCTCATATCCAAACCTCTAAAAATAGTTCATAACCTCCCCATAACCATCCCCCTTGTCAAATAACAAAAATCCGTGTTTAGAAGTTATTTTAACCACTTTCAAAATGCTTTTTCTGAAAAACTTAGATCGTCGACTATCCTAACCAATCACTAGAGATTATAAATAGGAATTTTCTTCCTTTCCCGGGGATCTTGAAAAAAAAATTCTCATGATTTTATTTATTTTTTGACTCCATAGTGAATCCAAGCCATTTCAGAGATCATCAAGAGCTTGTATCAACCTCTGTCTATTATCAATGAGAACACTTAGATAGATTTTCTCATCGATCAATCATCAAGAAGCTCAACAAACATGACATTGATCTCCATCAGCTCCATTCAACGATTTGAGGAACCTTTTAGCTCCTTCTCACATCCAAAGGTATTCCTCTATTCTATTTTATCATTTACATTTTGATCAAACATAAAAAATAATCAAAAATATCAATTTCAAAATTTGTTTATTGTTTTTAGCAAAGACTTCGCATTAACATTAATCGCTAGCGATTATGTGAATCACCGATGATCAGCCTAAATCATTGGCAATCCCTATCAAAATACATATTTTTGTCAATTTATTAGATCATTATCATTTTTATCAATATATTTGTATTTAAATTGTTCTTTGTAAGCATGGATTTCTCTTAGATGGTAGTTCTTGGCTGTTCTCATCCAATTACAAGCATTTACGACCTTCCTATAGTCCAACACCCCTTCTTTTAGGAACATTACAACATCCTTCATGATTTGACTCTATGTGCAATCTAATTTTTTTTGTTGATCGAAGAATATATCGAAGATTAGTTTGAATTCCTCCACAAAATCGAGCAAGATCTCGAGGAATTTTAGTACAATTACTTGAGTGTGTTCAAATCACATCCACCCTTGCTTGGGCCACCTTTGAATCCATATAGGACTTACCTTTCAACCTTGAGTTCTAGAGCTTCTCATCTATTATCTATTGATTATTTTCTATTACACATCTTTATCATTATCTTTATCAATCTACTTAATTTTCTAAAAGTGAGTTGACATCCTCTAAGGAAGTCCCTTTAGATTCTGGAATCATCCTTTTCCAAGTAGCTCGTTTATCCATTTATCTAAGATTTTATGTTTAGTGTATTTGATTGTAGAGTGCTTTTTAGGATAGGACTTGTGCATTCATTTGGAATCAAAAGTTTTAGTTATCCTCAATATCAACATCAATTATCTCGTGGGTATCGGTAAACCCCATCATCTTATGAGATCAGTTTGTTTTTGTTATTTCACTTCATTAAGTTAAAGTTGGAAATAAAAACTCTCTAGTACAGTTTTTTAGATCAAAAATCCAACTGTTAACACTATTGACACCTCATATCACTCTACTAGTGTATATGCATATATCATAGTTCACATGGATGGTACCAAATATGTTATCTCCTATATATAACCCTACTATCCTTCCTCTATTTATACTAAATCATATAGATTCATATACCAATGTTGTTCAAGCTAAAAATATCATGAACAAATTTCTATTCTTGATCCTATATTTCAAATAAATACCATCAGCCCCTATGTAGACATTCTTACATGACCAATCTTATCTATGGAATCATTAGCCCCTTCAACACCATCATCCCTTATCAACCTTCATGACCAGTATCATTTGTTCCTAGTTCTAATAATTCCTACACCATTGGCCCCTATGAGGATATGTCTACCACTTCTAATCCCATATAAATTTTATGAAAAATAAAAATATAGAGCTTTTTACAAATTTTCCTACTTTAGAACATGTTCATCCTAACCCTCCCTAGGCTCAAATTACTACTCATTCCATCCCTAAATATTGGGACCCTCTTATAGAACTCTCTTGTGTTTCAAGTCAAATAATGTTCTTAAAATGCATTCATAACTTACCCAAACATCGTGAGCGTCTTATGTCAGTACTCTTCACTATGAAAATCCCTTTTCCACCCACTTTGGGGCAGGAAATTTCCTTACATTGTTTGAAAGATAATATCATGTATCAACGTGAAGATTTATTCATTTCTACCTATTGTTCCACATGCATTCATTTTCCTCTTCATTTCATGATCCTTGATGAGGTTCTCTTTCACATAGATGACCTTACCCTATTTGTTCATATTGGCCACACTATGCTAAATAGATCCCTCATAGATGCAGGTTATAGTACTTGTGTCACTTATCTCAACTTCATTAATACATTTGGTACTCTATCAAAACCTAAATCCACTAGGAGTATGTGTCAAGGTTATAACCATCGACAAATTCCTCCTATGGGTTGCATTTAGATCCATGTCACCATGCCTCCTTACACCATTTTCATCAAAGTCACAATTTTCAACTTCCCGTGTCTTACACTATTATTTTATGTCTATAATAGACTCATCACATGTGCACATTTATGTTATCTACCTGTCAATAAGTTAAATTCACACACCTAGGGAATTTCTATAATGTACAAGGTGACATTAATCATTGGAAATTTAACCTCTTCCAACAACATGGGACATTCTAAATTCCCACCCTTGAAAAACTCCCTTTCATCCCATTTTTGGAATACCAATGCTTCAATTATAATATGGATTCTCTTCACAGCTATAGTGGTCATCCTAAGGTTTGGGGTTGTAATCTACCCAGCCTTATCGACTCAGATGATGATGATCCTAATGAAATCAACCTTACTAACAACACTTCCAATCCCCTTGATTCCTTTATATCAAAATTACTTCCCACTCTATGACCTCATTTGTGCATGAAGGAGGTCAAGCGAGTTAATATCACCATTACTTACACTAAGCATCCTCCCATAAATAATCTTTTGAACCTAATACTATTATTGATTCATGTTTTATTGATGTCACTATACCTAATTATGGTAATAGTTTTCTCTATATGATCCCTTCTTAGCAGGATATGCCTAGGATAAGAATGTAAAAATTCTTCATTATCACAAATCATTACACTCTAGTTTTATTAATAACATCAATATTATCATGGTCTCCCATGATACATGCATACTTTCTTTGATCCAAAGGACAATGAAATCATGGATGATGATGATGCCTAATGTGAATTTCACTCTATGGAAAATCTCATGAACTACACTCCCCTAATTAAAAATATGATACCCAAGCCACATCTTACTCCCTCATATATCTCCCTAAAATACGCATTGTGACATATCCCCCTCTTTCCCCTTTTTCTTCTCCACATGTTGGTATGACTCTATTCTCTACCAAATTTCCACCATCTCTTCTTGTCATTATAGATTCTAGTCCATCTATGGTTGAACCATACTTCACCAAGCATCAAGCTCATGGGCAGGATGTTTCAAAATATCAAGCCTATCCATGACATATTAAGAAAATCAAATTGAAATTCCAATGAGACTAATAAAAGAAAACCACACAACCCTCTTCCACTTTGTAATAATATTTTTTCTCACATACAGAAAATACTTATCATATTATCTCCCATAAGCATCAAATTAGAGAACCTTCTCCTCATGTACCTAATCTTTGAGCCTAATCTCCTCCATCACATCCTTTTATTCCACCATATATCTCTATCAAGAATCATTATTTCCCCCTAATCCCTCCCTTGATGATATTCATTATGATGTTCTCACATGGATCTATGATCGGATTGATGATTATATCTTTTCCACATCATTATAAGTCCATTGTGGTATCAAAATAATTCAATAAAATCTTTAATTCACTTTACTCTACTCGATAATGTTATTTATTTTCTCCCACTTAGGTTTATCTTTTCCACTTGGGTTTATCTCTCTCGTTTGGGTTCCTATGGCCATTTATTCCTACCTTGGATACTTTGGTAATTCTATATACTATCTCACACTTGGTTTTGTCTCTCTTTCTTGGGTTTATATGACTATTACTTCCTATTTTGTAGACTTTGGTAATGTTATCTATTATCTCCCACTTGGCTTTACCTCACATTTCTTGGTATAGGCCTCTAATTGGTCCCCATCCCATTCAAAATTCCATGCTTTACCTACTATGTTATTAACATTTAAAACCTTTTATCATTTCATTTCTCTTAGTCATGAATGTTCATACATTTTTGCACATATAAGAAAATGGAATCATAAAAGTAAACATACATGAAGCATCAACATCAATTACACATGATATCACCATAAAAAAATTATCTCATTTATATATCTAAAAATGACCCATTTTATGTATCAAATACAATGTTCGTCCCTCAAGCACCCCTCTCTTAAATGGAGGTCATTTGATGCTTTGATCTGATGTTGTTTAACTAGTAACATGTAAGGATCATGTTAATGATGTGGCACTCAATTAAGCCCCTATAACTACTCCCTCTACTATAGCTAACTAAATATCTAACTTTTAATGTGATCAATATCATTCATTTTCCACATATCTATCATTTCTCTCACACTCACCACCATGTGAGAATCTTCATGCCCCTAAAGCTCATGAGATTCCTATCCCACAAGCCTAAATGCACTAATGAACTCTCCGTTTTTCACTAATATTATATCGATATCATAGACATATTTTTAGGTCTAAAATGTCATCCAGAATCTAGTGGTATGCACCTCAATCAAAAAGTGTCACTAAGCTAGGGTTCACTCTGAAAAACACACAAATCACACACTTCATTAGCAATCTCTCCAAAAAAAAATTGAAATCATCCTCTAAATTATTATAAAAACTAAACTTTGAGGCTCACCTAGCTCACTAGGATGCTCCACTATGATGGCTTCATCTCCTCAACCTCTAAAATTTTTCTATCATCAAGCATACCTCAATCGAAAAGATGTTACAAAACATGCCCACCTATCTCAAGACACCAATATCATAGGTGGTATCTTATGATAATCCCAAAGACAACATAAATAACCTCAAATAATAATGATCAATTGAGTCCATAGAATGGAATCAATGAACCATGCTCTTTGGGATGAATTTTTTGAACTCACTAACCACATGACAAAATTCAAATATGATAAGGAAATATTCAGCATTTAAGGAAAGCAAGTGCTCTAAATATCCCAATGATACCTTGTATGTAGATTTCCTCAATCTCAAAAATAACTAGGATATTAGATCACAGTAGGTTTCCTTTTAACATGAAACATAAACACATATCCAATCATGGTCATAGGTTTTTAGTGGTAAAGATGGAACTCCCCCTATGACTACTGTTGAGAAGGTTATACAAGATAATATTGTGGAAGAATGTACCAGAAATTAGAGGGAATTAAATCTCAAGGTGAGGGGGATTCCCCTACCACTTTCATCACTGAGACCCCATAGTTGTTGGGAAGCTGTTGGCTATATTTTCGCATAGCACAAAACCTAAAGTATGCATGAGATAAATCTCCCTAATTTACCGGTGAGGCTTTTCGATTTTTTAATTAAAGTATGCTAATATCTAAATGGGGTTTAACTTTAACTGAATGAACCATAATGAATAATTTGCAAAGCAAGTGAGTAAGCTTGTTTAAAAGAAAGGAAAAATTTATAGAAGAAGGGAAAGGGAATTATATAATCACAAAGAATAAATGGGGAAGATGTGCATCCCAATCAATAGATAGCAGAGTTGATTGCATGCACATATAAGAAACCAATAGATATAAACACAGTAATTCTAAGCAAAGGTAACTCTAGATCTAGATCTGAAATAACACAAAGTCTATTAAAAGATCTAAGATAAAAAGCAAGAAAACAATACACCATGACACAAACTTTCTCGGAAATATGCTCCCGTATATTCCTTTGCTTCAAGTGGCTCTCAAGGGTTTCAAAGACAAAGTCTAGAACATAAGGTTGCTTCTTACAAATTCTCCTCACTAACCTGAGGTTCTTCTCCTACTTATAGAATGTAGGAGGGAAAGTACAAATGGGAAATCTAACTGAACTAAAACATAAACAACAAGTAAAGATGACATTTGGCAATCATCCTCCACTAACTTCTCCTTAAGTGACACATGTATCACTTAACTAATAGAATTGTTCCACATGACTTTAAGTAATGGTTTCAAAACCAATAACTTTGAAGTCTTACAATTTCATCCGGGAACGTGGAAAATAGAAGAAGAAAGAATAGAAGAAGAAGTCAAGCCACTGTAACATTTATGTCTTCTTTTTGTTCTGATATTGGATATACTTGTCAAACATGTGATTCAACATCTTCCCATCTATTTTAGCCATTGCTTCCTTTTCTATCCTGAATTGTAGCAATCCTTCATTCAACACTTTGATGCACGCTTCCACATCTTCCAAGCTCGGCCCGAACCTCGCAATATCTTCCTACAGCGCCACCAGTCTGCTAATAGAATTCATCGTGAAAGGCTTAGTAGCTTTATCGATTCTCTTTTGTACCATCAGAAGAGACCCTTCCATGGAATTAGGCACTTTGGTTGGAACAATCTGTACGTATGAAGTAATACCTCCAACCACGTCCTCCTCAGTGAAAGAAATAATATTGTCTCGGTAAGGATGATGTCCTACTCTCAAGTGCATGTATCCTCTTCAAAAAACTCGCAGATCTCCAAACAGAAAGATACCGCAAACTCCATTGCTTCCCCTTCTCGACGATCCGTCTAGTACAATTTTTCTCTACAACCAATACATCTCCTGGCAGCTTGTTGATTTCAGCCAAAGTACTCAGGTTACTCTCAGCAACTATGTTCATGTCTACTATGCTTGTCACCAGTTACTTCAGCTGATTTTTGCATCATTCATAACCTTCATGGTTTGTCACCTCTCCAAGTTTTACGAAGCTTGACGAATAATCATACTTTTCCATTCGTCAATATCTTTCACCTGATTGCTTGCATCCTCCATCTCCTGCATAAGATGATCACTCACCTGCTCTGAAATGGGCTGAATGGAAGGTTTAGCAACCTTGGCTATGATCTCGCACAATTGAGATACTTGCTTCTGAAGCTCATATTTCTCTTCCTTTTCACTATCAAGCCTAAGGAATAGAGCATCTATCAATGTCTTTGTATCCCGCTTCAATCCCTTTCGTGGTGGCTTGACCGAGGGGTACTAGTTCTTGTTACATCTTCTACCATGAGTTCATCCTCCTTCTTCCCTTCCGTCGGAACTCACATCTCAGCAAACTTCTGCCCCGACTCTTCGATGATCAACCTTGAAGTTACCTTAGTAACTTTAGGCCTTCTATCTTTTTTGCCTAGACTCTAGGAGTAGCTGCAAGTCATTGTTCTTCCAAGTTCATCTCCACTCTCGCTTCTGGAACCAACTGTGAAGCCAACCATTCCGAGAAGTTACTTCTCGGAGAATGAGAAGTCGTTGAGTGCACCACTATCTCCCGCTCTGTTTCCTCTCCATCAGAAAGGGCCACAGTGTTATGGCTGCCATCTTCTAAATCATCTAAGGACAAAGCTCTTTCGAACTCCGCCATCTGCAGCTTCAACGTCTCTTCTGGAATAGGTGCTTGAATGAGTGGTGAGAGATAAGATGAATGTTGCTAGATTCAGTGGAGGCATGGAAGTGTCCTGCTGAGGTGCAATAGTTGGTGAAGTACTAGATGCTGGAGAAGCTGGAACTAAAGTCATGGTTGTAGAAGTGATCTTCTCCTTTGACTGAGATCTTCTGTGTACTTTCAACTTCTCAGACCTTCTACTGCTTTCTCCTTCGTGCTTCCGCTTGAGGGAATCTCTTGTGCTAAATTTTCCTATGACTTGATTCATCAATGCTTCATCAAGGCAATATCCCTTCGTCAGCAACCAATTTGAAGTATTCACCAAAACAACTCTAGATATTTCTTCAATTGTATGGTAGCCTCCTACGTTATCCTAAAGTACGGCTCTATCTCCTCCCATTTGATGGTAAGTGTCAAGTAACACATTCCCATCATCTTTAAGATCCGCAGGTATCCGCACTAGTCCAAAGTCAAACACTTCCTTTGATAGCCTACTGAAATCCTTCTTTCTAACCTCGTACTCACTTTTGCACTTCATCCAGAAATCCACCAATGAAGGCACGTGTGCGTACTCCTGGGAGATTGTATTCTTGACTACTCTAAATGGATCAAAGTTCAGCCATGCTATGAAGAACTCTTACTCATACTCAGATAACATCTGAGTCTCCATCCCTCGAGCTCTATGAATGCTCTAGCAGCTATAATGTCCCACAGTGATCAAGAAAAAGCCCGTAGACTTGTGCCGTTTCGACTTAAGGTCGTGTATCTCCACAAGTTTCCTGCTCAGCTCCATGGTGATCAATCTATCATTCGGATATCTGGGCATCTTTATTGGTTCTCCAGAAAAGCCAGTAACCCTAAGGTATGTGAAATCTGCAAACTGAATGAATAGACTGCCAATCCTGGATATGGCTTCCCACGCTTCTTTGCTTACCCTATTGGCCTTTAGGTCCTTGTCTAGCCTGCAAATGAAATCGTAGAAGAATCCATCATTGACCACTTTGAAATCTTTCTCGCACGCAGGTACAGTAAGTTGTGGGTAGCACTCAAAAATGGGGTCCTTAGAAAGAACGCCACATCTATCCAGCTTGGAGAAGATGCCTTGTGAAGCTGCAACGTATACCAAGTAGGAAGTCATTTTGAAGCTGAAAGTATGCTTCACATTCCAGAGTTGCTCACCAATGTTGTCACTAATAATTTTTGACCAATTGATTATGGAATCAACCTTGTTGACTTCAATGGTCTTGATGAAAGCATACATCCATGTATGGAAAGTGTAAGCATTCGCCTCGCCATTAATCCTGCATAACAATTTGACAATATCATCAACCTCCTACTCGAGATTTGACCGCGGAAGAGTTCTTGGGAACTTAGAAGGAGATCTGGGATTATTCATGCATCTTCTGTTCATTATGTTCACACAGTCAACTCTATGCTTATCCCACCTGCTGCCCGCATCCTGAATGCTAATGGAATTCACCACCTTTCGCACCGGAATCTTCAAACAATAATTGATGAACTCGCGTCCTAGCCAAATTATTATTTCCCCATAGCATCTCGCACCGATCTAGATGAAGGATGGTAAGATCTAGCACTCCATAACAAACTCTAGAAACTAATTTTTGTGTATGGAAAGGCAACTCAAATAATTCCACTGTTTTTAATCGCACGCATGAGTGAAGTCTTTCCGCTCTGGATCTATCAATCAATTGGAAAGAGGTTCCGGACCTAGATCTCGTGTCTCCTATGTCTCGCAAATTTGGAAGTGATGCATGACTCCGTTGTGCTTATTTTTCAGTTCCTCTTTTGCCATGGCTTTGTCTATCTTTGTCTGAATAATTCTTTTTCTTCTTATTTGGTCAGATTTCTTCAAAACTAGTGCAGATCTGGATAATTCTTCAAATTCGGAGGATATATTCAATGTATTGGACATTGATTAGAGCTCCTTTTCTTTTGTAAAGAACTTGTAATGAATTCCTACAATTAATTCAGACAAAGATGGCAACCGGAGCATGAATAGTGAATTTTAATCATAAAAATCTACACTTTTCAAGCCTATTGCCCCAAAAATTGATGTTTTATTTGCATGCAAAGAGAGCATGAATTTTTCCAACTTCACCTGAGCACCTGTATCACTTATGCAAACAATTATGCAAACACAAATCAACCTCCTTCAATGCATGCACCAAAATTGGAAGCTTTTAGCCTTGATTTGATCTTCTTTTGAGCAAAATCCTCTTCAATATGGGGCACACTTTTCCTCTAGGCTGCACTTCTTCACCTATGAATTAATTAATTCACCCTTATGGCAGCCCATGCTTATATAACCCTCATAATTCTATAATTAATAATTTCCCTTCCTATTCCTGGCAATTAATTAATTAAAAATCATGCTCTTCTCTTTAACTGGTGTGCTAAAATTGCATGTTTAAGGACAACCATCCAATAAATTAAATTTAATCAATTTAATCATCCACTCTTCACTTCACTTAAGCTTCACAGTGTGCTTTGACCATAGCCACTGAAAATAGAATTTAATTTAATCAATTAATGCTTCAAAAAGCATTAAATATATACCAAAAGGGGCGCACTTTTTGTCATGAAGGGGGCAGCCTTTAAATAAATTAAATTTAATCAATTTAGACCATCTATTTCCATCTCTTTTATTCCCCTTTACTTTGTTGACTTTCTTCCATGCTTGGGCGCCAATTTTAGAAGAAGAATTAATTAAAATAATCACTTTAAAGACTGTCATGTTCTCCCTAAAGGGGTCGCACTTTTTAGCATAATAGAATTCTATTTTTAAAAACACATGACAATGGGAATTTTTACCCTGCAAGGCAGCCCGGAAATCCCATGATCCACTTAAGTGATTTGACTTTGACAATGGGATTATTTACCCTGCATGGCAGGCAATAAAATCCCATGATTTCACTTAAGTCACTTTTCTTTTATTTCACCATGGGAATTTTTACCCTGCAAGGCAGGCAATAAATTCCCGCCTGCCTGCTGCCTCTAATTTTCCCATTGTCACTTAAGTGATTTGACTTCCATGGGAAAAAGTACCCTGCTAGGTAGGTAATAAATTCCCACCTGCTTGCTGCTTCTATTTTTCCCATGATCCACTTAAATCCTTTGTTTTCCAAAAATGCGTCCAACCCCGCAGGGGCTTTTTAGTGCACGACTTCACCTTTTCTCCCAGAGAACCAGACCTCCGATGGTGACTTCCTTCT
The DNA here is from genome assembly GCA_018340775.1 of Taxus wallichiana var. yunnanensis. Classification (NCBI taxonomy): domain Eukaryota; kingdom Viridiplantae; phylum Streptophyta; class Pinopsida; order Cupressales; family Taxaceae; genus Taxus; species Taxus wallichiana. The sequence continues at coordinate 169,691,653 of CM031239.1, forward strand.
GGCACAATGTGCGTATGTGATCTCCGAATACTCCAGGACAAGAATCAGGCTAACCTGCAAAGGAATTGATCTAGAGAAATTTCACAGAAAATGAAACGAGAAAACACAAAAACACAAAAATTGCCAAAAGTCACAAATAAAGCCCAAAACTTATTCCTAGTTAAAACCCTTATGGTATATAGGAATAATGATATGTTCGATCACAACAGGCTAAAACGGAGCGCAAATTGCCTCAAATGTAGCTCAAAAAATTAAATACAAATTTCCCTGGAGATAAATCCCTTGGCTGAATATAACAATTTTGGGCATCCGGGTATTTGGTGAAAATGGCTAATATGGCTCTTTGGGAATATCTTGACGCAATACAAGAAATTTCAAGCAATAAAAACAAAAACAACCCATTATTTTAAAATTATGAAATATTTTTGAATAGGGTAGTCGCAGATTTCAAGATGAAATCTTGGGACACCAGAACTCATTCATCACAGATAACCCGAGTATCCCTAACTTAACACTTGGTCGAGCTTAGCTAGGTTATAACTCCACCTTTTTCTATGATTTAGATTAGCTTCATATTGAATCAAGGTTATTAGGGCCAAAAAAAAATTATTGTCTTCCTAATAAGATTTTCCTCAATGAAGATCTTACCATATCACATATAGCGGAGCTCAAACACTCTAGAGAATGGTTATGGAAGTGATAAAAGAGGTAAAATGGATAGTTACCAAGAATATCATAGAGGTTATTAGGGACACTTTCCATCTAGGGTGGAAGCCTCAACCTAGGACTTATAAATGATGGATCGGTAGGGAGAGGAGGTAAGGTACAAGTATTTCCATTAGGTTTTGGAAGCAGTGTCGGTGAGAAAATTTCTCATGTGAAAAAATTGTGGATTTCTTGCCAACGCTCTGGGATTCAAATTCCTTCTACTTAAATGGTGTAGCTTCTATACTTGCATCCGTGAGTAAAGTGAGTTTTATCTCGTGGTGGCCTTACGACTAGGGATCCAATAGGGGCACTCCACTAACCCTATGGAAAATCTAGCAATTTCTTGCTAGAGATGAATTTGTCAAGAGAACAGAAAGGGAGTGAGAATATGAAGTAGGGAAACTAATGCTACAAGTAGAAACTCAGATTCTTACATACATTAGTTAGAAAATCTTACACATGCATTTTAAAAGAAGAAAACAACATGATTTTGGGGCCACTGGCTAGAGGAAACCATATGTACAAATATGTACACATTCATATGCCTTGGAAAACACAAATTTATTCCTTTATTAGCTTGCAAAATCACAGTTGTACATAGTGAGGAATTGAGGAAATTAAAGAGGGGGAGATAATAGAAAATGGCTAACTCTTTTTCACTCACAAGTAAGCAACAACTCTCTCATGAATTTACAAGAATACAACCAACTAAGAAATTTCAGAAGTTCAGAAGATTTAGAAGCTAAGAATACCCTCAAATGAGGATATCATTACAATTTATAGAAGAGGAGAAACTCTTCATCTTCCCGGTGACCTTTCATATGTCCTATTTTTGACTTTAGACTATTCATATTCCTATCAAATATTAAGTCCCTTTTATAAAAACAAGGAAAATTAATTTTTACATCATGTTTCTAAAGTCACTTTTAATTGACTTAAAGACATATTAAAAAGTACAAACCCCAACACAAAATTAGAACAACAGAGAGAGAGAGAGAGAAAGTTGGGGGGAAGAGAGAGAGAGAGAGAGAGAGAGAAGGAAGAAGAAGAAGAAAGAATCATGCAAAAGACTGAGCTGCTCCGACAAACTTGATCTCACTTCCTTGCCGATATCCATCTCACGGTGCAAAGAAGACCTCTATTTCGCTAAATTCCTTACTAAAATGATCCAGTGCAGGTTCTACTCAATCGGTGTTGGGAATATGTACATAGCTTAGAGTTTTAATCCACCCATCAGAAACACCGTTGATATCTTTGCACTTTTTAAACCATGATGAATGCTTTTCTGCAATGAGTGCAATGGCAAAGCATGAATCTCTAAGAGGAATTCTAGGGTATCCTTATTGAAGGATAATGGATTTCCCACTTCCTTTTGAACATATTATTTGAATGGCCCAATCAACTCATCGGTTGTTGTGTCTTCTCCCATTGCAAGCACTCCAAGTTTTTGAATTTGGCGATTAATACTATCCTACAACTTGTATGTTTGTTCCTCTTTATCATCCAACTCAGAAATGGCTCAGTTGATTGCTTCAAACCTGATTTCTAAGGCCCTTGCCCATACGCGTGACAAGTCTTTAGAAGGGGTTCCAAAACCTTCTTGCTAATCAACTCTTGAGAGTGAGTGTTGCTCATTTCATTCACCAGTGGACAAAGGAACCCAATGATCCCTTTCATTCTCCAATCTTCTCTTAGCGCCTACATCCTATTTTCAGTTACACACATATAGGTGAAGAGTTTGACTTCTTCTAAGAGCACCGAATTTACTTTTTTGGAGATTATGCCAATCCATTTGTTATTATCTCGTCCCTACATTGTGAGTTCATGCGTCCTCTTGATAAATTCTAGATTGAATCATTGATGGGTGTAACTTCCTCAATAGGGATGTGTTGGCAAGAAAATTTGTCTTGTGGACAAATTGGTGGGTTTCAAGCCAACGCTATGGGAATCTAAGTCCCTCTACTTGAACGGTGCAGCTTCTGTAGGTGCATGCATAAAAGATGGGTTTCAATGGTGGCCTTTTGACCAGAGATCCAACAGGGGCACTCCACTGACCCTGTGGCAAAGCTAGCAATGTCTCGCTAGAGAAGAAACTTTGTCTTGGAAAGGGGAAGGGGAGTGGAAATGGAGGTAGGAGAAAACTAATGTTGTGAGTAGAATATCATATGCCCACACACATTAATTAGAAATTTTTTTACATGCATTTATAGTTAGAAAAAAACAAACCCAAGAGAAGCTACAAGACCGAATGAAATTCATTGGTTGCAAGGTACCAATCAATCCCTTAATCAAAAAGGTGAAAATTCCTTCTTTTATTATTGAAGCTAAAGCAGAATTTGTACAGAGCTTTTAGAATAGAGGAAAATCTAAGGAGAAGGGAAAATAGAAGAAGTATGGCATTTTCTGTCTTTTCTAGGTACAGAGCACTCTAGTCTTTTTGAAATCAATCACTAGCCCCTGGAATGACTCAGGAGCCATTATATCTCATGCCAAAATGGTTACAACTTTACAAATCATTTATGCCTCTTCAAATTCCTTCATTGCAAAGAAAATGCTCATGGTGGGTTAAAAACTAGATCTTGCAACGCGAACGTTACATTTGATTTGCCAATTTGAATACAAACCGTTTGATTTTCTCTTATAACTTTGAAATCAGGTCGTCCACGTGGTAGGAAGAGATTGGAGTGGGTATAGGGGAAAGCCCTTTGCATTTTGTGATTTTTTAGAGATTTTGCAATTTGGAACAAATTTTCCTCCACCCCCGCTTCAACTTTTTAACTTAGGCACGTGGTAGGTTTTCATTGGAAATGGGGTCGTGGCCCTTTTCTCAACATTTTAACCTTTTTTGAAGAAAAAAAGGCTCAAAAACTCAAATTTCTCCATCGTTCCACTCTCCCACTTTGAATTTTCAATGGTGGGCTTCACCTTTCACTTTCTCCCTATGGGCTTCAACTTTGAATTTTTCGTTTATAGCCTGATCGGGGTTGTGGGTCACTTTCTAACTTTTTGCCTTTTTTGCAAAGAGGCTCAAAAACACTAATTTCTCCGCCGACTTGATGCTCCGATTGAACTCTTGACACGTGGCATCTTCTGATTGGAAATGGTGTCGTAGCCCTTTTCTCAACATTTTAACCTTTTTTGGAAAAGGGCTAAAAACTCAAAGTTCTTCGTCATTCCGCTCTCCGCTTTGACTTTTCAACGGCGGGCCCGAGACCTTGGTGGAGCCGTGGAGCAATCTAGAAATTTTGAAAAGTTCCCCGATGGCCCGCTCGTCCACTTTGACTTTTTAACAATGGGCTTCACCTTTGAATTTTTTCCTACGGCCTTCAAATTTGACTTTTTTCCTGCGTTATTCAACTTTGACTTTTCTTTACAGGCTCAAATTTTGACTTTTACTTTTATAGCCTGATGGAGGTTGCGGGTCACTTTTTAACTTTTCACCTTTTTACAAAGAGGCTCAAAAACACAAATTTCTCCACCAACTTGCTTCCAATTAGGTATGTCCACGTACCCATGGATGATGGGGCTAAAATTTGACAGGAAGAAAATGCCCATCATTCCCGACTATGGGAAAAATACACAGAGGAAGAGAACTTCATCATTTTGAGTCCAATTTTTGAATTTCCTTCGTGAGCTGGAGGCATGGAGGCAAAACAATGATTTGACAACCCAGGCCATAGAACAATTGAATAATTTTGATTAAAAAAAGAGATTGTAAAGAGGATATTACATGCATAGACTGAGAGATGGAGAATTTCTCAAAACAAGCAAAACAGAGGTTTAAACAACACTAGGGCATGGATTTTGCTATTTCTTCAAACCTTCAACTTGGCTTAAATACTTTAGGAGGGTGAGAGCTCGAAATTTCAAATTTAACTTGGAAAATGAAAAGTGGTTTTGGAGACAACAACTGGCTCTAGCTTGGGGACATGGCATGGACTGAGCATGATGAAGACATGGTATGAGGATCCAGAATCTCTAAAATTTTAAACCGTATAATGTTGACCAATGCCTTATCCATTAGGCCTTGCAGAGTCATGTACAATTCTGAGAAATAATGGAAGAAGGAGGAAACACACAAGCCAAACCACACACAAAAACCAAACAAAACTAAACCAAAACCACACAATCAGAAAAGGGAAAACACACCTATGAAATCACCTATGGTACAAGGCGTGGGACAACCCACTTTCACTGATGATACAGTTTCAAGTATTTCTGCTTTGAGGCAATTCCAATGGCATTCCATCCAAGTATGAGAGGAGAAAACATTCTCACCGGAAGCTCCATGAATTTGGAATGGATTGAGCCATAAGGAATCAAACTTTTTTGGCTGCCTTTTGGTTCTCTTCTCTTGTCCCATAGCAAGACAAAGTCTCAACCTTGAATTTTATTTCCTTTTCCATCTTGTCAAAGATCTTCTTCACTTTTAATTGGTGTTCTTTAATTCTATCCACCACTTGGCATCTGCTTTCTTCCAGCTTCTCCAAGAAGAGGATCCTCTCTTCAATGGAGTCTTTGTATTGACCATTTTCTATATCTTGCAACAGCTTGAGAGTGGCATATCAATTGTGAGGGGAATCTCTTCCTCAACTCCATACAACATTTAGAAAGGTGACATACCTATTACCTTCTTAGGAGTGATCCTATCGGCCCATAATGCATCATATAACTTCTTATGTCAGTTCCTTGATTCTCATCTACCAACTTATGAACAATGGTCACAATGTTCTTGTTGCTTGACTTAGCTTGCCCATTTCCTATGGGTAGTAGTTAGAAGAGTGAGATAGGGAGATTCCAAATCCATAACAAAACTCTGTGAGCTCCTTGGAAGATAAATAGGTGGCATTGTCTACAACAATTTTATATGGTATTCCAAAATGAACAATGATATTCTCCTTGATGAAGTTGCAGACTATTTCAGAGTTGGCTTGCTTGGTCGGGATGGCTTCCACCCATTTAGTGAAGTAATTAGTTGTAGTGAGTACATAAGTATGCCCTGCACTAGAATGAGGATTTATAACACCAATAAAATCTAGCCCCCATTGTTGAAATGGTTCTTCAATCACCACAGGCCTGAGTGGCAATGCAGCTAGTTGTGGCTTTCAACAAATTGTTGGCATGCTTTGCATTTAGAAACCCAATCCTGAGTGTCTGCAAAGATGGAGGGCCAATAATATCTCCCTCTAAGGATCTTATGTGCAGTGACCATTGCTAAGAAATTTCCACCACAAGCTTGATCATGATATGCCCCGAGAAATGTTTCGTGTTGCTCCTTATCTACACACTCGAGGAAATAACCATCTAGGCCTCTCTTGTAAAGTGCACGATTCAGGATCACAAAATTGGTTGCCTTTAGCTTGAGTGTCCTTTTTTTTTAATCAAGATGAGGAGGGAATTATCCAAAAGTGAGGTAGTAAGCAATGTCAACATAACACTCATCGGTAGTGGTGACAAAGAGCACTGTGGGGACTGTCTCCTAAATAGGTTGAGAAAACACCGTCCTTTTCTCCTCGCTTTGAGCTCCGAGAGCTTCATCTTCAGCAATCAGTTGGCAAAAACCATTTCCTCTTACCAAATTAGAGGGTCTAATCTCTAATTCATTCTCTTGAGTCTTTGCAATCCAAATTCCTCTCTTATCCTCGGGATCTTGTTGAGTCAAAATGGAATTTATTGCACTTCCAAGGACCATTACCACTTTGTATGGGAATTGATAATGTAGAATCTGAAACTTTTAATATCTTTGACCATTACGTAGGCATGTTTCTCTAATTAGTTTTACTTTAGCTCGTGATTTTTCAAAGGACAACTCATGAAAGAAATGTGTGCTTCCAAACCTTCATCATTTTTTAAACAAGGACAATAAAGAGGGTATGTTCGATGCATAACAATACATGATGAACTCCTTGTTGAAATCGGAGATACAAGAGTTGGAAATTTAGCAATGGATTTCTTGATCTCCTCAAATGTTGCTTTTCCTTCCTTATTCCACTTGAAACCTTCTTGAGGCTTCATCATGGAAGTTATATTTGAGTCGATTCAAAAACTCAGCACAAAATGACAAAGGAAGTTTTCCTTTCCAAATAATGAATGAACTCCTTCTTGTTGGTTGGTAAGGCTAGTGCTTGGATAGCTCTAATCCTCCTAGGATCAATGTGTGCTCCATGTTTGTTTATAATGTGTCCTAAAGAACTTACCTTCTATGACTCCAAAAATGCACTTCTTTGGATTTAGATAAATTCCATGTTTCCTACACCTTGTAAGGACTTTCTCCAAATGAGATATGATCTCCCCTCCTCTTTGAAAAAACCATGAGATCATCAAGGTAAATGAAAATGCAATGTTTCAAATCTTTGAAGGCCAAGTCCATTGCTCTCTAGAAAGTGGCTCCAGCATTAATCAAGCCAAAAGGCATTCTCGTTATAGGCAAAAGTGCCCTGAGGTGTTACAAAGGTTGTTTTGTTGCAATCCTCTTCTACCACCGTGATTTGGTTGTACCATGAGAATCCATCAAGCAAAGAGAGCATTTCAGATCTAGTGATTGCTTGCAAAATATGATCCATGATTAGAACAGGTAGTTGTCCTTGAGAGATGCTTGATTCAAATTTTAGAAGTCTACACAGATCCTTATTTCTCCATTGTTCTTCCTTTCTTGCACAATGTTAGCCACCCATGTTGAATGGTGGATGGGGAAGATGGTTCTAGCATTGAGCATCTTTGTCACCTTTTCTTTGATAATATTGGCAATCTTTGGATTATAGGGCCTTTGTTTTTTCCTGAAGGGCTTAGCTCCTTGCTTCAAAGGAATGGAGTGATGCATTTCCTTTAGCTAAAGATATTTGAGTTCATCATAGGAATAGGCCAGGAAATCTAAGTACTTTTTAAGCATAGCAACAAACTTTCTCTTCTCTTTCGGTAAGCAACATTTACCAATGTTAACCATCCTCGATTCTCGAAGTGCCAATGTTTTCTTGATCGAGAATCAGATGGACATCAAGAATACTATTTTTCTTTCTCTTTGATGAACATGTCATGATTGTCAAAGAGGTCTTCCAAAGAAACTGGACCTTTGGGGATTTTTTTCCTTTCGTTTGATTACTCCTCTTCATAAATTCCCTCAATTCCTTCCTTCTCTTCTTTGGGGACTAATTCATGGTGTGGGTTTTCACTTCCTTCAAAGAAAAGATTATTGAAGTTATCCCTTTGTTCTAAGAAGGCTAGGATCTGATTGTCATCATTAAATACGCCGCGTGATTTGTATTGTATGCAGTGCTGGGTCTGAACACCATCTCAATGGTCACTTTATCCTTGCTAAAAGAAGGATGGGGTGTCACTAAGGAAGCTAACACTGCTAGAGAATCATCCTTTTCATTTTCTCCCTAGGGCTAGCTTCAATGGAGAATGCATTAAAGGATTCAATGCAATCCCACAATCTGTTTCTATAGTGCTTGAGTCTGGGGTTTTTCACCTGATATTCTTTAGCGGACCTTCTTTACCACAACCTTTGCATCACCTTTGCATCTCAACTTCTTGATTCCCATGTCCTCTGTTGTATTCATGCCTAAGAGTAATGCTTCATACTCTATTGTATTATTTGTATTGTCAAATTGTAGCTTGTAGGCAAAAGGATATACCTCATTGGAGGGAGAGTATAATACTACACTAGCTCCTGAACCTACTCTAGAATGACTGCCATCAAACTCCATTTTCCAAATTCGGTCTTCTTCTTCCTCCATGAGAAGTGGCAAGTCCTCTTCCTTATGTGATGTAAGGAGGTAATTTCCAAGCCCAAAATCTTGAAAAAGGATATCAGCTCTTGGATCATCATACTTCCTTACTGTGAACTTCATTTTTCTAACTGGCAGCAGCTTCTTCATTTCTCCTTTCACTAGGATAGTTGCAGATGACCAATCCATTTTTATTTCTCCACCTAGATCTCTACAAAACTTCTACTCAACAACATACCAAAAGATGTTGGGATGTTTGCCACCAAAATGGTCAGGAGTATCTTCTTGTCAGGGTAATCAGCTAGTGCAACCTGAGCATCCTTAATCCTTCCTACCAATGGAACTTGTTTGGATTCCATTGAGTAGCATGTGCCATTTACCCGGTCAAAGTGAGGCCAAGAGAATTTGTAACTTTTGCTAGCATCACATTATCTAAGGCTCCAAAATCTATAATGCAATTGTTCAGCTAGAAACCTTTGATGAGAAGTGACAGGTAAAAAGGCTCAACTCTATTGGTGGTGGAGGCACTGAGGGATAGCATGTTTTGAGAATATGGTGTGGATGGTGTGGGAAGTAAGCCTTTAGAATTAGAGATTGGGGATGTAGAGTTACCACCCTGGACTGCCTTGATGAATCTATCAAATTGGGTAAGATGTGTTTATAGGTATTCAATTTTAGAGAGTTGTACTTTGGTTTTGCTAGCATGCTCTACAAAGTCAAATGAAGTTATGGTAGATGAGGGCTTAAATGGTGGATGTGTCGTTACTTTTGGTGTTGGGTTCTCCTTTTCAAATGTAGAAATTTTCTTGGAAGGAGATGGGGGCATAGCCTTTGATTGAAATTTAGATGTTCTTTGCAAACCAACATTTAGAAGAGTATTTATCTTATGACTTTTGAGTTGGGAGAAGAATTAGATAACTTACTTGGCATAGCAGTGTGATCCTTGACAATTTGGTGAATCTGATTTCTCTCTAGCTGATTCCATGGAAGGTGGTAATGGTGATCCCCTTCGATGATCTTGTTTAGTGAGGCTTTGAAGAGTTATCTTCTTTCTTCTTCCTACTCTCGATTCTGAATTGTTGACGCTGAAACACCGTTCTCGTATTATGCACGAGTGAAAAAAACACATGAAAAACTTGGAGCTTCTTCATCACCTTCCTCCTCATCATCAACATATTCAATCAAGCCATTATGCATGCAAACATCTTCAATTTCAAGATAATTTTCATAGTCATCCATTCTTTCTTCTTCAGTTTCCTCAATATCTACTTCTTCTTCTTATTCCCTAGTATCACAGATGGAATTGACTAGTGGTGCTTCAAGAGCAAGCCTACAAGGAGGTGGAGCAATTCTTGGTCTATCAGGAGGATTCGGTCTCCTTGGAGCATTCCTCTTTGTGATTTATGACAGCTACTTCTTCAAAGCAACTAGGTCATTTGCCATTTTTTGGAACATTGGATCTGCGGTGACTGAATTTGAACTCTGACCTTTTTGCTTCCCATTTGGTCCTTTCACTTTGCCAGAAATAATTAGATCATCATCAGTCTCAATTGTAAAGTCTTGAACTTCCCTCAATGTTCTTGGTTTGGCTCTTCTGAGGAAGAAACCAACTTCCGATACACTCGATGAAGAACCTTTTCAATTTGTTTTCAGGGGGTACCACATCTTATGGGATCCTTATTGTCAACCTATCATACCTTGCTACAAAATCTCTCATTGATTCAGAGGTCTCCTTCTTCATCTGAACCAATTATACCATCAGATCCTGACAATCTTCTATGCTCTTGAACCTATGTTCAAATTCACTTCTTATATCTTCCCAACATGTGACAGATCTTAGGGCAGCATGTGGAACCACTCAATGACTTTTTCTTGGAGTGACTCCACAAAAATCCTAATCGAAACATCTTCATTTTCAACTCCCAACACTCCATAAGCAATGATGAATGTTGTTACATTTTCTTTGGGGAGCTAAGAACCATCCTCTACGAATTTTGGGAAGTTTTTCCTTAAGCCTCTCGGTAGCTCCTGGAGTGGCTGAGCAAGAGCCAGTGGACCGGTGTTTCCTTCCCATGTGTAGACACCTAAAATTGGTAACCCAATTTAGTGTCCCCCACGTTCATCTACCTTCTCGAGTAACCTAGGGCACCTTTATATCATCACTTTGGAGTATTAATTAAATTAAACATCTATCCTAAGTTTATTATACCCCATTGTATTTTACCCATGGATAATTAAATATTAACTATTTAATTATACTTTTTACATGTATCTTAACCACTTATCTACCCCATATCAATTTCTAACCTCCCATAATCAATTATATCCATCTATCCCCCTATTTCTCCTCCCCCCAAACTGTGCAGTGGGATATTTCCCATATTTGAGTCAGAAGGATACACTCTTATCTTTCCAAATCATCCTTTTTGGCCATTTTAGGAATTGTTCCTGATCGGCGTATTGGCCCGGTACTCGGTCAACGCCGATTTTTTGAAAGACCGATTGTACCTCGATCGGTGCCGATTATAAATACAGGGCCAGAATTTAGTTCTAGTTAGACAGAAAGCTTAAGTCTTGAGCCTTCGAATTGTCAATCGGAAGAAGAGAGAATTTTATCCAAATCAATCCCTGAGAGGTGTACCATTACTCTACCCTCATAACATTGACATCATGAGGATTCCTTGACCTCTTGGTGATTCTGTTCCTGCATCTAGCTAAGGTGAAACTTTATCCGCAACTTTGCATCCCCTATAGGTGTTTACGATCTAGTCCTCATCAATCATCCATCAAGCTTTCCATGCAACTTGCCCGGTTGTGTGAGACCCATTCCGATCGATGTCGATTTATCCTAATCAGCACTACTTAAAGAAATTGACGCCAACTCCAATCTGGTCGATGCCGATCAGCCTATAGACATGTGCCAAGTATAGGTAACATAAGTCTAGCATTGTTTTCATAGTTTCTTGTGTTCTGTTTATATTCTATCTGTTGTTTACATTCTATCTTTTATTTTTAATCGGAAAATCTAAACATTTACCTACATCTTTTATCATGTATGCTTCTTTCCTTAATTGAAAACATGGACTGACATCCACCGAGGAAGCTCATCACTTCCTGGACCCGCTTTTCGGGTAGTCCACCCAAATATCTTTTAACGTTGTCTTTTTCTGCCAAGGATTTGTACATCGCAGGTTTTTCGGATCTACTTTGTAGGATTGCTCATGTGCCCATCTCGTCTACATTGGCTTTCCTCCCATTTACATCTTTGGATCCGTCTTAACTATCAGGTATCGATTTCATTTGAGTTTTTCAGGACTTTTGTGTTTAGTTTGGTGCATTAACTTGGATAGGTAACAAGCGTGGAAATTCTTGATCTACATTCTAGCATGCCGGTGGGACCGAACCAAAGTCCCCTATTGGTAAGTTCATCTCTTTTCCAGTTTTGAACTTTTGTTCTTTTTCTTCACTAATTTTCATCAGTTTTCCTTAAAGCATTTCCTTTCTTCATGTTGGTCTTATTTCTTTTGTTTATAATTTGCAAAATCAAAATTATTTCTTTCTTGCATATCTAGATTCCCATTTCTATTTCTAAAATTAGTAAATCTTTCATTTGATTTCAAAGCTGCACTTTTTTATTTATCTCTTGGTGCAAAATTGTCATTTCTTGAAAGTTTCTAGTTTCTTAAATAGAAATTTTTGTTCTACTATTATCTGGATATATCTTTCTAGATTTGTTTGCATGTTTGCTTAACCTTTTCTTGTGGAGCACTTTTCTTGTTTACGGGATTGTTTCAAGGGGAAGAGCTCAACAATGCACTTTTTGAAGTCCACACACCTTGGAGAGCTAAATCTACAGGTATTTCTCTTTTACGGTGTTTTTTCTTTTTTAAGAACTTAAAAGAACTTGTTTGTTTGTTTTCTATCACACTCAAACATTTTGATTTTGGTGCTTAAAAATAATTTAATCACATTTGGGAAAGAACTTGTTTGACTTGTCTTCATCGAAATCAAACACTTCATTTTTAGTGCTTAAAAAGAACTTCTTCTTTGTCATTTCTGTTGTATGTTCTTCATCTAGTTTTCTAAATAGGTTGGAAAATTGATCAAAATTGGTAGTGACACTATTTGATTTTTATTTTTCACCCTTACACACAAAGCCAAAATCACTAGGTATAAAGCATTTAAACAAAAATTCCTTCCCTGGCCTTGCCTACTTAGAAGTGACATCCAAGAGGAAGAGCCTACACGGTACTCGGGCCACGCTATAAATTCACGGAAGTTCTGGTATATATTGGCAAAGCACTCGACTCCCTTATCGTAGTGGTGTGTGAAGTGCGGGGTAGGCCCCTATATCAAGCCACGTACTCAGTCTTTTACTGAAGTGCCTTTGGGACTCCTCACCAAAACATTCCCCAAACCATCCTTAGTTTGGCTATCTGAGTAGTTCCTATTCTAAAAATCCTTCCCTAATATTTTCTTTCTTAAAAGCATGAAAACTTAAAAGAGATAATCACCCACGCTGCTTGAATTATTTGTGCATTAGTTAGGTCAATCTTTTTTTCTATATTTCTGCTTGTTTATGACGGTCATCACCCGGTCACAATCTAGAAAAATGGCTCAATTGGCCTCTTCTTCATCTAAGATCACCACTAATGTGGATGTTTCGGCACCCCTCGGGTCTTCCTCGAGACCACTATTAGTTGGTTCCCCATCTTGGTCATATAATCCTTTCTATCATCCTAAAGTGATCCCATCACGTCCAGCTTCCCCCAGTCCTTCAGAGGTATCATCTACTTCTGATATAGAGTATGTTCCTCATGGAGATCCTGAATTTCAGGCACTCCTTGATCACAACCTGGTAGCCCTTATGGACTATCTAGTGCATAAGTCTATTCAAATATCTGATCAGGGACCACCAATCCAAAGCAAGTTTACGATTATTCTCATGAACCATCCTAGGCTTTTATAGAACAGTTAGCATGCTTTTTCTCACCTCGAACCATGAAAGAGGGTGGCGCATCTATGCCTCCTTTTTCTCTTCCACCGACCATGTCGACTGGTTCTCAAATGATCTTGCCTATCCCTAGTGTCGCGGCTACCTCGGCTACTCCACAACCTACTTTTGAGAGGCCCTCTTCTTTAGCTATGATGAGTGCATCGCGCTCTCACAGATTGCTATTAATTCTTCTATGTTGTCTATTACATCTCAGGGTCAGTACCTCTCTGTGAATCAACCCCCTTCTACGAGTCAGTCGGTTCCTCCTTCTCGTCCTCCAGCTGGTCTTTCTTCTAATGCTCCAGTGATAGTGACCTTTACCCATCCTCTGGCATCGGTACCCTTAATAACCAATCCGATAGTCAAAATCCTCATTCAGAGTTTGTTCCCCACCATATCCAATCAAATCAACACCCACATTCCTCAATCCATTCCGATTCAGTCGATAAGTATAGGAACCCACCAATCATAGGCTCCATCTTTCATTCAACCACCTTTCTCTCAACCACTTGTCATCTCACAACCTATTTATACGTAGGCTCCTTCACAACAAATACCTCACCAGGCATCACCCAGAATGCCTAGTTATTCCTCTTATCATCTTGTTAATCAGCAGATGAATCCCCGTTAACGCCTCAACAAAACCTACCATTTGCTTCTTATGCAGGACATACCAACATGCCCCCTCCTCAATCTAACGTCATCCAATTTCTTTTCAAGAAAATCACAGACCTAGAAGCCTCCACCAAAGGGGATCGCCCTTCATATTCTTTTGAAGAAGTATGTAATGAACCGATTCATCCATCAGTGGATTTTAAGCCTTATCCTCCCAATGGGAACTTCCTAAGTTCTCAAAATTTCATAGTCGGGAGGATCCTCAATAGCACCTGCGAGCATTCAAGCACACTTGCTACCTTATAGTCCAGGATCAGGAGCTTATGCTCTGTACCTTCCCTATGTCTTTAGTAGGGCCTACTTTAGATTGGTACAATAACATACCCCAACACTCCCTATTTTCTTTCTCTTAATTAGCTCAGATGTTTGTTGAAAATTTATCAATAAATATCACACATAAGATCTTGATTACAGATCTTTATAACATTTGTCAATTCGATGATGAATCTATTGTAGACTTTGTCGCTCATTGGAGAGGTATAATAAATCAATTATCTTTCTCCCTCCCTCAACCTCAACAAATCGAGTTGTTTACTTGATCTTGCGCCAACCATATTTCTTCCACCTTAAGGATTCAATCCTTTCATACATTTGAAGAAGCATTCACAATGGCACGTAAACTTGAATCTCGTGCCATTGAACAAGGGAAGTTAAAACTTCACTCTAAGTCTAAACCAGACTTTTCTCGATTCACAAAATCAAATCCTTCTTCTTCTAACAAAGACAAGAATCAGGGATCCACAAACACTATCATCTTAAAAACATTGTGCTGATAACATGCCTAATCAAACACCTCGGAGAGACTCTTCATCCTCTCGAAAGGACCACGTCATCTCGATCTTTTACTTCGTTGGGGGAATCATATGCTTCTATCTTAGAAAAAATTTGGAATTTCACATGATCAAACTTCCCCTATTAGAAATTTTGATGAGAGCCAAGAAGCAGCATTACGCATTCGTATCATGAAAATGACTTTTTCGTTATCATAGAAGCAAAGGCCATGACATTGAACGATGTCAGACCTTCAAAAATTGTCCAAAATTCATTGATAAAGGTCGAGCTCATTCTGGATAACCCAAATGCTCCCCCAAATCAGGCGCTTGATGTCTTTAAACAACCTTTTCCTAATCACTCTCCAAACAATGACATTTCGGGGCCTCAAAAACCAAACACTCATACTATCAGCTTCATTTCTACTGAAGGATCTTCTTCTAAACCTGAGCCATCTATGAACACGTCAACTGAATCGGAACTTCCTCCCACTCCGTTAATCTCTATGAGATTCCACCATCTTCGGATGATCCGTCTTTGAATATTCCTCCATTGTTAGAGACGGATTCATCTCTCTCTGCCTCTTTATCTGATCTTCCATCCATACCAGAGACAGTGTCATCTTCATCTGTCTCGTCATCAGACATTCTTTCGATGCTTGAGGCATTTACATCCCTTCAAGTTTCCGCTACGAATACATCTACTTCTGTTGCTCCCATTTTTATCATGACTATGCCATTGGTTAACATACCTATAGTTGTACCAACTTCTCCGAAAAAAGCATCTTTGATTTTGACTCTTCCCGTTTCCTTTTCTACAGTAGTTACACCCACAATTACTGTACCAGAAGTATCTTCCTCATAGGGAACTACTTCTTCATCATCCACTTCTCCCATCTCCGGTGTTGCCTTGCCTATTAAGGAAAAATCTAAAGAAATAGCACCGGCACCTACACTTTCGGTTCCTGAACTTAGACCGAGACAATTGAAGTCTAACATTGCATCATCGGTACCTTCCCCTCTACTTCCCCTGAAAAGGTTACAATCACCTTATGCGGTCAAAGTTTTCACCATCCCGAAAAAGGAAAACCAATATTTCAGACTATCAAGACTCTTGGTGCTTTCCCTCAAAAATCCCTCTCTGCACCTCATAAAAGATTGGATTTATCCATTGAAAAGGTGTCTTCTTCTACAACACCATCTTCACCGATGCCTCGTAAAGGGGGTTTACCCACTATAAAGGCATCACCTCTTTTATCAGAACCATCATCTTCATCACCAAAAGCTAAGGCACCCTTTGTGCCTCCTATCAGACCTATTTTGGGAGCTCCTCCCCCATTTAAATCAGTATTATCTAAATTTTCATTTGTTTCGGCCAAGAAGCCTTCTTCATCTCTGAAGACCAAAACACTTGTCACATCTTCATCATCTTTAAAATCTATTTTAGGAGCTCCTCCTCCACCAAAATCAATCTTGCCTCACTTACTTCTATCTCAAGCACCCAAGGCTGCTTTTCCCAATGTCTAGAAAAGAAAAATGATCCCTAAAATGACTGTCAAACCAGATATGTAGATTATTTTACCTCGGCAATCTGTTAAGGCTAAAGAGGTGCCTTCGTCATCTTTGTCCTCATCTTTGTCTACAGATTCTATACTAAAATTCTTCACCAACTTATCCAATCTTCATCTATATCTCTTCCCCGATCAAACCCTATAATCCTAAAGGAGTAAAACCTTCCTGGTTCAACTCTGATTTGATTTGTGCTTACCACCACACTCCAGGTCATGACACCGAGGGATGTAAATCCCTTCAATATGTCGTTAATAACCTCTTGGAAGAAAGTGATCTTCTGCTAGAAGAGGAGGAGGAACAAGTGTCTCTGTCATCTCAACTACATCTGAGCCTGAACGGTCTACTCAGGCCTCTAATTCTATTAATTCCACTCTAGATGATCTTCCACCTTCTCAAATCGACACAATTCATATCACCACTAGAGCACAATAGTATGATAATCCATCATCTTCTATAACCTCTCGACCACGGGTTGTCATTTCTGCAGCCCCTGAAGGAGTTCCTCCTTCCTCATCAGCCTCGAGACCTCGGGTCTCTATTCATGCTTCACCTCGGGCTCAGATTCCCGTGTATCAGTTGAGGAGAGTGTTATGAAACAACTCACCCATGCTCCGGTCAAAATGTCTCTTTTTGACCTCATTCAATCATCTCCACAAGCATTCGCTGAGGCTCTAATTTATAATGCATCGTATTTCAGTAAATTTAGATGATCCCCAGCCTTTTGAGATGGTGGTTTGATTGAATAGACCGTCAACTGCCATTTCCTTTGAGGATTATGAAATTCCTCCCCTTTCTTTTGAGGATTTAGAGGCTCCCCTCTTTATCACAGTTCAAATCAACAACACTACATTAAAACGCACTATGATCAACATTGGTGCTACACTCAATGTCATTTCCTCCCACACATTCAAGAAACTTAAGTTACCAAAGAACGTAGTGTCACCACCACCTTTCGCCCTTCGATTATTTAACAATCAGCTTGCAGTTACTTTAGGAACTGTGGTCTTGCCCATTTGGGTAGGTAAGAAACTGCTTCACGATTTTTACATTGTTGAAGGGAAATTCCACTACAATATGATCCTCGGACACTCTTGGATTCATACAATGCATTGCATCCCATCAACCCTCCATCGATGCTTAAAATATCAGTATGAGGGAAAAATCTATACTCATCCAGGAGATCCTTTCCCTTCCACACAATGTGACATGACCACAGGGTCTGCCCCTCCAAAGGAGAATGCTTGTTCTCCTGACGAGGCTTCATCCTCTTCCATACCTGCAACAAAACTACCAGATTTACAAAATCTGGAAGAAATGTTGCAGCGTTTTTTTCACTAGGAGAGCTTCCTCTTCTCTCTTTTGACGCCCATCTCAAACCTAATGAGTATGGTAGGCCAGACAAACAACCTAAATATCAGCCAGGTCTTGGTCACATTGTCACCATTGGTCTACCCAATCAACAAACTAACTTCATCTACGGTGGTCTTGATACACCTCACTATCATCTGGATTCTCCCCTAGGGCCAAACCCTATTCAGCAGGGTTTGATTGTCCACAAAATCTTGTGTTCGCAAAAACTTATCTGTATCGATGCATGTGGAAGGGCTTTGGCATAGGAAAGTATGAACAGGGTGTGCATGACCTCGCGTCCATTCCAACTCTTAAACCACATCAAAAATTTGGTTTAGGGTTTAAACCTCTCTCAAAATCCACCGTCACCATTCTCGATGAGCCTCTTTCCATTGAGGAACCATCTTCTCCCGTCAGGTTGGAAGCATCACTTGATGTGGATGACACCATTTCCATCCTGCCTAACTTTTTTTTAGTCAATACCATTTCCTTAGGTCTGTTGACCTATAAAACTAATGGCAAATCCACTTCCATACCATTAGTCTTCCCTGAAATAGTTGGAGACGACTCTCCCACTATCAATACTATCCATTGTGTGGATGATGATTTTGTCCTTACCTATCTAGGGGTAGAGGATTCTTATTCCTTCTAACACGTCTACACTTCTCAATGAAGCCACTGTCGACCTTAATATAGGGACTGATCAAGACCCTCGCATCATTAAGGTCGGCCAATCTCTTAACCCACAGGAGTTAGGAGACTTCACCACCTTTCTTTCCAACCATCGCCAAGCTTTTTCTTGGTCATACGAAGATATGCCAAGCCTTGATCCTAATATCGTGGTCCACAATATCATTACTCTTCTAGACATCAAACCGGTTAAGCAAAAACTGTAAGATGCATCCTCATGTAGACCTTCTTGTTAAAGAAGAGTTGTAGCGCTTACTTTCCGCTAACTTCATCCAACCCATTGACTATCCACAATGGGTTTCAAATGTAGTACCAGTAACCAAAGCTACTGGGAAAATTTGAATTTGCACCAACTTCCGGGATCTTAATCTCACTTGTCTCGAAAGATGATTTTCCTCTACCTAATATCGACCAACTCGTGGATTTAACTGTAGGTCACGAGATGCTTTCTCTTATGGATGGTTTCTCTAGATATAATCAAATTCTCATCACACCAGAGGATCAACATAAGACTTCTTTCATAACTCCTTGGGGGACTTTTTGTTATCGTGTCATGCCCTTTGGTCTTAAGAATGCAGGAGCAACTTATCAACATGTAATGACCTACATCTTCCATGATCTCTTACACAAAACTATGGAATATTACGTTGATGACCTCCTCGGTAAGTCCAAATGCCATCAGGATCACCTTTTCATTCTTGCGCCTCTCTTTGAGAGGCTCATTCATTTTTGTCTTCGCCTAAATCCATCTAAATGTGTGTTTGGCGTTCTCACTGGTAAACTCTTAGGCTTTATCATTTCTATTAGGGGTATTGAAGTTGATCCACAAAAATAAAGGCTATCCTCGAGATGCCTCCCCCTTCCAACTTAAATCAGCTCTGTGGTCTTTAAGGATGCCTTCAATCAGTGTGTCATTTTATCTCACAACTTTCAGACCGTTGTCAACCTTTTCATCATCTCCTCTGTAAAAATGTTCATTTTGAATGGGATGAGCATTGCCAAAAGGCCTTTGATGATCTCAAAGCTTATCTTCTTTCTCCACCTATGCTTACACCTCCACACGAGGGGGAGCCATTCTATCTTTATATTTCTATGACTGATCATGCTGGGAGCCATGATCTCGCATCGGGATGCTAACGGTAAAGAAAAAGCTGTCTATTATATTAGTCACACTCTTCATGAGTATGAAACACGCTATTCGAAGCTGAAAAACTATGTTGTGCTCTCTTCTTCACAACTTCTAAACTTTGTCACTACCTCCTTAATCACAAAACTTATATTGTTACAAGTGTCAATCCACTCAAGACAATGCATGTGAAACCTTATCACAATGATCGTATCACTCGTTGGCTCATGCTCATGATAGAGTTTGATCTCGAGTTCATCTCACAAAAATCTATCAAGGGTCAGGTCATTGCGGATCAATTAGCTAATACTCCTCTTAGGACACTCAAATTCCCCTTGCTCAATTCCTAGATGAGTACATCCAACAAATCAATTTCGGTCTATCTCCATTTAAAGTAAAACTCTTCTTTGATGGGTCCAAATGTCAGCAAGGGGAGGTGTAGGTTTCGTCATGATTCCTCCTTGGGGTGCACCTATCCCTGTTGCACACAAGCTTAACTTTGAGTGTACCAATAATATGGCCAAATATGAAGCCCTCGTTTTAGGACTTCAAAATGCCATTAATCTTGGTGCTCGCCATATCGACATCTTCGGTGATTCTGAGATCATTGTTAATCAAGTCACTGATGTCTATTAGCGCAAAAATGATATCCTTCAAAAATATCATGATATTGTTCTCTTTCAACTTCAATCTTTCGATAAATTTACTATCCAAGCTATTCCTCACATTACGAATCGATTCACAAATACAATGGCTTCTTTAGCCTCGCTTATTCCACCTTTTACCGAAGACTTGCGACTTTATGTGGTTGTTCAACATTTAGACCAACCATCTCATCTCAGCAGATTGACTTCAATCAATGCCGTCACAACCAACACTCAAGATGAGTGGTATCAACACATTTTTATTATCTATCCTGTTTAGTGCTTCCTCCAGATCTAACTTCCAATGGCAAAAGATCTTTTATCCTACGCGCTAATTGCTATACTATTTTGGGCGGAATCCTCTACAAACATGGTTTTGATGGTATTTTGCTTCGGTGCCTCAAAACCCCTAAATCATCTAAAGCCATCTAGGAAGTCCATGATGGTATCTATGGTGGACATTTTAGTGGCTTGGTTGTAGCTAAATGCATCTTACGTTTAGGTTACTATTGGCCTTCTCTTAATCAAGACTATTGTGAATACACTAAGAAATGTGTCAAGTGTCAATAGCATTCCAATCTTACACATATCCCTAGTCAGGATTTGCAACCTGCAAAGCAGATTTGTGGCCTTTTTCACAATGGGGTCTTGATCTCATCGGTCTCATCAATCCCTACTCTTCACAGTGTCATCACTCTATCATTACTACCACAGAATACTTCACTAAGTGGGTGGAAGCTATTCCTCTTTCATCAACCAAAGCTAAACCCATTGTTGATTTTGTCTATCAACACATCATTTTTCACTTTGGTGTCCCACACAAACTCATCACAGATAATGGTAAGTCTTTCAAAAACATCGATTTACAGAACCTCTATGACACTTTCAATATCAAACTCATCTTTTCTTCTCCGTACTATCCCCAAGCTAACAGCCAAGCTAAGGCTTCCAATAAAACTTTGCGTAATATCCTCACAAAGGTAACTAGTCGAGCTAGTAGGGATTGGCATTTACATATCCCTTTTGCTCTTTGGGCTTATCGGACTAGCATTCATACTCCTACTGGTGCTACTCCCTTCTCTCTCATCTATGGGTCTGAGGTTGTCCTTCCTTTGGAAGTCAGATTCCATCTCTTCATGTCTCTCTCAGAGAATTTGTCTCTGATGAGGACTATCGTCAAAATCGTGTCTAGCACAGCTTGAATTGCTAGATGAGTGGTGTCTCAATGCTCTTGAGCATCACCAAGTCTATCTTAAGCTTTTCAAACATGCTTATAACAAGCACTTACAGCACCATGACTTCAAAGTAGCTGATCTTGTTCTTAAAGAAAACCAAAATGTCACTACACTAGAACGGAGTCAGCGTGGTAAGTTTGCTCCTAACTGGATGGGTCCGTATGTTGTCACTCATAAATATGGGTCCGGGGCTTATCGCCTATCTTCCATGGATGGTGTACCTAAAATGGAACCTCTTAATGCCTTGCATCTGAGGCCCTTCTATTGTTAACATCTATCTTACATGATTTTAGTCGCAAAATAGATTTTTCATCCATCTGCAACCAGTCATGCATTTCGTAGTGATTCGGAACTATGTGGTTCTCTCGTGTTATGTCTGTTATACCTTGAATATGAGTACCACAGCTCTACTCATGGAATTTTCCTTACGGATTTGTTCCTTCTCATGGTAGGAATTCCTTAATCACTACTTCATCCACCCTAGGTGTTCATCTTGATCAAAACAACTTTGGGGCATGAGTACGTGCTTATATACATTTCCTTCCCCTCTATCTGATTTATCTGGTCTAAACTCAGCTTCTTCCAAAGCTCAAAAAAAAAAAAAAGAAAGATGCTATCCTAGTCCCAAAAGATAGACTGATCCCTTGAAGGAAATATCTTTGTGCCTTATCAAATAAAATCACAAATATAGACCATTCCTCGAAGAATGGCTATCATCAAAATCAAAATACAAACCGCTCCCTTGAAGGACAGCTATTTGTTTTATGGCATTTTCAACCTTTGCAGTAACAAACTTCCTCTATTTTCCAGTTTGTTCACTTTTTAGCATCTCTGAAAGACTTCCCATATTGATCAGTCTTTCTATATCTAGCAAACTTCCCGTATCGATCAGTTTGCTTTTCTATCAAAAAGAAAAAACAAATCATGAAGCTGTGACATGAGACCTTTTTGATCATATGGAGATCCTGTTTTCCCCATATGGGCACGTATTTGATCTTTCATATGTTCTGACAAGATGTATACTGATCTCTCGTCCTTATCTACCTCCTCGATCTGGTTTGCGACTAACTAGTGTCAGGTTTATTTTAACCTCATCTATGGCCTTGTGTGCATCGTCTTTTGGTTTTCTATCAAGGTCTCTATTTATGGTCGGTTAGGGGCCTAACTTATCATTCTTTTTCCTATCTAGGTGTAGTACTTTTTTTTTTCATCACTTTCTTTCACAAAGAACATTTCCCATGATTATTTGTTGTTCATCCAGTTAAATTGACATTTAACATGTTAATTTAGTCAAATCTATCATCTATCTATGCTCATCTTATCTACTTCATCTAAAACACATCAAAGCATGTATTAAAAACACATGTGAATCCATCTATCTATCTCATTTAAATTGAATTAACATCTTCAACATGTTTATTTTATCAATCTATCAAATCACATCAAATCACATCACATCTATTCATCTATCCTCTATAAACATGTATCTATGTCCATCAAAATTACATTACATCTATCTATATCTATCAAAATTAAATGCATAAGTACAATCACATAACACAAAATGATGAATATATATACATATATGTCTATACAAAAGAATGAATGGCTTCCAATCAAGCCATCTATATCATACATCAAAAATTCCTTCAAATCGAGGCTACATCAGTATATCGATACAAGAATAACATATCTATATGGTGAAGTCAGACAGGTGGAAGACACTGTCTCCTCCACCCTCCTCTGGTCCAGGCTGTCTCTCCTAGCCATCTCCTATAGAGCTAGATGTGCCTGCTTCATTGGGGCCCTGCACCATCTCGATCTCTCCTGGTGCTCGCACCCTCGATGCACCACTAGCTGTGGTTGTCGCTGATCTCCTCCTCGCCCGTAACGAGGCACATCAGGGGCATGTTGTGTCAGGGTGTCCTCATAGTATCTCACCTCAGCAAGGAGAGCCTGATAAGTGCTCAGACTCACCATGTTGGGTGCTCATAATGGCATTGTTGCTGTAGGTGGTGGCCCTCCTGCTACCGCACCCTGTGCCCCTGACTCTGAGGTGGTGCCTGTATCACCGTATTTGGCCCTGAGGGCCTCTCTGTGTCTATGGTAGTGATCTCTCTGTTGTATCATTGTATCCTGCTCCTGACGTGTGGTATCTCTCTCCAATATCAATGCATCCCTCTCCTCTGTCAGAGCTCTAATCTCCTCGAGGGCAGCCTGGTGTGTATGTGTCAGAGTAGCATGCTCTCCCTCCAGTCTCTCCAGTCGCTGCAGCTATGTCATCCTCATCTGCATCTATGGATGTGGGGAGGTGTCATGGTAGCTCTGTGGAGTACCATGCCATGTAGCCATCATCTACTCCTATGTCATCATCACTATCTGTGGGAGGTGGGGCCTCCCTCAGTGGATCTATCGAGGATCAAAATTGGCAGGTCGGTCTCTCTGCTATCTCACCTATATGGCACATATGTGGTCGGGACCATCTATACCAAACCAAACTACCTCAGCACCCATATAAACGGGACTCACTCTAAGATATCTGGCCTACGCCCCTGACCACCCTGCTCCATCTCAGCTCCACCAGGTGAGCATCCTGACCGGCCCATGTTGGGTAGACCCGGTATGGTCTCCATATAACCTGCTCTAGTGTCAGAGTCCTGAATCACTCTGTATACCACTCTGTAGATCTCCTTGTATCTCCTAGGGCCATGTCTGCCCACCATCACCGGAATCCATACTCGAGGGCCCCCTCTGCTCCGACATCCATGGAAGCCCTGATGGCCTGATCACTGCTATATGCTCATATGCCCAGCAATGGAGCACAAAGCTAACATCAATACCTGTCCGCCTACCTATGGTGTACATCCATAGCTCATGATATATTTGTGCTACTAAGGCATCTGTAAATGTGAACACCTACCTAAACTCCAGGATGTCACAGACACAGTCCAAGTAAAAGCAGTGGAAATCTCCTCCTCCTGAATCTGGTAGAGAAAAGTAGGAGATCACCATCTAAATCAATCTTTATCTGTCTAGTCTGGCATCATCTTGTCTATAATGTGAGGCTATCCTCAGCACCCCGGACACTATCTCTGAATCATCTGCCCTGTCTCCATATAATTGTCACAAGGCCCTCTCTCTGCTACTCGTGGAGTGGTCTCTATCGAGTCCCCGGTAATTGGCAGCATGAGGATCTATATATATCCTTGTGGGTGATGGTCATCTCACCCGTCCTAAACCAGAATGTGCACGTCTTGTTGTCCCATCGTCATATCAATGCTCACATCAACTCTACATCTCGGGCACCCGTCGGTAGTAACAAAAGCCCCCGAGCCCGGCTAGCTCTAGGTGACACCAATCAGCATCTGTCACATTAGGAAGAATAGTCTCTAGAAGCTCGGGAATAGCATCCCGCATATGTAAAGCCTCTCATGCCTGCATCCACAATGTCAAGAACGGTGTTAGCTTCTCATTTATTCAAATCGAAACATCAAAAACACATTTCTCTACTTTCTAAGTCTAATCTATCCAATCGGCGTTGATTGAGTTCCAATCGACGTTGATCTAATTTAGTCGACATCGATCAGAATTCCAATCGGTGCCGATTGAACCTAATCGGCGCCGATTTTGTCAATCGACGCCGATTGAGAGGCCGAGTGTCCAAAACACTCTGGCCTCCCACTTATCCCCTTTTTTCTAAAATCTAGCATCCTAGTATGTTATTTAATGATAAACACATACACAAGGCTAAGGTAGATCCACTTACCCCAGGTCGTGTCCTCTTCCACTTTTGACTGCTCCCAGAGGCTTCCATGTTGCTCAAAATCAATTTTTGACTCTTTCTAAATCAATCATCACAGTGTAAATAAATCGTTCACATTTCCCTTTCCCATATTTATATGGTTTTGGTATGGTCGGCGCCGATTGGTTTAGTCAACGTTGATTTTTCCTAGTCGATGCCGATTTAGGCCAATCGTCGTCGATTGGTTACATTCTTGCCTTTTCACATCACATTCTTCCAATGAGAATGTCTCCTCATCTTTTTTGCCAAAGTGTTGATGCTTGGCTTGTTTATCTGATCATTATTATGACCTGAGTGTTGCCTTTTGGCACATATTTTTGATATTATCACCCATTTCGAGTCTTTCCTGTACATGGGTCACTCACATTTGTGGCAGCCTAAAGATAGTGGGTCTATAGGCACTAACGTCATCTGATTCGTAGACCATCTGGTTGTCCCTACCAATGTGTCACTCTTTAGTTGCTACTATCTTGCAGCCCTCCTTCCACTCATGGGTCTGTAGCCACTAACGTCGTCTCATACGAAGACCGTCTAGTCTGCCCTACCAATGTGAGTTCCTTAGGTTGCTTTGCTTTTTTATTGTTTTCATGCATCATCAATGATCAGATCTACTCTAGATATCTAGCTGGGGCATCCTTCATTCTCATCTACCTTTTTCAAACTCGGGATCGGTTGGTCTTTTGAGATTCATCCCATCCCTAGTTTGAGGGGGATCACATCATCACTTTTTTTCCTTTCTTCCAACTCCTTGTTTTTGTCTTGCAACTTTGCTTATCGCAAGTTACTCGACAAAAAGGGGAAAAATGTAGACACCTAAAATTGGTTACCCAATTTAGTGTCCCCCGCATTCGTCTACCTTCTCGGGTAACCTGGGGCACCTTTATATCACCACTTTTCCTTTAGGGTATTAATTAAATTAAACATCTATCCTAAGTTTATTATACCCCATTGTATTTTACCAATGGATAATTAAATATTAACTATTTAATTATACTTTTTACATGTATCTTAACCGCTTATCTACCCCATATCAATTTCTAACCTCCCATAATCAATTCTATCCATCTATCCCCCTATTTCTCCTCCCCAAACCATGCAACGGGATATTTCCCATATTTGAGTCAGAAGGATACACTCTTATCTTTCCAAATCATCCTTTTTGGCCATTTTAGGAATCTGTTCCCTGATCGGCACCGATTTCAGTAATCTTGGATCGATGTCGATTTTTCTAAACGGTGCCAATTTTACCTCGATCGGTTCCGATTATAAATACAAGGCCAGAATTTAGTTCTGGTAGACAGAAAGAGAGATAGAAAGCTTAATTCTTGAGCCTTCGAATTTTCAATCAGAAGAAGAGAGAATTTTGTCCAAATCAATCCCTGAGAGGTGTACCGTTACTTTTCCCTCGCAACATCGACATCGTGAGGATTCCTCAACCTCTTGGTGATTCTATTCCTACATCTAGCTAAGGTGAAACTCTGTCCGCAACTTTGCAGCCCCTGTAGGTGTTTACGATCCAGTCCTCATCAATCATCCATCAAGCTTTCCGCAACTTGCCTCCGGTCGACGCCGACCCATTCCAGTCGATGCCGATTTATCCTAATTGGCACTACTTAAAGAAATCAACGCCGACCCCAATCTGGTCGATGCTGATCAGCCTACAGATAGGTGCCAAGTACAGGTAACGTAAGTCTAGCATTGTTTTCACAGTTTCTGTGTTCTATTTATATTTTGTCTATTGTTTACATTCTATCTTTTATTTTTAATCAAAAAATCTAAACATTTACCTACATCTTTTATCATGTATGCTTCTTTCCTTAATTGAAAACGTCGGTGACATCCGTCGAGGAAGGTCATCACTTCTCGGACCCGCTTTTCAAGGAATCCACCCAAATATATTTTAACGTTGTATTTTTTACGCAAGGATTTGTACATCACGGGTTTTCGGATCTACTTTTCATGATTTCTCATGTGCCCCCATCTCATCTACATTGGCTTTCCTCCCATTTACATCTTCGGATACCGTCTTAACTATAGGTATCGATTTTATTTGATTTTTTCAGGAATTTTGTGTTTAGTTTGGTGCATTAACATGGACATGTAACAAGCACGGAAATTATTGATCTACACCATGGTATATTAGGTCTACGGGCTTCATGATCCCATTCACACTCACGATCCCGATCCCCATTATGTGTTTGTTTCTATCTTCTAGATTTGTTAAGGTTGCAACTTCGTTATTTCTCTTTTGTCTACCTTGGCTTGAAGTCTCTCGATTTCTTCGAGTTGAGCTCTTATTTCTTCGTCGGGTCTTGCTTCTCTTTCTCTAGCTTCTTCTTCGGTCTTCACGTCAGTGAATTCTACAAGGTTCTCGTTTATGTATGAAAATTCACCATCTAAAGGATTGGCAACACTCAGGTTCCCAACATGACCGGTTGCTTGAAAAGGAAGCCTCTGGATTCCAAGTAGCTCTTGTCTCCTTTGAAGTTCCTCAAAAATGGGATCAATTTGTCCTCCCTTGTCTCTGTTGTCGAGTGAATCTTCTATATGTTTGCTTGAAAATCTATGCTCTTCTTTGGTGTGCTATAATTTGTCTATGCCTCTCCAATTCGACAATACGTTCCTCTTCCAGGTCCAGAATCCTTATAGAAATGAAGTAATGATGCACACTTCGTCTATTATGCCAAATAGCTTCTCTCATATCGAAGCAATGTCTTCTTGGATGTGAAAGAGTAAATCGGGTCTCTCAGCGGGAGGATTTCCCGAATAACCATGATTTACATCCATGTAGTTTGCGTGATTATTCAATCTCCAAAACTTTTCTTCTAGAATCTTTTTTTGTATTTTATGACCTTGAGGTCATTTTTAGGTGCGAGATCTTTGCAAAATCGCCTTACGGTGGGCGCCAAAACTATTGGCAACAAAATTTGTCTTGTGGAAAAATTGGTGGGTTTCAAGCCAACGTTATGGGAATCTAAGTCCCTCTACTTGAATGGTGCAAATTTTGTAGGTGCATGCATAAAATATGGGTTTCAATGGTGGCCTTTCGACTAGAGATCCAACAGGGGCACTCCACTGACCCTATGGAAAAGCTAGCAATGTCTCGCTAGAGAAGAAACTTTGTCTTGGAAAGGGGAAGGGGAGTGGAAATGGAGGTAGGAGAAAACTAATGTTGTGAGTAGAATATCATATGCCCACACACATTAATTAGAAATTTTGTTTACATGCATTTATAGTTAGAAAAAAAAACAAATCCGCAGAGAAGCTATAAGACCGAATGAAATTCATTGGTCACAAGGTACCAATCAATCCCTCAATCAAAAAGGTGAAAATTCCTTCTTTTATTATTGAAGATAAAGCAAAATTTGTACAGAGCTTTGAGAATAGAGGAAAATCTAAGGAGAAGGGAAAATAGAAGAAGTATGGTGTTTTCGTATTTTCAGTCTGAGAGAACTCACGGTCTTTTTAAAATCAATCACCAACCCTTGGAATGACTCCAAGGAGCCATTATATCTCATGCCAAAATAGTTACAACTTTAAAAATCATTTACACCTCTTCAAATTCCTTCATTGCAAAGAAAACACTCATGGCGGGTTAAAAACCAGATCTTGTAATGCGAACGTTACATTTGATTTGCCAGTTTGAATACAGACCATTTGATTTTCTCTTATAACTTTGAAATCGGGCCATCCACGTGGTAGGAAGAGATTGGAGTGGGTACAGGGGAAAGCCCTTTGCATTTTGTGATTTTTTAGAGATTTGGCAATTTGGAACAAATTGGCCCACACCCCGCTTCAACTTTTTAACTTAGGCACATGGCACATTTTCATTGGAAATGGGGTCGCAACCCTTTTCTCAACATTTTAACCTTTTTGGAAAAAAGGCTCAAAAACTCAAAGTTCTCGTCGTTCCACTCTCCCACTTTGACTTTTCAATGGTGGGCTTCACCTTTGACTTTCTCCCTGTGGGCTTTAACTTTGAATTTTTCCTTTATAGCCTGATCGGGGCTGCGGGTCACTTTTTAACTTTTTGCCTTTTTTGCAAAGAGGCTCAAAAACACAAATTTCTCTATCGACCCGTTGCTCGATTGAACTCTTGACACGTGGCATCTTCTGATTGGAAATGGGGTCGCAACCCTTTTCTCAACATTTTAACCTTTTTGGAAAAAGGCTAAAAAACTCAAAGTTCTCCATCGTTCCGCTCTCGCTTTGACTTTTCAACGGTGCGCCCGATACCTTGGTGGAGTCACAGAGCAATCTAGAACTTTTACTTCACTTTTGGGGATTTGGTTAAATTTTCAAAAGTGCCCCGATGGCCCGCTCATCCACTTTGAATTTTCAACGGTGGGCTTCACCTTTGAATTTTCCCTACGGCCTTCAACTTTGATTTTTTCCTGCGTGATTCAACTTTGACTTTTCTTGCAAGCTCAAATTTTGACTTTTACTTTTATAGCTTTGATGGAGGTTTGAGGGGTCACTTTTTAAATTTTCACCTTTTTTACAAAGAGGCTCAAAAACACAAATTTCTCCACCGACCCGCTTCCAATTAGGTATGTCCACATACCCATGGATGATGGGGCTAAAATTTGATGGGGAAGAAAATGCCCATCATTCCCAACTATGGGAAAAATACACAGAGGAAGAGAACTTCATCATTTTGAGTCCAATTTTTGAATTTCCTTCATGAGTCGGAGGCATGGAGGTAGAACAATGATTTGACGACCGAGGCCATAAAACATTCGAATAATTTTGATCAAAAAAAGAGATTGTAAAGAGGATATTACATGCACAGACGAGATGGAGAATTTCTCAAAACAAGCAAAACAGAGGTTTAAACAACACTAGGGCATCGATTTTGCTATTTCTTCAAACATTCAACTTGGCTTAAATACTTTAGGAGGGCGAGAGCTCAAGATTTTGAATTTAACTTGGAAAATGAAAAGTGGTTTTCAGGAGACAACAAGATGGATGAGGTATTTAGATATATCAGGTGTTACACATAAGATGAAAGGGTTTGCACCTGCTCTTTTAGCTCATCAATATTTTTCTTGTATTGTTTGTTCCTCACCACCAACTAAGTGGAAGACTGTTGGTACATATGTAAAACCCCTTCATGAGTAGTCGGCCCTAGTTGGATTATAATCATTTCATAATCATCTAGTGTCATTCCGCCCATCGACTTGATCACCTTAGGTCGGGATACCACAATATATTGATTACTTGCTTCTCCATTGTAGAACCGTGAGGCCATGTGCACGAGCTTCCTTTTTCTTCCCTTGGCCAATGAGTCAATTGTTGATAAATCAGGGACCGTGACTTATTAAACAGTGTGTGTATCAGGTGTTATTGTCTCCTTGCATCCATGGGAACATTTCATCAGACTCAGGATCCACGTGAGATATAAAGCAACCACTCCTACTGCGGTGGAGGAGGCACATCTTGAATGGGAGAGGTAGTAGTGTCGACAAGAGGTGAGACCTCCCATGGTGGTTTAAAGACTGGATCTTGAACTATGTGCTCTTCTTATTTTTGTGTCTTTGCCACTAGGTATTCCTCTTGAATTTTTGCAACTAGTTCTTCCTCTGTCTTGGCTCTCTTTGGTGAATTTTCATGAGAAGAAGTCTCTAATTCTATGACCTTTCATTTTGAACTTTCTCCAGAGTGTCTTGAACTTGAAGTAACTTCCACAACTTTTGATGATGATTATTGTGAAGCTTGTTTCTGGCTTGTGGAGGTACCTTGTGATTGAATAGTCATGACTCTCTTTCTCTGGAACCAATCCCTTGTTCTCCTGACCACTTTCTCAGTTCATTCCTTTATGTATCCTAACTTGCAAACAATTCAATTAACTTGAGGCAACGGGGAAACCTTGATCGCCGCATATTTAGGATCATACCTTTCTATTTTGTCATCTTGCAAAATATACTCATACTAAGAGAACTGGAATTTCCTCATCTCATCAATTGTCATCCTCATGTGATCCTTCTCCCATACTTCAAATTTGTCAACACAGTTGGCCCAATAGTCCTCAATTTGTGGATCATGGCACAATTTTGGGATATGAAAAGAATCAGGATCATCTTGTATGTTGAAGTTGGAGTGCGGAAGTGTAATAATGTAGAGTCAAATGCGCGAATGCTGCCTCTAGATGAGACACATCATTTGCACTCTTATATGTGAACACCCCGAGAGAGATGGGAAATGAGTTCAACTTCTTTTATGCTTCTAAGCATGTTGTTCACTGTATGAACTATCTGCAGAGTTCAAATAGCACAATTTGGTCACTAAGGTACTTGGGAAACCTTAGGGGAGCTTGGTTGAAGCCGAGAAACTTGCAAGTAGGAGAAAGTTGAGAATTGTATGAAATAGGAACCATATTTTTATTAAGAACATTGCTTATGGTGACATCCTTGCCTCCAAATCACCCTCCAAATTTTAGACCATATACATCGTGAATGCATCATTCACGTGGGTGAAGTGTTTGTGACTTTCTTCCATTACCAATTGTGGGAGTTTCTCGAATGCGGGAACCTTGGTAGTAATGTTCGCATGAGAGACAATCCTCTGAATCACCTCAATTTATAAAACAAATACACCAAGTAAGAATTCATGTATAACTTCTTTTCATATGCACTGGAACAACTATGGGTGAAAATTTTTAATGATTATCTATCCCCGGTTAACCTGTTGTTTTCCTTCATTCACTGTTAGGACGAAAAGAGCCATCCAATCTTGAAATTCCCTTGTACTTGCTTCTCCCATTACCCGAGTAAGGAGAGTTATTGCATCTCGAATATCCTTCAAAACATTCACATCTTAAAAGTTTCTTTAGCATCATTGAAGGCTTTATCCTTTTCTTCATCCCCGATCCTAGTGCAATCCCTTAGACATATGCATCCATTTTTCCCACTCATGCATGGCCTTCTCTTTTGTGAGGATGACCATGTTGGGCAATGTTGGAATTTTGAGTGATTGAGATAGTTATGGGGTTAATGAGTGCCATTACCACACCATTTTCATCTCAAATTGTCTATGTTTCGGGCTCATAGTGGTGTGAGTAGGCCAAGACCAGCTCATTTATATATATGAACACAGGTGTCCCATAACTCGCATGCAACCCACTTATGAACACTTTATCTTCAATCTTACCTCTTCCCTTTTCCTTCATGTGAGCCTTCAGATCGTTGAAATCCATATAGAAGACATCACTTTCCTCTATCTCATACTCAAAAGCAAAAGGTTGTGTTGGTTTTGTCCACTGAAAAACTAAACTTCATGATTACTCAAAGACTTACTATGTCTAGGAAAGTGTTATCAACTAATTTTGACTTCACAAAATTAATAAACATAGAAATTTTGAAATTTTTCAAAAGTTTTACTTTGTGTAATTTATCACCCTCGCTGCGATCATCTTGTTTTTGTGATTGTTCGGTCTTCGTTTCGTCCATTTCGGGTGAGAACTCCTCCCTCCAGGTCATAAACTACTTTTAATATTAATTAATTAATATTTAATTAATTTATTACCCTTTGTTTGATAAAATTAATTTTGCTAAAATTTGGGGGTTTTAATTAAATAAATATTAATTTAATAATTATTAAAAGTCAATCGAAAAAATTTATTTTAATTGTTGGGGGAAAGTAAGCTTAGATTCCCATTACCACGGATGCCAAATTGGCTTCCCATACCAGGATTTCCCCTTTCCTGGAAAATTTATTTTAATTCCCCACTTGTGGGATTTCTTCCACTGATTTCCAATTCAATGGATTGGCAAATGGGTAAAATATCTCGATTTCCCACATGGGGAAATAAAATGGGGATTTTCAGCCCGCCTTGCCATTTCTGTTGCAAATGGTTGTTTATTTCCCACTTTCCCCTAGCAATTAATGCCACTACCCGAAGGAAGAGGAGTCGGTTATTTCAACGGGAAGGGGAAACGGTTACGGGGAAGCTTCTTTAATTCCCGTAACCATTTCCCCATGAGAGTAATTGAATTTTCAGTGAAAGGAGAATTCTCACGCTCAGACAAAGCTAAAGTGATCATCACACTTTCATCAAGAAAGGAGGCCAAAGAGCAATCATTACCAATAAATAACAACAACAAAGGAGTCTCCATGCATTTGCAAGTATATTCATGCATGCATAGGAGGAAGAATACGATTTCACGTAGCAGAGGTAAAGGAAGACCACACATTGTTTTATGCATCAGGGAAAAGCTAAATAACAAAAATCCACGCCAAAATCGAGAATAGTCAATGTGAGAATTTTTTTTTTTTAATTGTTTTCTTTTACACAGTCAAGGATTCTGACCATGTGGGAGGAAAGAAGGAGAAAAATCTAAAAAAAAAGGCATTTGTTTTTTTTGATGAGCACGTCCACGCAGGTCAAGGAGAAAAGGATAAAACAGCAAAATAGGAAATCCTTCCATGCACAACCAGAGAAAACAAACATCTCCATGCATTCCTTAAGCATATCCAAGTAGCCAAAAGGAAATTCAAACAGCGGTAGTTTGAAAAGACAAGGAGCTTTTCCTTCTCACGCATTTTTTCAGAGATAAAGCAAGTTTGATGCAAAAGACAAGGAATTAATTCAACGTAGGCATTTGAATAAATCTACATGCCCAAGGAGGAAGGAAGGAATAGTTTGAAGATCCCACGCAATCAAAGGGGGACTGAAAACAACCAAAAACAAAAGAAGAGATGATGTTTTAAAAAAGTCACATGCATAAGAGGAAATAAGTTAAAATAGTCCAAAGGAAGGAAAATAAAGAAAGTTTACATGTATTTTTAGCCAAAAGAACATTCCACAAACAGCCAGAGCAAACAAGGGATTCTTCACACATTCCCGGAGACCATCACACATGCATAGGAGGAAGAAGTCATTTTTAATGCCCAAGATCATCACGCATTCACCCAAGAATAAAATATTAAAAAGGCAGTCCAGAAGTTTGCACACATTTGTAGAAGAATTAAGTGAGTATAGTCGGGCATCGATCAGAAGATCACAAGGAAGAAGTAAATCTCAAAGTACGTGGTCATTAAAATTAGGCAATTTTCACGCATACCACTAGAATTTGCTCCAAAAACTTAAATAAAAAAATCAAGATATTAAAATTGGGTGATTTTGTTTATTTTAAATAAATAAATTGTTGTCACCTGAATTGAAAATTGTACCTAAGATGGTTATTATTATTATTATTAAAATGCTAATAATAATAATAAACAATTCATACTTTTTTTGCATTGAAGGGGGTTTTGGAGATTGAGACCCGGCTCCATTTGCATTGTTTTACGTGCCTAAGTCATTTTTCTATAAAATTCATAATGGCCGAAAAATCTAATAAATCTGCAGGAAGATCGAGGAAGCTAGTGGAGAAAACAAATAAGTTTGCACTCAAGTATGAATCCCAATGAATAAATCCTTCCATTTCCATCAAGTCGGCATATGATAATATCACGTCGATACAAATTTGGGTCACATCAATGTGCAACAATTCTGCAATCAGTGAAAGTCAAGGCAAAACCATATTCTCGGATAGGCTTCGAGCTCTAGGATTTTGTATGTAGAAATAGTGAATGATACTCCTTTCTCGGGTTGATTGTAAAATCAAAAAAATGAAGAGGTTTTTCAATGCAATTGACATTGATTTCAATGCCCTTTTCATTCTTTCAAATGATTTCATTCCAAATAAGACTAAAGTGCTTTCTCAAATAATGGTGGATAGTGATGGAAACAGATTTGTGGAACTTGCCATCCCGCAAGTTGACAAGGAGCATGATGCCATGACATCTCGTTGATTATGAATTTTCTAGACTTGGAATTAGGAGGTCCACATTGGAAAGTGACATTGCGATGGCTTGAGATTCAATTGATATCGTGCTAAAGAGACTTGAGAAATATATGTCTTAAAACTCTCAATTCAAGGCTGAAAATAATCAATTGGTGGAATATGTTCAACATCTGATAAATCCCATATCATCCACTTTCCCAATACATGATGCCATGGCTTCCCTAATGAAGAAACTCTCAATTTATCAAAATAAATAAACATGTTAGGCCATGTCAAGTAAAACTTGGCTTTCGGATATTCTCATTTTAGGCCAAGATACGATCAAAACAATGGTTAACCTCCATGAATATATCAAGACGTATCTTGCTCCAATTATTTATTTCAAGGAAACTTTTGTTTCTAACATATCAAATTTGGACGAGATATTTCCCAGTCTATGAATATGACAAGTATGGAATCCTCAATTCTATCCATTAAAGGAATTATCAAATTTGAACATCAATGGACACATTTTCTTTGGTGTCGCATCTCAAATAAAGGAAGACACTTCTCAAGGATTTTATGATCCATTATGAGGGAGTATGCAATGAAGCCTTTACTTCACTCACCTTGATTCAAGAATTCATAGTTGAGATCCCTTGCAACCTCGTAAATGATCATAATCAAAGGTGTTCATCGAAACATGTGGAAGAGCAATTTTCACAATTGTTTAAGGACATGTATACTCCTACCAATAATTTCTCTTTAGCTTCAATGCAGCGTTGCATAAAATTAAATAACTTGTTTGAGAATGCTCAATCAAAGATGGTTAATCTGAATGATATGCCAAGTAGGATTTTGGAGTTGCGGGTATTTTGTGAGGCTATTCTTCAACCAAATGAACCTCCAGAAGAAGAAAATATGTTTGAAACATTGGGAAGGTTTAGATCCTTTCAATTGGCAAAAGAAACATATCCTAATTTCACCGATTGATGTAGCCTAGAATTTACCATATAACACCCTATTCGCATTGGCACATCACTCAACCTTGACTGAGCACTCACCCGAAGCATGCAAAGGTACCAGGTCCCTCTTTAGGGTTACTATAACAGGATGTTAACATGATGAAGGAAGAAACATATAGATTCATAACTAATCCATCATTCTACAATGCATGCTACCCTCATATCTATGAAAGAACAAACTTAAACAGTAATCATGATTGAATTAATAACATGCACTACTCAACTACACACAGAATGACACTTAGATTCAGCCAATATCTTCCATCTATTAATAAATATAGAAGCTCCTTACAGTATTGTCAATCTATACCAATGCACATATAGAATCGATATGTTGATTCAGTCCATATGTATATTCTCTTTCACACACACACACACACACACACACACACACACACACACACACACACACACACACACACACACACACACACACACACACACACACCTCTCTTTCTACTATATACCTAACATCATATATATAGGGTGGGGACTTTCCCTTCACCACTTATCTATTCCATAAATAGGTCACGTGCTCTTGATATTCATACGTAGTTTTACAAGCATAGCCACACATGCAAGTGTGTTATCTATAGTCCTCTTATAATTAATCGAATCTCATCAATTCTATTCTCATCTCATCTCCATGCAAAAACACTTCGATCCACTTCTCCAAAGATAGAAAATGCATGGTGCACGCGTCTCTACATCATTGGTGTGTTCTCGCATGCCATCTTCTAAAAATAGGTCTTCATGCTCAAAATCGGCTAAGTCCTAAAATCTGAACTTGCCTTCCATGCACGAGCCC
Source organism: Taxus wallichiana var. yunnanensis (assembly GCA_018340775.1). NCBI lineage: Eukaryota > Viridiplantae > Streptophyta > Pinopsida > Cupressales > Taxaceae > Taxus > Taxus wallichiana. The sequence goes on from CM031239.1 coordinate 169,728,548, forward strand.
TTCATGTCCTTGCGCACTCTTGGTTTCGAGCCTTCTATCCCACGTGGACTCCTTATGTGATCGTTGGTAAGTATTCTTTGATCAACATTCCCCACACTAATCTCATTGCCATCCCGACAATGGGTGTCTCCAAAGTTTGAAGGAAAGAATAGAAGAATGGAAAGAGTAAGAATGAAATAATGTAGATAAATTTTAACTTTTTATGAGGTTATGAGGAAACCTCCTTTGCATCAGTTTGCAGTATCAACTATGGATACTCCTCCTTTATTTTGGCCTCTAATACTTGCCATTCAGTGAGTGCTTGCTCTACATTTTATGGGATGTCCACAAAGCAATGGATTCCAACTCATCCCTCACAATCTCTCCTTTCTCATTTTCCAGAACCAACACAACACTGGAAATTGATGTCATTCTACCTTCTAAAAGGTCCATCTTCTGTGTAATTATCTTTCCAAGCTCTTCCATCCGATTCTTGTGTGGCTCTTTGTGTCGCCGCCAGGCAACGCACTTCTATTTAACCATTGATAATCTTTTTGCACGGCCCAATGTCTCATATTTCATCACTTTCTGGACCTCGTTATTCTCTTCGAGGGTCTTGATGTTGATAAGAGCCTCTGGAATTGTGCATAAATTTAAAGCTTGATTTTCTTTCTTCAATACTTCCGTAATGCTTGAATGACCTTCATAAGATGTAATTTTTCTCATCATTGATGCTTTCTCCCATTCGGGATCTTGTTCTGAGCTTCTTGGCACTTGCATATGAAAAGTTTCATCTTCAAGTACCAAGTCCACAAAATTTCCCACATAGTGTATCATTGAAGGAAATGTCTATGGTACCTTGGCCTCCAAGTGTGGCCTTGCTCTGATTACGTTGTCCCCAATCTCCTTTGTGATGCTTATAAATACCTCATTCTTATTTTGCGTGAAGTCCCTCTCATGTGTTATGTGTGCTATCTTTGCATCCTTTGTCTTCAACTCCTCACATAGCGCTCTGATCATGGAAGCTTTGTCCATGTTTCTTCTAGCCACCTCAAGTAAAAACTTTCACCAATGCATTATTGACCTACTCATCTGACATGATAGTAGGCTTTACTATCATGTGTCTAGCTTGAGGTGCCTTCTTCATTCATCTCAAAATGCATGACTCTTCGCACACATCAAATTCAAGCTCATCCATGTGGGTGTGCATTGACCACGATAGTTACTTTGAGTGCACACAGTCGCCATATCCTCATCCATTAACTCCCATCTAAATAAATCCTTTTGTGTTATCGTGCTCTGGAAGTGGGTGCGGACAATTTTTCCTACGTCCTCTGCATACCCCATGGCTGGTGGAATGTGCTCTCCACTTGTTCTTCTAGACCTTTTTGCTTAGGAAATTTAGCCTCCAAATTTTGGACTTGTGTCTCCATGTTCTAAACATCTCTCTACAAGAAATCCTCTCGGTCTTTTCTCATCCTCTTCTTTTCCCTTTGATACCTCACCCTGTTCTTCTGTGTTCTCTAGAAGTGTAGGAGAATTAGGCGCACTTTCCTCTGACTCTTCCACCTCCTCATTCAACTTTAGTTTCCTCCTTCTCTATGCGGTCGCTTCCTTTTGTGGGGAGAGTCTGGGTGATTTGCATATAGTGGTTGGAGTAACACCTTGGGTCCTTATTCTCCTAAATACCCTTTTAAACCTATGCTCCCCTTGGACTGCATTCAATTCCTCATCATCCCCCTCTTGTGGCTAAGGTGGTGTAACGGTGTGCTCAGCTTCACCCTTACTTATAGGATGTCTCCTACCCCTATGCTCCAAACCACCACTATCTTCATGCTCCTCCTCCTCATCCTGCACTTTAATTGGCTCTATGGGATTAGGAACTGGGATTTTCTCCACTATATTCTTTCCCTTTGGTGGTGGTGGAAATGCGAACTCATCTTCCACATATTTGTTATTTTCCATCTTCGGCTTTAACTGGAGATACACCAATGCTGCCCCCACATTTGCTACAACTAGGCTTATTGGCTTGATATTCAATACTTTTGAAATGATCCTCTCTGTATAAGCACTTCTGCTAGGATACACATACTTCTTCCTCAACGTATGGTAGTCGTAGTCTACCTTATCTGCATTGAAGACCAGTCGTCGTGTGTTTGTAAATCTATAAGTAGATGCGTAAGGAAATTTGCACCAAGGGATCCAGACTCCATATTTCATTGGGAAGCACATGATGCAGAAATGTTGATATACAACAAACTGAACTTGTTTCCCTACCACTTCTAGTAGGTCCTTTGGGATGTGCCACTCTTCCCCAAATGCTGCACGGAGCCTGTCATACCATTTCTATGCCCTTTAATTTACATCAACTGTCATGGCCCCCTTGCATAGGTACTTATTGAATCTTTTAGCTGGGGACTTTTTCTCCATGGGGTATTCCCATACTTTCTCCTTCAATCCATCTAGTACTCTAATCTCCATAAATACCAGTGATAGTATAACAGCCCCAAAGCTGATCTTCCCTCTTGTGCGTGCTTCTTCGACTATTTTCTCTGCAATATAGACTAGAATGTTGTATATTTTCCCTTCTGACATCTTACGCACCACATCTACCCACATAGTATTTACCTGTGACCACCACTCCTGATCATTCAACTTGGTAACAAGGTGTGCTGCAACTTCTACAACTTGGACAGTTCTTTAATTTTTCTATGTCCATTCCGCGTGGACCCTTCAGGTACCCCAATTCCTGTTTGATCTTTACAATCATGGCTTCATCTATGAGATCACCTTTTATGTCCTCTCTTGTAGCCTTAAAACCTATAACTAATGGTACAAGTGCATATGAGATTCTAACTCTACGTCCTACAAAGTAGAAGAAGTCTTTGTGTAGCCTACTCATGAGCCACTGATACAAGGGCTCATACTTCCCAAAATATGGAAGCTCATACAATTGGTAGACCCCAATTCTCTTCAAAATATTTTCACCCGCATCTTCATATACTAGCATGTCATCGCCATGCGCTTGTTCGTTCTAGTCATGAGCAAGGAATCGAGCTCCTTCTTGTTCTCCAAAGTCCTGTGATTGTATTCACTTACTTTTCTCTTTCTGATGGGTGAATCCCATTCTTGGCTGATGATGACTCCTTCTGGATATTACGTATCGAAAAATGGATTTTGGGTGCCATCTCTTCCTCCTCGATGACCACCTTCTTCTTTCCTTTTACTACTGTTGTAGATGCCTTCTTCGGTGCCATTTTTACCTTGCAAATGTCTCCTCTTCAACTTTAAAAATCAAACTCTATCTTGATTCAACCACGCCTTAGGTGGAAACTTCATAACCTAACTCTTTTTGTCTCCCTACTTCACTCAAACCCTTCACCACCGGGGACGCAAGATTCTTGTCACATAGATCTAGTTGTCATGCTTGGTTTCACACCCTTTGCACCTTAACTCAATCACTCGGCTCTTTACACTTGGCTCTTTTCTCAAATACTCTTAGTTACAATGGTAAAAATGAATCGAATTCCATCCTTATATTATTTTTTCAAATTTTTATGCATTTATTACTCCTTCACCTATCAAATATCCCCTCATTCATTGACCAAATCCATTCATTTTGCATGGTACATATTCGCGCGCCTACTATAACCTTCTAGCGCGCCTTCCTACCCTCTCGGTCACGAGACTCTCTTCATCACGTGCTCCTACGCCTAAGTAGCTCATCACCGTACCTTCTCCTAGTAGCTATCATGGACTTTGCTTACCTCACGTTATATTGTTCTTTCATTCATCTCCATCCTTGGTGACTTTTGAGAAGTTATCTTCTTTTGACTTAAAGCATGCCCTGTAGCAGCTTATTCCTTTCACCTTTCAATTCACATAGTCTTTTTCTTGAATAACTACAACCACCCCACATGAAAATTATGTGCAGTCCTCTGTGCGTAAACATTCTTCATACTTGTAATTAGCTTCATGCATGCAAACGTCCTTATTACACAAAAACAACAACTAAATTGACAAAGCATAGCGAAAATGACTGAAATACATTAAGGAAATATAGAATTGAAAACCTAATCTAAATGGAAATACTTGCTTTATTACAAAAACCAAAAAGACTTATTTATAGTAGGGCTTTAGCCTACTCCTATTAAAGTAACTGGGTATCCATGTTCCATCAAGTTCTTCTAACTAGCAAGCACCTAATTCAAGTATAGAAGTGATAACATACGACCCCAACCAATGTAATTTGAGCTTGCTTGGATGGTGCAAGAACTTTGAGTCATAAAGAAGCACCATTTTTCCAATCTCAAATTTCTTATCCCTTATGTTTTTATCATGCCATGCCTTCTGCCTGGCCTTTTCCTGCTTCTAACTCCATCGTGTTATGGCTTGGCACTCATCTAGTTGAATCATCTTTTCGATACGCTCTTCTAAATCATGTTCATCAGCTAGACCTCTAGCGCACACAATGTGCAAATAAGGTAACATAAATTCTATAGGGAGAACAGATTCCACGCCAAGCACCAACTAAAATGGTGTGGCTTTGTTCAATCTCTTGTAAGTTCTTCTAAATGCCTAAATAACAGCTGATACTTTTTCATCCCAATCCTTTCTCCCAACATCACAATTTTTTGTCAAATTCTAGCTCAAAATCTTGTTGAAGGCCTCAAATAGTGAGTTTTGTTTTCCCCGAAGATGATAAGGTGTAGTTTTATGATGTGCAATAAACTCATCTAATAGGATCCTGATTATCTCATTCAAAAATTTTGTACCTCTATCACTTGTCAAGCTTAAGGGACATCCATATCTTGTAAGAACATTCTCCCACAGAAACCTAGCTATTGTAGTTGTCGTACAATCCTTGGTAGGTGTTGCTTCTACCCACCACGTGAGATAATTTGTGCAAGTAATGATATAGCGCGATCTAGTCTTGCGCGTGGCTGGCAAAATAGGTCCTACAAAATCAATGGCCCATTTCTCAAATGGTTCGGCACTAGTAATCGGTCTCAAAGGCATCTCATCTCTTTGCCCTGGTTTTCCTAGGCACTGACAATGATCACACACCTTACAATATTCTTTACAGTCCTTATACAATGTCTCCCACCATAATCCAGCAAGTAAGATCTTTCGGGTAGTCACATCACCTGCATAATGGCCTCTCCTGTAATACCACCATGAGCTTCTTCCATAATATCTTTATGCTCATGCTCTAATACACAACGGCGTAATACTTCATCTCTGCCTAGCTTGTAGAGGTCACCACTGATTAACATAAACGGTGTCGCACGTATAGCAAGCTACTTCTTTTCTAATGCTTTCATTCCTTTTGGTGCCATACTTGTTCGTAGAAAGACAACAATGTCTTCTAATTCTATGGGTGCACATTGTAACCTATATAATTGTGCATCTAGCATTGTTTCTTCAATTGTCTATGCATCCTCTCCTAAATTGATTCTAGATAAATGATCTAGTCCAGAATTGCTTTTCCCTGGCTTCACCACAACTGTGAAGTCAAACTCTTGAAATAGGAGCACCCATCTACATATGCGCCCCTGTAAGATGGGATTTTTACCAAGTACTTCAATGCCATATGATTTGTATAAAACATAAATGGTGTTGCTAACAAGTACTATCAAAACTTGTACAATGCATAGATCATTGAAAAAGCTTCGTGCTCTGTAGTTGTATAATTTTGTTCAGTAGGAGTCAACTTCCTACTAGCAAAATAGATTGGATGATCTATAATACCTTTGCCAAGTTGAGCTAACACAACACTAATGGCCATGCCAGAAGCATCCACATGCACATGAAATGGTTTATCCCATGAGGGAAAGTGCAGACTGGGCGCAGTAGTAAGTCTCTCTTTTAATATCTCAAACATGCATGCACCATGCGCTTCTCCCCAATAAAATGTACCTTTCCCCTTCAGTAATTCTTCCAAGGTGCAGCAATTTTTGCATACCCTTTTATGAATTTTCTATAATATCCTATATGACCTAAAAATTCACGCACCTCACTTTGACTGGTAGGCACTTCCAGGCCTAAAATGACTGCAACCTTGGCTAGATCAACTAGCAAACCTTCCTTGCAGATTATATGTCCTAGTAGTATCCCAAATGGCATAGAAAATATGCACTTCTTGATGTTCAAAGAGATACTCAATTTTCTGCATTGTTCAAACATTAAGCACAAATTGTCACAATGATCTTTCACAAGCCCATATACTATCCAATCATCTAGGTAGACCTGTAAGAAGTTGTGAATAAAATATTTAAATGCCTAAACAACTATGTGTGAGAATACAATAGGCACATTTTTCAATCCAAAGGGCATCACAAGTATAGGAAAAACTACCCCATTCAGTAGTAAATGTTGTCTTTTCTTGATCCTCCTGAGCAATCCTAACCTAATGATACCCAAAAAATCCATCTGTGAAGGAATATATTTCATGCCCTACAACTCCTTCTAGTATTTCCTCAGTGAATGGCATAGGGAATGGATATGTGACGCATGCAGCATTTAGCTCCCTGTAGTCCACACATATCCTAATATGTTTGTCCTTCTTGATACTGATCACCATTGGGCTAACCCATTCTGACTCATCAAGGGGCTTGATAATTCTAGATTTCAACATTTTATCAATTTCTTCTTTTACCTTTTTGCGTAAATTAGGATTCATTCTATAAGGTCTCTTCCTAACTGGTCATGTGCACCATCCTTAAGTTTGATCTTCATTTCCCAAGTGATTCATGCATGCCTTTAAGTTCATGATATCCTTGAGGGAATAAATCCTGATAATCCCTGAGTAACTCGATGATCTTTGCTACCTCCGAGTCTGACCATTAATCTCCAATTATGGATTCCTTAGGCTCAGCCTCCGAGCCTATATTCACCTTCTTTATCTTCATGGGTTTGTGTTAGGTGTGTGTATCCTTTTCTAAACTATCCAAGACCTCACACATCCCGTGTGAATTTTAAATGTCCAGGTTCTCAACTTCCTCGTCATCCACGACATAAACCATATTTCCTTTCTCTTTCTCAAGGCAAGTGTGTTCAAGTATTATAGATTCCATTTATTCTTCCATTTCAAAACATGATTTGAAATCGCCTCACTAAATAATTCATGTATATGACCTTTGGATTTTGCACTATCTCCCATAGTTAAGTACTTGACAAATTTTACTATTTCTCGCTACAGGAGGTTTAGTCGAGAAGTAGTCAAAAGTTTGGATCATACCTGCAGTCAAATCTTGCTAGTTCCTAGTTTCTCAATGTAGTTCTGCATATACATACCAAGCACATGTGCATCCTTGTAGCATAGAATATAATCTATGCACCCAGAGTGAAGGTGGTAATGCTTCCTATCCTAATGTCTAGAGTCTCTCACACTATTGAATGTGATGTTGAACAGGTTGATCGCCATGATAAGTGCAGAGTTGTGTAGGTGTATTGTTCCTTATAAACCTAGTGGACAAAGCGACTCCAATCTCTTTCCAATTTATAAGATTATTTCGTGGACTACCCCCACGTTGTTGTAGTGCATATACTAACATATATCTACTTTTAACTTGATCATCCTCCACTGTGTTTCCATGTCCTTCAAAAAGGTAGGAAGATCTTCTATCCCTGTATACCAAGGTACTATGCTACCTATCTATCAAATTGAATGAAGTCCATTCTTACGCGTAACCACACTTTTCACCTTGCACCCTACTAATTCATATGTACCATGAGCCCAATTGTCACAAGAAATACTCATAGTATCACTAATAGAATGAGAATCCTCCCACTGTAGGATGCCTTCTTTTGATGGCTCATTGACCTCTGGGTCCTAAATAGCGTGTACATAGACTCTATTTAAATCCTCCTCACTTAGAGGTTCAACATATGGTGTAGACTTCCCATCTATCAAAGGTATCACAACCCTTTCCTCCTTGTTTTCAAAGCTGATATACCCCTTATTGAATCTCAAGTTAGCATTATTCGCATAACACCAAGGGTGTCCAAGCAGGGCTAGAAAATTGTCTGCTTCTACAAGTGCTAATACCTCAAAATCCCCAATGAACTTGGCCCCTTGTATAGTTATAGATGCATCTTTCAAAACTCCTATGGGATTGTCCTTATTCTAGCTTTCCATAAATAACATATTAGATGATGGCTACAATGGAGGCCTCCCCATTTGTACCCATGCATCTAATGTAAGCATGTTTACTTCCGCACCTGTATCGATCAATATGTTTCTCAACAACCACCCATCCACAACAACATTCAAAGTAATTTCTTTTTCATAGTCAATGCTATCAGGGGGAAGATTTGCATGTAGAATTTTTCATCCGGTCTCAAGACATGCACGTGGAGTGTTCCCTTTTAGCCAACTTCCTAATAGTGGAATAATGTTCTCCTGGCACAATATATTACACACCTCTTGCAGATCATCAATATTAGCTGGACCTGTCTCTCGATGCTTTCTTTTTCTCCTTTAGGTATTGTATCTCACCCCGAATATTCCTTATAATTTCCATTGTTTATTGGTAAACTTCTTTTCGATGAGAAGGATTTGGGTACCTTAAATGCAAAACCTGCTCCTTGGTGATCGTACGCTTCAGTGCAATGCCTCTCTTGCGCATGTTGCTTCAGCGTGTGTAGTAATCTTCATTATCAATGCCTCGGGCCCATACATTATCTTGGGCATCCACTAATCTTCTACCGCGTGTTGAATTCTAACCATCCCGATGCCTTTGTTTTCTTGCTTATGCTACTTACTCAGATACGCATATAAGTCCGAGAACTCTTCATAGCTATGGTTCTTTCCACATAAGGAACATACAATATTCTGAGGACATTCACGCCTATAGTGGTCAAGAGATCCACATGTATAACATGTTCCACGAGGGAACTCTCCTCTTCCTCCACCACGGCCTTGTCCTCCATATCCACCATGATATCCACGTCCCCTTCCACGACCTCCTTCAAAAATCCCCTCATTCCTGTCATAGCGTGTTTGATTATGATCCCGATCCTGGTGCTCAATCTTACTCTTAGAATTATTTTATATACTTGTCTATCGTACCCCAAGGTCTATAACATCTTGGATCTAACCAATCAACCGACAATCCTCAGTATCATGGGTCGTGGACCTACAAATTTTACAAAATCAAGATACATTCTTCCTTATCACACGTTGTAACAAAGGATAGTGGCTAGCATCATGATTCAAATGACAAATTTCACAATCCAACAGTAATGAGCGTATAGATATGTGAGGGCAACTATCCTTGGTGTGACCTTCCACTTCATAATCTGTACACAAAATTCCTGAGCGTGTTTCATGGGATGAATTTTCTGATAGCTTCTCTAACTACTTTTCCATAGTTTTAATCTATGCTTCTAGGAATGGACTAACACCAGTGTCAATGCTCCTAACTACCTCATCATGCAAAGCTACTTCAGTGCTTTGCACGAGATCAGTGTATGTCTTATGTGACAGCGCCCTTCTAAAAGGTGTAATCAATCCTCCAACGAACCACTGTGCATGTTGGCTAGCATGAATATCATAAGATAGCTTAGATAGAAGTGTCTTAAAATGAGCATCATACTCACGTACACTCTCAATAGTGCCTTTCTTGATATCCTTGAGCACACTTATACTCTTCTGCTCAAAATTAGGGATATGGAACTCTTTTAAGAAAGCATCCCTCAATGTTGCATAATCCACACAAGTTTGATCAGGGTCAAACTTCCTATACTAACTTTGTGTGCATGCCCCTGTAATGTAGTGGTGAATTGACTTGCCTTTCACTTAGTAGTCATGATCCCTTTAGTGTGCCACAAGATTTCACACATATGCACATGTTCGGAAGCATCCTCTATACCTCTATACTCTGGGAGACGAAGAGACATCTCCATATAGATATTTTGTGGTTGTTGGACCTTAACCACCTAATCCAGAACCTCTTGTGTTCCCTCTACCTCCAGAACCACCAGATCCACTGGAACTAGAACCACCTATACCTCCTAATCCACCACCTATAGTTAGAATAGGGCCTGTAGATGTACTCCCATGTGCTCCGACAGTAGTACTATACTAAACCCCTATAGTCTATGAGGTAGTTCCACTTCTAAAGGTGAATCCAACATTCTATGCGCTCACATTCTGTGTGGATGATGTGCCTAAGAATGCTCCTCCAAATGACATCATTAGAGTCATTTGTCCTTTCATTAATATACTTGATCCCTGACTTACTCCTTCTCTCCTACTTCCCAAGTTAGTTTGTTGGTTACTTGTCGTACTAGATACTGAAAAACCAAGCGTAAGGGCTAGGTCACCATGTGGATTAAGATGCACGCCCACGGTCTAGGTAGTTCCTCTTTGGTGCACTTACGTGTGAGACCGAGGGGGATCTCTATCATTCTTTCCAAGATGGGGAGTTCCGATGCTCGGCTCCATGTCTTCTACGTGAGCTGTAAACCCTTCACGAGCCATCTCTCTCCTCCATGCCATACTCTCTATAATGGAACACTGCTTCTCTATCTCCCTCTCACGCACCTCATTATACTTAAGTTTCCTTTCCTCTTTCTAACTTTATGCCACTAGGTCTACCATCTTAAACTAAACCTATTCTTTCCTGCGTTTGTGGCGAATTTTAGTTAGCTATCGGTTTACTCTCCAAGTTTAAAGTTACCATTAAGATCTTGATCGCGGTGAAATAATACCTTACAAATATGTTCCTCTTCGATACCACAAAAAATAGAATTCGGATACCTCTCGGGAAAGAGTACGTCGAAATTGAATATTCTATAATATAACTAATTAGAACACCATAAAACCACATATCCACCACGTGAGTCAGATCGAGATCAGCATCATAGAGGGTATAAAATTCTTCCTGTGTCCAAACAAGTGTGTGATACCTCCAATTCCACTGAGATGCATAAGCAGTAAGCCACTCATATAGATCTCTTGGAAATATAGTGAAAAACCTCTCATATAAGCTATCATACAAGTTCTATTCTACCCAAGAGTGTGCATTAAACTCAAATCCTTTGTTGAACCATCGTGCATATTATTCCTCCCGATTGTGTATCCATTCCTCAATACTTTCTAGAGTTAAGTGACGTCTTCATCATGAACCATTCTCGAAAATGATCGAAAAAGAGGTCCCGGTAATGGAACCAATGATGTAGCCTAGAATTTACCAAATAACACCCTAGTCGCTGGCACATCACTCAGCCTTGACTGAGTGCTCACCGAAGCATGCAAAGGTACCAGGTCCCTCTTTAGGGTTGTTGTAATAGGATGTTAACATGATGAAGGAAGAAACATATAGATTCATAACTAATCCATCATTCTATAATGCATGCTACCCTCAAATCTATGAAATAACAAGCTTAAACAGTAATCATGATTGAATTAATAACATGCACTACTCAACTACACATGAATGACACTTAGATTCAGCCAATATCTTCCATCTATTAATAAATACAGAAGCTCCTTACAGTATTATCAATCTATACCAATGCACATATGGAACTGATACAGTGATTCAGTCATATGCATATATTCTCTGTCACACACACATACATCTCTCTTTCTACTATGTACCTAACATCATATATATAGGGTGGGGACTTGCCCTTCACCACTTATCTATTCTAGAAATAGGTCGCATGCTATTGATAGCCACACACCGTTTACAAGCATAGCCACACATGCAAGTGTGTTATCTATAGTCCTCTTGTAGTTAACTGAAGTGTCAATTCTATTCTCAGCTCGTCTCCATGCAAAAATGCTTTGATCCACTTCTTCAAACATATACAATGCATGGCACGCATGTCTCTGCATCATTGGTGTGTTTTGCACACCATATTCTAAAAATAGGTCTTCATCCTCAAAATCAGATAAGTCCTAAAATATAAACTTGCCTTCCGTGTGTGGGCCCTTCTTGTCCTTCCGCGACCTTGGTTCCGGGCCTTCTAGCCTACGTAGACTCCTTGTTTGATCTTTGACAAGTATTCTTTGATCAACATCGATGGTTCAAGAAGATAGTTTTCTTGGTATCTAACAAAGTGGGAGAGTCCATTTCTCATAAATTTGAGATAAAGAGACCCCATTTCAATGGATAAGGCACTAATTATTATTGTATGTTTTAAAAGTGTAATTTAAAGAAAAGATGTTGTTATTGAGTTTTCTTTTGAAAAAACTATGGATGACTTAAGTGATTTCTATTTTTAGTTGTTTTTAATAAAGTTGGTTGAAAAATCCAAAGGTCACTTAAGTGCCCTATTTGATGTTCATGTAAAACCCTAACTACTTTGTAACCAACTTTAGGGTTATAAATGGAAGTGAGGGGCTCATTTGTAAAAGGTGACTTTGAGAGAGGAGAAGAAAATAATTTTTGTGCAAGCCTTGTTTCATGAAAGAAACTTTGTGTTCTTTTGTGAAGACATTTTGGAGTTAATGAAATATGAACTTTGTGTCCCATTCATTATCTCTTATAAAATTTGATGTTCTTATGTTCATTAGATGTTAGATGTTTAAATCTTGCATGCAAATATTGTCTTTGATCTTATTTTCAACGTTATTAATTTGTTGTTCTTGTTCACAGTGATCAATCTCTGCTATTTACTTTCTCATGTGTGTTCCCTTTACTCATTCTCGTTTAACTAATGTAAACTCCATTTTATTTGTGTTAGTTATTTATTGTTCTTCTCCATGCAATATTAGGCTCTGATTTTACCTAACTTTTGCATGTTCCTTCCATTCATTCCTTTCCATTTCATTCCATCTCCCTCGTTCACTTTTCTTTCCATTGATGTTCCAAAACACCCCCACATATGATTTTGAATGTATAGGTGTAAATACAGTTTTGACTTTCAATAAAGGCAACCTCACCTTAATTGAGGAGGAACTTTGTTCCCACATTGTTGCATGTCATTTGCATGCATGCAAATCCATATGCGAACAGTTTTTGGTGACTCTACTAGGGATTCTAGAATCGTTAACCAGTGCTTGGTTAAATCTTTATGACTATCCCCTCTACACAAACTCCAATTATTCAACCAAACCTTGTGCCCGATGAAGATTTTCAAAGAGACATTGTTGTCAAGCTTCAAATAGTATCTTGGGAAAACCGTGAATTCTTGCAGCAATTTGTGGCTATTGACAAAGAAATCTACATTGAATACCTTAGAATAAAAGCCCCGCACTTGTGGCTAGAAGACCTCTTGAACACATGTTGATCGTTGTTCACTAACGCGGCCCTCTTCCACCAAGGAAATAATCTATATGACTATTACATGTAACTCACCTATCTTGCAACCAAATATTCTTTTTGAGATACTCAAGAAGACATATCATCAAATTTGAGGCAAGCTATTTGGGAAAAGTGCACATGAAACTATTATTTTCATCTCATCGCATCAGTACTAGATAACGAAGAAGATCAAGCCACGAGAGTTTCTAGATTTATTTAGGCTCAAATAGTTCAAGAAAGAGAGTGAAAAGAAGAGGATAGAACCAATCGAGAACATGTCGGTGATCCCTTCACACTAAAAATTTCAAACTGGTAGGGAAGAGGTTTACGCGAGGAGAAAAAGATAAAGGTCGATCTGATCCCATTTTTTATTTTCAAGGAAATTTTGGTTTCAAGTTATCTCCTTTAAAGAATAACACACCTCGTAAATATAGAAGTATTGCATCAAGTCCCTGAAAGAGAAATCAAGGAAGGAATCACTTCTAGTCAAGAACTTTTTCTTGCACACGTTGTTTTGCCGTCACATACCACCTTTCCCATGATGGCGATTAACGTACCATGGGGAAATGCCATAGGCCAATTTTCCTTACCATATTGACATGATCTCCTAGGAGGATCGAGGAATATTCTTCCCAAGTTCAACGAAGATGGGAAGACATCACCGAATGACCAAATTTTTGCCTTCTTGTTGCATGTGTTGTTTTATCAGTAGAATATGAAGATGTTGCTATTCACCTCTTTGTTGAAACAATACATGACATTACCTCATGTTAGTTTCATCATCTTCCAAATGGATGCATTACAAACTAGAATGATATGAAAACTAAGTTTGAAGATCGATTCAAGATGGTAGAATATGAACATGCCCTTCTTGCCCAACTATCTCAAGCAAAGAAAGAGCCAACAAAACCCATGAGGAATTTTGTGGCTAAATTCAACAAAATGGTGAAAAAGTTCTGTCGAGATTCATATGAATCCCGATGGTTATAAATGTTTCTTTATTGACAAACAACAACTAGAAGTATGCTATCAGCTGAGAAGGTTCAGAGTGGCTACTTTGGAAATTGCTCAATCCTTGGCCATAGAAGTTGAGGATGACTTAATCATGGTGGTAAAGTTCAAGAAACCTTCCTCAAGGAAAAGAGTAAAGAAACTTTCAATGCTTCAGAAACTATACTCACTAAGTTGGCTAATGATGTGCTAGCTTTGAAAAAGAAAGTTTCTCAAAGTAGTAAACCTACTCCTTACAAAGACATCCCAAGAAAAGGATATGTTCCCAACAAATCTAGAATTGCAGGCACTTTGATGAGGCTTGCTATTGAAGTAGCTCCCATGACTAACTCAAAGTGTGATGTCGTTAAAGAAAGTGATGATGAATTTGAGGTCATCGAGGTTGACGAAGAAGAGCGGATTCAGGACATCTGAACCTGAAGTTGAAGAGCCTGAAGGAGAAAGTAATAATCATTTCTTTAAGTACCGTTCAGAAGAAGAAGATGAATATGAAGAAATTATAGAAGATATGAATAGTCAATCCTTCGTTGTCTTCACACGCTCTCAGAAAAAGGAGCAGAGTACCACTAAGGTGGAAGATAAAAATATCTCCAAGGAAGTTCCTAAAGAATCTAAGACTAAGGAAATTTATAAAGAATCTAAGATAAATGATACTCCTAAAGAGTCTAAGGTGACCTGAGATTTCCAAGGTCAAAACTATCTTAAAGAAAGGATGTCCTTTGTCAAGTTAATCAGTTGATAAATCAGCTACGAAGAAATTTTCTTCTCCCACATCAGTATCAACCAATCCCAAAGCAAAGGTCCAAAGTGTGTCATTGTCAAGTTCAAAAGAACTAGTATCTGAGACATCAAGTATGGTTACTTTGCCCAAATTTTATATCATTTATCATATCAATAAAACAAAAAAAATCATGTCACGGGAAGAGTACTTGAAGTCCAATAAGGATCAACTTGAGAAATTGGTCCAATTTATCAAAGGTGACTCTATTGGTCATTCCTCGAAAGGAATTCTGAAAAATCCCAAAGATGCGAAGACTCAAAATATTGTGGTGGCCACTACACCTTTGAATGAAAAGATTGAACCTTTCTTTGTGTCCTTTCTTATCAACAGATGCAAATTAAGTAATTACATAATAGATTTTGGAGCCTCGGATAATGTGATGCTTGCAAAAGTAGCACATGCTCTTGGGTTGACTTGTACGAGAACATTCGGATCTTGTTACTCCATGGAGACAAGAAAAGTTCCTATGATTGGGTAAATTAAAGACGCTCAGATGGTTTTAGCCCAATTTCCTCATAAGCGAGTTAAGGTAACCATTCTAGTTTTTGACATTCCTACTTCATATGGTATGTTGTTGAGCAAGAAATTTTGCAGAGATCTAGGTGGTAAGATTCAAATGGACTGGTCTCATGCTATGATCCCTATCAGTGGAGAAATGAAGAAGCTAATGCTAGAAACTCAAGCAAAATTCACGTGACAAAAACTAATGATCCCCGTGCACAAGTCTTGTTTCAAAACTCAAGTATGGGTAATTATATGATGACTACAGAGGTTCATGCACCTGAGGTCACTTTCCAAGACTCTAATGAGATATGGACTCTTGATTTTGATGGAAGTTGTTGCTCAACAGGTTCCGGCACAGGAGTGGTGCTCATATCTTTGAATGGTAAAATATTTCCTTTTTCTTAAAAACTCTAATTTTCAAATACTAACAACACTACAGAATACGAGGCATTAATCCTTGGCCTCCAAGTTATAGAAGAGAAAGGAATCAAAAATTTAAAAGTCTTTGGAGATGCGGAGTTGATCGTAAAACAAGTTAAAAATTAGTTCCAAGTAAAAAATGATCATTTGAGACATTACAGAAATAAAGTGTGGGACGTGATAGAAACCTTTGATGCTTTTTCTATAAAATCCATCCCTCACAAAAAGAATGAAAAATCAGATTCAATAGCATTCTCAACTTCATTAATGATTCCTCATTCGAGTTTCATCAAGACAAATACACCATCGAAATGGTTTTTAGGCCAAGTGTTCCGACAATCCAAAAATTGGCAAGTATCCAATGATGATCAATAAATTATGGCCTTCTTGGAAAAAAGGGATAATTTTGAACAATTATACTTTGAAGGAAATGATTATTTATTCCGTGAATCAACAACTGGCCCATTCAAGGAGTTGAGAATGAAGATCCTGGTGATGGCATCATTCAACTCAAAGGAAATAAAATTCCAAAAGGATTGGTTTCACTTGAAGAAATTTTTGATAAACATGACAGGTTTATCAAAGAGAAAGAGTAGGAAGGACCTATGAATTCTGCTAACTATGAGAAAGTTAACATTAGTACCAAGGATAAACCTCACCTGGTCAACATCGGTAAGTGTTTCTCACCTAAGGAGCACAAGAAATTCATAAGCCTCCTTACCAATTATCCTGATGTCTTTCCTTACTCATAAGAATACTTCAAGTCTTTCCAGCCTAGGGAAATGGAGCATGCCATACCCTTAAAACCTAGTGCAATTCCATTCATGAAGAATCAAAGATAGTATAATACCAAGATTTCAGGTACAATATTTCATGAGGTTCAAAAGATGTTAAATGCATGGATAGTGTTTCCTATTCGACATTTAACTTGGATAGCTAATATTGTACTAGTTCGTAAGAAAAATTAAGAAATTAGGATTTGCGTGGATTTTTGCATTCTTAATCAAACTTCCTTGAAGGATAACTATCCACTTCTAGTCATGGACCATATTCTACAGGTGGTAATTGGATCGGAAATTCTATCCATGCTAGATGGTTTCTCTGGTTATAATCGATTCAAGTGGCTAGATAATACCAACATAAAACCGCATTCACCACCCCTTAGGGTACATTCACATATAAAATAATGCCTTTTGGTTTGGTCAATGTCGGCACAAATTTTCAAAGGGCCATGGATATGGCATACACAGATTATAAAGACAAGATCATTTTTATATACCTAGATGACTTGACATTATTCTCAAAGAAACGAGAAGATCACCTAAGAGATTTGGAGAAAATATTGCAAAGGTGTAGACTTCATAGGATCTCCCTGAATCCAAAGAATTTTATGTTTGGAGTTATGGAAGGTAAACTCCTAGGTCATATTATTTCTAAAGAAGGAACTAAAATTGATCGTAAGCACGTTCAAGCTATCAAGAATCTTTCCTTTCCTACAAGTAAGCTCCGGAGTTCACTCATTCTTTGGGAAGGTAAACTTTTGAGAAGGTTCATGCCAAATTTCACCGACCTAGCCAAAGAAATCACCGATATGATGAAAGGCAAAGAATCCTTCAAATAATCGAAGGAAGGTAGAGAAGCATTTGAACTAATCAAGGGTGCTATTGAAAAATCTCCAACATTAGTGTTTTCCAATTTTAAAAATGATTTTATAATCTATTATTATGCTTCACCTCACATGATCTCTACCATCTTGACTCAACACAATCAAGAGGGAATTGAATCTCCTATTGCATTCATGATTTCTATATTCAAGAAACATGAACTCAATTACACTCCCCTTGAGAGGCATGCATACGCGGTGGTGAGAGCCTTGAAATATTTTAGGTATTATGTGTTGAATTCACACAATCAAGAGGAAATCGAATCTCTTATTGCATTCATGATTTCTAGATTCAAGAAACATGAACTCAATTACACTCCCCTTGAGAGGCATGCATACATGGTGGTGAGAGCCTTGAAATATTTCAGGTATTATGTGTTGAATTTGCACACCAAAGTCTTAATACCAGACACCATGGTTAAATTGATGTTGACACAACAAGAACTAGGACCTCAAAGAGGTAACTGGGTCTCTAAGATCCAAGAATATGATTTGGATATCAATCCTACCAAGTTGGTTCGAGGAAGAGGACTTTGCCAACTCATTGCAGATAATGAATCACAAGATGACTCTAACAAAGAATCATTTGAAGAATGTTTACCACTGGTAGTTTTCATCAGTACCATAGATGAATGGTATTTTGATATAGCCTACTTTCTCACATATAACGAATGTCCTGAAAATCTGACACTTAAGGAAAAGAGAGCTATCAAATTAAGATTTGTTAGGTACGTCATTTGGGACAACACTTTGTTCAAGAAAGGGATTGATGGCATGTTCCTCAGATGTGTTGATAAGGAACAACAACCTAGGTTGCTTGAATCCTTTCATGATCATGCTTGTGGTGGTCATTTCTCTGGCCCAATGATAGCTCATAAAATTTTGTGAGCACATTATTACTGGCCCACTATGTTTTCCAATGCTCAAAAATGGGTGACAAAATGTGAATCTTGTCAGCAATTTGTTGGAAGACCAAAATTGGCAGCTTTTCCTTTGAAGCCAGTTGTCATTGAAGAACCCTTTCAACAATGGGGTTGGATTTCATCGAGGTCCTGAACCCAAACTCCAGTGCTGGTCATACTCACGTACTCACTGCAACTGACTACTTTATGAAGTGGGTAGAAGCTATACCAGTGAAAAAAACATCTACTACGGTAATATGTGACTTCATCAAAGAGAATATATTGGTTTGTTATGGAATTCCACATAAGATTGTGATGGACAATGCCTCCAATTTTTTTTCGAAATGATGATAGGCTTTTTTTATAGGTATGGGATATCTTTGTCTCATTCATCTAATTATTACCCGTAGGGAAATGATCAAAGCAGAATCCAAGATAATAAAACATCATTACTATCGTGCGCAAGTTAGTAGAAGAAAATCAAAGAACTTGGCACAAAAGTATGATGCATTGTGGGTTGACCACATAACTCCAAAAAGGGCAATCAAGATGTCTCCATTTCAACTCTTGTATGGAACTAATGCTCAAATTCCCATCACATTGGAGTTACCAAAGCATTATGATTAGCTCAAGTAGTTGATGATGAATGCTTCGCCAATGCATTAGATAAAAGGATCATGTTCCTAAGCAAGCTTGAAGAACAAAGAAGTCAAGTGGCAAACAAGATCGAGGAACATCAGTCCAAAGTGAAGAGGTTGTTCGACAGGAAAACTAAGGAGAGGCAATTCCAAATCAATGACTTAGTTCTTCTCTGGGATAAGAGACACAAACCGAAAGGAAAACATGGGAAGTTTGATTTGTTGTGGCTAGGTCCTTTCAAGATCAGACATTTATGTGGGGATACCACATATTACTTAGCATATTGAAAGAACTCATTTGCATTTTCCATAGAATGGGAAATATCTCAATTATTATCAAAATTGAAAATGGGTTGTCCCCGTATGTACATAGGTAATTAGGATTTTGGTTTTATTTTTTCCCGTTTTTGGTTTCCTCTCTTGTATCATCCCGTTTTTGTGCCCCATCATTTTTGGGATCATGTTCATTAATATTTTGGTCTGGGTCCATTGTTGCATCCATAAATTCCTTGTCCCCAATTAGAGCTAGTTGTTATCAGCTAATTTTGACTTCACAAAATTAATAAACATGGAAATTTTGAAAAATTTCAAAATTATTACTTTGCATAATTTATCACTCTTGTCGCAATCGTCTCATTTTTGTGATTGTTCAGTCTTCATTTTGTCCATTTCAGGTGAGAACTCCTCCCTCCAAGTCATAAACTAATTTTAATATTAATTAATTAATATTTAATTATTTTATTACCCTTTGTTTGATAAATTAATTTTGCTAAAATTTGGGGTTTTTAATTAAATAAATATTAATTTAATAATTATTAAAATTCAATCAATGATTTTTATTTGAATTTTCGGGGAAAGTAAGCTTCGCTTCCCATCACGAGGATGCCAAAATTGACTTCCCTTTCTGGCTAATTTAATTTAATTCCTCACTTGTGGGATTTCTTCCACCGATTGATAATTCAATGGATTGGGAAACGAGTAAAAAATATCTCGATTTCCCACATGGGGAAATAAAATAGGGATTGTCAACCCACCTTGCCATTTCCACTGGCAAATGGTTGTTTGTTTCCCACTTTCCCTTGACAATTAATGCCACTACCCGAAGGAAGAGGAGTTGATTATTTCAACGGGAAGGGGAAACGGTTACAGGAAGCTTCTTTAATTCTCGTAACCATTTCCCCATGAGAGTAATTGAATTTTCAGTGAAAGGATAATTCTCACGCTCAGACAAAGCTAAAGTGATCATCACACTTTCATCAAGAAAGGAGGCCAAAGAGCAATCATTACCAATAAAGAACAGCAACAAAAGGAGTCTCCACACATTTGCAATTATATTCATGCATGCATAGGAGAAAGAATACAGTTTCCACGCAGCATGAGGTAAAGGAAGACCACGCATTGTTTTTATGCATCAGGGAAAAGATAAATAACAAAAATCCATGCCAAAATCAGAACAATCAACAAAAAGTTTTGTTGTTTTAATTGTTTTCTTTTACATAGTCAAGGATTTTGACCATGTGGGAGGAAGGAAGGAGAAAAGTCCAAAAAAGGAATTTGTTTTGTTTTGATGAGCGAGTTCACGCAGTCAAGGAGAAAAGGATAAAACAATGAATATGAACTCCTTCCATGCACATCTATAGAAAACAAACATCTCCACATATTCCTCAAGCATCTCCACGTAGCCAAAAAGGAAATTCAAACAGAGTGTGAAAAGACAAGGAGCTTCTCCATTCTCATGCATTTTTTCAAAGATAAAGCAAGTTTGATGTAAAGGACAAGGAATTAATCCAATGCAGGCATTTGAATAAAGCTACACACCTAAGGAGGAAAGAAGGAATAGTTTTAAGATCCCACGTAGTCAAAGGGGGACCGAAAAACAACCAAAAGTAAAAGAAGAGACCACATTTTAAAAAAGGCACATGCATAAGAGGAAATAAGTGAAAACAGTCCAAAGGAAGGAAAATAAAGAAAGTTTACATGCATTTTTAACCAAAAGAACATTCCACGCACACCAACGTAGACAAAGGAGTCTTCACACATTCCTAAAGACCATCACACATGCATAGGAGGAAGAATTCATTTTTAATGCCCAAGGATCATCATGCATTCACTCAGGAATAAAATATTAAAAAGGTAGTATAGAAGTTTCCACGCATTTGTAGAAGAATTAAGCAAGTATACTCATGCATCGATCAGAAGATCACAAGGAAGAAGTAAATCTCAAAGTACGCAGTCATTAAAATCAGGTAATTTTCACACATACCAAGGAGAATTTGCTTCGGAAAATTAAATTAAAAAATCGAGATATTAAAATTGGGTGATTTTGTTTATTTTAAATAATAAATAAATAAATTGTTGTCACCTGAATCAAAAATTGTACTCAGATTGATTATTATTATTATTTTTAAAATAATAATAATAATAATATTAAACAAGACATACTTTTTTTTTGCATTGCAAGGGGTTTGAGACTGAGACCCGGCCCCGTTTGCATTATTTTGCGTGCCTAAGTCATTTTTCTGTAAAATTCATAATGGCCAAAAATCTAATAAATCTACAGGAAGATCGAGGAAGCCAATGGAGAAATCAAATAAGTCCACACTCAAGTACAAATTCCAAGGAATCATTCCTCCTAGTTCCATCAAGTCGGCATATGATAATATCACCGATACAAATTTGGGTCACATCAATGTGCAACAATTCTACGATCGGGTGAAAGTTGAAGGCAAAACCATATTCTTGGATAGGCTTTACCATAGTGGTCTACCCCAAGTAGCAAGCATTTCTGTCTCTGGTACAATGTCTAGAGTTAGTTATCACTTGACGGAGCATTGTGATCCCAAAGAGACGATGAAGTTTTAAATATAATCGCGAGCCTTTCCTCTTAATCACACCATAGCACATTGAGGAATCGCTCAGCATACCTTACTTCCCTGAGAATGCGGATATCACTCAACAGTCAGCACAAGAATTTTGGGATGAAGAACCCCTCAGGTGGAGCAAGATGGTTAATAACAACTAGTAGTGACCAAGAGACCTTGAATTGACTGGCTTCCTAAATAACTGTACCATGTTGAGTTCATGGAAGAAATCGGGGACATGATTTCTCTCCTGAGTCAAGTTTTCAGTTTTCACTCTGCCAAGATTTTCCACCCATGGATGTATCATTTTGTTTGTATCATCCTTGTTAAGAGAGAGTTTTTCGATTGGGCCACCATCATCGTGATACCCCTCACAAACAATTGATTGAAGTGAAGATGACTGGATGTTTCTACATGACATCATATTTGACTTACACAGTGGTGAGAAGAAAGCTATTTTGGGACTCGAAACAAGAGGAGTCATGGGTCCATCAAATAGTGTCTTCCATTACTATTCAAAACTAAGTTTCAAAAATAGCTCTCACCATTTCAGAAGAGTCAACAATGCATTCACCTTCTACGTGATTTGGAACCCGAATCAAAATACGTAAGAAATATTTTCTAAAGAAGTCATGGATGTCATTTCCCAATGGGGAATCTGGTTTATTCAATTTTCATCCTTTTTCTACATTCGCATAAGTAGCTTTCGGGTACTCCATAAAACTTACCAAGTGCGTCAATGACAAATTGGCATTGATGTATCTTGCGCGATAAATATTCCAAGTTAAATGTCTTCTCAGGTGACAAGCATCACTCAAGAATTCATTTCCCAATCCAAATCGGGGAATACCAATGTCTAAATCTTTTCAGTGCACAACTCATGGAAAAATATTTTTCCCTTATAAAAATTCATCCATATGTGAAGATATCTCAATTTGATATCAATGGATATATGCAGAAGATTCTTGGAGCAAAGAATCAACATAACCCTACCATGGAATATTTCTAGGTTACCTATTGAGACGAACATGAATTAAGAAGATGAGAATTTTCTTGCCTAACCATTGCTCGATCAAGGCCTTTCGCATCAAGAACCCTCCGATTCACTCGTAAATGATGATGAAGATGTTATTGATCCTTCATATGATGCATTTTTCTTTTACCCCATTGTCACAAATAGATTGGACCAAAAGAAATGAATTTTCTCTTGATAGCACAAATTAACCGATTCTTAAAAGAAGCATATCTTGGTACAAAAGAGAACTTGTCAAGTTACAATCAATTCAAGATCACAAAATTTCCAACTTGAGGAGGGTCTCCATTCAACCAAAGCCCCTTCTCAATCAACTTTTGTGTCATCTAGTCACACGCAACAAGCAAAAAAGGAGTGGTTTCCAAAATCCACTTCACCAAAGAATGTGTCACACAAAGAAAATCTAAGGGTACAAGCCCCAGTGAAGGAAGAGAGTGTGTATCAGGATTTTCTACTTCAAGTAGATATTCTTCTACTCACATTGTTGATAGTTCTCGAAGCTCATGACAAATGATCCTTAGTCATGCCTTGTGCAAGCATCCACTCAAGTGCGGCAGTAGTCCAAATATCAAACATGGAACCTACAGTTCACAAATAGATTTCCCAAAATCTCCCAAATGATCAAGAGGTGGATATCGAGGTTATTTCTCCTGAAATCAAGGTCATGGAAAGGATTCTTGCATAATCTCAAGATTTCGAGAACAATGAGAATGTTTCTTTGAGCTCCAGGCTTTTGTATGCAGAAATAGCGAATGATACTCCTTTTTAGGTTGATTGCGAAGTCAAGAAAAGGAAGAGGGTTGTCAAGGAAATTGACATTGATTTTGATGCCCTTTTCAAACTTTCAAATGACATCATTCCCAAGAAGCCTAAAGTGATTTCTCGAATAATGGTGGATAGTGACAAAAAATATTTGTGGATCTTGCCATCCCACAAGTTGACAAGGAGTGTGATGCCATGACATATGTTAATTATGAAGTTTCTAGACTTGGAATTGGGAGGTCCACATTGGAAAGTGACATGACGATGGCTTGAGATTCAATTGATATCGTGCTAAAGATACTTGAGAAATATAAGTCTCAGAACTCTCAGCTCAAGGCTAAAAAGAATCAATTGGTGGAATATGTTCAACATCTAATAAATCCCATATCATCCACTTTCCCAGTACCTGATGCAATGGCTGCCCCTGATGAAGAAACTCTCAATTTATCAAAATACATAAACATGTTGGGCCATGTCACTAAAACTTGGCTTTCAGAGATTCTCGCTTTATGCCAAGAGATGATCAAAACAGCAGCTTAAGCTCCATGAAGATGTCGGTGCGTATCTTGATCCAATTATTTATTTCAAGGAAACTTTTGTTTCTAACATATTGTTGGGTTTTTAAAATGGTACTTTAACAAACACATATAAGGGACAACAATCCTCCTCTTTAATGGGAGAGGTTCCCTTATTGAAAGCAAGTAGCAAAACTTATATAAAAATGTACAAATTTCAAAGTGTGGATTCCTGGTACTTTCAAACATTTTATGCCCAAAGATCATCAATACGAAAGAATGGAAGAATTATGGAGATGAGAGAGGAAGAACATAACAATACCTTCAGGAAATATAGATAGCATAGTATAACCTTATACATATTGAACTAGTGAGATGCATATTAGAATCATTCACTTTAATTACCAATATAATTCCACAAACACAAAGTTACAAAAATCATATGAACAAGAACACAAAGTTTCTTATCATAAAAGATGGATGATTCCTAAATTTTCAGACAAGGAAAGAAGGAATCACAGAGGAAGAAAGAGAAAGACTTCTGTATTGATTACTTTGAATCTATTACCTCTATAGAGTATCAGGATCTAACCCTAACAACGGCGTGGAGAAGCCATTAAATAGCTTCCAAGAATGGTTACATTCGGTTACAAAAATGATGAAAATTATTCAAGAAACCAATGTCTGAACCTCTCCAATGCCTTAACCATTTCCATGCCTGGAGGAAAAACTAGATGCATTGAATTGCATTCGTTCATCTTGCCTTTACAAAATTTGAATTTGAGCCTCCACGTGGGAGAGATTTAAATTGAAGTGGCCTGAGGATGCCTTTTGTATTTTGTGCCTTTTAGAGAAATGGCACTTTGGAACATTTTGGCCCGCCCACCCGCTTTTGATATGGGCTTGACATGTGGCTTTACTTGAGTGGCGACGGAGTCGCGGCTCACTTTTATAATTTTACCTCTTTTCAATGTGGGCTCAAAACTCAAATTGCTCTATCGACCCACCTCTCCGCTTTGACTTTCGATGCGGGCTCAACATTTGACTTTATCCCTTGGCATGGGTAGGGTTGTGAGTCACTTTATAACTTTACACCCTTTTGGAAATAAAACCAAAATTATCAAATCTCCCGACAACCCGCCTCTCACCTTGACTTTTCAAAGCATCAAAACACAAAAAGGGCCCACCTCTCCACCTTCGCTTGAAACATGGCCATGTGTCCCTTTATGGGCCAGATTCAAGTATTTTTGTGTTTTTACTAAGTCCCTTTTGTTTGGCGGGGCCATATGTTTGACCCTGGACACATGGAGGCTCAATGCACATTTGGGACCTGCCTCCAGATTTTGCCTTTGAAGTTACGCTGAGCTAACACGTGGAGGCTTCCGCAAACCCTTCTATACTTAGCCAATTCAATGGTTGCTCTACCCCTTCTTTGACTATGACCACGTGGCAAGCCCGTGCACACTTGGGGACCCACTCTTGATTCTTCCTTTGAATTTATGCCGAAGAGACACGTGGAGACTTTTTTTTTCGGTTCTTTTATACTTAGCCGATTTGAGCTTGCTTCCCACTTGACTTATGTGGGACCCTAGACATGTGGAGAGTTGGTGCTCATTTGAGTTTCCACTTTGGATTCACCCCCTAAAATGGCACCGAGATAATTTGTGGCTCCTTCTACACTACCCCCCGGACTCTCCTTTGACTCTAACCACGTGGCGAGCTAGCACTCATTTGGAGACTAGCCCTTTGGTCTCACTTCTAAAGTTACGTCATTGAGGCACGTGGAGGCTTCCGCCGACCCTCTCATACTTAGTTGATTAAACGGCTAGATTTGTCCCCTTTTCGATCTTGGGACACGTGGAGAGATGGCACAAGTTTGGGGAACTACCTTTGGCCTCGACCCTTGAAGTTATGTTAATGAGACACATGGCGTCATCCACTGAACCTTCCATACTTAGCCGATTTGGGCTTGTTTTGTCTTCATTTTAGGACCTGGGACATGTGGAAAGCCTGCACTTATTTGAGGACTTTCCCTTGATCCCTACCCTTGGAAATGCATCATTTGGACATGTGGAGGCTCCCACTACCACTTAAAATAAGGCCACAAAGGATCCTTTGGGCCACGGGGATAATTTGACACTTTTGTAACAAATAACAAAAGTGACAAGTTTGAAAGATAAAATTTCCATACCACATCCAATCAAAGATGTCCACGTACTACCCGTGGATGTTGGGGCAAAAATTTACAGGGAAGATACGCCCATCATTCACGACTGTGGAAAAATAAAAAAAATAAAGGGAAAACCCCACCTTTACACCCGAATTTCAAATTATTCTCCATGGAATGAAAAGATGTAAACAATACCAGTCTTAACGCACTCCACATCCAAAGAGAAGGATTGACAATGACATCGAATGAAGGAAAATATTTTTCAAGAAAAAGCATGGATTACTCCAAGGTATCGACTCAAAATTTTCAAAACTTGACTTCAAAAGAAGGGGAATTTTGAGGGTGACAACAACTGGCTCTTTCTGGGGATGACTTGACAAAGGAACAAGGAAAGATCGAGAACCATAGAAAAACTCTGGGAAATAAAACCAGTGCCTTATCCATTGGGCAAATAGAGTTAAAGGAAAAACCAATATAGAAGACAAAACACATAAAAGGGAAACAAACCAAAAAGGAAAGACATAAACAAAACACAAAGGAACGTCTAAAAATAAAAACATTGTACACAATATATAGAAGGACTGCCTAGTCACCTAGGACTTGAAAACTTCAAATACTACCCACTATAAGGAAGTGGGAGAGGAGATCCATCCATATAATCCAAATAGAAATAATTTTCTCTAGCAAAGTGCTTGATTTTGAAGAGACTCAAGCCAAAGAGAATCAAACTTACCATGGCTTCCTTGAGGTTCATGTCTTTTTTCCCACAAACAAAACAATGTCTCCTACTTGAAAATCTTTGGGTCTAGCTTTCTTGTCAAAAAAATCTTTCACCCTAAGTTGATGAGTTGAGATCCTATCAAAACTTGCAACCTATCTTCATCCGGCACGGAGATACATGATCCTCTTGTCCAAGGAACTAGAAAAACCTTCAATAGCCTTCATTAAGTGCAAGGTTGGTAATTCCACTATTACTGGTAACTGAGCTTCAACACCATACACCACTTGAAATGGAGACATCCCAATTTCTCTTTTGGGTGTAATCATATCTACCCAGAGAGCATCATAGAGCTTCTTGTGCCAATTCCTTTGAGAGTCATTGACAAGCTTCCGAACAATGGTTACCAGATTCTTATTTGTTGATTCTGATTTTCCATTCCCTTGGGGGTAGTAGTCTAAAGAATGAGCAAGGGAAATTCCATAACCATAACATAAATCCATCATCTCATAAGAAGAAAAATTTGAAGCATTATTAGTCACAATCTTTCTTGGTACCTCAAACCTTATCAAGATGTTCTCTTTAATGAAATTACACACCACCTCAGAAGTAGTGCTTTTGACTGGAATGGCCTCTACCCACTTTGTGAAGTATTTTGTAGTAGTTAGCACATGAGTATGCCTAGCACTGGAAGGTGGGTTAAGAGTTTCAATGAAATCCAATCCCCACTATTGAAAAGGCTCATCAATCACTACTGGATTTAGTAGCAAAGCATCCAACTTAGGTCTCCCAAAAATTCTGAAAGGCTTCACACTTACCTACCCATTTTGATGCATATTTGAACAATGTAGGCCAATAGTACCCAGCACGAAGGATTTTATGGGTAGTGACAACAAAAGAGAAATGGCCTCCACAAGCCTAATCATGAAAAGCTAAGAACAACTTCTTTTGTTGCTCTTTTTCCACACACTTCAATAATCTTCCATCTATGCCTCGTTTGAACAAAGCATTCTCCCATAATACATATTGTGTAAACCTTAGCTTAATAGCCCTCTTTTCCTTGGCACTCAAGTGAGATGGACACTCTCCATAAGTAAGAAAATGTGTAATATCAGCATACCATTCATCTGTTGAACTGAGGAAGAGGACAACATGAACATCAACTACTTCTTTGGACAATTCTACATCAGCTCCTTCAGCAATAAGCTCACACAGCCTTTACCCCAGACTAGCTTAGTTGGCTTGATATCAAGGTCATATTCTTGGACTTTTTCTACCCAATTTCCTCTCTTAGTTCCAAACTCTGTTGTGTAAGAATAAACTTGATGGTTGTATCATGTACAAGCACAACAGAGTGATAATTAAGAATATAAAAATGAAACTACTTGATAGCTTTGACCACTGCAAAAGCATGTTTCTCCATCATATTATATTTCAATTCATGAGATTTCAGAACATAGCTCATGAAGGCAATTGGAAGTTCATGATCCTCAGAATTATTCTAAGTTATCACAATGACCAATGTATTCTCTGTAGCAGAGCAATAGATGATAAAATCCTTGTTGAAATCAGGACATGCTAAGATGGGATTTTTAGCAATGGCTTTCTTGATACCTTCAAATTCTTCCTTACCCTTAGAATTCCAACCAAATTTTTGATTTCCTTTCATCATGTGAGCAATGCTCGTAGTCAGTTCTACAAAATCAGGAATGAATCTCCTCAAGAAGTTTATCTTACCAAAGAAAGAGTGAACCCCCTTTTTTCTTGTGGGAAGAGGAATCTGCTGGATTGCTTGAAATCTTTCTATATCTATCTTGATTCCTTCTTTGGAGACAATATGCCCCAGCAACTTACCTTAGTGACACAAAAGACAGACTTCTTTGGATTGAGATAAACTCTATGTTCTCTACATTTCTGAAGGACTGCTTCAAGATGCTGAAAGTGATTTGCCCTTGTTTTGGAGAAAACCATCAAATCATCAAGGTACACTACAACACACTCTCCCTTTAGAATTCCAAAATCCAAGTACATTTCCCTCTGAAAGGTGGCATCAGTATTAGTAAGACCAAAAGGCATTCTCTTATAGACAAAGGTGCCCCAAGGAGTAGTGAAAGTAGTTTTGTGTTGATTTGGGGTAGTGACTTCTGCTTGATTGTATCCAGATAATCCATCAAACATAGAAAACATCTCAGATCTTGTGACAACTTGTAAAACTTGATCCATCATGGGAAGAGGATAGTTTTCCTTCAGAGAGGCCTGATTCAAATTCTTGAAATCCACACAGATGTGAATCTCACCATTCTTCTTCCTGATAGGCACAATGTTGGCAATCCATGTTGAATGATGTATAGGGAAGATGATCTTTTCCTTTAGCAACTTTTGGATCTCTTGAAAAATAGTGCCAAAGCAACCTTGGGATTGTATTTCCTTTGTTTCTTCTTGAATGGTTTGATCCTAGGTTTCAAAGGGATAAAGTGTTGCATCTCCTTTGGTTGGAAAGCCTTGAGATCATCATACGAATAGGAAAGAACATCAGCATACCTTTTTAATAGATTTACTACCTTCTTCTTCTCCTCTTGAGTGCATCATTTTCCAATGTTCACCATCTTGGGTTCATCAAGACTCCCAATATTAATATTTTCACATTCAACAGACTATCGAGATCCTTGGGAAGCTTTAGACTTAATGTACCTATCATTCTTATCAAACAAATATTCTAAACTCACCAGCCCTTTCGGGATCTTGTTACCTTTCAATTTGATGCAGCCATCTTGGTCCATCTCTTCCTTGATATCTCCTTCATTATAAGATACACACTCCTTAGGTAAAGTCTCACTTCCTTCAAAATACAACTGGTTAAAATTATCCTTAAGATCCAAGAATGAGAGCAAGTGTTGATCATCATTGAATCATTTTAATGGTAAATTTCTCTCCGATATAAATCTGCGGGTAAGGAATCAATAGAGAGCCTAAGACCCTAGAGAATAATCTCTAGTGTTTCTTTCTCTTAGCACAGATTTCAATGGAGAAAGCATCAAGAAACTCAATGGAATCCTAGACAAGATTTATATAATGCTTCAATCTCTTATTCTTCACTTGAAAAAGATCTCGACTTGTTTCACAATCATCTACGCATCACCATGACCACAAATATTCTTCACTCCCATTTCTTTACCATGTTCAATCCAAGTATGAGTGCCTCATATTCAATTGTATTGTTTGCATTTTCAAAACAAAGCTTGAAAGAAAAAGCATGAATGTTCCCTTATGGAGAGGTTAGCACCACATTAGCCCTAGAACCATTTGAGAGAAACTTCCATAAAACTCTAGAGTCCAAATGCCATTGGGGTCATGAATAACTCCCTTAGGAAGATTCACCTCATCTTGTGACATGATCATGTAGTTATCATGCCCTATATCTTCACAGAGAATCTATGCTTTTGGATCATCAGTCTTTTACATAATATATTCAATTTGTTTCTCAGGTAGTAGCTTCTTCATTTTTCCATTGACTGAGATCAAAGCATGTGACCAATCCATCTAAATTTCACCTCCTACCTCCTTACAGAAATTTGAACTCAGTAACATCCCATATGAGGGAGGAATATTAGCTACCAAAATGGTGGTCAAGACCCTTTTCTCTGGAAAAGTAGCAAAAGCTAATTGTGCATCTTTAATTCTTTTAACCAAAGGCACTTTCCTACTCTCCATGGAATAGTAGGAACCAAAGGCATGTGTTAGAGTCAAGCCCAAAGCATGAGCTACTTTTACACACATTACATTGTCTAATGCTCCTTGGTATATAACACAATTACTGATTTTATGGCTAGCTATGAGAAGAGTCACATAGAATGGTTTAATTTTCTCATTAGGGGAAGTGATTGCAGCCACAAGGCTTAATTGAGGTGAGGAAGAGGGAGTGGGAAAAATACATTTCAAAGTATTGGATGAGGCTTTAGATTTGGAATTGAAAAATTTTACCATTTTAGCAAAAACTTTTGGATGGGTTTGGTAAAACTTTACCTCTGAGATTTGGATTTTCATCTTTTTGAGGTGATCAATGATATCAAAAGATCTAAGGGTAGATGGGGCATCATTGCTAGGAACTAGAGAGACTTTTGATCTATCAGTTTTAGGATTTGAAGGACAAGGAGTTTTGGAAACAGAAGTAGAAGATGGAGGATTAGCATTACTCACCTTTTGTGTGGAGGCAGTGGGAATAGGAGCTCCTCTTTTTGCAACCACTGGAATAGTTATAGGAAACTCCTTGGACTTCTTAGTAGGATGCACCACTTTTTATTTTCTATTCGTTTACTCTCGAGTCATAACAGCATATGAATCACTATTCATATCTGTCACTCTTTCATCATATTCATCTTCATGAGGAAATGAACTTGAGATCCACCAAACTCCTTCAATTCTTCATCAACCTCTTAATTTGGTTCTTCATATAGTTCATTAAACTCCTCATCATCATGTTCTTAACCTTCACAAGTTGCATTGAGCGGAACCTTGATGGGTGGGCCTTCAATAGTCAATCTGGTTTGAGAAGAAGGTAGACGGTTCCTGGGCTGAAAATTCTTCCTTGGAACATCTTGGTAAGGAGTATCTTTGAGCCAATTGTTTTTGATAGCAATGAGATTATTTGTAAGCTTTTTACTAACCGATCGTAATTGGCTCCAGGGGAAGAGGAAGAAGAAGAAGCTTTAGATTTGGAGGATTCTCTTTTCAATTTACAGACATTATTAGATCATCCTTAACACCGATAGCCAAACGTTGATCAAAGATCCGAGTTGCAAGGTTAGCTCTCCTTAGTGCATAACTCACTTTGGGTAATTGGGCATTGAGGAAGAAGCAATTTTGGATTTGATCCATTGGATGAGTGTTCTGTGGAATTTTATGAATTAGCTTGTTGAATTTAGCCACAAACTCCCTCATAGGCTCGAATGGTTCCTTCTTGATATGAGAAATTTGAGATAATAGAGCATACACATCCTCAAAGCATGTTTGAAATGCTACTCAAACTGAGTTGTCATGATATTCCAATTAGTGATCATCCCAACAGAAGATGATAAAACCAATCAGCAGCATTTTCCTACAATGTCTCCACAAAAATCCTAATAAAGACATCTTCATGTTCAACCCCAAGAATCCCACATGCAACAATGAAAGCTGCAATGTGTTCATCTAGATGAACCTTCCCATCACCCTAGAATTTGGGAAAAAAATTCCTGTTACCCCTAGGTAACTCATTCAATGGTTGAGGAAGAGCAAGAGGCCCAATCTATTATCCCCAAGGCAAAGGGGCTGCCATCTTTGAAAAAATTGACTAAAGGGTAACTGAAACACTCGCAAGTATTGAAAGCATGGAGATTAGGACTGAGATGTTCCTTAAGAACGCTATCCTTGGAATTCTTATCTTTAATAAGAGGTGTTCTTTTAGAACGAGTTCCTTTGTTCCTTCTTGCTGGAAGAGAAAAAAATTGCTCCAGAAGTTTAAAATGGGAATCCTCAACCCCGAGAGATTTCTTCCCACACATATATAGTAGAGTCACCAGACCAAAAATGATCTTGAAGTTGTTCTTTTAGAAAGGTATCTGTTTGAAATGAAATCCCCAGTAGAGTCGCCAAAAACTATTGGGTTTTTAAAATGGTACTTTAACAAACCACAGTCAGGGGACAACAAGTCCCTCCTCTTTAATGGGAGAGGTTCCCTTATTGAAAGCAAGCAGCAAAACTTATATACAAATGTACAACTTTCAAAGTGTGGATTCCTAATACTTTGAAACATTTTATGCCCAAAGATCATCAATATGAAAGAATGGAAGAATTAAGGAGATGAGAGATGAAGAACATAACAATACCTTCAGGAAATATAGATAGCAGAGTATAACCTTATATGTATTGAACAGTTGAGATACAAAGTAGAATCATTCACTTTCATAACCAATATAATTCCACAAACACAAAGTTCCAGAAATCATATAAACAAGAAAACAAAGTTTCTTATCATAAAAGATGGATGATTCCCAAATTTTTAGACAAGGAAAGAAGGAATCGCAGAGGAAGAAAGAGAAAGATTTTTGTATTGATTACTTCAAATTTATTACCTCTACAAAGTATCAGGATCCAACCCTAACAACGGCATGGAGAAGCCATTAAATAGCTTCCAAGAATGGTTACATTTGGTTACAAAAATGATGAAAACTCGATTCAAGATAATCGACGTTTTGTTGTCCACTCAAAATTCCCCTGCTCTTAAGAAAGTGAAAATTTAAAATTTTGAGTTTAAGTGTCTTTTCTGCTGTACTGATAATGTGAAAAGCCAAAGAAATTGAGAAATCTACATTTTTGGGTCATTTTGTGTGTTTTTCGGGCCTGTCGGACATTTTTGTCCCGCGTGTCCCAAGTTCAATTGGGCCCTCTGTTCCCGATCACCGGTTCACCCGAAGTCTATTCTTTTCGGGCCCATCGGAACTTTTTGTCCCAAATGTCCCAAGTTCGCCTGGACCAATTGTTCCATTTTCGTCCGATTCGGCCGAGTCGCGTACTTCGCGTACTTTTGTCCCGCGTGTCCCAAGTTCAATTGGGCCCTCTGTTCCCCGATCGGCCGGTTCACCCGAAGTCTGTTCTTTTCAGGCCCGTCAAAAATTTTGTCCCAAATGTCCCAAGTTCACCGGACCAATTGTTCCATTTTCGTCCGATTCGGCCGAGCCGCGTACTTCGCGTACTTTTGTCCCGCATGTTCCAAGAGCATTTGTGTGTCTTTTCCCCGCTTCGCCCGAATTGGCCGAGCCGCGTACTTCGGGCTTTCACGTCCCACATGTCCCAAATGAACCAAGTGCCATTCGTGCTAATTTTTCCCGCTCTACCCGAATACCTTGCTTTTCAAATTAGTAGGTATGTATTAAATGCGCATTCATTACCTTTCTCTCTCCTAAATGGCTATATAATGAGCAAACCCCTATGCTTTTTGCACACTACTTTCATGCTATCTTTTGCTCAAACCTTTGCCATCTAAATTCCTGTGCGCGTATCCATTTTCCTCTGCAATTCCTTCCCAAGTCTAGCTTGCAGCTTTCGCCTCCGAATTACTACCAACATGAAGATCAAATTTCAAGGGCAAGAACAAATCTCACCACTAGAGTCTGCCATTCCCGATATCGGGGACAAGTGAAGTTCGCCATCTTGACTTTAGTGATTTTTGGTCGAGGATGACAGACGCAAAGCCTACGCCAATGGCATGATGATTCATGACAGCGGTTTGGCTTTTATTTGGTGGTTTCCCAATCTCTGCGGCAATGTGCGAGATACAAAGTGCTTTTCATGCGGAGCTCATTTCAACCCCGATTCGAGCGAATTGACCAATATACACGCAGTCCCACGTGGCGTAGACATAGCCGAGGCATCAAGAGATTCAATTAGTAGATTTTGAAGTCGTGGGTCCCTCCTACCATAAGCACTGTCTTCTTCTCCTTATTCCTCTCTTCTCTTCCTATTCTTTTTCTCGGATTTATTGTAATAAGTTGAGGTATTGCGATTGGAAATCCTTAACTAATCTTTAGTTAAAAGAAGTAGTTATCGAGAGTAATTGAATTGTAAACTATATAATGGCCTCTCCTCACCATTTTGAAGGAGGAAGAACTTGGCTTATTTTCTCGAAAGTGTAAATAAATCATAAATAAATCAATACAGAAGGGCTTTTCATTCTTCCTCTATCTGATCTCTTTTATCCCTAAGCTTTTCATCTAATCTTGTTAAGATCATTTGTCTATATTATATTAAGAAGCTTTGTATTCTTGCAGATGTTATTGATAGAACTCTGTGTCTTCAAATTTCATCTTATTAGTATGATACAAATGATCTTGTTTCAATTCACTGTACCTTCGCATGCATAAGGAATTATTATGTCATCTATAATTCTAAATGGTGCCTTTTCGCTCATTCTCGTATTCTCATTCCTCAGTCCTTTTGTAATTGATGATCCTTATAGAAAACACTTTCATAAATATCCAAGTTCCACAAGAAAATCATGTTTTGTATATTTGTAAATAGGTTCGTTTCTGAATAAGGGAACCTCTCCCATTAAAGAGGAGGGACTTCTTGTCCCCTGACTGTTGCTCTTCGTGAAGTCCTATTTGATGACCAATAGTTTTTGGCGACTCCACTGGGGAAATCATATTCCAGTTCTATAATTATTGATCATCCTTTGATCTGGCGACTCCGCGTTTTACTCGAGGGAGAAGGGCCCTTGGTATTGAAGATTCTCAGTTCCAGCTTTTGGAGCAGCAGGGTTTTCCTTTCCCTTCAACAAGAAATAGAAAGACTCATTCGACAAGTACTCCACCTGTTCAAGATAGAATCCCTACGGGTGGTATTCCTTCAGAGTCAATCAGTCCTAATCTTTGAGCTTTGATTCTTGTTGGTGTTGCAGTTCCTCTTCAAGCCATTTTTCCAAGAATGGTGGTACCATTGCCCTGGGGTCATCGTGTCGGGCCCCTTGCCCTTCCTCAGCCTTTGCATGAGTTACCCAGAGGTAACCGTAAGAACTTCCCTAAGTTCAAAGGTGATGGTAAAGCGCATCCTGATGAACACATCGTAGCCTTCATAGTTGCATGTGGAGTTCTGGGAGTTGAACACGAAGATGTCTCCGTAAGACTTTTTCGTTGAGACTTTACAAGATAATGCTGTTGATTGGTTCTATCACCTTCCATCTGGTGCTATCACTAGCTGGGACACAATGAGAACTAGGTTTGAAAACCATTTCAAACCAGCAGAAGATGTGCATGCCTTGCTAGCCCAAATCTCTCAAATAAAGAAGGATTCACCAGAGCCCATGAGAGAATTTGTGGCCCGATTCAATAGGTTGATTAACAAAATTCCGGCAAATACTCGACCTGTAGATCAAATTCAAAAATGTTTTTTCCTAAATGCTCAATCGCCTGAAGTTAGCTATGCACTAAGAAGGGCTAATCTCGCAACATTGGCTGAAGATCAAACTCTTGTTGTTAGTGTTGAAGATGATTTAATCATGTCAGGGAAGTTGAGGAGAGACCCTTCTAAATCTAAATCTGCTTCTTCCTCCTCTTCCACTCCTGGACCTAATACTGATCCATTGGTACAAAAACTTGCGAATGATCTCATTGCCATAAAGAAACAATTGGCTCAGCATGCTCCCTATGCAGACGTTCCAAGGAGGAATTTTCAGCCCAGAAATCGTTTGCCTGCTGCTCAAACAAGGCTAGCGCTTGAAGGACCTCCTATTAAAGTTCCCGTCAATGCAACCTGTGAAGTTGAGGAACCTGAAGATGAAGAGGTTAATGAAGATTGCGAGGAATTTGTTGAAGAGGTTGATGATGAAGCAGATGAACTTGAGGGATCTCGAGTTAATTTCTTCACCACTGAGGGCATTGATGATGAGGATGATTATGATGAAATAGTAGCAGACATGAATAGCGAATCATACGCTGTCATGACTCGAGAGTAGACAAATCAGAGGGAGAAAGTGATGCAGCCCACCAAGAAATCTAAGGAGCAGCCGACAACTATCCCCGTAATTGCAAAAAGAGGATCTCCTATTCCCATTTCATCTGCACCAAAGGTGAGTCCTGTCAATTCTGCTACTAAAGTTACTTCTTTTTCCCCTAAAATTGATAAACCTAAGATTTCAAATGATGATAGCCCGTCCACTTCTGGGTCTTTTGATATTATTGATCACCTGAAAAAGACTAAGGTTCAAATCTCAGAAGCTGAATATTATCAAACCCATCCCAAGGCTTTTGCTAAAATGATTCACTTTGTCAATTCCCATTCTAAAACTACCTCTAAAGGCCTTTTACCCACTCCTTCTTCTACACCACAACCTAATCTGATAGCCATTGTCACCTCACCCAGTGACAAAATCAAACCATTCTATGTGACACTTCTTATAGCTGGTCATAGGCTCAGCAATTGCGTCATAGACTCAGGAGCATCAGACAATGTGATGCCTGCTAAAGTAGCTCATGCCTTAGGTTTGACTCTCACACGCACTTATGGATCTTGTTATTCTATGGAGAGTAAGGAAGTGCCCTTGGTCGGAAGGATTAAAGATGCACAAGTGGCTTTTGCTGCTTTTCCTGAGAAGAAAGTTTTGGCTACTATCTTAGTAGCAGATATTCCTCCTTCATACGGGATGTTGCTAAGCAGAAACTTCTGTAAGGATGTGGGTGGAGAAATTCAAATGGATTGGTCACATGCACTCGTACCTGTTAATGGGAAAATGAAGAAGCTGCTGCCTGAGAAGCAGTCTGAGTATATTGTACAAAAAATGGATGATCCTAAAGCACAAATACTCTATGAGGATATGGGGCATGGTAACTACATGATTATGTCTCCTGAAGAAATCCAACTTCCCAAAGTGTCACCTAAAGATCCTAATGGTGTTTGGATCTTAGAGTTTGATGGAAGTTGTTCCTCACCTGGTTTCGAGTCGGTGTCATATGTGGTGTCACTGAAGGAAGCCTTCATCCTTTCTCATTCAAGTTGCAATTTGAAAATACCAATAATAATAAGAGAGTATGAGGCTCTCATTCTTGGACTACAGGTGGCAAAAGAACAAGGTGTGAAGAATCTTCTAGCTCGTGGAGATGCAGAATTGATTGTAAAGCAAGTTAGAAACCTCTTCCAGGTGAAAAATGGAAGGTTGAAACATTACAAGAATCAGGTTTGGGATTCCATTGAATTCCTCGATGCTTTCTCCATCGAAGCAATACCTAGGGAGAAGAATACCAGGGCTAATTCACTAGCAGTCTCAGGGTCACTGCTCGATTCCTCATCCTGACTTCTCTCAAGATAAGTTCACCATTGAGATGATCCATCGACCTAGTGTACCTGATAATACAAGTAACTGGCAAGTTTTTAATGATGATCAGCACTTGCTTTCTTTCTTAGAACTCAAGGATAATTTTGAACAGCTATACTTTGAAGGAAGTGATAACTTGCCTCGTGAAAGTGTGCCCTTTGATAAAGTAGCCACCCAAGGAGAAGAAACGGATCAGGATGGATGCATCAAACTCAAGGGAAACAAGATTCCTAAAGGATTGGTGAGTTTAGAGGAACTGTTTGATAAACACGACAGGTATGTAAAGTCTAGAGCTTCTACTGGACCTCAACAATCAGCTGAATATGACAAAATTAATATTGGGAGTTCTACTGATCCTAAGCTCGTGAACATTGGAAAATGTTGCACAACAGATGAGAGGAAGAAAGCAATTGATCTTTTAAAGAGGTATAAGGATGTTCTTGCCTACTCTTATGAAGATTTAAAAGCTTTCCAACCAAAAGAGATGCAACATTTTATTCCTCTCAAACCTGGAATTAAGCCTTTTAAACAAAAGCAGAGGCAATACAATCCCAAAATAGCTGACACCATTTTTCAAGAAATACAGAAGTTGTTGAAAGCCAGGTTCAGAGATTTCCAAGTTGGAGACACTGTTTTGTTGTGGGATAAAAGGCATGAACCTCGTGGCAGCCATGGCAAGTTTGATTCCCTTTGGCTCGGACCTTTCAAGATCAGGCACTTTGCTGGTAAGAATTATTTTTACCTTGATTATATGGATGGTTCTTCTCTCCCACTTCCTTATAGTGGGCAGTACCTGAAATTGTTCAAGTCATAGGTGATTAGGGAGTCCTTTGTATATTCTGTATAGCATTTTGTTTTTCTTTCCCTTTGTTTTGGTGTGTTGTCCTCTGTATTGGTTTGTGTTTGATGAATTCGTTGCCCAATGGATAAGGTACTGGTCTACTTCCCCGAGTTTGTCTAAGTTCTTACCTTGTCTCATTCCTTGAATTTATGCCAAGTCATCCCCAGAAGGAGCCAGCTATTGTCCACTCAAAATTCCCCTGCTCTTAAGAAAGTGAAAATTTAAAATTTTGAGTTTAAGTGTCTTTTTGATGTATTGATATGTGAAAAGCCAAAGAAATTGAGAAATCTACATTTTTGGGTCATTTTGTGTGTTTTTTGGGCCTGTCGAACATTTTTGTCCCATGTGTCCCAAGTTCAATTGGGCCCTCTGTTCCCCGATCGGCCGGTTCACCCGAAGTCTGTTCTTTTCGGGCCCATCGGAACTTTTTGTCCCAAATGTCCCAAGTTCACCCGGACCAGTTGTTCCATTTTAAATCAATCGTAAGTCGCATACTTCACGCGCACTTTTTGTCCGCGTGTCCCAAGTTCAATGGGCCCTCTGTTCCCGATCGGTCGGTTTACCCACTCTGTTCTTTTCGGGCCCGTCGGAACTTTTTGTCCCAAATGTCCCAAGTTCGCCCGAACAATTGTTCCATTTTCGTCCGATTCGGCCGAGCCGCGTACTTCGCGTACTTTTGTCCTGCGTGTTCCAAGAGCATTTGTGCATCTTTTCCCTTCGCCCGAATTGGCCGAGCCGCGTACTTCGTGCTTTCGCGTCCCACATGTCCCAAATGAACCAAGTGCCATTCGTGCTAATTTTTCCCGCTCTACCCGAATACCTTGCTTTTCAAATTAGTAGGTATGTATTAAATGTGCATTCATTGCCTTTCTCTCTCCTAAACGGCTATATAACGAGCAAACCCCTATGCTTTTTACACACTGCTTTCATGTTATCTTTTGCTCAAACCTTTGCCATCTAAATTCCTGCGCGCGTATCCATTTTCCTCTGCAATTCCTTCCCAAGTCTAGCTTGCAGCTTCGCCCTCCGAATTACTACCAACATGAAGATCAAATTTCAGGGCAAGAACAAATCTCACCACTAGAGTCTGCCGTTCCCGATATCGGGGACAGTGAAGTTCGCCATCTTGACTTTAGTGATTTTTGGTCGAGGATGACAGACGTAAAGCCTACGCCAATGGCACATGATGATTCATGACAGCGGTTTGGCTTTACCGGTGGTTTCCCAATCTCTCTCGTGCAATGTGCGATACGATGTGCTTTCATGCGGAGCTCATTTCAACCCCGATTCGAGCGAATTGACCAATATACACGTCAGTCCCACGTGGCGAGACATAGCCGAGGCATTAAAGAGATTCAGTTAGTAGATTTTGAAGTCGTGGGTCCCTCTCCTGGTCATAAGCACTGCCTTCTTCTCCTTATTCCTCTCTTCTCTTCCTATTCTTTTTCTCGATTTATTGTAATAAGTTGAGGTATTGCGATTGGAAATCCTTAACTAATCTTTAGTTAAAAGAAGTAGTTATCGAGAGTAATTGAATTGTAAACTATATAATGGCCTCTCCTCACCATTTTGAAGGAGGAAGAACTTGGCTTATTTTTTCGAAAGTGTAAATAAATCATAAATAAATCAATACAGTAAGGGCTTTTCATTCTTCCTCTATCGATCTCTCTTTATCCCTAAGCTTTTCATCTAATCTTGTTAAGATCATTTGTCTATATTATATTAAGAAGCTTTGTATTCTTGTAGATGTTATTTATAGAACTTTGTGTCTTTCAAATTTCATCTTATTAATATGATACAAATGATCTTGTTTCAATTCACTATACCTTCGCATGCATAAGGAATTACTCTGTCATCTATAATTCTGAATGGTGCCTTTCTGCTCATTCTCGTATTCTCATTCCTTAGTCCTTTTGTAATTGATGATCCTTATAGAAAACACTTTCATAAATATCCAAGTTCCACAAGAAAATCATGTTTTGTATATTTGTAAATAGGTTCGTTTCTGAATAAGGGAACCTCTCCCATTAAAGAGGAGGGACTTCTTGTCCCCTAACTGTTGCTCTTCGTGAAGTCCTATTTGACGACCAACACGTTTATACTCTCTCTAATGCCTCTATTTGTTTCCATGCTCGGTGGAAAAACCAAATGCATTGAATCATAATAGTTCATCCTGCCTTTGCAAACTTTGAATTTGAGCCATCCACGTGGGAGAGATTTAAACTGAAGTAGGCCTAAGGATGCCTTTTGTATTTTGTGCCTTTTAGAGAAATGGCACTTGAACATTTTGGCCTCGCCCACTTGCTTTTTATACGGCTTGACACGTGGCTTTACTTGAGTGGCGATGGAGTCGTGGCTCACTTTTATAATTTTACCTCTTTTCAACGTAGGCTCAAAAACTCAAATTGCTCCATCAACCTGCCTCTCTACTTTGACTTTCAATGTGGGCTCAACATTTGACTTTATCCCTTGGCATGGGCAGGGTCGCGGGTCATTTAATAACTTTACGCTCTTTTGGAAATAAAACCAAAATTCTCAAATCACCCCGATGACCCACCCTCCCGCCTTGACTTTTCAAAGCATCAAAACATAATAAGGGTCCACTTCTCCACCTTCGCTTGAAACATGACCACGTGTCCCTTTATGGGCCAATTCAATATTTTGTGTTTTTGACTAAGTCCCTTTTATTTGGTGGGGCCATATGCCTAACCATGGACATATGGAGGCTCAGTGCACATTTAGGACCTACCTCTGGATTTTTCCTTTAAAGTTACGCCGAGATGACACGTGGAGGCTTCTGCAAACCCTTCTATACTTATTCAATTCAACGGTTGGCTCTACCCCTTCTTTGACTATGACCATGTGGTGAGCCCGTGCACACTTGGGGACCTGCTCTTGATTCTTCCTTTGAAGTTATGCCGAAGAGACACGTGGAGACTTCCACTGGTTCTTTTATACTTAGTCGATTCAGGCTTGCTGCCCACTTGACTTGTGTGGGACCTTAGACATGTGGAGAGATGGCACTCATTTAAGTTTTTGCTTTGAATTCACCCCCGAAAGGGCACTGAGCTGATGTGTGGCTCCTTCCACCCTCTGGACTATCCTTTGACTCCGACCATGTGGCGAGTGGCGCTCATTTGGAGGTTGGCCTTTTGGTCTCATTTATAAAGGTGCGTCATTGAGGTATGTGGAGGCTTCCGCCGACTCTCTCATACTTATTCGATTAACAGCATCACTTTGTCCCCTTTTCGGTCTTGGGACACATGGAGAGCTGGCACAAGTTTGGGGAACTACCTTTGGCCTCGACCCTTGAAGTTGCATCGATGAGA
Source organism: Taxus wallichiana var. yunnanensis (assembly GCA_018340775.1). Lineage (NCBI taxonomy): Eukaryota > Viridiplantae > Streptophyta > Pinopsida > Cupressales > Taxaceae > Taxus > Taxus wallichiana. Next base: position 169,770,777 of record CM031239.1, read on the forward strand.
CACGTGGTGTCATCTGCTGAACCTTCCATACTTAGCCGATTCGAGCTTGTTTTGTCTTCATTTCAGACCTAGGACACGTGGAAAGCCTACACTTATTTGAGGATTGTCCCTTGGTCCCTTCCTTTGGAGTTACACCATTTGGACGCATGGAGGCTTTTGTTACCACTTAAAACATGGCCACGTAGGATCCTTCTGGCCATGGGGCCAATTTGACACTTTTGCAACAAATAAAAAAGTGACAAGTTTAAAAGATAAACCGCCACGCCACATCCAATTAGATATGTCCACGTACTACCCGTGGATGTTGGGGTAAAATTTGACAGGGAAGATATGCCCATCATTCACGTTGTGGAAAAGTAAATAAAAAAGAAAGGGAAAACCCCAATTTTACACTGAATTTAAAATTATTCTCCATGGAATGAAAAGTCAGTAAACAATACCATGCTCGACACGCTCCATAGCCAAAGAGAAGGATTGATAATGACATCCGAATGAAGGAAAATATTTTTCAAGGAAAAATCACGAAATACTCCAAGGTACTGACTCAAAATTTTCAAAACTTGACTTCAAAAGAAGGGGAATTTTGAGGGCAACAACACATATCAAATTTAGACGAGATATTTCCCAGTCTACAGGAGATAATGAGTATGGAATCCACAATTTCAGCCATTGAAGGAATTCTTGAATTTGAACATCGAGGGACATGTTTTCTTTGGTGTCGCATATCGAATAAAGGAACGTGCTTCTCAAGGATTCTCGTGATCCATTATGAGGGCGTATGCATTGAATCCTTCACTTCACTCGCCTTGATTCAAGAATTCATAGTGAGATTCCTTGTAACCTCATAAATGAGCATAATCAAAGGTATTCATCGGAACATGTGGAAGAGTAATTTTCACAATTGTTTAAGGACATGTATACTCCCATCAATAATTTCTCTTAGCTTCAATGGAGCGTTGCATAAAATTAAAGAACTTGTTTTAGAATGCTCAATCAAATATTGTTAATCTGAATTATATGCCAGGTAGGATTTTGGAATTACGGGTATTTTGTGAGGCTATTCTTTGACCAAATGAACCTCCAAAAGAGGAAAATATGTTTGAAACATTAAGAAGGTTCAGATCCTTTCAATTGGTGAAAGCAACATATCATAATTTCATCGATGGTTCAAGGAGATAGTTTTCTTGGTATCTAACAAAGTGGGAGAGTCCATTTCTCATATGTTTGAGATGGCAGACCCCATTTCAATGGATAAGGAATTGGTTATTATTGTATGTTTTAAAAGTGGAATTTTAAGAAAAGGATGATGTTATTGAGTTTACTTTTAGAAAACTGTGGATGACTTAAGTGATTTCTATTTTTATTTTCTTTTAATAAAGTTGGCTGAAAAATTCTAAGGTCACTTAAGTGCCCTATTTAATGTTCATGTAAAAACCTAACTACTTTGTAACCAACTTTTGGGTTATAAAAGGATGTGAGGGGCTCATTTGTAAAAGGTGACTTTGAAAGAGGAGAAGAAAATACTTTTTGTGCAAGCCTTGTTTCAAGAAAGAATCTTTGTGTTCTTTTGTGAAGATATTTTGGAGTTGATGAAATATTAACTTTGTGTCCCATTCATTATCTCTTGTAATATTTGATGTTCTTATGTTCATTAGATGTTAGATGTTTAAATCTTGCATGTAAATATTATCTTTGATCTTATTGTCAACGTTATTAATTTGTTGTTCTTGTTCATTGTTATCAAGCTCGTTATTTACTTTCTCATGTGTGTTCCCTTTACTCATTCTTGTTTAATTGATGCAAACTCCATTTTATTTGTTTTAATTATTTATTGTTCTTCTCCATCTCCATACAATATTAGGCTCTGCTTTTACCTAAATTTTGCATGTTCCTTCCATTCCATCTCCCTCATTCACTTTTGTTTCCATTGATGTTCCAAAATACCCCCACATATATGATTTTGAATTTACACGTGTAAATACAGTTTTGGTTTTCAATAAAGGTAACCTCACCTTCATTGAGGGGGACTTCATTCCCACACTTTTGCATGTCATTTACATGTGTGCAAATCCATATGCCAACATAAGGGTGACTTACTATTTTTAGTAAATGACATAAAATGCTTCTTTGAACTCCAATTGTAGTTGTCAATTCTAATGTAAAACTTTCTACATGCTTTTATTGTGAAATCCACCCTCTGGAATGACTTACTATTTTTAGTAAGTGCTATGAGACAACTTACTATTTTTAGTAAGTATGAAAATTCAGCTCTTTCGAACCTCAATTGGATATGACAACTCAAATTCCTTCTTCTCCTTATGTTCCTCTCACCTTCTAGACCAGTTTGCTATTTTTAGTAGGTGCTTATGGGACCACTTACTATTTTTAGTAAGTTTCAATTTCTAAGCGAGGTGACCTTTTCAATGATTTTCACCTACGATACTTCCTCTGTGTTCACCGCCTCCTTCGTAGCTTCTTCAGATGGTGGCTTACCCGAAATAGTGGTCTCCCATGTAGAAAGGCTGTTATTTTTAGTAAGTATGCTTGGTGATCGGATCATGGTGGGATGAATATTTTTGATATGGTTTTTTTTAATATCACTCCTCTAAAATTTCAGGCTTACCCGATCACTGGTTTATGAGATTTTAAAAATTTAAATTTTTCACCTAGCGGCAACTACAGAAATGGTAGCCATTAATGGAGCTTGAAAATTGTAGGTCTCCTTTTCCACCTTGGATCATGATGAAAATTATATTTTTATGTGGGTTTTTCCTTCTTATTTCACTAGTGAATTTTCTTTGCAAACTGATTGTTGGTTGATCGGGAAATTAGCTTTTTGTTTTCATTGTGTAGAAAAGGAAATTTATTCACTGCAAAAAATACTTTCTACAAATGAGAGATCAGTTATTGAGGTTTTTACGGCCTCTAAAAATTATGAAGATATCAAAAATGGTTCTTCGATCCATGTCGTGGTTTCATGAGTTACGTCGATTTCTTCATTTTATAGCTACGTGGGTTTTGGATGAAATTCATTGTTTCTTCCTTCGTTCTTCGACTTTTTGATTTGATTTCCTATAAGATTTCAATATTTCAATGTGATAAGGACTTGGTGGAGATTTTATATTTCAGCAATGGTGGTATAGATGTGTGGGAGAATTTTGTCGAGTTACGGCAGGTGTAGTGTTGTGGGGAGATGAAACGGAGATGAAAAAATGCCTAAGTCTGGTTTGTATATATTCAAAAAGAAAAGACCAGGGTTTGGGAACATTTTTGTGTCCCTGATGTCCATTTAGCTAAATGTATGAAAGAGACATCAATTTTTCACATCACACCTAATTGTGACACTTGGCAAGATCTGATCGGCTAAGCATTTGAGCTAGGGAGCTTGAGGGAATCACACGGGGGCCGAATTTCATTTGTATGGAGGACCAGAAGGAATAGCTAGGGATGGGTGAATTTTTTTGTCCCATATGTCCCTTAGCTAAAGGTATGAAAGGGACATCAGTTTTCACATCGCGCCTAATCGTAACACTTGGCGATCATCCATGCATCGAGGGAATGGCTCGACTAGCTCTGGGGATAAACTAGCGATGCGAGAGGGTTCTATAGGTTATCGATGGCTAAAAAGGGTTAGGTAAATTTTACTATCCCTCATGTCCCTTTTCTAAAGGGATGAAAGGGACATCAAAATGCACCAAGATCCTAGAGATGACACGTGTCCACTTCAAAATTTGGCTAAGTACGAGAGCTTACCTTGAGGCCAACTTTCAACGATGATATCTTGAGCTCCTAGATGAGTTTCAAGGTAAAATTTTATATTAATTTGACTAAAAAAATAATTTTGAATCCAATGGTGGGATTATAAGCTCTTTATTCCTCCAATTTTCTCTAAAAATTGTATTTTTGTTCTAGATCCATGATTGAGCATGAGAAAACCTAGATATAAAAATATTATGCCTAGGTGTTGTGAAAAATTATTATTCGGCCATCTTCAGAGATCTAAATTTCCTTTTTGAATATGTCATGTTTAGTTCCTAAATCCATATAGAACTCTCGAAATTGCTTCTCAAATCTCAGGTGCTTTTTTAACATTGTGCGTTGCCTAGGCCTAAGAACCCGTTTCTGATGAACCTACCCCAAAAATTACAAATATTCCTTAAATATTCCAAAATATTTTCCTTTATATTATTAGACCTTGATTACATCTCCATGTTGATTTTTTCTCTTCCATTCTGCTTCAGGGGGGTGGATTAGTTCGAGGAAGGTGGTAGCCCTTCCCAAAACTACCCAAAATTGACATTCTTCAAGAACTCCTAAATCACCTAGGGGAATAACTTTTCTTTCCTAAATCACCTAGGGAACTGAGTTGACATCCACTAGAGGGTCATTAGACTAACTGGGTAAGGCCAATGTTGGGGATGGATTGGTCTGGGGTGTTTTTGGAAGGTATGGCTTTGAAATTTTTTGACATTATGGTATTGTTGTCTTGCTTCGCATGTATTTTTCCCCTTGCAAAAATAGTAGAAAACAAATGGTAATTGGTAATTTTGGTCTTCACTTGGCTTAATGAATGACACTATTGAATCGGATGTTCTCTTCATCACGAGACTCACAAGATCCTTGTGTGGCCTCTCTTGAGTATCATGGGTTATCATTGGAACTTTGTTTATAGACAGAGACAAGGATTTATGGGGGTGTCGGGGTTTAGGAGGGGTGGCTTGTTTCTAAAGGATTCCCTCCAGAGAATGATATATTTGGTTATCATGGATGATTTTTTCAGGTTCATGTGGGTTTGTATCTGGGGGCTATCCCCATCATAGTGACATCTATATTGCAATTTTTACTTCTCTCGTGTTTTCTCCTTGTATGTTATCCACAATTGTCTCGACGATGATCCTTTTATTAACTTATATGCTAGAAAGAACCAACATTTAATGGTTAGTGAATTCATCCTTCTAAGTGACTTTAACACCCATACCGAGATCTATTCAAAGTTTCTCTCCACGACTACTTAGAGGATGTGTTATGCACCCAGTGCTAAACCCAAAGTCGAGTGGGCTTCATAGGACATCGATGATGATTCAATATCCCTCACATATTATAGTAAAAACCTTCTATATTTAGGTGAATATCATGAGTTATTGATCCTTAATGGACTCGCATTTTTCCCTAACTCTCACCTCTTTAATTTCTAACCTCATGGTGGAGGTGCAAGTGTGGTGGATTATATACTTTCTATCCGTAACCTCTTGTCACTCATCCGTCATTTATACATCTCCCCATCCCCTATGTAGATCATGTTTTCCTTTCTTTATCTCTCTAGGTTGACATTACCCTAGCCATTTTCCCCCTTTATGGCCTTCCTTTTACCACTTTACGGTTCAAAGAGGGGGACCCTAACAACTTTTCCTCCCACATATGTTAGCTTCTTCCACCCAAGTCCTAGTTCTTCACCTTAGATTTTGTTATAACTATGTACATATGTCTCTCTTCCACATTTGGGAGGCTTTACTCGATTCTTTTCCTAACTCAACTAGATCCATCGTCACTTCCCATTAACTCTCACTTACCATATATTACCCCATGAACAAATGGTATGATGACAAATGAGAGTCTTTTCACCACCATCTTCATCATGCCTTCATCCATCTTCATCATGCCTTCATCCATCTTCATCACATCTTCATCCATGCTCATCACCACTAAAAGGGATGGAAAATATACACTTCTTGATATTTAAAGAGATGCTCAAATTCCTACACCTTTTAAACATCAGCCTCATATTATCACAATGATCCTTCAATAGCCCATATACGGTCTAATCATCCAATTAGACTTGTAAGAACTTATGAATGGAGTCCTAGAATTCCTTAACAATGATGCACAAGAACACCACTGGCGCATTATGTAATCCAAAATACATCACATTATATGCAAAACTTCCCCATTCAATTATGAAGGTGGTCTTCTCTTGATCCTCGCTCACAATACGTACTGATGGTACCCGAGGATCCATATGTGAATGAATGGATTTCATGCCCTATAACGCCTTCAACAATATCTTTAGTGAAAGGTATAGGAAAAGGATCTATTACACATAAATCATTGAGTACCATGTAGTCCACACAGATCCTAATATGGCCATCCTTCTTTATACTAATCACCATGGGGTTGACCCACTCAAATTCCTCAATAGGCTCTATGATCCTTGACTTAAGAATCTTGTAAATATCCTCTTTTACCTTCTTACATAGGTTTGAATTCATCTTATAAGGCCTCTTCCAGACCAGACATGTGCCTTCTTATAGCTTAATCTTCGTCTCTCCCAACAATGGATGTACACCCTTTAACTCATGATAACCCCTTGGGAATAATTCCTAGAAGTCACATAACAACTCAATGATCTTCGCAACCTCTGGTTTTGACCAATAATATCTAATAATAGCCTCCTTAAGTGCATCCTCAGTGCCAATATTCACCTTCTTAGTATTCATAGGTACATGGTATGTGCGCGCCGCTCATCTGCAGATTCCATTACCTCATGTGTACCCTCATGTGTGCTTTATGTATAGATATTTAACTTCCTCATCATTTATGAGGTATACCATCTTCCCTTTTTCCTTCTCTTTCCATGAAAACCCTAGTAGTGTCTCTTATGTTTCCAAGATATCCTTGTACACCTCAATCTAAGGTTATCCCAATAATTAAACCATAAGTTCCTCTACCTTTGCACTATCTCCCAACATGATCATGATCTACAAGGCTTCATGTACTGATGGTTTAGTGGAAAAATATTAAAAATTATGAGCAATACCTTCCGTCATGTCACGCAAACTTGTAGTTTCTTACTTTAATTTGGCATGCACATACTAAGCTCACACACATCTGTGTAAAGTAGATTAAAACTTATGAAGCCATAGGGATGGTGGTATAGCTTCTTGCCCTTGCACCCATTTTTTCTCATAGTTTTGGATGTGTACCAAAGTAGGAGTCTTCCCATCATAATCATGTACAAGGAAGGAACATTGATCCGAGTAAACCTTGTTAAAAAGGATACCCTTACCTTGCATCAGGCCAATAGATTGTCTATATGTGTCTCCCACCAGTATTTTGTTGTTTCATGTAATGTATAGACCATCATATTCCATCTATCTCCCTCATTTCACCATTGTTCCTCCATCACACACAAGAAAGTGTCAATATTCTCTTCTCTAGTATACTAGGTAACCGAGTTTTACCTAAGTGCCTAACCATGTGTGGCCTGATCATCCTGGTAACTCTTCCTTTGACCTCATGACCTACCATTTCATAAGTTTCATGGGCCCAATTATCATAAGAAACATTGGTAGTGTCACTAATAGATTTTGTGTCTTCCCAATGAAGTATGTCTTCCTTAGATGGCTCCCTTTTTTCAAGTTTACACATTGTATGTGCATATATTCTATTGAGATCCTCCTCATTAATAGGCTCTATATAAGGCACAACCTTCACATCATCCAAGGGTATGACAACATACTCATCCTTGTTCTCAAAATTGATATATCTTTTGTTAAAGTGTAGGTCTGCATTATTATCATAACACCAAGGACATCCAAGCAATGTTGGGAAGTTATCTACCTCAACAAGTTCCAATACTTCAAAATCACATGTAAATTTGGCTCCTTGAATAGTGATTGAAGCATCCTTCAACACCCTAATGGGCATGGCCCTTGTTTTATTTTCCATATACAACACATTAGAAGATGGTTGCAATTATGGCCTTCCCATTTGGTTCCAAGCATCCAATGTCAAAACATTGACCTTTGCACCTATGTCAATAAGAATGTTACTCACCAACCAACCATTTATCACTACATCCAATGTAATCTCCTTGTCATATTCATGGTTTTGTGGTGGTAAATTTGCATGAAGGATTTGTGCTCTCGTTCAACCCTCGCGCACATGTAATTTCTCTCATAACCATTCTCCCAAGAAAGGTATGATGTTCTCATGTCATGGCATCTTACATACTTACCCTCAAATCATCCACATCCTTTTACGGAAGTTTAGTATTCTTTGTGCATTCCCTCTGCACACTTTTTTGTTCAAGCATTGTATCTCACCCTATAAATCCCTGATAACTCCCATGGTCTCCTGATAGACCTCTTTCTAATGAGCTACATCTGGATACTTAACATTTGTAACATCCTCTCTCATAATAAGAGGTTTTACTTTGAGAGGCTCATGTGCACATGATGCTTCTGCATGCATAGTAACAAGGACAGGTTGAATTTTCAACAAACCCTTCTTCTTAGGTGTCCATTTTTCATTCTTTGTGCACTCCACCTTAATCATCCCCGCACCTTTTTCCTTTTTTTCTTACACATATTTTCATAGAGGTCGTGGAAATATTTAACCTTATGTGGCTTTCGCATACATGCATACCTAAATTTTAGGACACTCGCACTGATAATGATCTAGTGATCCACAAGTGTAACATGTGCCACCTGTGAACCTTCCTCTACCACCACGTCCTATGCTATGATATCTAACTAAAATCCACCAGCTCCATTATTGCTCCCTTCATTTGGTTTTTCCTTCTTTCACCTAAGAACTACATTGCTCATAGTGGTCTATTGTAGTCTAGACTCACATGCCTCATGGATATGATCGATCAAATGGTAGCCACTTCTACATAGCATGGATGTGTACATCGTAAATATTATAGTACATAGAGATGTTTTTTGTCTTACACACTGTAAGAGTGGGAAATTATGGACATCATGGTTCTTGTGAAAAATCTCACAAGATGTTAACAAGGTACACATTCTTGCGTGGAAAAATATCCTTCGTATGTCCTTCCACTTCACAATTAGTACACCATAACCCACTATACGCCAAATTGGTAGACAAATTTTCCAATTGTATAGTCATAGTTATTATTTTTGCCTTGAGAAAATGGCTTACCCCTATATTTGTACTCCCAATTGCCTAATGCATGAGCTTCTTCCAAGGCCTAGCATGAGACCATTAAATGTTTTATGTGATAAAGCCCTTCAAAAAGGGGAAAACCTCCTACAAACCATTGTGCATGTTGGCTCTGATGAATATCATAGGATAACTTGAAAAAAATTAAATCGTGTATCATACTCCCTCACACTTTCAGATAAGCCCTACTTGATGTCCTTTAGTGCACTAATGCTTTGTTGTTTAAACTCTAGGATATGGAACTCGCTAAAAAGGTAGTGCACAACACATCATAATCCACCGCAGTCTAATGTGGATCATATTTTCTATACCAATTGTGTGTGCTCCCTTGAAGTGTGGTGGTAAACTAAATTGCCTTCCTATCAGAATTTGTTATGCCCTTAGGTCTCCATAATAAATCAAACTTATGCACATGTTCAGTTGCATCTTCGATACCTCTATACTATGGTAAGTGAAGAGACATCTCAAAGTAAAATTGAGGTGTCTATTTATGTGCTTATTGATGTTGTGTTTATTGTGATGGGTGTTGTGGAACTTGTCCTAGGGTGGGGCCAAATCCTTAACTCCGAACCTCAAACAGAGATTTCTTCCATGTGGGTTGCTATCTTGAACCTCTGGAGCCTCTCGTCGTGACTCCGTGGTCCTATAGATGAACTTAATTATGTACCCAGTAGTCATTCTAAACTAGAAACTAATTATATGTGTTATATGTTCCCTTATAGGATTATTTCTAATGGTTTATGTGCCAACACTCTATCCTATCGACGTACCTATGAAATTTCCCCCAAAAATACTCATTCCAAAAACTAGCACCTATTTTGTTACCATGTGTGTATCCTTAATCTACTACACCACCCGAGAAGAAACTCAAATATGTCTACTTGTATCTCCTACCCAACATGGAGATCCTTCTTACTTTCCTTCACTATGATGTTCTTCTACAACTACCTCTAGATTTTGAACACCTTACGTAAGAGCTAGGTGGCCAAGTTGGGTTAGATGTGTGCTTGTGGTTCTCATTATCTCCTCTAAATCAATTTCATCAGATGGTGAAGGGGTATCTCTACCTTGCACTTTCCAAATGTCGGGAGGACATGATCATGTGGTCCCTCTCCTTCTATGAGGCTCTCATCACTTCCTCCAGTCATCATTCTCCTCAACCTTAGCACCTCATCAACTTCCCTTTGTCGCACATCATTATCCCTAAACCACCTTTCATCCCTCTATCTTTCTTCTCGCTATGGTTGTTATCATCCATCCAAAACCTACTTCTACTCTTGTGCATGGTGGGGTTTTAGCTCGCCATAATGAGGTTTCCATTCCTAGTTTAACCATCAATATATTGATAGATAAGGGTGTTGTGTGTAAATTAGATCCTCTTAACTTTCACAAAAACCAAAACTTTTCTTCCTCCTGGGAAAGATTATGTTAAAATCACTTACTCCAAGGTATAATTACATAGCATGCCTTCCCACCAACAATTTTCAGTTCTAGTCCATTGCGCATCGAATAAGAGAGTGCATAATAATATTCCTATCTCTAAGCTTACTTACTTCCTATTTAGACACCTCTATTAGTCACGTAAGCTGCCAACCACTGGTATAACTTCTACTGGGAAAATTTTGAAAAATTATCATATAAGAAGTCATAGAGATTATTTTCCACCACTTTCATGCATTAAAATTAGTTCCAGTGTTATACCTCTAAGTGAATGCCTCATGTCCATCATATATCCAATTCTCAATATTATCCAAAGACAAGTAAAAACACCATATGTATGCACATTCTCGTAGACATATTGAAAAATAGGTCCCAAAAATGGAGCCAAAATGTAGTCTTTTATTACCCAATGTAGCTATGCGTGTTTGCATTTCATCCAGATAATTCTAGAAGCTCACCTGAAGCACCCATAGCCGCCAAGTCCCTCATTTGTTTTTATTAGCAAGATGTTAGCATGCATATTCATATTCATAACCATAACAACCATTCATTCAATAATATACATTATAGCATAGTAATTCAGAAACACATATAATAAGGAAGTTCATTCATAGAGAAACAACTATTCAAATATGAATGTTAATCAACTTATGTTCAGACACAATAACCTTGGTAATCCACACATAATTATCCATTATAATCACCATTCATTACATAAAGCATATAAGAATAATACATCTCAAACCATTACATCCATCCATTGGACCTTACGCGCATGTATACAAACTCTAGAACAAGCTTAAATCAAGACATCTGAAAGTAACTCTCTCTTACTCGAACTATGCACTAACTTGTTACAATTATAATGAGGCATCACCTATATTTATAGGGTGGGGACTTGCCCTTCACCACCTACATGCACCTTCCTAATAATAGGCGTAATCACAAAGTAGATTATATGATTTTCACAACTTGTGCTAATAATAGATTAAGTTATATTTAGCTCAGACCTTACATGCTTTAATCATATTATTATCCTATTCCATGTGTTTTCTTTTTCCTTTCCCTTCATGTGCTTTCTTATCCTTTACTTGGTCACTAAGTCATCTTTCTTTTGTTTATTTCTAGATCTTGCATGAGCGACATTCCATATTTTTATTTTCTATTTGTATCCCTATCTAGAAAATTAGCTAAGTCCTTAATGTTGTCCACATGCGCGCAGCCTGCCTATTGACATGTTCTTCTATGGTGCGCACACCTCTACGCACTCTCTTATTCTTACTTCCTCTCCTTGTACACAACTCCTATCTCCCACACATGGCTTGTGCTTAGCCATCTCCTTAGACCAACATATATAATTTTTCATCCTTTAAGTAAGAGCAGGTTTGGATAGGAAGTATTTGAGTGGGTCAACCTTGGAAATGAGCTTGGTTTTATTGTTTAAAAGATAGTGTCAAATAGTTTAGAAAAAAATACAATGGATAAAAAGTTTATTTGATCTAAGGGTAGTTGACCTCATAATATATTAGGGTATGAATGAGGTATTAAAAAATTCTCTATTTTTATTGTTAATCATGTTGGGCAAAGAGAGCACATAAGGAAAATTGGATAGTTGAAATGTATAACAACATGGGTTTTCCTAGAGTAAGGGGAACTAGGATAGGTGGGTTAGAGATTTATTTTTTTAATTATTTAAGGTGTGTTGGCACTCTAGACCCCATTGAAAGGAAACATATTTTTTGAGGAGGTGGGTGAAGTGATGGCATTTATCAAGAAGCTAGGAGATAAATCTCTAAATAGTTGGGATTTTTGCTACAATATTTTGAGTTGTCCTAAGTTTTTGGGAGGAGGCATTTTTGATATTGGTGTAACCTTGGCAAGATCTACCTCAGTACCTCTTCTCAATATGGTGAACTGACTAATTTTCTTGGTGTGACGATAAACACACATTTCTTGGGGTTTATTGTGACTTTGTATTTGTGGATCCTTTCAAAGATGCGTTGAATGATAGTCATATGATCTTCTTTGGTTTTATACTTTCCCAATATGTCATCCACATAATCTTCCATAATGTTATGTATTATGTCATGAAAAAAAAACTATCATGGCTCTCTAACAGTGGATCTTGCATTTTTTACACCAAAAGGAATGACTGGATAACAAAATGTACCCCAAGGTATTATGAAAGTTATTTTTGTTCCTCCTCCTCGAAATTTAAATATTATTGTAACTATAGAATCCATCCATGAGATATAACATCTCATGTCATGTCATTGAGTCCACAATCATGTCAATGTTTGGGAGATGAAATTCATCTTTAGGACAAACTTTTAATATCTCTAAAGTTCATACAGACCCCAATTCTTGTTACCTTCTTATCGATGGGGACAATGTTGGATATGCACTCATAACATCAATAGGCTTGATAAAACTAATTTCTAGTACTTTTTGAAGTTCCTCCTTGACAAGGAGTATTATTTGTGGGTACATTTTATGAATATTTTTGTGACCAACTTCGCCGATTCATGAAAGACCAATTTATGCACCACCAAGTAAAGGATAAACCACAAGGATATCCTCATAGGATCACACAAAAACATTTGAAATTTCCACAAAGGGGAGGCAAATATTTTCTACTTGTGAGGATTAAGGGAAGCTCTAAGTTGTACAATTTTAGGTTAACCCTTTGTACCAATATTAATGTCAATAGTCTCTTTGACAATAATTTAGAACCATACTCCATTAGCATAGGATCAATAGGGAGGTTGAGTTCTTCATAAATTGGTATCTCACTATGATTTTTGATAATAAAATTGTCACTTTGATTCTCTTTATCATATTTTTAGCAATTTTTGTATGTGAGTACCTCAAAGAGTATTTCACTATGAGACTTGGAATTTTCATTGTTTTTCTCATTTGATTGGTTTTGTGCATTTTTATATTTTTAGTGACCATAGAACTCGGCCTCCTCTCTAAATTATGAACACATATTGAGGTCAATAGAAAATCCCTTTTGTGATCTCTCATGGAAGGTCATCTCATAGTCCCATTAACTCTAAAATAACATCTCCATTCTAAAATGAATCTTTGGGTATGTGATTTTATTGGTCCCATTCAATTAGGGAAGGATACATCAAGTCAAGTTCATAGTAGGAAGGGTGTATGGTTGAGATGATAGTTTCAAAAAATAGGTTTTTAGAGGCAAGGTCCTCATAGACACTATAAGAAGATCTTAATTCGGTATTTGTATTAGAAGAGTCATCTTCGCATTCTCAAGAGGTGACATCAACTTCTATAAGTGGAGAAATATAAGGTTCAATGTCAATACCACATTTATACATCTTTTCATGTTTCAAGATAGGTTCCTAAACACCTTATCCTTTCTTTCCACAACCATAACCATGATAATCTTTAATGTACACCATCATATTAAGGATAACATATTCACAGGATTGATAACATGATGCAAACTTCTCAACAGATGAATATTATCACAAAAAATTTTCACCCTCTTCATGATCAAGGATGAAGATAAAAAAATTGGGTAATATGGGATTGTCTCCAAGTGTGGGACCTTGCAAAGTGAGACAAACCTCCAGAGAAGGTTGGTTCTTTTGTCTTATCCCACTACAAACTAACCTAAAACTTTAAAATGCAACTAAACTAAATCTAAACTACAAATTTTTAGGGACCAAAGTTGAGAAGGGAGAAAATACTGCAAAATGAAAGGGGTGATGCACCAAAGCTAAAATATGACATGTATAGACACAAATGTAACCACATATGCAAGAATCAAAGAGAAACAAGTTTTGCAAGAGACAAGTGAATAGATTCAAAATAAATAAAGAGGGAAGATATTCACATCAAATACATTACATTTAAAGGAATGAACCACAGTTTCATGTCACTCAAATCATTTTCACTTTTATTTACAAACTAGAGGTTTACAAAACTTACAAAAATATAGTTACATAGGTTTGGAAGTGTAGAAATAGTAAAACTCTAAGGCAAAGCTCCAAATCCTAAAAAGAAGAAACCTTTTCTATATAGAGAATGAAAGAGACAAAGAAGGGCCATAAATGACCCATTTCCACCTACCAAGGAATAAATGTCATCATTTTTTAATTTTTACACATTTACATCCTCTCTTCCTCTCGTACATTCCATTAGAGTTATTAGACAAGGTATGGGCGCTATTAAACAATACATTTGAGTGGTTGAAGTGGTTGAATGCCTATAGGAGCAATAAATTGCATTTTATCCCTCCAAAACTCATGTTTTCATGGTTTTATCTTGAAATAGCTACATGACAGCTTGCCCAGAAACATTTTGGGGAAATGGAGGAATGGGATAACAGTTCCATTTGTGCCCTCATTAACCACTTTATCCAATTCCAAGTGTATTGTGGTTATTGCAGGTTTTCCGAGGAACCTTTAAGCATGGAATCATTTTATGTGGGCATTTTGAGGGTGACATCATCACATTACATTGATTATTAGACATGGCAGGTGGGCGATGAATGATTGGAACATCATAATAGTTCTCACCATTCTCATGGTTCATGACATGTTTAATGACACTACTCCTATTTACCCTATTTGGTGGATTATGAGGAAGTTATGGGAACTTTTGGAACATGGGAACAATTCCCACTGTTCCCATGGTTCTTGACTTATCCACTCATTGTGCCCATTCTCACCCCTATCAATGCTTATGGTTATGCAATGAACCTTGGGAACATAAGAAATGTTCTTGGGGTTCTATTACCAAATTTCTTGATGCCTTATAACTCCATCTCCCTAAGTCCTCTCGATGCGGATATTCAATAAAGTGAAGGAACATTGGCACTATTCACTCTATGTTGTGTAGGCATGAATTCATCAATACCTTCCATATTTTATCCCTTGTCACCATTTGAAAGAAAGTTGGGGAAGTTGTAGAATGCCCGAACTATTCTACATGTGTCGTTAAAGCCCAATTTTCTCGATTCTCTTTACAATGCAATAAATTTGGTAGTGTAGGGAAGTCGAGGAACTTGAGAATATTTCCACTTGTACCTTTAATGCCTAATTTTATTAAGTAAATTTCTCTATCCTTTCCTTCTTTGTTGTGGCATTTTGGGGATCGGGAGGAAGTGGGGAACAAGAGGAACAAAGGAATGTTCCTCAATTTCCTTCAAAGATCATTTTTTCCGACTAAAGGGTTTTTACATGAAAATGACTAAGTCATTTCTTATACTTCCTACTTAACACTAAAAACTATTTGCCCTTTGTCATGTTAAAACCCCAAAATGGATTGGGGGTGATTTTGGATAACAATTTGGTGACCTCTGGGGAACATCTACCTATCGATGTAATATCAATGGCCTTAAAGCATCCATCGGCATGGATTCAATGTTTGAAAACTTGAATATTTTACCTTTAAACTTGAAATTATTACCCTCGGATCTCCATAATTTTTTTCTTGGAATTCATGAGTATGACTTGCAAACTATTCCAAAACACTGAATCTCATCAACTAAGGAGCATGGGGAAATCTAACTAGACTATATGAAGTATGAAATTAGCATGGATTTGCATTTGATTTGAAACTTGCATATTTTTATAACCTCCAAAACTCTGAAACTAAAAATGCCACCTAGAACAACAAGAACATTGTGTTAAGCACTTAGGGAAATGAAAACTACTACTACCAATAAGATAATGTGTTGAAGATAACTTGGAGGAAGTAAAACTAATCTAATATATACAAGGTAGAACCTTTTCTTCAAAATAAATGTTTGAGATAGATCCCATTGACCGGGATCATGATCTCTTCTCCATCCAATTTTGACAATTGGAAATCATTATTTGATTTACAACTAGAGAAATCACATAAGGGCCACTCCAAATTATATCAAACTTTGAATGCCTTCCTATTTTGGCTCTATCTTGATCCCATTTAAGCACAAGGTCTCCTTCTTGAAAGCTTTTAGCCACTATTTTCTTGTCAAAACACTTCTTCACTTGAGCTTGATTCAACTCCATTTTTGCATTGCTTGATCTCTTAACTCTTCTAGCTCCATGATCTCTATATATTTAACTTCCATGGCATCAACCTCAAACATTTCAAGTTAGTTAATGAGCTCTAAGGTTGGTAACTCAAGATATATTGGAAATTTTTCTTCCTTACCATAAACCAACTTGTAGGGTGAGTTGTTAGTTGACCTTTTGGGGGTGATCCTATCAGCCCATAAGGCTGATTTTAGTTTTTTGTGCCATGTTCTTTTATTTTCCTCCAAATTCCTTCTTATGATCCTTAAAAGGTTCTTGTTTTTTGACTCATCCTTACCCATTACCTTGGGGGTAATAGTTTGAGGATGTGCTCAAGTATATTCCATTTTTGATAGCCCAATCAAATATTTTAGTGCCAAGGAATGCCAAAGCATTATCAATATTATTATGGAAGGAACACCAAACCTAGTCACAATACCTTCATAAAAGTCTAGATGTTGGCCTCATTTTCTTCCTTCAAAAAACCTCTGTCCATTTGGTGAAGTAATATGTGGCTATCAAAATCCACTTATGCCCCAAACTAGAATGTGGATTGATCACTCCAATGAAATATAACCCCATTGCATGAATGGATGATCCACTGAGATGGGATGAAGGGGTAGAGTTGTTAGTCTCTCTTTTCCTGTGAAGAAGGCACACTTTTACATTTTTAACCCATGCATGCAATCTTTGAAGAGATTGGGCCAATAATAACCACCCTTCATGATCTTAAGAGTTATTTTCCTTGGAGAAAAGTTCCCTCTTACTTCTCCATCATGAAACTCATGCAAAAATTTCTCAATCTATTTGCCTTAATGCATCTCAAGAGAACACAATTCACATATTTTCTAAACAAAATCCCATCAATAAGCACATAAGGAATGGATTAAAGCCTAAAATACTTTTTTGGCATTGCTCAAGCTTTGAGGACATTGGACTGTTTGGAGAAAGTGTGTTATATCATGGGTCCAATAAGGAATGAGTGAAGCATCAAGTTCTTGTTGATCATGTTGGAGCATTAGGACATCCTCCTTTTCAATCTACAAATTTGAAACTAGCTTTTCACACAAACCTTTTCCCCTTATTGTTTTGGTTATTTTGACATCAACATCATACTCCATCACTTTGGTTATCCAACCAGCCCTTTTCTCATTTAAATCCTTGTTTAAAAGGAAATATTTCACACCAAAATGTGATATCATTAGGTGGATCTTGTTGTTGGATACCAAATGTCTAAATTTATTCAAAACTCCTTATGATAGCCAAGGCATGCTTCTCAACAAATGAATATCTTACCTCATAATCTTTTGAAATTTGGCTAAAAAATGCAATAGTTTGTTCCAAACCTTCTTCAATTAGTTGTACCAACATGGTAAATATATTGTATCCATGCCTCCAAAAGCATACAAGATGAATTCCTTTGAGAAATCAGGATTGATAAGGGTAGGGGCTTGTGTTATTGCTTATTTGATGGCCTCAAAACTACCCTTCCCTTCTATAGTCCATTTGAAAGGCATGTTTTTCTTTAGCATAGATGTCAATGGCTTAATAAGATTGGAAAATTTGGAATGAAATGCCTAACAAAAATTGATCCTTCCTAAGAAGCTTTACAATGCCTTCTTATGACTAGGTAATGACAATGCAAGGATGACATTTACCCTTTCTAGATCTAATTACTAATCCCTCCTTAGAGACAATGTGGCCAAGGAGATTTCCTTCATGTGTTAGGAAGATACATTTTTGGGATTGAGAGAAACCCCAAACTATCTACATCTTTCAAATACCTACTTGAGATGGAAAGATGATCATTTTCATCCTTGGAGAACATTGTGATATCATCAAGGTAGACAAGAACAATGTTATTAATCATCCCTTTGAATGTCATATCCATGGCTCTTTGAAATGTTTCTCCTGCATTGGAAAACCAAAGGGAATTTTTTATAGGCATAAGTTCCCACTTAGTGGTAAAGGTTATTTTGAACTGATCTTCTTCCTTCACCATAATCTGATTATATACCCCAAGTAGCCATCTAATAGGAAAACCTCTCTGACCCTACTACCATTTGCAAAATTTGCTCCATAAAAGGAAATGGGTAATGATCTTTCAAGGAAGCCTTGTTTAAGTCCCTAAAATCAACACATAATCTAATTTCCCATTTTTTTCCTTATTGGAACTAGGTTGGAAACCCAAGATGAATGTTTAATGGGGAATATAATGTTGGCCTCTATTAACTTGTTCAAATCTTTCTTCATTAGAGGCTCAATTCTTGGGTTGATGTCTTTGTTTTTTCCTAATGGGCTTTGGCCATCGATCTAGATCAATGGTATGTTGTGCCAAATTAGGATCAAAACCCCTAAGGTCTTCATAACTCCATGTAAAAACATCAAAAAATTCTTGAAAAGGTCTACAAATGCATGTTTCTCTTAGTACATACCTTTCCAATCTTAAGCAACTTGTCTTTTCCAACTAAAATTGGTTCATAGTCTTCACCCTTGACCACCATGTTTTTTTCTTTCCTTAGTTGATCATCTGAATTAAAAATGGACTCCAAGATAACTAAGCCCTTAGGCAACTTGTTTGATCTTAGTCGAAGAATTTGATCTCCATACTATTGTTCTAGCTTGTCTTGATTTCCTGAAGAGAACTCAACCTCTTCTTAGATGAAGATGATAATATTATGGTCACTATCAAATACTTTTCAATTAGTGTTATTTATAGGAAAATAGGCCTTATTACCACTCTAACATGCTCTTATAATCCATCCTTTTGATACCTTTCAAGAATATCAAGCTTAGCACCAACTGTTACTAATATATCAGTTGATTCATTCTCCTTTCTTAGTATGGAATGGATGTTGAATGCTTCAAAATATTATAAGATATCCATACCCTATGCTTATAGGATTTTAAAAAAAATTTTTGTTGCATTCAAACCTCTTACTTGATTCACAACTAACTCACTATCACCAAAATCTTGCAATTGTTTGACATATTTCTTTCTTTCCCATTATAGGCCATGGATTAGAGACTCATACTAGGTTGAGTTGTTAGAAAAACTAAATTGAAATATGAAAGTAGAGAAATACTCCACATCTATGGGAAATACAAGCACTACACCTCCTCCTGCACCTTGTTTACTCCTTGAACCATCAAAGAACATATGTCAAATGCCATCTTCTTGCTCATTTATTTTCATAATACTAGGAATAGGTGGAATTTTCCTCATGAAAATAATAGATACCCAAACCATCCTCTTCAATCATTTTATAGGGATCAAACCATGGAAATCAGCTCCCCACTCATTAAGAAACAAATTTGGAATGCCTTCAATTTGATTGTTTTCCTCTTGAACAATAGAGTCATCTTCTTAGTCAAAGATTATGAAATTTGCATTAATAGGACTTGGTGTATAAGGTTCTATGTGATATATGTAAATTTATCCGACCTTATAGTAGCTTTGGTACCATATCTAGTCCTAAAAATCATATGAGACTAGTCAGATGATAAGTACCCTCCAATCTTGGCAAGTGAAATCTCTAGAGAGGCATAGAGAAAAAAATGGAGGTAGATCAATTATGAAGACTATCCTGGGAATAGAGAAGTTGGGGCATGCATGCAATGTGAGGCTTAAACCTCTAATAACTCAAATTTCTTATTTTTGTTCCATCCATCTGAACCACACCTTTAGAGAGAGATTCATATTTGATCCCCAATGATGATTTTTATCTATTTGGGCATCACCGAATTACTTTCCCTAGAGTCAATCATGTAATTATGAACCAAGTGATTGCCACAATAATCATGGATACATATAAGGGAGAATTTTTCATAATCTTTTTGCTTGATCATCCTTTTGTTGAGGTGCATTAGTGAGCACAAATTTGGCATGCTCTTTGATGACTCATTTGTTATGGAGAGATTGGACATAATTGCTTGCAAAAGATCCCTTTGTCCAAGAATAGCCAAGGATTCCCACATTGAAATGTTCACATTAGTCTTCTTCATTTGTTCAAGAATGTTGAAGGGAGTGGAACTATCCTTCTATTTTACCTTACTTGTAAAAACATTTTCTTATGTTTGAGTTGATGTGGAAGGACCTTTGGGTTGCCCTTGCACTCTTGAAGTCTGATTTTCATGGCCTCCTTGCACATTAGGAGTTGAATTTGAATTTCCACCTCCTTGAAGTGTTAGATAAGGTTGGAAAGGACCTACATTTTTATTTCCCTCTTCCATATCCCTCCTTTTGGATCTAGTATTAGTTATTACACCTAAAGGAGAAGTCTGATTTATTCTACAAAACTCATCTAATTTCTAATTCACAAATGAAGCATCATTTTGTGGCTCTTGAGTAACCTTTGGTGGTGGAGATGCTTCTTGATGCAATTTGAGAGAAAGAGTTATTTTGTACCATCAATGCTTGGTTTAGGATGCATTTGGGAAAGTGGCTTGGTTATGAGCTTGGTTACAAGGAAAACACCATTCATAATCCTGCACAAGGTTGTTTTAAACTAGAACCAAGGATTTAGATGAGATGATTGTATTAGGATTATATTTTTGGAATGGTCTTGCATGAGGCACTTGACCTTGAACTTGATTTATTTTGGTTAGTGATAAGGGGTTTTTTTGGATGATATGCTTGATTCGAAGGTTAGTAAGGTCTTCTTTATTGGGCTACTTGCCTCTTTATGGTCACCACTTCATTTCCAAAATTTTTAATTGTTTCATAACTTCTTGTAGTTCATTTGAAGTATTTGTAGAGGTATATGGTTGGCTTTGATTTTGGCTATTTGGGGTTGAAATAGGGGATAATTCAGGTTTTTGGTGAGGTGTAGATGTTCCTACCTGGAAGATAGACAATGGAGGTCTAGGAGCAATATAATAGGCATTTTTTTTCTCTAATGAAATTCATAGGCAAAGGAGTTCTACCCCCATGGACTGAATCATGATTGAAATGTCACTATGTTTAGAACTCTTAAATAATAAGAAAGGCATACTATGCTGTAGGTATTACCATTTGTGGTATTTTATCCCAAATCCTCTAAAATCTAATGTTGAAATCATTCATTAGCTCACATGAGGTGCCCTCTTTGTTGTATTCATTTAGCTGCTCCAGAGATAAGATGGTCACTTTTATCTTCAAAATTCTTAAAGAGTTTCTCCTAACTCATCCCACATAGAAATAAATTTAACTTGGATGCATACTTCTATACCATTGAGAGATTTTCCCTTAAAAATAAAGCTAATAATATAAGTTTTACATTCTTCATTAATAAGGTGGAAAAACGAGACATTTGTAACATCTAAAATGTGTTCAATGGGAGTGTTGTTTTCTCATGTAAAGAATGGGAACACTGCTTTAAGGGAAGCTATTACAATATCATGATGTCATCATATTGGGAGAAAAGCAAAGGGTTACCTCCATTAAAATAATAAATCTTGATTTCTTTGATGATCCATGAATGTGATGGGCCTTAGAACCCTAGAAGATGACAAGAAAGGCCTACCGAGAAGAGGAGTGGGGAGAACTCTAGTAGATGATGGTGATATTTGAACTGATCTACCTCTTCTTCTTCTCCTTGGTGACAATTGTAAGTATTCAAAAGGCTCTCCACTTGAAATATTTCTCCTTGTTTGATTTCTTATCATAAGATAAAGACACTTTCTGTTCAAACTATAGATATGATGATTGGAGCCATTAGATGTGTTATTATGAAGCCTCAAAGGTTGAAAATCTCTAGGATACACACCAATCCTAGTGATATGATATCAAATCCTTCAATGTAGTCCCATCGGGCATGTCATAATTGTTATCATTGAAGGTGCCAAGGTGACTAGAATGTTTGTGATGGAACACTTGAAAAATAAGACCAAAATTTAAACAAGATGTCCCGTTGGGTGTGCAATTGTTATCACACAAAAGTTACACCCTCTACATGATCATGGATGAACATAAAAACTTTTGGTAACATGGGATTGTCTCCAAGTGTGGGACCTTACAAAGTGAGACAAACCTCTAGAGAAGGTTGGTTCCTTCTATCTTATCCCACTACAAACTAACCTACAACTTCAAAATGCAACTAAACTAAGTCTAAACTAAAAATTTGTAGGGACTAGAGTTGAGAAGGAGAAAATGTTGCAAAATGAAAGAGGGTGATGTATCAAAGCTTAAATAATGTCAAATTTGAACTGTAGAGACACAAATGCAACCACATATGCAAGAATCAAAGAGAAACACGGATTTATGTAAGAGAAAAGTGAATAGATTCAAAATAAAGTAAGAGGGAATAGATTCACATCAAATACATTGCATTTAAAGGAATGAACCATGGTTTTAGATCATTCAAATCATTTCACTTATATTTACAAAGAAGAGGTTTACAAAACTTGTAAAAAATGTAGTTACAGAGATATAGAGGTGTAGAAATTGCAAAACTCTAAGGCAAGAGCTCTAAATCCTACAAAGAAGAACCCTTTTCCCATTCATAATAATTTCCATATATAGAGAATGACAGAGAGAGAAAGGGGGCCACAAACAACCATAAATGGCCCATTTCCACCTACCAAGGACCAAATGTCATCATTTTTGTAGTTTTAAGCATGGGCATCCTTCTCTTCC
This sequence comes from Taxus wallichiana var. yunnanensis, assembly GCA_018340775.1. NCBI lineage: Eukaryota > Viridiplantae > Streptophyta > Pinopsida > Cupressales > Taxaceae > Taxus > Taxus wallichiana. The sequence continues at coordinate 169,793,832 of CM031239.1, forward strand.
TCCTGTACATGCCATTAGAGTTCATTGGACAACGTATGGGCCATTAAACAATAAATTTTAGTGGTTGAATGTCTGTAGGTGCAAGAAATTGTGTTTGTTTCATTTAAAACCCGTAATTTCATGGTTTTCTCTTGAAATATCTTGTGATCACCCCAAACAAAGTTTCATGGAAATAAAGGAATGAGAGAATGGTTTCATTTGTGCTCTCGTTTACAGCTTTATCTAATTCCAAGTGTAATGTGGTTATTGGTTATTGTGGGGTTTCAGGGAACCTTTGGAATCATGGAACCCTTCTATGTGGGCCTTCTGGGGTGACATCACCGCAATGCATTATTTAGTGGACACGGTGGGTGGGTGACGAACAATTGGAATGTGGGAGTAGTTCCCACTATTCCCAAAGTTCCCAACATGTCCGATGACACTACCCCTGTTTAACCTATTTGGTAGATTATGCAAAATTTTGGGGAACTTCTAGAACTATTCCCATGGTTCCTAACTTATCCACTCATTGTGCCCATTCTTTCCCCTATCAACACTTGTGGTTATGTGGTGAACCTTGGGAATATAAGAAATATTCTCGAGGATTTCATCGGTGCCCGACATTGCCAACTTTCTTGATGCCTTATAACCTCGTCCCCAATGTGAAAGATGTGTGTATTCGATGAAGTGAAGGAACATTGACATTATTCACTCTATGTTGTGAAAGTTGGACTTCATCGATACCTTACCATGTCTTACCCCCGTCGGCCATTGTAGAAATGCGGGAAGCTATGGAATGTACAAACTATTCCTCCGTGTTATTACAACTTGATTCTCTTGATTTCATTTACAATTTTGTAAATTCGGTTGAGTAGGGAAGCCGAGGAACTTGATAACATTTCCAATTGTGCCTTTAATTCCTAATTTTTTTATTAAAATTCCCTATCCTTTCCTACTTTGTTATGGAATTTTGAGGATCAAGAAGAAGCAGGGAACAAGAGGAATAAAGGAATGTTCCTCCGGTTCCTTCAAAGCCTAGTTTTACCGACCAAAGGGGTTTTTGCATGAAAATTACTAAGTCATTTCTTCTCCCTCCTACTTCACATTAAAAACTCTTTGCCCCTCTGTCTTGTTAAAATAGAAAAATTACAGGGTGATTTTAGATAACAATGATTGTGTAGTGTAGGTTATATCCAAATATTCATCTACTAGAAGCCACCATTTACAAACTTTCCAAAATTATTGTACTTCAAATATCACTTAGGCATGAAGTTGTTTTTGCCATAGGTTTTGGATGATTGTGGGAGTTTTTGGATAAGGAGGGTCTATTGGAGATCATATTCCCCAAAATTGGTACTAATGATCTTAGATTTAGACTCTAAGAGGATAAAACTAGTGGTGTATGTGGATGCATCGGAGGATTTGGATTGATAGAACAAGGTGATAGGATGGATGCGAGAGGTAGAATCCTTTGATTCAGGTTGAAAATCAATATTAGTACTAAGGAAAACATATGCCTTATGATAATGACATTCCAATGCTCTACAATGTGTGAAAGGGTACATGTCACCTAGGATTGTGAGATCTTGGACCTGGTAATGTAGCTTTATGCATTAATGGAAGGTGGATGGGATGAACTACATATTATGGATCCATAAGTGGCTAAGGAGGATATTGTACGAAGTTCCAAGTTAATGACATGAAACTAGGTCCCATGCTTGATAGGCCCAACTTCTAAGGGTAAAGTGATAGTTCTATTGATTGTAATTTGGCATTTTCATACACCTTGATGGTGATTACATTAGGTCCTAACTCAATATTAGTGTGCCCCAAATATTTCACAAGCTTCAAGGCGTAAATATTGAGACCGGAACCATTCTTCACAAGTAATTGTTTGACTTTCCTTTGGGTAATTATGATCTCAATGTACAAATTTAAGTGACTTTATTCCATGTAATAATTACCTCAATGTATATTTAGGTAAGTTGTGGATATAATTTTCCTATGGGATATCACTTTTGATAAAAATGATTTTCTCAAATGGAGTGATTTGTGCTACCAAGGCCTAGAATTGCAATAGATTAATATATGCAAGGAATATTTACTCATGAAGGGTCTTATAAAGGATGTCTTTGTGAACATTATATATCTTGAGAAGGTCCAAGATGGAAATATTAGCAGAAGTTTTTAAATCCATTCTAAGATATCATAATGACTATCTAAAGGAATGGACAAAGGAGGTCCTAATATAGTGATGCAAGTGTATCATGTTGTAATGAAACATTCTTGATTCTTGATTTTGTTTATTAACACTTGATTGGAAATGGGGTGGATATAGCCAAAGATATAGTTAAAGGAATATGAATATTTTATGACAACATGATTGGTATTATTACATTGGAAGGATTGACCCCAATTTGACATTGGTTCAACTTATTTCTTATGCTTGGGGATGGTTCTTATAGATCCATAGTTTATTGTTTTGTGGTTTGGGGGATTTTTGTGTATTAATTTTAATGTCCCCATGATCCAAGAGGTCTTGAATGTAGTTTTTAATGTCATGAATCTATCGGTCACATGACCTTTTACAAGATGGTACTCATAAAATCCATGTTCTTTGTACCATGTGGGATTGGGATTTGATTCATCAAATGGAAATGTGTTTGGAAAAGTTGTCATTTTTTCAATTCAAGATGATGGAATATAACGAATAGATATTCACTTAACGGTGTGTAATCTTAGCATTTTCAATCTTGTTTTGGCGGCACCCTAGCAATAGTTAGTTGTGGGGTATTCTACATTGATTGTATATGTTTGGATTTTATATCTTTGTCACCTACAACATTCTTGTTTTATTTTATTAAATCATTTAGGTTTTTTTCTAGGTTTGTTATCATATTCCTTATAAAATGGTTTTAGGATCCCCTTTCCAAGAGATCCTTCTTGATTTGGCTTCCCTTTTTATGACCTCCTCAAATGTGCTTACATAATGTAGTTGGAGGTGGAAAGCAATTTTAGGATGCAGGTTAGGCATGAATATGTTGACCAATTGTTTCTCATATATGGGACACATGAAGCAAAGCTAGCTAAATCCATCCACTATAGTAATAATTTTGAGAAGTTTTATATATTACATTGTTAGGCATTATAGAGGTCTAGCATTGTGATGTCACTCTCCCATGTTGAAAGATAATTGTCTCACAAATTTCTTTGAGATATCCATGAATGTAGTAATTGACATCTTAGGTAAGTGGAGGAACCCTTTTAGAGCTTGGCCTTCTAAACTATGTGGGAAAACCAAATACGATAATTATCACTACAAGTGACTTTCTAATGCACCATGAAGAAGTCCTTGATGTGATATTTTGGATCTCCCTTCCCACTATATTTATCAAATTTGGTGCATTCAAATCCCATATTAAAGGGGTTTCATCTTGTGTCATTATTAAAAGGATAGGGAAATAGCTATTCAAGATGATACTTATTATTGTGTCTACTAATGTGCTCTTGTAAACCGTATAGTGCATCTTTCATAGATTACCATTTTTACTAGAATGACTTACTACACTTGGGTATTGATGGTATCTCAACATGATTATATTGAGAGGCTTGACACCATAGTTATTTTGTTATAAATGTTTCATGAGATACCTTACGATTCTTTATGTGTATGTGGGAATCCAAGCTTGCAAATTGACAAGTTAGAGTTTTCAATTGATCTTGGACCATTAATGTTTCATCATGAGGTATGTGAGGTTGGTCCTCAACTTTATTTTTATATCATGATTTGCATTAATAAGAGGTATGTAATTATACGTTGATTTAGATTATTTAGGAGGGGCATTCACATTAGATTCCTCCCTAGGCTATTATTTTACCTTATATGTAAATACACCCCCTAAATTTAAGATGTTATATATGTTGTCAAAGGTAAATTCTTTGTTTGTTGTGTATTATTCATTAATCATGCATGTAAGGAATGCAGGATCAAATTCAATAATAAAAATACCTCTTTCTTAGATCTTATTTATACTAGTCAAACTAAAACATTATCTTTGTTTTGGAACAAGAAATTGTCTACTTCAGTTGGGGTGTTCTCAAATATCTCATGAGGTATCTCTTCATCTCCACTATGGTCTATGAGGATCAATTGATCTTATGATAAATGATTAATATATTCTTGTGGGAAGGGGTTGTGCTCACAATGTTGGTGACCAAAGTGTGTAACAAGTGTCATTATGTTTGAGGTTCTAACGTTTAACCTAAGTGTTTGATTTGATTGTTGTTGCGTGAAGGGACTCTAGATAGCTTCTAGCAACATGATAACTATTGATTTTAATTATCACCTAAATTTTAATATTGGATGGATTTCATTTAAGGATTTTTAGGGAAATTTTTGTAATGTAACACTATATTCATGTTTTATATACCATGTTTATGATTTGAGTTGATTTACTATTGGATGAAGTTTTGAGTTAGATCTTATTTGGAAGTGTTGTTGAATTTTGGAAACATTTCATATTTTGATTTTGGTAGTGAATAAAATTCAACTTGACCGAGTTCTTACGTTGTTTTACTACTAAAACAAGGCTTGAACAAGGATAAAGTTTCACATTGATCTTAGTTGATCAAAATTTTGAAATGTTAAGAGTAACATGTTTTAAGTATTTCAAATAAGATGAGGGGGACTTGAGTATAACACACCCAATCCTAGATTTGGAAATCTACCTAGGATAACATTTGTCTAGGGAGTCCTCAATATACCTTTCGGACACAAAGCATAATTATGTGAAAAAGGAAATGTTGTCTAATGGTGTGGTTCAAAGGGTCAAATCCCCCTCACATTCACTCCATCCACTTCAATGGGGCTTGATAGAAAATGACACTTTTTTCCTATGAGATCTTGTCTAGGATTGGGTATTGAAGCATGAAATCCCCTTACTTCATGTTGTTAGTAAAATAAATCAACGCTTAGCCAAAAATGAAATCTCTCACAAATTTATATAACACACTAGAACACAAGCTTTTTCAAAATTCCTTATGTAATAAATTCCCAACCACCAAACCATACTCAAAATAAAACAACCATTTGTTTCGATCAACCATATCACCTTTGCATGCGGTATAGGAAAAGAGTGTACATAATTTGATGATGAATGAACTGGCAAAATAAAAATAGAAGGAAAAAACATCTCGTAAAAATGTTTTTAGACAAATGTTTATCCAATATAGTTGATTTTGAAACATGAAAACAAACTATATAATTAACCAAGGATAAATCTAATATTTATTTCAAAATATGGAAATGATGTGTAATTTTCGATTGAAAATGAGATAAGTCAAAATTCAAAGAAAGCTAAAACAACATAAAGTTTTGCAATTTTTGGTTTTGTGTTTATGTTTTTTTTCATTTCAATTATATTTTTCTTATCTTCAACTAACGATTTTGGCAACCTACACACAAAGTGTTAGTGTTTTTGAAACAATATTAACTCACTACTTAAGAATTGAAGCTAGTGTATTATAAGGTGCAACCTTTTAGCCAAAATAACTACAAGTCATGTCAAGTTTGTTATGATCACTTACCTCCATTTTATTTGTCACAAATTTTTACTTTTATCCACTTGAAATACCTTTTTCCTACTAATCTTGACTCAAAATATACCTAAAAATCATTAAAAAAGTAAGAATCGTGTTATCCAAAATAGAAAATTAAATCACTAAATATTAGCATGAAAATAGCTATCAAGTTTTAAAATAACAAGAAAAAAGTGTAGAACTACTCATAAGGAACTTAAAACTTTGATGGTGTAATAAAATAGAGAAAATCCACCATGTAGGGTAGTTGTTATGATCCTCATGTGTGGATATCACTAACATCTCGAGGTTTTGGTGTAACGGTTCATTACATTTGGTATCGGAGTAACCACCCAAGTTCAAGTCCTGGCATGGATGGCTACGCTGGCATTGCAGTTGTTTGCCTAAGGCTTGTATAGGGAAGGGTGCGGTCCTGCTATATGGGTGTAAATCTAGCCTGTGGTCTAAGCTACATAAGCGTGGTGGGATGTTATGATCCTCATGTTTGGATTTCACTAGCACCTCAAGGTTTTGGTGTAACGGTTCATTACAAGAGAGAGTCTATTAATCCCACCAATTCTTCCATGCAAGAAAGTGAGTCTATCATCTTAAATAAGCTTGTCATATAGTATTAAAATTCCACAATTCCAAACAATCTTGCCACATGGTGTAATTTCATAGTTACAAGCAAGCCCACTATGTGTAAATTAAGTTTGTTAATCTATCAAGAATGTTGCATAGTAAGCAAGTCCACCATTTTAAGCAAGAAAGCTACATTATAAAGTGAGTCTCGCTAATCTAGTAGTCCTTCCACGCAAGGTAATGAGTCCACTATTTTAAATTAATATGCTACATAACCTATCTAAATTGATCTTCTACGTGAGTCTGTTAAATTGTAGAATGAGGTTGTCATTACGATCTAGTATATCACATCATGGAGTGAGGTTGTCTTTCCTTGAAATGTAAATCTAGGTAGTTGAATATAGTGATCGTGTTATTTACCAAATTGACCCGTTGTTACAAAGGTGGCTCAAGAAATTGAGTAAAATCTCAAAATTAACAAATTTATCTAGTTAAGTGTTGATTTCAATGACACCTCACCTCATTGTTATCCCTAATAATCACTCATCATCCCTTAACATAAAAACAAGTCAAGGAAAAAGACAACATTGAAGAAAATTTATAAACCATATGCAACAAAAACTTGAACAAAATTAAATTTCATGTAATAAAATGGGGTTTGTCCCACCAAGCATACCAATGTATGCATGCAAAGAAATTAGAAATAAAACAAGGATTCAAAACCAAGTAGACCCTTAATCTAAACTCAAAGCAATTAAATCAAGATAGAGCTAAAAAGGAAAGAAAACAAAATTAATTGCACAATCAAATGACAATACAAACCTCCCTTTTATTTTTGGGTAAGCTCTCAATGTGTGGATAGCCTATTGAACTGATACCAAGATAACCTACGAGTTGATTTCTTAGGAAAGGGGATCTTGATGAAGTAAGAATGTCATTCAAATATAATTGTGCCAAATTTGAATCTCTTCTTTGTTATTCAACAAAATGTGAGGTTATCTTCTCAATTTTGCCTTGATATTCTTATTGATAAGAATTCTTGTATTGAGAGACATAAGAAGGAAGGTGTGATAAGAGTGTCAATATTTTATATATAAGCCTTTGGAATACCCGGTGTGTTTTTGGAATGGGTGCAAAGGGTCTCTTATATAGCCTTATCTTTTTGGGAAGAGTGTTATTCTTATGTATTTGGGATGATGGGAAAGGCATAATCCTAATTAGGTAGGATTTAAGGGTGTTTAGATGAAATTAGGGGTATTTAGGGTCAAACAATATGAAAGGATAATTAAGCATCCGAATTTGACCGATACACATAGAATAGCTTGTAAAATCTATTTGAGGAGGATTTAGGAGAAATATATGAGATTAAATAATGTTTTTAGAATAAATTAATATGATTTGGAGAAAATTGGTGAGAATTAGTGATTATTTGGAGTAAATTTTCAATTAATGATGGGACATTCATTAGCAAATGAAGATGATTTTAACTAACGTAATATCATTAATTAACGGTTGGAAGAGGATTATAATTATTTAACATGATTTTTGTTAATTAATAAATGAAGACAATATTAGCATGATTTGAGTACTTTTAGATAGAGTCTAATGAAAAATTTAGGGTGTCTTCATATACATTCATTTTCATTTCCATTTCCATGTCATTATTAGAAGAGTAGGAAATGCCATCAATTAATATATTAATTGAAGTAATACACCTATCATGTGAATCATTGTCATCATGAGAAGAGAAATCACTTTCATCATTAGTTATATCTAAAGGTGGATAAAAGAGATAATCTCATTCATAAGTATTAAGAGATATTTCTCAAAGTATGTGCCACATTATTATAATCATGCATATTTTCGTTTTGAGAAATAAGGATAGGAACATAATCAATTTTATTATTCGCATCATCAATCTCACATTCGAAACATTATCATCGAAAATGGTTCATGTGTATCAATGGGGTGAGTCTCAATTGCTTGTTCACAAATAATTGAATTTATGTATGAGGATAGGTATGAGGTTCCTTTAGCTTAGGTTGGGAAATACTAGGTTATTCATCTCACAAATATCTTCATAATAACCACGAGGATAAGGACTAGGCGGATGAATGATGTGGGTAAAGGTACAAAGTGGGGAGGATGTTGTGTAGTGATTGGAATGATCTCAAATTGTATGTCGGTGTGTGTAGGAGTCATTTTTGCATAAGTAAAGTAGATTCATTATAAACAACAATAGGGAATGTTGAGGATAAATTTACACTTGGGAGCTCATAAGCGAGAATGGACCCGGTTAAAGGGATGGTAGCCCTTATGAGTTCACAAAGCAAGAATCCTAAGACAAGCCAAAACTATAAAAAGGAAAATTTACCCTAGAATCAATAATGCATACTCAATAAGTAATGGGAAACCCTAGGGCCACTATGTTTTGAATACAAAAGGCAAAAATAGGATAGGAAATTCAAGCTAGGTGTAAGATTTGAACAAATAGTATGTTTACCAAATGTTTCAACCCTAAATTAATTACATGTGGATTTATTCAATTAATTTAAATAGAGCTAAAGAATGTAATAGGAGATATATTAATTCATATTACCCTCTATTACAATTCCATATTGGAAACTAGAGCATTATGAAGCATGCTAGATTGATAAATCAATTAGAAGTATAATTATGGTTTGATAGATGACTAAGGTGGTCCAACTTGACTTTTGGTTGTGTCGTTGGTAAATCTAGGATAAATGTTAAGCTTGAAATGTGTCCAAATAATCCACTATCTACTTTAATGTGAAGATCTAAGACTATACAACTATGTTCGGGATTGTATTCCATTATATACCTAATTTATATAGTCTTAGACCGGTGACTCGTGTAAATCTATACATATGTTACTTCACTTTGATAACTTTACTTTCATTATAACCTTTACATTTATAGATTTTCTTGCAAATAATCCCAACTTTAAGAAAATAACCTCAAACCCACATTATATTACAAAATTAAAATATGCATTTCTTGAGTCGATGACCTTAGTAGTCACCTTGTTTGTGATTCACTAGGCATTTCACTATCTTTCAAACCCAATATAGTTCTCCTAATGCATTATGTAAGTTTGCATGCAATTAAACCCTTGATATGGTTTTTCCCTTATACTTCCATGTTGATAATGGGATAACTACTTTTCCCTAATTAAAACCCTTGTATACAAACATAGAATTCATAACTTTCCCCTTTGTGTTGTGTTATGTAGTATGTTGTAATGATTCTTATTTTTTCTAACTTATAGATGATATATAGATAAGTGCTTTCTCAATTATAAATGCCCATATCTAACATGTATATAGGATTCATTTACTTTGAAATTTAAATCTGTGTTGTGTGTACGACCAACATAAAACATAAGGTGTAAAAGTAAAAAGAGTGATGAAAGGTCACAATGGGAGAAAGAGATCCAAAAGTTAAATGGGTGAGATCTGTATGGCTTGGGTAAAGACCATAGTATGGTCTTGATAGAGTTGTATGTCTGCACCAATAAAAATATTAAATGGAAAATTAAAAATATCTCTATAAAATGATGTGAAAACATATAAAAGATTCAAATAAGTCAAAAACAAGAAGACAATCGAGCAATATAAGAGTAAAACAACAAGGACTTGCACCACTAATATCTAGTTACATCATTCAAGACCCATATATATAAATATAGAAAAAATCATGATGTAATAATGATTTTGTGTCAATTTTGGTGTCTGCAAAGACCAATGAGAGGCCTAAAACATGTGTGTGTCTATTTACATGCTAGTTAGATTTTAGAATACTATTGTATAAATAAAAATGATGTGAGGGTTTGCAAGTGGTATAATATTATGATCTATTTAATTTCAAGAAATAATCATACAACTTCATAATAATGAAATCATACTTTAAATGACTAGTAAACAACAAGTACTTACTCAAATAAATAAGAGGAGAGATAGACTTAGTTGTACAAGGTAGGACAAAGAGGATATAGATGTGCATGATAGTGTAATAGGATAATCTTGAATTGTATATCCTTTAGTGAAAATTTTGGAACTGAAAACCCAATAGGGGTAGGATCATACAACTTTTGTATGGTCCAAACCTGATCTGAAACTAGAATTGTATGGTCTCACACCCTTTGACTATCTAAACAAGCAAATTTTTATGTACTTCATTATATGTCACTTTTTCTTGCATGACTTTGAGATGACTTGTAATCACCTACAATAAAGTGAAAACCTTAGAAACTTGTATAACCCTTCTTCATAGCATTAACAAACTAAAAAGATAAAACATGTGTATATGGTGAGGTTGGACTACCCTCGGTGTTTAGACTCCTAGTTGCTGAACCAATCTAAGTTTTTCATTATATTATTTCCTCGTGGGATCAATTCTTGTGTATTTCTCATAAGTGCTTATTCAAGTGTGAATAACTAACCAACTTATTAGGTGCACCTTTTTGTCTCTTGGTACCAAGATGGTGGGATAACTACTTAGTATAGAATGTACCCAACATGGTAATAGTGAAATGTGTTGTAACTTAACTATTTTACGTAACCCTTTTTGATTGAAACCCTTGTGCAATGCTTGGAGTGAATTTTCTCTTGCTAAAACATGGCTTTATGAAATTTTCATGCTTGGAAAGGAAGGAAGCTAAACTATTTGATTGCTTCAAAAATTATAATAGGGATATCTCTAGATGATGTGCAACTTATTTGGGTATATTTTAGAACCATTTGAGTACTTTTGGAAAGATATTTGCAATAGTAGCTTGTAAGATTATCAAGTGGGTTATAAAGTGATAATGACTTGTTTATATATCCTTCATGAAATTTTCTAAGAATGTTAACACTAGGAAGATGAAACTTCCAAAATAATATATTGAAATTGAAATCAAAGTTACAAAATGAGAAGGGCGGGACCGCATACGAGTTGGTCAAGATCAAACCTTACATCTTGAACCTTTCATACGTTTTCAAACCAAAGAGATGAAACTCAAAACTAAAATTTGTGTCATGAATATCATATGTTTAATGTTGATTTTATCAAATAATATTCTAAAAATTAATGTGAGCATAGTGTAAAGATAATCAAGTTATATAAGAACTAGAGAGATGAGGAGATTAGATCCTAAATGTGAGAATTTCTCTTAGCATGGTAACATGGTAAAATTTGCATTATATAAGGAAAAGTTACTAAATTTTAGTGTCTATATTTCCTCCCTTTGAGTGTGCAATTAAAATTTTCACGCTTAATAAAAGAACATGCATAAGTGTGCACACACACTTTGTCTTTTCTTGAAAGTGGTTATTTGATGTTTTGGTGTTGGTATGCTCCACAATGAAATGTAAAACACAAAGTGTAGTCAATGTATATGATATAAATTGAATGTTAACTTAAAAATATAGATAATGTTAGTAACTTTGAACATTGAAAAAAGTATGTAAAGGATATGTAAAACATGGAAGGAATTCACTTGTTCATTTTATAGAGGGAGGAGCTTCCATTTTTATCGTGCCTTTGAGATTTGAAAAAAATGGATATATAAGAGGATTATGAGTAATCAGTCCCCAACGTTGTTTCATAGAAGATAGTAGAGGAGAAGAACCATGTTTTCCCCTTTTTAAATTTTTGTAAATATGGAGGATTTAGACTATGAATAACTCATGTGCTTTGACACCTTCCTTATTCAAGAATTTTTTGAGAGAGGAGGAAAGAGCAGTCTATGAAGACTTCAATTTTTCTTCAACACTTTCCTCATTTGGGAATATGGTGAGAGAAGAGGAAAGATCAGTCTATTAAGACTTTATTTTTCTTTGACATTTTCCACTAAACCCACATACCACACCGTTATAGATAGATCTAGGCCCAATTTGTACTAGTGTGAATACTCATACCCTAAAAGGAATGGACATTACCATGCCCCGTAAGGTATTATTGTGATTGAAGTGATGCTGTAAAATTTTGAAAATCAAATGGGAGGAGGCACATTCCTCTAAATCATATTTTACAATTGAATATGAATGTTTTCATAAAGAAGGAATGGAGTACTCATGATCCCTATAAATTTCTATAAAATATTTCATATGTATTGTAACCATGTGAAAATTCTATAAATGGTTGATAGAATATGTAGAAATTAAAAATCTAAATAATATGCCTTTGTCAGAAAAGTCCGTCATGATCAAGATCGCACCACAATCTTGATTTTCTGTATGGTTTTGACCTTATTTGAATTCTACCACATTTTAATATCTTTAACCTTTTCGGGGATATAATACCTATTAAAATATGTTCCTATATCATGTAACTTGTTTATAGATACAAAAATGTCTTGATGAATGCCCCCCTCTTTTGATATGCATGTGATATATCATTTGATTGTATGGCTCAAAAGAATATATGTGTTCCCATGTGATATAAGTTTTATAATCTATGTATGATCACATTAAAGGCTAAAATGGTAGCCACCATTGAGAACATGTACCTGCAAAGGGGTCATGCATGGTGGAGACCATGGTATAGAAAAATCAATATGCAAGAGAAAGAATACACATGTAAAACAACTAGTAACAATGGAGAAAAGTATCAATCATGTCCTAATCCATAGAATAAAAAGTATAGAAAAAACATTGTAAATATGTTAGAAGTCATATTAGAGACAATGAAGTAACGCTCAAGCATGTCATAAGCCATAGTAAAAATATTAGTGTAATAGAAAAAATGGTGTACAATCAAGTAAGAAATAGCATGTATAAGAATATTCATATGTAGGCATGAATCCATAAACATGGAACACCCATGATGTCAAAAAATCATAATAGAGGGCACATGGTTCCGTAGTCAGAGAAACAAGTGTGTATACACAAGATAGGCATGAAGCCATAAACATGGGACACTGACGGTGTCACAATAAAACAAGGACCTTAGGCCGTATAAAGCAAACGGTCATAACATAATAATTAGATAAGATAGTTGAGTGAAATCACATAGTAAGAAATAGAGAAAGTAATTTGTATTATCAAGTAGGGAAAACAATATATGAAGCAAGTAGAGATAATAGTGATAGTAAAAATAGAGATAGAAAAATAAGTTAGCACTTCATAAGATACATGTATTTGTCATGTTATCTCAAATGATAAAAATAAGCATTGTGTTTAAAATAAAACATGGAGAGGAAGTTGTAAAGTAACATATCATGAAATAAAAACACATGTATAACATGGGGATGCCCCCAAAAGAGTAGTGTAAGGAACCAAGTTGACTTCGATCATCGGGTATCAACTGTGTGTGTCTTGTATCAAGCTCAATATATTGCATGAATGCATATGTGTAAAGAAGAGATATGTCATCTATTAAATCAATATCACAAATAACATGTATAAAGTAAAAAGCTAGTGAAGCATACTAAAACAAGTCCTGGTTTTGTATTTTTCTCATATTTGAATGTTTTTTTATTATGTGATTATTTGAATGTTTTTAAAGTGTTTTGAAAATAGCTATGTACAAGAAAAGGAGAGAGAATAGGAAAATAGGTACTCAATAAGATACTCATTAGGGAAAAAAACAAATCCCAAAGGTTGAATATGTCATAGAATAATAAGTGTAATCATGTATAAGTTGTAGAGGAATCATAGTATTGTATGCATGTTTAAATTGAAACTAAGCTATGGAAAAGAACCTAACACCAAGTATATTCTAGCTTAATCTAATCTAAACAAAAACATCATGATAAAGCATAAAGGAAAGCTTAATTAATTATGCATAAAACATTAAATCAAACATCAAATGCAAACCTCCTTTGATTGTTGGATGTGCTTTTAAATTGTAGATATTTCCTTTGTGAACTAAATGCAACTATGCACAATCAAGGAATTTCTCCAAGGAAGAGGAAGAGATCTCACCAATATGGCTTGATTGTCATTTTTGGTTCTTCTCTTACTACTCTTTTCCAAGTATAAAGGGAGATTTATTTGAACAAAGCTTTCCAATAACATGAAAATGCTCTCATCAAATGCAAATATCTTACAAGGACATGGTGTAAGTTGAAACATGGTATACTATGTTCTTTACATAACTTTCCAGTTTGGGAGAAGCTTGCAACCTAGTGAATGTGGGATAAAAGGGAATGTAGAATTAGAACGGGATAAATATGATTAGAAGAGATTAATTAGAGATTAGAAACTCATGGGAGTTGGAGGTGATTTAATTAATCAACTAGGATTAATTAATAGACTAAATTAAGCTTATAAAATCCATTTGGAGATGATTTAGAGGGAAATTAGTAGAATTTGAAGGGTTTAAAAGGGGTATTTAACCAATAAGAAGGTTTATTGATTAAATAGAAGATTGAAAGGATTAATTAATTAATAATGGTTAATTAATTAATTAAAATAGGATTATAACTAACGAAGCGACATTAATTGGCATCCAGGATGAAGTATGAAGCTAGTTAATTAACGAAGTGTTCGTTAATTGACCGAGATGAAGGGGAATGTTAGCTAATTAGTGGGAAACAACTAATTATAACAAAAAATATAGGAAAGAGGATAAATAGTGTAATTTTAGTATTAAAACTACGTAGTTAGATTTAGGTGTCTAAATTTTCCCCTCTTTGATGTGGTGTAGCGTAAGCAATGCCACTTCAAAGATAGTAGACAATTTTAGACAATTTGAAGGAGTAGAAGAAAAATTAGTAGGATGGACGATGCCCCCTCGAGTGTTGATGGGGTGATAGAAGAGGTTAATTGACACTCAAAAAAAGAGAAGAAACGATCATGCTAGAAGATGATTTGATCGCGACAATAAGATATTCTTTTCTTAACATATCTTATGGAAGAAAAAATCATACTAGGGGAAGGGATTCAAACTTGGCTTGGTTGGCCATTGTTGGAATCAATAAAAAGAGTTAGAGCTAGTGCCTCTAGTGGAAGAATCAATGGAGAGAAGGAGGGAAGAAACGAGTCATTGTGATACCTATGTCTTGGAGGAATAGGTATAAGAATTGTAAAATTATGGGTAGAAAGTTAGTGAGAATGGAAGATAAGATAGATGATGGAAGGGAAGATCGTGACATAGTATACGTACCATCTTGGTTTAGAAATACCTTTTTATTTAATATAAGCATACAACAAAAGGGTAAAATGACATGAAGAGCCATAATACTAATTTTTATTCATTGGTAAAGGACTTTCTCAAAGTAAAATACATAAAGTAATGTAGTAAAAGAAAGTAAAAAAGTAGGAAAGCAAACAAACAAGCACATACAAATAAACTTAAACAAGTAATGTTCAAGAAATTTGTACCAATGTTTTTGTTATACAACTTTAGTACCCAGATGTTTGAGTTATACGAAAAGGGTTTAAATTATTCCCCAAGCAAGGATACATGCAAGGGAATACATAGAAGGCATAGAAGTCCCATGAAAAGTAATGTTGACTATAAAACTTCCCTGAACAACGATATATGTTGGGAAGATGGACATAGCAAGAAAACCAGATTTGTTGATGAAGGAAGATCACAATACAATCTGCATGTCATGTGTAAGAAATAACAAGCATTGAAGTAGAATGTTTTGTAGTATATGTTTCAATTTTTAGGATTTTGTGTTATTTTAATTTTTAGGATTTTGATGTTTTACCAATGTTTTGATTTTGATTTTTACCAAAGTTTTTGAATTTTTGAAGGTTTTCTCAATTTTTAGGGTTTTTTTGAAAGTTTCCAAAGCTATGTATAGAAAAATGAAGATGCAAAGATTCCCCCAACGAGAGGTGATAATAACAAGGGAAATTTTCACACATATATACAAGAGGAAGATAAGTCGAGATCAAGGCCAAGATTAATAAGCTCAACATGATTGTGAACTCAAACTAATGAAGTGCTAAGAAGGAGCGAGCATGCCACTAGTACAAAGCGGCAAGAAAGCAGATGATAGAAAGAGGTAGAATATTTTTATTGAAATGGGGAAAAGGTTTCCTTCAAACATGGTAACAAATCAATCTCATACACATGGATGTTCTAAACAAAGTATAAGAACAATGTGGATGCTATGGATGAATATGGAAAATTTAGCTAGAATATTGGCAATGAAAAGGTGATGAGCCAAATGCTAGGTTAATTAATTATGCATTATATAATTAATTATTTAATTAATGTTATTAATTAAATAATGTTGTTATATGGTTATATTTATTTATAACCATCTATTTGTCTTTATGTCTGCATACGGGTGTGGTTATATTGTTTTAACAATATAATTGTAATTGTTCGATCATGCTTCCCGGATGTAATATTGGAAGCTTCGTAATCTATAATATGGTTGCACTGTGTAACTTAGTTTCTTGTTTGTATTCAGTTGTACAATACCTATAAGTATTGAAGCTCTTTCTTGTGTAAATGGTTGATTGAGTTTAATAAAGATAATTAGGCTTCGCCCTGTTGCTCAATTTACATTTGGTACCAAAGAAAATTGAAGCTCTGGAAAGGTTGGAGAAGGTTGCAAAGGAAGGATAATTCATGGAGAAGAAATCTACTTCACCAAAGAGCCAGTGTTACCTCCTGCGACTTCTCGAGACCTCCTTGCAGTCTCACAACCGCCTGTGCGTTCTCCAGGTAAACGGAAAGTAATTTTTTTTTCCTTGGTGCTCTCTACACTAGGAAAATTTGTTTCTGGAGCTTATACATATACATGTATTTTATTTTATTTTAAAAAAATCAATTTTTCCCCATTCAGGGGTTTTGTCACTAAATTTGGTGACAGTGTTAGTTGTAACTAACACAAGTGGTCTTGCCAAATCTAGAGGACTTTCGCTAAAATTGTTCTAGATCTGCATCTTGAGGAAAATTTTCCAACCGAGCCAATAGTAGAGTTATATCTCCAAAAGGAAAATCAAATTGAATTTGTTTCATGCAAGCAAAGCCTTGCATTGAACTGTGTCGACTATGCAAGTGGCCGAGACACCGATCAACCACAACCAACTCAAAGTTCTTTGCATTTGAGAATTGAAATTGGTTTGCTTTGTTTTGACGTGTTCCATTGGTAAGATCATCAAACTCGTCTGTGTAAATTACGTTCGGGTCTTCCCTTCACACGTCTCGAGCTCCCATGACCTGCAACCACAAACTCCCTCCACTTGTCAGTGTTGAACGGTTTTGCACAATCCACGAGCTATGACCTCCTCACGCAAACTTGCACATAAACAACAACATCAAAAAAATCAATAAGAAGCAACTAAAGAAAATTAAAAAAGGGCAGCGAATAAAAAGCGAGAGATAAAGCGCAGAAATGTGTATGGAAATGTATGGTGGAGCAAATAAAAATCAATGGTGATTAAAATCAAAATGGTGTATAACAAGGAGATTCATTTTTCGAGCTTGGGAAGACCTAATCCACATGCAAGCTCGTCCTCCAACATGCAGGCCACGTGGAACCTCTGCCATGTTTTTTTAATGAGGTAAGTGGTTTTTTCATCTACTTCAAATACAAATTTCTCATCTTCATATACTAAGTGCTCATTAAGCCTAAGTGGTTAAGAGGAAGGACTTAGAAATGGGAGGTGCATGGTTCGAATCACACCAAAAACACAAGTTTTTTGAATTTTAAAATTTGGAGGCAAATTTAGAAAAACCACCACAGTTGGAGGTAGATCTAGTGGAAAAACCTTCACTAAACCTGTTAGTTATAACTAAACAGGTCACTAAATATTTAGCGAGAAAATCCCTAAATTTAGGGTAATTGTTTTTTTCTCCATTAAGCCTATTTTTTATTTTAGGCAACATTTTCCAAAGGAAGACCATCCAAAAACTTCATCTTGGGCCTCTTTTTAATGGTTTCCGGCATTTTGGGTCGTATTGGGCTCAAGAAGGCCATGGGGCCCATGCAAAAGCAGAGAAAAAACTTTTCTCCCGCCATTCAATTTTGTATAAATTTTTGAATGTAATTGTATGCTGCAATATATTGTACTAATTTTCAAGTTGCCATAGTCAACCGCAAATATTGTAACTACTCAAAAACTAGCAGAAAAGTTGTAATAAAAAATAGTATAAAATTGGTTCTGCAACACTCACGAGATCCTAGATCTCATTCACAACGTTTGATATATACAGTGCCTCTGGGAAGTGCTTACGAGTAAAGTCGTCACGACTACTATAGCACTTCATGCCTAATATAGTTGCAATAACATCGTCTGAGTATCGACCCTTTAAATCGACAGGGAGTAATAAGGTCATAGTGCACACACTATGAGCCATCCCATCCGTCTGTGAATGGTTACACAACATAAATTTGGACTGAGAAATTATCCAAGTATATAGCAAAGTTACGCACACATATGAGGATATTTCTTTGAGACGGTGTCAATAATCACACAGACCCCTTTCAGTATTGTCTTGGTACCATGTATTGAATTCTTTCACGTACATTAATGCCTCTTTCACATACCGGGGTATATAGAAAGGAAGAGCTCCTTCCATGTTCCTCCGAGTATATCGAAGGGCACGTATATATAAGTGTTTGGTATATCGGACTGACAATATATAGATTGGGAGACCTTATACTTGGAGTGATAAGAGCCAAACCCTGTTAGTGATTTCTACAAAATGGGCACCAATGCCCCCAATTTTTTTCTTCCAAATTCACAACTACTCAGAGGAAACAACTATGTTGCATGGAAGACAAAAATCAAGACATAGCTTGAGTTTGAAGAGATTTGGTCTACTATGAATGGTACTCTGACCAAGATCAACTACTAATACAACACAACAGTGGTAGTTTGATAAAGCAGATCAGAAGGCCAAACTCATCATCTTGTTTGGAGTGTCAATGATGTGCAACCCCACATTCGAGATGCCAAAATAGCCAAAGAAGCATGGGATAAGTTGAGCACAGTATATGAGGCCAAAAACAAGAATGTTATATTGAATTTGCAGAGTCAGTTACACACATTGAAGTTCAAGCAGAATGAGAAAATAGAAGCTTTCTTAAGAAGAGTTGCAGAATTGAGGGCTTCACTTCTAGCCCTAGGAGAAGCGGTCAAAGATGATGATCTTGTTCCCATTGTTCTAAGAGCACTCCCTTCTTCATACCGTATTTTTGTAACAACACTAAACTTGTCAGATATGACAGTTAGTTTTGACAAATTGGTAAACCTACTACAACAAGAGGAAGCAATGCACAATAAGGATGATGAAGAAGAGTAGGCACTTTCTTCACATCAAAAATGGAAAGGAAAATATAAATGAAAATATAATTCCTATCAAAATTCCCAACATCAGAATCAGTATCACGGGGATAGACAACAAAAGAAGCAATGTCCAATTTGTAAAAGAGGACATGACCTAAAAGATTGATGGTGCAGTACTTACAAGAAAGGTTCGTCAAGTAACTCTAGACCTCCACAACAATCTCACAAGGGACATTCTAACTACAATCAAGGGCATAAAAAGGGGAACTAGAAAAGAAGACCCCATCAGCAAGGAAATATTGTTGAGCAACAAGAATAGTCAAACAATGAAGACTACTTGTTCACTACTCGATCAAGTGAACCATCCACGTCATCTAGTGATGTTTGGTATGTTGATTCGAGGGCCACTCAACACATGACCGGCCACAGAGACTAGTTTACTTCAATGAGGGACATGCCATCAAAAAATCATGTTTCGTTGGGAGATGATTCTTCATATATAGTTCAAGGGATTGGGAACATTTCTCTACCCCTTGGTTCACGCAACTGTAGAATATCAGATGTCTTATATGTCCTTGGGTTGACAAAGAATATGCTTTCAGTTAGTCAACTCCTTGATCACAACCTAAAAATTGACTTTGATAGTCATTCCGGCAAGAAAACATGTTTGATTCAAGACAAATCAAGAGGCTCGAAAATAGTTGCGAAAGCCTCCAATGTGGGATGCATGTTCCAACTTGATTTTGTTCACAGAGACGATCAAGCACTTGTGGCTAAGAACTCCACCTCAGCACAGTTGTGGCATCGGAGACTTGGTCATGTAAGTTTCAAGTATCTCAAGACACTTCACCAAAGTAATACATTACATGGGCTACCATCTCTTCAAAAGGATATAAACAAGTGTCCTCACTGCCTAGTAGGAAAACAACACAGAGTATCATTCCACAAGAGTACATATCAAGCTCATGGTAAGCTTGATCTAGTTCATATCAATCTTTGTGCTCTGATGCTACCGAGTCATTCTCTATTTCAGTAATTCATGTTATGTCTTTGACAACTATTCAAGGAAAATGTGGATTTTTGTCTTCTTAAGAAAAGTGAAGCTTTTGAAAGCTGTTGTCGAAAATCCCCTGTAATTTTGATAGCAGATTGATTCAAGGCCCAAAATCATGTTTCTGGGGTCCCCTCAGCTTCTTTCTAACTCTCCTGTCCAAGAAGAAAAGAGCAAGTTCTAAAAAGGGGTGAAAAAGTTACAAAAAACAAGCTTGGGGCAGAAAAAATCATGAAAATCGGCTAAGTCCTAGCCCAGGCGGTCCTTGGGACAGTTGGGACGTCGGGGCGCGAATCAGCCGAAAGGCCGCCAAGCGGTCCACGCAGCAGTGGGACATTCGGGCCATGGGGACACGCGGGACGCGAAAGGGCGAACCGGCCGAAGGTGAGAAAATTGACTAACTGTTGTGCAGATAAGGTTGGGACATCTGGGCCAAAAGGACGCGAAGGACGCGAAAAGGCGAAGCGGCCGCAAAGAGGAACAAGGAAGCCCATTTCGAGCACTTTGGAAGAATTTGTCCTGCATTTGTCCTGCAGGGCAGTTGGGACAAAAGGACGCGTGGGACATGAAAAGCTGAAGGAGCCGAGAGCCAATGAAATCTTGCCACGTGTCTTCAACGCAAAGAGGGACAGGGAAGCCCGAATCGGGTGGATCGAGAGAAATTTGTCCCAAATGGTTTGGGACATCCGGGCCAAAAATACACGAGGGACACGAAGACCGGAAAAGCCGACAACAAATCAGAATGTGACACGTGTCTTCGTGGATCAGAGCGGCGGAAGAGAGGGTGAGATTTTTACTTGATGTTTTGCCGAGTTTCCAAAGGCGAAGTTTGGAGGATTGGCCCAAGCCAATAGACACAGGACACGTGTCCTATGGAGCAGGGAGTGCAGAGCTCGGGGAGGACTTAGAAAATTTAGCAAAAGTCTTGGGCCCAAAGTTTAAAAGACAAGGTTGACCCCGCCCCTGTCCTCCAACCAAATGATGCCACGTGTCCCAAAGTGGCGAGGCGCGGGGGAAAATAGAAAATTTTCCAAAATTATAAAAATGTCAAAATTTCAAAGGAAACCCACGAGAAAGGTGGAGAGAGAGAATTGATAAGCCAATCAGCACGACACGTGTCATCCAAGTGGCGAAGAGCGGGGAAAAATTCAAAATCCGTTTTTGGGCGTTTTTGCCCTAAATTTTGAGATCCCCATAACTTTCGATCCATAGCTCAAATTTTCACATTCTTTATATCAATGGAAAGCTGGTGAAATTATCTACATGATTCTAGGGTCAATCTTGAATTTTGGTTCAGTTTGGAAAGATAAAATTGAGAAACACCTCTGGCATGTAATAATAGACAGAATCGCGTTTCAATAACCGGCTTTAATACACTGACATACCCAGATCCACCGTTTTGCAGGATGTGCTGCTTATGCCATAATAAGATGAGTTAAATGTAATCCGAAGTGGTTGTGGTAGATTCAACTTTCCTCTCTCTTCCCTCTCTCATTCTTCCTATATATTGTAAAGAGGGGCTTCTTTAAAAAGGTCGAACATTTCCTGTTTTGCTCCTCCCTTCTTCTCTTTATTAGGAAAATTTGTGGAGTTCAAACCTCCCATTTGAAACTGTAATGCGACTCTACCTCTTGGCATTTTTTAGTGTATTGTATCAACCTTTGGAGCAAGTAATGCATGTTTGTGGATGATTCTCAACCCTCTCTGTGTTCATTTGCATCCTCCTGGTCTTTCACTGCAAATTTTGTTATTTGTGCATGATCTTGCATCACATTCGAATGGTCTCGTGTTTATTTGTAAGACATGTGTTCTTCATTCCTCGGTGCATCACCTCTGTTAGCTTAGGTTTATTTTTATGCATCTTCTTACCCTGTCTCCTTGGCAAGATTAGATTAGGTTTTGAGTAAAACCTCTACATTTTTGTGTGCATCTGAACAGAGGAATAGGAACCAGCCTTCTCTGGAGAATCCTTTCTCATCTTTACAAGTCCCACACTTGGAGAAAGGATTCCATGTTGTGCAATCACACTGGATGCCTGTATGATCAACCTAGAAATCTGATCAACATCCGAAGTCTTGCTGTGATTTTGCATCAACAGTTTTGGCACCCCTGGTGGGACACTAGAGGTCTCATTTTTATTACAACAAAGTTGATGTGCATCTGCTACAATTTTCTTGCTTGAAAAGAGCTATTATTTGCATATCTAGCGACTCCAAGGGGAAGAATCAACTGGTTTCAGCAGTGCAGGCCTGAAAACTCATGAGAAGAGTCACCACAAGGTCAAGAGTTGGAGAAGAAGAAGTGATGTTTGAATATCTGCAATTATCTCCAAGAAGAAGGCAAAGAGGAAGAAGGATTCAAAGGTCTCCATCTCCACCAAACAGAACTCTCTCAACTCCTCCACCTGGTAGGCCTTTCATTCAGTCAACAAGGGTTTTAAGACCAATTAGAATGGCACAAAACAACCCCTATGTCAACTTCACAGGCAGAAGCCCACTTGCCCTCAATGCACAACATCCAATTCCTATTGCAGCCTTGAAGAACATTTCGTACTTCACTGGAGAAAATCAGACTACTCCAGGTGATCATGTTAAAGACATTGCCAACCTTTGTGTAATTCATGAAATCAATGAGATGCAAGTGGCTGTCAAGTTGTTGGCATCTTCATTCAAGGGTAAAGCGTTACAATGGTTTAGAAGCCTTGGAGCTGGTTCTATCACAAACTGGAATCAGCTGTGTATAGCACTTCATGAGCAATTTGGAGAGAAGGGAGACAACTTGTCTCTTTTGGAGCAGCTAACAACTATCAAGAGAGCTCCCAATGAGTAGCTGACCGATTTCAACTTCAAATTTCAAAAGACTTGGGAGAGAATTCCAGTGGCAATCAGGCCAACAGCAGAAGGTGCTTTTCTCTACTATCTCAAAGCTCTAAATTCTGATATTTCTATGTTGATTCAGTCCATGGGAGGCATAACTATCCCTATGGCTTATAGCATTGCCATTAGGGCTGAAAATTGTTTGATCCAAGCTAGCAAACTTGCCCCTAGACCTCCCATGCCACTGTTTCCAAGTTTAGAGAATCCAAACACCAATCAAGCACCTAATTTGGCTCCTTCTCCCACTCCTAGAAATCAGAGTTCAAATGAAGCTTCCACTTCATCTCCAAGTGCCCCAAATGAGCTTTAAGAAGTCATGAAGCAATTGCAAAACCTAGGCAATGAGCTGGTTACTCTCAAAAGGCAGCAGGCCCAAGGTTTTAGACCTTCTTATCAACCCCAAGCTCAGCCTAACAAGTAGCCATACCAACCACAAAGGCCACCTAATCCAGCTCCAAATATGAATCAAACAAGGCCTCCTGCCAATAGACCATTTCAGCCCTATAATCCAAATGCCATATCTACCTCTAAGGCAATGGTGCCAACACAAAACAACATTGCCCAGGAGTATGATTGGTGTTTTCCATGCAATAAGCCTCATAACCAATCCATGTGCTTCAATGGTGCTTTGACTCAAGCATTAATGGTGACAACTACTTGTGTGGTGGGTGAGGGCAGTCAAGAAAATAGTCAACAACAAGAAACATTCCAACAATCCGCCCCAAATGACACCACATTGGTAAATTGGCAAGCAGAGGAGGATTTCGTGGCATGAACCAGTAGTTTCTCAAGGTGTTGCAGCCAACACAAGGTCAAAAAGGAGGAATTTGGGTGAAGAACAGACCATCAGCCCCAACCAATCTGCAACCTTCCATGGCTCCACAAATGGTTGGCAAGCAAAATCCAATTTCAAATGCACAAGGGCAGCCAAGAACAGCCCTTAGACCAACTCAAATACCGGTTGTTGCTGCCCATGTACAAGGAGTGAATGTGCAAGCAAAGGGACATAAAGAGACCCTTCATCACCATTCAAGTATCATTGATCGATCGATGAAGAAGACAAATGTTAATATATCAATGTGGGAATCCTTATCCATCCCTGGGCAAAGAGATCACATGTAGCTGCCATGAAGGACTGGCCAACTTCGAATCAGCAAGTTCAGATGCAAGACAAAGTGCTCACAAATGTTGCCCGGCTGAGGGAAATCATGGAGGACAAAGAAGGTAAAATGTTGAAGCCCCCTCCTTTCTATGTTTCATTAATCATTGGAAATCAGCTAGTACACAATTACATGATAGACTCCGGGGCAAGTAGCTCAGTGATGCCTAAACAAATAGCTGATTAGCTAGGGCTCCAGTATGAAACAATATCCAAAGGGGTAGTGCAGCTAGATGGGACAGCAGTAGCAACAGTTGGAGTGATTAGAAACTTGAGTCTTACCTTGCATGCATGTCCAAATGTTGTTGTTTTACAAGATGTATCAGTCATAGACCTTCCACCACTCTTTGCCCTTTGCTTGTCAAGGGACTTCACAGCCAAGATTAGAGGATATTTTTCTGCTGATTGGTCACACATGTTGTTCAGAACGAGGTATGGAACTAAGGCTACAATCAGGTCAGAACCTATTGCAAACTTCCATATTGAGCCTTACACTCCAAGTCAAATTAATGCCAATTGTTCAACATTTGATCAAGAAGATCACCCAAGCTCTGATGAAGCTGACACTAAGGTTGGAAGCATCCTGGATCTAACTCTTGATGAATGGGAAAGCAAGGTACATGCTTTTGATCCTTATCAAGAAATAGAAGAATCTAAACTAGGAGTCTATTGCATACACGAAGAAAATCAGCCTATTCCTAGCATCACCAAGCCAAACCACAAGGATGACAACGAGGTATGGCAGTTGTTTTTTGATGGATCAAGGAGTAGGCAAGGTGCAGGAGGTGGAGCTATGCTTGTTTCACCTCAAGGAGTAAAGTACTATTCAGCTTTTAGATTTCAATTTGCATGCTCCAATAACACTACCGAATATGAAGCCTTGGCACAAGGGATGCATAGGGCAATCAAGCGAGGAATAAAGAACTTGCAAGTATTTGGGGACAGTGAATTAATTGTAAATCAGGTCAAGGGACAACATGCTACCAAGAATGATCTACTCAAATGCTACAAGAACAGGGTGTGGGACCTCATGGAAGATTTTGAAGGTTTTGGCATCAAATCCATTCCTAGGAAAGAGAATCACGTCATGGCGACAGCTTGCGTGTGAGAGGCAGCCTTTGACATTGTGGAAAGCATTCAACAAGACAAGGTATAGCCAAACATCCATGTGATTGTGAGGCCTTGATGCGATAACAATGTCGGTTGGCAAGTGTTTGAGAATGACCAGCAAATCATCCATTTCTTGTAAGAAGAAGTCGAGTTCTCGGCCCAGAATCAAGAAAAATCAAAAAAGCAGTATGGTGACCAAGTGGTACATTTGAGAACTAACAAGCTACCCAAGGGACTTATCACTTTGGAGTCCATTTTTAACCCCAATGATCAGTTTAGAAAGGAGAAAGCAAACATTCGAAGTCAAGAGAGAGGATTCGGTATCCATCTTGGTAGAAGAGAACAAACCATTGCAAATTAGAAAGATGACAACTGAACAAGAAAGATATGAGTTCATACAGCTGTGTCAAGAGTTCCCTGGCGTGTTTTCTTGGAGCTATGAATACTTGAAAGGTTTCGATCCCAACTTAGCTCAGCATACCATTGAATTGGACCCAAATACTAAGCCTGTCAGGTAGAAACAAAGACCAGTCAACCCACACATGGAGCCTCTCATGAGAAAAGAGTTGGACAAGTTGATTGAGTCAAGGATCATATTCCCAATCAAGCATTCTAGTTGGGTTGCCAACTTAGTTCCAGTCAAAAAGAAGAGTGGGGAGATCAGATTGTGTGTTGACTTCAGAGACTTGAATAGAGCCTCTCTCAAGGACCATTACCCACTCCCTTCTATGGAGCAAATCTTGCAAGTTGTAGCTGGTTCAGAAAGGTTCTCATTGCTAGATGGGTATTCAGGCTATAATCAGATAATGGTGAAGGAAGATGACCAGTTCAAGACGGCTTTCACCACCAAATGGGGCACATATGCCTACAAGAAGATGCCATTTGGCCTATCAAATGCTGGAGCCACTTTCCAAAGGGCAATGGATATGGCATTCAAGGGTTGATCAATAAAATAGTTCTGATATATCTTGATGACATCACTGTATTCTCCAAAAATGTAGTGGATCACCTCTTTCATCTGAGGCAGGTATTTCAGAGGTGTAGAAGATTTGGGGTATCATTGAATCCCAAAAAATGCATATTCCTAGCTCATGAGGGAAAACTTCTAGGCCATATTGTTTCAAAGGAGGGATTGACGATTGACCCAGAAAGAGTTGAAGCAATCCGAGCATTGCCATTGCCAAGTCACAAGAAGGCTCTTCAAAGCTTCTTGGGAAGGATCAATTTTGTCCGCAAGTTTGTTCCAAACTTTGCAGCTCTCGTAAAGCCAATAACGTTGATGTTAAAAAAGAGCATAGCATTTAAGTGGACATCTGAAGGCAAGGCAAGTTTTGAGGCAATAAAAGAGGCTATATCTCAAGCTCCCACTCTCGTCAATCCAGACTTCTCGAAGGGTTTCATGCTATACGCCTTTGGTAGTGGAGACACAATTTCTATAATTCGGCACAAAAACAAAGAAGGGTTAGAACAACCATTGCTTTCTTGACCAAGGCTTGGAGGAATACGAAACTAGGTACTCTTTCATTGAAAAGCACAGTCCTTTGTCATCAGGAGCTTGAAGAAGTTCAGACATTTGGTCTCAAACAATAAGATTCAGCTGCTGGTGTCTCATGCTGGTGTCAAGGACTTTCTCCTAAACAAGGATTTAAACGAGAAGAGAGCAGGTTGGATCACTCGGGTGATGGAATATGATATTGAAATCAGAGTAACCAAACTAGTTCATGGAAAAGGTTTGTGTGAACAGCTCACTTCCAAACAACTAGACGGCTCAGAAGGTGAAGAAGATGTTGTCCTGCTACTACATAATGATCAAGAACAACCAAATGATGATGTGCCCACTCCCTGTTGGACTCAGAATATGATACACTTCCTACAGACATGCCTATGCCCTCCAGAAATGAGCAAAGCTAAGAGGAGGTACTTTAGATTCCAAGCCATTCCATATGTGCTTGTTGATGGTGTTTTGTTTAAGAAAGACATCAATGGTGTTCTATTAAGATGCATTGGAACAGGTCAAGTTGAGAGGATCTTACACGAGTTCCATGACGGGGAGGTAGGAGGCCATTTTTCCCCACAAGTAATAGCTCTCAAAATCATGAAGGCTGGTTACTATTGGCCTACTATATTCAATGATTGTTACTCATGGGTTAAGAAATGCAAGAAATGTGCATTCTTCATAGGAAAGGAAGGTTAGCAGCGCTGCCCCTTCGTCCGATTTCAGTAGATCAGCCATTCATGCAATGGGGACTGGACTTCATTGGAGTCATCAATCCTAATTCGAGTCAAGGTCACAAGTGGATACTTACAGCAACGGACTATTTCACCAAGTGGACCGAAGCAAAGTGAGTCTAACATACTAGAATTTTATGAAGAAATAGCAAAGAAGTTCGGTGTGCACCACTATCATATCAGATAATGCATAATCATTCATAGGTTCCAAGATTACATAATGGGTTGTCAAGAATGGAATCTATTTAAGCACCTCTTCAAATTATTACCCATAGGGTAATGGACAGGTAGAGTCCACGAACAAAAAGTTGTTAAGGATCATCAGAAGAACTCTGGATGAAAACCAAAGGACATGGCATACCAAGCTAAAGTCAGCATTATGGGCTGACAGGATAACACCAAAGAGGTCTACAGGTAGTTCTCCCTACAAATTGGTCTATGGGAAAGAGGCAATGTTGCCTATATCATTAGAATTTCCAGCATTGGAGCTCATGAAGCAGTTGGAGTTATCTGAGTTCAAACCAATGGAGGCCAGGTATGCGAGTTGATGGAATTGGAAGAAATAAGAGAAACATGTAGTTCTAATGATTGAAAAGGATCAGACCTTAGTAAAAATATGGTTTGACAAGAAGGTAGAGCAAGGACCTTCCGGAGGGGGACCTAGTTCTGAAATGGGATGCAGATTGGGTGAAACCTGGAAGGCATTCCAAATTTGATGCCATTTGGAGTGGCCCCTACATGGTCACGAGATGTAAAAGTAGTAATGCCTTTCAATTATGCGCATTGGATGGAGAAAAACTCCCGATTACAATTAACGGAATCTATCTTAAACATTGCTACTAAAAAGGAAAAGGTTTACCCTTGTAAATATTAGCCTAGATTTCAATTCCTCTAAGTGCGTATGCACATTATCTTGTTGTAGTTAGGTTTCTTTTTCCTAAGTGCTTTTACGCACAGTTTTGTCGCTCTCAGGATGAATTTCTACAATTTAGAGTGCTCTCAAAGAATGAGTTGCGATATCGGGATCGGGATCGGGTTGGTTTCAGGTTATTACTCCATGCCCAATGGATTGTTAAAAGGCCACTGATCTTCTACCTAGCAGGCAGGTGGCCCCGTTGAGTCACCAAACTGTTGTCAAAAATTCCCCCAGGTAATTTTGATAACAGATTGATTCAAGGCCCAAAATCATGTTTCTAGGGTCCCCTCAGCTTCCTTCTAACTCTCCTGTCCAAGAAGAAAAGAGCAAGTTCTAAAAAGGGGTGAAAAAGTTGCAAAAACAAGCTTGGGGCGAAAAAATCATGAAAATCGGCTAAGTCCTAGCAGCCGGGCGGTCCTTGGGGGTTGGGACGTCGGGACGCGAATCGGCCGAAAGGTGCCCAGCGGTCCGCGCAGCGATGGGACATCGGGCCGTGGGGGACGCTTGGGACGCGAAAGGGCAAACCGGCCAAGGTGAGAAAATTGACTAAGCTGTTGTGCGGATAAGGCCGGGACATCTGGGACAAAGGGACGCGAAGGACGCGAAAGCGGCGAAGCGCCGCAAACAGAATAAGGAAGCCCATTTCGGGTGGTTCGGAAGAATTTATCCCGACGATGCCGGGACGGTTGGGAAAAAGGACGCGTGGGACGCGAAAAGCCGAAGGAGCCGAGAGCCAATGAAATCTTGCCACATGTCTTCAACGCAAAGAGGGACAGGGAAGCCCGAATCGGGCGGATCGGAGAAATTTTTCCCAAACGGTTTGGGACATCCGGGCCAAAAATACGCGAGGGACGCGAAGACCCGGAAAATCCGACAACAAATCAGAATGTGACACGTGTCTTCGTGGATCAGAGCGGTGGAGGAGAGGGTGAGATTTTTACTTGATGTTTTGCCGAGTTTCCAAAGGCGAAGTTTGGAGGATTGGCCTGAGCCAATAGACACAGGACACGTGTCCTATGGAGTAGGGAGTGCGGAGCTCGGGGAGGACTTAGAAAATTTAGCAAAAGTCTTGGGCCCAAAGTTTAAAAGACAAGGTTGACCCCGCGCCCTGTCCTCCAACCAAATGATGCCACGTGTCCCAAAGTGGCAAGGCGCTGGGGAAAATAGAAAATTTTCCAAAATTATAAAAATGTAAAAATTTCAAAGGAAACCCATGGAAAGGTGGAGAGAGAGAATTGATAAGCCAATCAGCACGACACATGTCATCCAAGTGGCGGAGCGCGGGAAAAATTCAAAATCCGTTTTTGGGCCGTTTTTGCCCTAAATTTTAGATCCCCATAACTTTCGATCCGAGCTCAGATTTTCACATTCTTTATATCAATGGAAAGCTGGTGAAATTCTCTACATGATTCTGGGGTCAATCTTGAATTTTGGTTCAGTTTGGAGAGAGAAAATTGAGAAACGCCTCTGGCACGTAATAATAGATAGAATTGATGTTTCAACAACCAGCTTTAATACAACAGATACCCGCCATTTTGCCAAGATGCGCGCTTCTTGTCATAATAAGATGAGTTAAATGCAATCCAGAAGTGGTTGTGGTAGATTTGACTTTCCTCTCTCTTCCCTCTCTCATTCTTCCTATATATTGTAAAGAGGGCTTCTTTAAAAAGGTCGAACATTTTCTGTTTTGCTCCTCCCTTCTTCTCTTTATCAAGCAAATTTGTGGAGTTCAAACCTCCCATTTGAAACCGTAATGCGACTCGCTTCTTGGCATTTTGCAGTGTATTGTATCAATCTTTGGAGCAAGCAATGCATGTCCGTGGATGATTCTCAACCCTCTCTCGTGTTCATTTGCATCCTCCGGTCTTTCACTACAAATTTTGTTATTTGTGCATGATCTTGCATCACATTCTAATGGTTTGTGTTTATTTGCAAGACAGGTGTTCTTCATTCCTCGGTGCATCACCTCTCGTTAGCTTAGGTTTATTTTTACGCATCTTCTTACCCCTGTCTCCTTGGCAAGATTAGATTAGGTTTTGAGTAAAACCTCTACATTTTTTGTGTGCATCTCAAGCAGAGGAATAGGAACCAGCCTTCTCGGAGAATCCTTTCTCATCCTTACAAGTCCCACACTTGGAGAAAGGATTCCATGTTGTGCAATCACACTTTGGATGCCCGTATGATCAACCTAGAAATCGATCAACATCCGTGGGTGCTTTGTGATTTTGCATCAACAGAAACTTTTAAGAAGTTCAAAGTAGCAGTTGAGAATGAAACTAGTAGTCACATCAAAAATCTCCGCTCGATCAAGGGGGAATTCACTAGTGATGAGTTCAAAGACTACCTTACAAACTCACAGGATTCATTGACAAATGCCTCCTCCACACACACCACAGTAGAATGGTGTTGTTGAGAGAAGAAATAGTACTATCATGGAAATGGTGCGATACATGATTGATGATTCTGGACTTGCAAAGACATTCTGGGAAGAAGCAACAAAGACAGTAGTGTATTTGTTGAACAAAGTTCCCACAGTTGCTCTTGAAGGAGTAACACCATAACAAGCATGGTCAAAATGGAAACCATCTATTGCACACCTTAGAGTATTCATGTGCAAAGCAAGCATACACATACCAAAGCAGAATAAAAATAAATTGGACATGAAGTCATAGAAACTCATCTTCATTGGGTACAGTGAAGAGACTCTTGGGTACATATTGATGGATCCAAAGACCAAAAAATTCTACACTAGCAGAGATGTTGAGTTTTTCAAGAAGAAGGAAGTAGAGTCTCCTCCTCCAGACTCACATGATGTAGATTCTTCACCAATTGTAAAAATTGAAGCTAAAGTTCCCACAAATGATGACAATGATGATGGGGATTATGGTATTGATATGATAGAACCACGACCCACGGGAATAGATCAATGTATGCCCAAGTAGTGTACTAGCACATTACGAGATGTAAGAATGGATGCTCCACTGGATACATCCACCCTTGGACCACAGACTCATAGTAAAGAAAGAGAAGTTAACTTTTCTTTGATGAGTAGAGTTATTGAGTCTGATGAGCCCTCTATAATCCAGGAATCCCTACTGTCAAAATCTTGGAAAGATGCCATGAATTATGAATATCAGTCAGTAATGAAAAATAACACTTGGCAGCTTATCGATCTCTCACAGGAAGAAACCCATTAGATGTAGATGGATATTCAAAACAAAGTACAAAGTAGATGGGACAATGGACAAGTACAAAGCAAGACTTGTAGCAAAGGGGTATGCACAAAAAGAAGGCATTGACTATGAGGAGACATTTTCTCCCACAACTAAGATCAAAATGATCAAGATGATATTTTCTCTAGCTACACAGTTTGGTTGGAAAGTCCATCAGATGGACATAAAAAGTGCCTTCCTAAACAGAGATTTATAAGAAGAAGTCTACATGACTCAACCTGAGGGATATGTAGTACCTGGTCAAGAAGTAAAGGTATGCAGACTCAGGAAATCTCTGTATGGCCTCAAACAAGAACCCCAAGCATGGTACATCAAGATTGATGAGCATCTCGTACAACATGGATTTGTTAGAAATCCATACGATCCCAATATTTAGCTCAAAAATTAGGGGGCAGATTGTGATTGTAATTGTCTATGTCGATAATCTAGTCATCACTGGCAATTCAGTGAGGATGATCGATGTAATGAAGAAAGATCTTAATCAATCATTCGACATGACCAATCTCGTCTGATGCATTATTGTCTTGGATTGGAAGTATGGCAGAAAGAGAATCACATCTTTGTCTCTCAAATGAAATATACCAAGACAACGCTTGAGAAATTCAGGATGATGGATTACACACCAATTACTACAACCATGGAGAACATATAACAATTATCTCATTCAAATCCATCTCCTGAGGTAAGTGCCACTCTCTATCGGCGCAGTTGATTGGGAGTCTCATTTACCGACCTACACTAGACTAGATATCACTTTGAAGTGAGCTATTTATCCAAGTTCATGTAGGAACCCAAAATTTTCATTCGAAAGCAGCCGGGCGTATCTTAAGATATCTAAAAGGATCAATGGATCTTGGTATAGAATACAAGAAGAACGACAACTTCTTCTTGACTAGATATTCAGATTCAGATCATGCAAGAAATATTGATAATAGAAAATCCACTTCAGGATTTGTATTTTTATGGGATCTAGACCAATATCATGGGGAAGCAAGAAACAACACTTTGTTTCTCACTCTTCCACAGAAGTTGAGTATCATTCTACAAGAGAAGTTATCTATGAAGTGATATAGCTACGTCGCATACTAGAAGGACTTGGAATACCACATGAAAAACCAACCACCATGTATGTTGACAATGAAGGTGTTCTCAAACTTGTTCGTAATCCAGTTTTTCATGAGATAACAAATCACATTGAGGTATAGGTTTATTTTATACGCGAGCATGTGTTGAAGCACAACATCTAACTTCAATTTTTTCCAACAAGCTGAACAACGAGAAGATATCTTCACGAATTCACTTGCACATGACAAGTTTGAGTTGTTCAGAGAATTCCTCTCCTCATCCCTTGAGACAATGCACAATTAAGGGGGGGAATGTTAGGTTAATTAATTATGCATTATTTAATTAATGTTATTAATTAAATAATGTTGTTATATGGTTATATTTCTTCATAACCATCTATTTGTCTTTATGTCTGCATACGGGTGTGGTTATATTGTTTTAATAATATAATTTTAATTATTCATTTATGCTTCCCGGATGTAATATTGGAAGCTTATGTAATCTGGAATATGGTTGCACCTGTGTAACTTAGTTTCTTATTTGTATTAAATCATACAATACCTATAAGTATTACAGCTCTTTCCTATGTGAATGGTTGATTGAGTTTAATAAAGATAATCGAGCTTCCCCTGTTTCTCAATTTACACCAAAGACATAAATCATGAGACAAAACACGAGACTAAAGAAAGAGTTCAAACAAGGTCTAAAAACACACAGCAATATACTATCCTTGTTTTCTCATCAAGATCTTGTGTTTACACATGGAAATTAATTACTTCTTGAAGGTAATATTTAAAGAGGAAACAAGTGAAGACACACTAGCCAATCAGTATAAATGATTGATTCTAAAAGTTCATTGATGAATAGAGGGTGGAAGGATATCTATACATTGCTTCACTTCTAGCCAAGCGTCCATAGCCCCGATAGAGATGCATCATATTCTAGTCACATAATTTCTCTAATACCGACCAAGAATCCATATCCTTGATCAGAGATACTAGAAATACCCCAAGAGAGAGTTTTATTTTTTTAATTTTTATTTTTTTAATTGATTTTTTACTTTTTGAGAATATTTAAGCTTTCTCGATTGTTTTGATAAGGGGTTAAGAACCATTTATGGCTTGATGGAAGAATTTGGAAGTGATGGTGATGATGACATTAGCTAGTATCAACAGATACGTCCAAATTTCTTTTAACAAGTTTATTAGATGTATGATAGTGATAAGATATCTAAAAGGTCACTTATTCTTTAATTTACCAAGGTGATGAAATACCAAGGTTAAATGGATACAATAGAGATCAATTTCACATAAGGAGCACGAATATACTAACCAAAAAGATCGTCAAAGGGATGAAAAAGGTGGGTAATTTCTGAGGAATGGAAGGAAAGGAAAGAACATCCATATGTATGCAAAACCTGATTGCAATGTCTGATGTTTGTACCTTTGATTTTTTATGTTTTAATGGTTTATTTATTTTTTTATTTTTAGGTTTTTGACAATTTTTTGAAGGGGAAAACCACACAGAGAGAAGATGAAAATGTGGATAGATAGGAGGAAAAATATCCATGATATGGTAGGAAGAATATGATATGATGGATAGGAAAGTTGGGACCAACAATGTCACTTCATGTGATAGGATCTAACAACAATGTTTATGATTTATTTGATGAGGGAGATTAGGAGTTTTTTCTTATCAAGAGTGATATTATCTATAATCTAGATGATCTTTGTGAGATCATACTCGATAAATGACTATGAATTATCTTGCAACATACATTTTGTATGTGGCATGTTGAGTTCCATATACATATTTTCTACGCACTTTGTGTCATACCTTGAATTGGCATTGGTGTGCATTTTTGAATCACATTTGTGAATTGGATTTTTGTTTATTATATTTTTAGGATTTGTGGAGCTCTTTGTGTGATTTTTTTATCCTGAG
Organism: Taxus wallichiana var. yunnanensis; assembly: GCA_018340775.1. NCBI lineage: Eukaryota > Viridiplantae > Streptophyta > Pinopsida > Cupressales > Taxaceae > Taxus > Taxus wallichiana. The sequence continues at coordinate 169,828,758 of CM031239.1, forward strand.
AAGTGGGAGAAGAAAATGGATGTTTAGGATTGATGATAAGAATGTTAGGGATGGTGGTGGCCTTGCCACAACTATTAATATAGGGATGATATGGAAAATGAAGGGAATAAGGTCTAAGGATAGAATTTTATAGGCCAATAGGAGGTGGCCTAAGAATATATGGTAACGAGATATGAGGTGGCACGAGAATAAAAGGTAACGGGATAGGAGGTAGCCCAAGAATAGAATATAATGGGGTTACTAGAGGTGTCCCATAGATAGAAGGTAAAGGACTACCCTGAGGTGTCCCATAAATAAAGGATGATGGGCTACTCAGAGGTGTCCCATAGATAAAAGAGGATGGGCTACCCGAAGATGTCCCATAAATAGAAGATAATAGACTACTCAAAGGTGGACCAAGGATAGAAGATGAAGGGCTACTAGAAGGTGGCCCAAGGATAGAAGATGAAGAGCTACTAGAACATGGTCCCAAGATAGAAGATAATGGGCTACCAGGAGGTGAGCCATAGATGGAAGATTAAGGGCTACTAATACATGGCCCAAAATATGAATGGAATGGGCTACCTGGAGGTAACCCACAAATAGAAGATGGTGGGCTACTAGGAGGTGACCCATATAAATAATAAGATGAAGGGATACCTAGAGGTGACCCAAAGAGAGATTTTGATTGAATAATTGTGATATGTAAGGAATGGTTGTGTGATGAGAAGATGGGAAAGGGATAAATAATAGACCTGTGTGTTTCACCATGTAATGGGGAATGAGAAGAAGATGCAAGGACAAGATAATGTTTTTGTTGGACAATTTTAGGCTCTTCCTCTATTTTTTGACTAAAGGACTCAACCTCTTCCCCATAATATATGGATACATCAAGGTCAAAAGATAATCCTTTCTTGTGATCCTCTAGAGGAATGTCATCGTGTAGCCCCATGAATTATCCATTGCTTCTTCATTCTAAAAAAATCAATCGATATGGGTCGTTGTTGGTCGATCATAGTAGGTTGATTGGAAGAAAGGGTTCCAACAAGTGTTGAAGATTGATAAGATGTTTGATGATGGAGATGATGGGATGGTTTGACCTTATTTCTCCCACAAAGGAATTTGATAGTGCTTTAAAAATATATCTTAGCACCTCATTTCTTGTGACTAGTTTGACATGAACGCAAACATTGGTCTTTAGAAGATTAATAAGGATGATAGCATAAAACATGGTTGAAAGGGCTCAATGTCGAAGAGGGATTGGATTTTGATTGATATAATAATATGACTTAAGATATGAAGTAGATTTTATCGAGAGTAGCATTAGATGAGATATTAGGATACAATGGTATTGGTTTGTTTAGAATATGACATAGTGCAACTAGAAGAACAGGATCGTGTAGCGAGATAGTGGATTGTGACTTAGGGGTTGACTTGGATGATTGATTAGAGGAATTTGGAGTCTCACAAATCTTCAAAGGAAGAATATTTTGTTGAGGTGACTAATTAAGGGGGTCTTGTGAGAGAAGAGAGGACTGCGACTCATAAGTCAAATTAGATGTTTGATTGGAGGAATTTGTACCGACACGAGATCCTCGAAGGAGGAAAACATTGTTTAGGCAACTGATTATTCCTTAGAAGAAAGTTAATTGGATGAGGCTTAAGGGGATGAGGATAATCAAAAGAATATAATGGATCAGGATAATTAGAAGAATAAGATTAATGAGGAGAATCAAAAGCATACGACTGATTAGGACAATCATAATCATACCACGTACTAGAAGAATTTAAATCATACCACTTATTGAGAGATGAAGGTGGGGAAGTGGAAATTAGTATGGGTTCCCTAGAGTGAAGAACCACTCGAGGTCTAATTATGATTGGCATTATTTGATGTGAATGCTTAAATGTAGGTTTTTGATTGAACTCCTTCATGATGAAGGAAGTTCCATGTCAATTCAAGTAGCATAACACTCACTTGACCAACTAGATGTTATGCAAATATAAGGATTCTCCTATGATTTTTCAAGAAGGGAATCTAAGGAAGACATGAAACTAATGACGTAATTTTGATAATGAAGCAAGGTTTGGAAAACAAGTTGTAATTGTGAATGTCAAAATGGTTGATTAAAATTTAGCAGTGTAATGGCTACAAAGGAAAATTTTCCAAGAGTGTGAAATTTATAATGAAAGTAACCAAGGAAAATATGTGAAATTTGGATAAATTAACAACTACAAAAGGAAGCTTTTCCTACATATAAATGCTTCAAAATTTGTTTGATAGTGCAACAATATAATTTTAATATTTAAATCGAGTTTTGAACAAACAATATTTAAGTATTAAAAAGGGGTTGATATGATTTTGACAACGTAACAACGTAGATTTCCACACTTAAATCAAGTTTAAGAGAAACAAGGCTTAAGTTCCAAAAATGGCCGATCTGATGCGAGCGGCGTAGCAATAAAATTTCAACACTTAAATCAAGTTAAAGAAAACAAGATTTAAGTATATAAAATGGATTGGTACAAGGCAAGCGCAGTAACAATGCACTTTCAATACTTAAATAAATTTTAAGAAAAAAATATTTAAGTATCCAAAATGGATTCGCAAGGCGAAAACCTTTGTAATAATGCACGTTCAATACTCAAATCAAGTTTTAAGAAAAAAAAAGGTTAAGTATTAAAAATAAGATTAACAATGTGAGTAGTGTAACAATATAATTTTAATACTTAGATCAAGTTTAAGAAAATAAGATTTAATTATCAAAAATAGATTGATACAATATGGGTAGTGTGACAACACACTTTCAACACTCAAATCAAGTTTTAATTAAAACAAGGTTTAAGTGTCCAAAAATAGTTAGCTCAATTTTGGCAGCACTTCAAATGGTGCTCTTTTGACAAAGGGGGAGCCTAAATTGTGAAGGGGGATAGTTTAACATTGTTTTGTAACCAAAGATACGTGGTGCAATTTTGGCATAGTTTTTCCTTGTTCTAAAACAAGGTGGAAACTGAGACAATTTTTTTCTTAGTAAATAATTTAATACCAATGATAAAGGATATGGAAAAGTTGGCTCTAATGCCAAATGGTTCCCTGGGATTTTGTTAACAACACTCGCTAATATCTTGTCTAAGAGAGGTACACTTTTTTAGAATAAATTCTAAACAAAGGACCATTAGCCCATAATCAAATTAATGAAAAAGGCCTCATACATACAAATTATAGCACTCCTCACAGGTTTTTCTATTCAAGTACATGATGGGGCACTTCCCATTTCATCAACCAATTCCCTCAATGTGTTAACTACTTTTGGGTTCTGTGGTACTCCTCACAATGAGTTTTATGGATTAAGCCAAAGCACTTCCACAGTTTAAATCGGATGGGTTTTAGCCCTTATCTGAACTAGCAAATACATTGTGAGTTGTTCTTTCTCATCTTGATTAAAATGTGTTTGTCTTAAACGTCATTCTTTGACCAAGCAACCAATACAAAAATCGTTAGTTATTCATTTTGATTTTGGTCTTTGAAAATTGTAATTGTCCTGCATATAAACAATTAGCAAGTTTCTATATGAACACAATGTTAGAAACATGTCAAAGAACGTAACCATTTTTGTTTCTCAAGATCACTTGAAATCACAAGAGAAGAGCATATGTGTTGTTTGATCGTATTAAACCAACATGAAAATTTGTAAACCCAAAATATCAATTTTTAGCCATATTTCCAAATGATGATCAAATGTTAGAAAAACATCAAAAAAATTATCATTTATGATTCTCAAGATCGCTCGAAAGCGCAAGAGAAGAGCATATGTGGTTTCGATCAAATTATAGAAAAAATAGATATTTCTAACAAATATTTGAAATGTTAGCACCATTTATAAACAAATGACAACCATAATGTTAGAAAAATATCCATAATCATAGCCATTTCTAATTCTCAAGGTTGCTCGAAAGCGCAAGAGAAGAGCATACATGGTGTTGATCAAATTAAAATGAATCTAACATGCAAAGAAAATGACCAATTTTATAAGAAAGGAAACCCTAAATTTTTATAAGGTTAAATCCAAAATTTATGTTTTCATTTCATAGTTCACCTCAAGACCTTTTCGTCATTAAAAACAGAGTTATTTTGAGTTTGGGAGAAAAATTTATGGCCTTCGGAAGATAGGTTACGCATATGCTCTTATAATCATGGGAATGCACTTAACCTATACTAAAAATGTCAAAAAACATCCCAAAAACAACAAAAAGCTTTAAAAAATTCACCAAGATCCAATTTTGACAACAACCCACCTCCTTTATACCTACAAAGAAGACTCAACACTATCAAACACTAACATACATGCTCAAAAACTTAAGATTTTCAACAAATTGAATGAACTAGCATGTAAAATGATGAAAAATGAAGTTTTTAAAATGAAAACATGAAGAAAGCTTGAATTTTTTTCATCAAGATCTAATTTTGACAGTAACTCACCTCCTTTATACCTACAAAGAAGACTCAATGCTACCAAACACTAACATACATTCTCAAAAAACAATAAAATTTCAATAATTTGAAAGAGTTAGCATGTAAAATGATGAAAAATGAAAACATGAATAAAGGTTGAATTTTTTCCATTAAAATCCAATTTTGATAGCACTTCGCCTCCTTTATACCTACAAAGAAGACTCAATGCTACCAAACACTAACATACATGCTCAAAAAATAAGAAATTTCAACAATTTGAAAGAGTTAGCATGTAAAATGATGAAAAATGAATCTTTTAAAATGAAAACAAGAAGAAAGCTTGAATTTTTCCATCAAGATCCAAATTTGATAGCATCTCACCTCATTTATACCTACAAAGAAGAATCAACGATACTAAACATTAACATACATGCTCAAAAACTTAATATTTTCAAAAAATTGAACGAATTTTGCATGTTAGAAATGGAAAAAAATCAAGCTTTAAACTAAACATAAATTTAATGTGCATGATACAAAGGAGTGTCCCACTAGGCGTGCCATATGTATGTATGTTTAAATTGAAACTAAGTTATGGAAAGTAACTTAACACTAAGTAGATTCTAGCTTAATCTAATCTAAACAAAAACATCATGATAAAGCATGAAAGGAAAGCTTATTTAACTATGTACAAAACATTAAATCAAACATCAAATGCAAACCTCCTTTTATTATTGGATGTGCTTTGAAATTGTATATATTTCCTTTGTGAACCGAACGTAACTATGCACGATCAAGGAATTTCTCCAAGGAAGAGGAAGAGATCTCACCAATATGGCTTGATTGTCATTTTGGTTCTTCTCTTACTACTCTTTGTCAAGTAGAAAAGGGAGATTTATTTGAACAAAGCTTTCCAATAACATGAAAATGATCTCATCAAATGAAAATGTCTTATAAGGACATCGTGTAAGTTGAAACATGGTGTACTAGGTTCTTTATATAGATTTCTAGTTTGAGAGAAGCTTGCAACCTAGTGAATGTGGGATAAAGGGAATGTAGAATTAGAAAGGGATAAGTATGATTATAAGAGATTAATTAGAGATTAAAAACTCATGGGAGTTTGAGGTGATTTAATTAATCAACTAGGATTAAGTTAAGCTTATAAAAGCCGCTTGAAAATGATAGAGGAAACTTAGTAGCATTTGAAGGGATTAAAAAGGGGATTTAACTAATAAGAAGGCTTATTGATTAAATAGAAGATTGACAAGATTAATTAATTAATTAATTAAAAGAGGATTATAACTAATGAATCGAGGTTAATTGGCATCCAAGAAAAAGTATGAAGCTAGTTAAGTAACGAAGTGTCGTTAATTCGACCGAGATGAAGGGGAGTGAACTACCTAATTAGTGGGAAACCACTAATTTTAACAAAAAAAATGGGAAAGAGGATAAATAGTGCAATTTTAGTATTAAAACTATGTAGTCAAATTTAGGTGTCTACAAGTATGATAGAAAACCGGAGAGGTATAGGTCTAGTAGAAGCGGTATGAGTAGAAGACTTTGAAAATTATATTTGAATTCGAGTGATATTGATTTTGATTTGGTTGAGATAGCCATTGTGATTTGATTAGTTTGATGTAGAATGTGATAATTAGGGATAGTATTAGTAAACATATTGGAAGCATCATCCAAACCAAATTACTATAAAGTGTAAGGAAACCTACTATTGGAAAAGAAGGAAGGGAGATCTAAATAGGTCCCTAGGTATTCAAGAATGGATTATATATTTGTGAATATTTGGTGGCCATAGATAGAATTATAAGATGAAGCCACTTTGGGTAAATGCATATGTCATGGAATTATATTTATAGAACCAATTAAGGAAAATCCATTTAAGCTATTTATCTTCTAATTTCAAGAAAATACCGGCTAATACGAGCAAGCATTTTAGATAGATCAGTTCAAAAATCCCGAGGCCATCGGGGATAAGGAAAGAGTCATCAATATTGAAGAGAGAGACATTCACTTTGAGTAAATTTTTACTTTGTGTATCAATGTGTTCATCATCATTATTATTAGGATCCCAATTATCGACCTAGTTATTATCTTGTTCAACATGGATCTATGATGGTAAAATAGTAATATTCTTAAAATTTTCCTTAATATTTCCCCCATTGGGGATTAAATTCATAGTGAGAGATGACTTTGTAGTGATGAACCTAGGATTAAGTTGGTATATTCCTATGCCTATAGAAATATGCATATCATCATCATTAATCATAGTTATATCTTCTCATCCATGTGTAGTAGATTCCACTTGACTAATAATTGACACATGAATAGGGTCATTTGTATTGCATTAGAATTAGTATCACAACCAATATCATTATTCGAATCATAATTGATCCTAGCATTTTTATAGAAGTAGATATATATGTATAATTCATTATGGTGTTGCCCCCGACTAGGCTTGTGTATGCTCTATGTGTTATGAGGTCATGTGTAATTTTTCATGCTCGATTGATATTGTTTCTATTTCTATTTTCACAATGGTAGGATGTAATTTGATCACCAAAATTGGCTTATCCACAAGAGGTATTACATTCTTATCCTCTTTCGAGGGGGTGACCCTTGTAGTATTTTCCAAGTCATATCATTTAGTATTGCATTACATTCATTAGATATGAATGTATCAACTTTAGGAACCCATGTAGATTTAGTGATTTGCAATGATCGTGTAGTAGAATTTCATGTATTATCGATATTAAGTTGTTAGATTATGCATTGTAAAGTATAATAATCATTGTCACGAGTGTCCATTAATTCCATGATAATTTTAAAATGGTTGACCTTTGATTTTTTTAATCCAATAATTGGGGTAATAATGAGAACTTAACAAAGTGATTTATCAATTATCAAGTAGCTCATAGAGAATATCATGTTGCTGAGAATTCTTGTTAAACCAAAGATATTATTGTTCAGGTAGTTTTCATAGTATGTGACATTGATCTTTTTGGAACATACTTTTTGTTTCCTATATGTAAGACTTTCACTTCACTTATATGAGCACATGTATCATGCATAATGTTTATATCACATTTATTTTGGTATCCTTAGAAATAGATTGATTATAATGTGTAGATACATAATTGACATAAGCATTTGAGGGATCCTTTAGATGTGTTATCTCATCCTTGAGAGATTTGATCTCAGTACACATAGCTTGAAATTGGACTTGAAAACCATGGTGTAATGCTTGAATAGACTTTAGGATAGCCTTACGAGATATGTCATCATTACTAATAGAAGGGGCTAAAATATGTCTCAAAATTGAATTTTCATGGGAAGGTGTCGTATCAACAAGAAACATATTTTTTTGTAATACTTAGAAAATAGTGTGTTTACATGTGTGATAAATTGAAGCAAATCATATAAGGAAACTTGGGAATTTGTAGCATGGGTCATGATGACACAAAATGATAGAAGAGCCTCCAATTAGATAAGAAATAATACTAATTAGTACATGGAAGGATAACAGTCAAAAGACCATAGAGGATAAGACCCAAAGGGGATGTTTAGCAAAAAGCAACCATTTTCAAATTATTGAAACAAGCATTTATGAAAATAAACAGATAAATTGAGCGAAACCAAAAGACATTTTTTTCAATATGAATATGTGGGATGAAAACTCCAGGGGACTTTAAAAAAAAGTGTACAATTTTTTTATTATGTCATAATTACCATTAATAGTAAATTATTAAAGGGACTATACATGCCAAAATAAACAAGGTAACACATGTAGAATGTAAAGTATATGAAGCTTGTAAATGCAAATGCTTCGAGGTAGTAAATGATTTCATTGTGATGCTTATCATAGTCAAAAATTTTGTTCAATGGTTAGGAATTGATGACAAACTCTACCAGAGAGAGATAATACTATGTATGGTAATTAATGTCATAATAATCTAGTAGATAAGTTGTAAAATTTATAGGAATGGTATAGAGTTTCCCTTTATGTAAAGTAGTAAAATACAAAGTTCTTTTGTAATAACAAGTATGCTTTCTATAACAATAATTTAAGTGCTACTTGCACATCCATACATTTAAGTTATAAAAAATAATGTTGTGTTGTTTTATGGGTTTTTTCAAGAGGAATTATATATTATAATTTTGAATTTATGAAAAATGTTCTAGAAATAAAGAAAACCCTCAAGGAATTAAAAATAGAGTTGTTATGGTCAAGATATCTCTCAAAAGAATAGGATGCTCAAGAGAAATGTATAACAAAAAGTGACCATCATTAAATTAATAAAACAACTATTTCTAAAAATAGACAATGAATTTTATGAAACCAACAAAGGTATTTTAGGATATGAACATTAGAAACACTAACCTCTAGGGGATTTACAAAACCATCTATATTTGTTTGATGGTTCCCTAATTACTAAAAATAATAATTTTACATTCCATAGAATTGTGCTAAGAATTAGGAAAACAAAAGAGGTTTTTCATTGAATATATAAAAAATAAGAAAAACCTTAGAGGAATTTGAAAATAGAGTCATTATTTTTAAACATGTAATGAAAGGTGATTTATCAATTAGGAATCCCTAAAAAGAGACCCAAAGGGTGAACCTAACCATAAGACCCTAGGGGAAATGGTGAAAACCATATTTAGGTCATGTGAAATATGAAAATTGGGTTTAGATTTGAATATACAATGTAGAGATGGAACCCTAGAGAAACTAGGGTTTGGAAGAAGGTTGAAGATTTGATCATGAGTCAAGTTCACCAAATGTTTACACCCTAGTTATATTTTAGAATTTGTAAAACTAAAAATTAAGTAAGAGTTTGCAACATGTAGACTATTATGATCTAATTAACTTCCAAATTAATCATACATAATCATAATAATTGATACTTAAAATGAATGATAAACTATAAGTACTTGCTCAAATACGAGAGGATGGGAAATAGACTTAGTTGTATAGGGAAGGACAAAGAGGATCTAGATATGTACGATGTGGAATTGGCTAATATGGAACTATAAATACTTTAATGAAAAATATAGAACTACAAACCCAACAATGATAGAACCATAAAAAATTTACAGTCTAGATATAATTTGTATGGTTACGACATTGGGAATTATACAAGTATTAGAAATGAAAAAGAGGATGGGAAATAGACTTAGTTGTATAGGGAAGGACAAAGAGGATCTAGATATGTACGATGTGGAATTGGCTAATATGGAACTATAAACACTTTAATGAAAAATCTAGAACTACAAACCCAACAATGATAGAACCATAAAAAATTTTGATCTACATATAATTTGCTGTTTAGACCTGTAACTTTCTATGTTCTTCACTTATTTAGAAATGACCTTCATTGTATGTCACTCTTACTCGCATAACTTTGGGATGACATGTAATCACCTATAACAAAATGGAAACCTTGAAACCTACATAACCATTACAACATACAAAACCCTTCATCACAACATTAATAAACCAAAAGGAGAAAATGTGTATGTGGTTGGACTACCCTTGGGGGTTAGACTAGCAACTTTTGAACTAATCTAAGAGTTACACTACATTCCCTCATTATAAGATCAAAACTTATGTGCTTGTATAAGTGTGAATATCTAACCAACCCCATATGGGTGCCCTTGTGTCTCTTGATAGAAAGATAGGGGCTAACTACATAGTATAGAATGCACTTAATGCGGTTGTCATGAAATGTGGTGTGCCTCAACTATGCAACCTAATTCTTTTTTATTGAAACCCTTGTATAATAATTCTAGTGACTTTTCTCTTGCTAAAACATGGCTCTATGACCTTTGCATGTTTGTAAATGGAGTAATCTAGACTATTTGACCTAGTTGAGTGCTTCAAAATTTTAGTAGGGACTACTCTAGATGATGTGAAATTAATTTTGGAAAATTTAGGAACCCTTTGAGTGATTTAGTAAAGATATTTTCAATAGTAGCTTGTAAGAGTGCCAAATGAGTTATAAAGTGATAATGACTTGCTTGTATATATTTCCATAGCTCCCTGTGAAATGTTCTAATAAGGCCAACCCTAGGAAGATGAAATGAACCAAATAATATGTTGAAATTTAAATAAGAGTCAATGAATATTAAGGGATACGACCATATAGTTTGTCCAAGATTAGACCTTACATCCCTACCCTTTCATACATTCTTGAACCAAAGAGATGAAACTCGAAACTAAAATTTGTGTCATGAATATCATAGGTTTAATGCTACTTTTATCAAATAATATTCTCAAAATTAATTATAGAGTAGATTATAAAGATAAGAAAGTTGTATAAGATCTAGAGAGATGAGGAGACTATATTATAAATGTGAGCATTTGTTATAGCGAAGGAACATGGTAAAAGTTGGAATTGCACAAGAACAAGTTACCAAAATTTAGTGTCTATAATATCCATGATAATGTGTAGCTAATACATATTTGTAACTAACTCATGTATGCCATTATAAGTGTAAGCTCATAAGGAAAAAGGATATGTTAAGTACTAAAATTGAATAACAACAATATTTGAATCTTTCCATGATAACACAAGTCACATGCGAGTATTTGTTTTGGATCATTATATTATTCAAATGTTTTTAGATTTTGAATTAAAAAAATTAAACAACAATAACTTAAGACACATGGCCCAAGGTCATAAAATATGACATAGAAGACTAGGTGTGGTTTTGGGAAATTATGGTTCCTTGACAATCACACCAAACTTGTTTATATGTTGCATCATTAGGTTATGTATATATAGTAGAAAGTGTTATATTATTGTTTTGTCGAGGGATACTCATAAGAAGGTCCTAGATCGAGTAGTGTAGGCCTCATATACCATGGTGTTAAAGTGGAAGGTACATCTACATCATTTTAAGAACTTGAGAGCTACTCGTGTTGTAAACTAATCTAATTTTTGATGTTGGTATAATTCTCATGGGTAGTTTGTGGGTCGCTAGTAATCAGAGCATCCTATATTCTTTGTTGTGTATTGGGATAATACACTAGTGTCTTACCCAAGTCATGCTTACAAGGTTATTGGAAGACTATTTTATTACATCCATGACTAGATGGCATAGGTTGTGCGAGAATAACAAGGGATGGTGATTGTAAATCTTGTAATTTCATAAAATAGGGACGGAAGCCTGTAGATTATATTAATGTGAAATCAACCAGGTACAATAGAATGAGTTGCAATACTTATAGGTATTGTATAGCTGAATACAAACAAAAGAGGAGTTGCAACAATGCAACAACCAATATAGTAGCTTCCAATATTACATCCGGGAAGCACATAATTGTTATAACTACATAACAATTATACTCGTGAAAATAATAAGCCAAATATGGTTGATAAAACCATATAACAAAATACAACAATAATATGGTTTATAATATAACCATATAACAACATTATTTAATTAATAAAATTAATTAAATAATCAATTTATATTATGCATAATTAATTAACCTAATGTTCCCCCTTAATTGTGCATTGTCTCAAGAGATGAGGAGAGGAACTCTCTGAACAACTCAAACTTGTCACGTGCAAGTGACTTTGTGAAGATATTTGGCCGTTGTTCAGGTGTTGGACAAAATTGAAGTTGGATGTTGTGCTTCAACACATGTTTGCATATGAAATGAACCTGTAATTCAATGTGCTTTGTTCTCTAATGAAAAACTGGATTGCAAACAAGTTTGATAACACCTTCATTGTCAATAAACATGGCGGTTGATTTGCCCTATGGTATTCCAAGTCCTTCTAGTATGCGACGTAGCCAAATCGCTTCAAAGAGACTGAAACTCTGTGAGAATGATACTCGGCTTCAATGGAAGATCGAGAAATAAAGTGTTGTTTCTTGCTTCCCCATGATATTGGTCCAAATCCCATAAAGAATACAAATCCGAAGTGTATTTTCTATCATCAATGTTACTGCATGATCCGAATCGAATATCTAGTCAAGAAGAACTTATCATTATTCTTGTATTCTAGACCAAGATCCACCGATCCTTTGAGATATCTTAAGATGTACCTTCTTTGCTTTCCAATGAAAAATTTGGGTTCTGCATGAACCTAGATAAATAGCTCACCTGCAAAGTTGATATATGTTCTAGTGTAGGTCAGTAAATGAGACTCTAATCAACTACCGATAGAGAATGGCACTTACCTCGGGAGATGGATCTAAACGAGAGAACTGCAATCTGTTCTCCATAGGTGTAGAAATTTGTGTGCAATCCATCATCCTAAATTTCTTGAGCGTTGTCTTGGTATATTTCATCTGAGAAAAAAAGATGTGATTCTCTTTCTACCATACTTCCAATCCAAGACAATAGTGCATCAGCCCGAGATCGGTCATGTCAAACGATCGATTAAGATCTTTCTTCATTGCATCAATCATCCTCACTGAACTATCCAGTGATGACTAGATCATCGACATAGAAAAAAACAATCACAATCTCCCCCTTTCTTTTTGAGGTAAAGATTGGGATCGTATGGATTTCTAACAAATCCATGTTGTATGAGATGCTCATCAATCTTGATGTACCATGCCCGGGGTGCTTGTTTAAGGCCATATAGAGATTTCTTAAGTCTGCATACCTTTGCTTCTTGACCAAGTAATACATATCCATCAGGTTGAGTCATGTAGACTTCTTCTTGTAAATATCCATTTAGAAAGGCACTTTTTACATCCATCGACTGGACTTTCCAGCTAAACTATGCAGCTAAAGCAAAGATCATTCTGATTGTTTTGATCTTAGCTGTGGGAGAAAATGTCTCCTCATTGTCTATGCCTTCATTTTGTGCATACCCCTTTTTGCTACTAGTCTCGCTTTATACTTGTCCATTATCCCATCTACTTTGTACTTGTTTTAAAGATCCATCGCATCAATGGGTTTCTTCCCTAGTGGAAGATCGACAAGCTACCAAGTGTTCTTTTCATCAGCGATTGATATTCATACTCCATGGCATCTTTTCCAAGCTTTTTTGGCATTGTGTAGGGATTCCTAGAATTTAGAGGGCTCATCAAATTCAATTACTCTACTCATCAAATCAAAGTTAACTTCTTCTCTTACTTTACTGTGAGTCCGTGGTCAGGGGTGGATGTATCCGGTGGAGCATCCATTCTTGCATCTTGTAATGTGCTAGTACACCACTTGGGCATATGTTGAACTATTCTGTGGGTCGTGGTTCTATCTGATCAACACCATTATCCCCATCCTCACTTTCATCATCTGAGGGAACATCAACTTCAATTTTTATAACTAGAGAAAAATCTACATCTGGTGAGTTTGGAGGAGGAGACTTTACTTCCTTCTTCTCAAAAAACTCAACATCTCTGCTGGTGTAGACTTTTCGGTCTTTAGATCCATCAATCTGTATCCAAGAGTCTCTTCATTGTACCCAATGAAGATGAGTTTTAGTGACATCATGTCTAATTTCTTTATGTTCTACTTGGGTACGTGCATGCTTGCTTTGCACTCAAATACTCTAAGGTGTGCAATAGATGGTTTCGTTTTGACCATGCTTTCGTGGTCTTACCCTTCAGAGGTAAGCTGTGGGCACTCTGTTCAACAAATACACTATTGTTTTTGTTGCTTCTTCCCATAATTTCTTTGCAAGTCTAGAATCATCAATCATGCATTACACCATTTCCATGATAGTACGATTTCTTCTCTCAACAACACCATTTTGTTGTGGTGTGTGTGGAGGAGGCATTTGTCGACAAATCCCATGAGTTTGTAGGTAGTCTTTGAACTCATTATTGGTGAATTCCCCCTCTCGATTTGAGTGGAGAGTTTATGATGTGATGACCAGTTTCGTTTCTCAACTGCTACTTTGAACTTCTTGAAAGTTTCAAAAGCTTTACTTTTCTTGTGAAGACAAAAAATCCACATTTTCCTTGAATAGTCGTCAACACATAGCATGAAGTACTAAAATCCAGAATGACTTAGTTGCATCGGACCGCGAGATCGGTAAACCTTTGAACCAGATCAATATGACCATGAAATTGATATGTACTCTTACGGAATGAATCTCTATGTTGTTTTCTGCTACTAGCAAAGTGAGGACACTTGTTTGTATCCTTCTGAAGAGATGGTAACCCATGTACCATATTACACCAATGAAGTGTCTCAAGATACTTGAAACTTACATGACCAAGTCTTTGATGCCACAACTGTGTTGAGGTGGAGTTCTTAGCCACAAGTGCTTGATCGTCTCTGTGAACAAAATCAAGTTGGAACATACGTCCCACATTGGAGGATTTTGCAACTATTTTTGAGCCTCATGATTTATCTCAAATTAAACATGTTTTCTTGCTAGAATGACTATCAAAGTCAATTTTTAGGTTGTGATCTAGGATTTTTTTAATCGAAAAGTAGATTCTTTATCAACCCTGGGGACATATAGGACATCAAATAGTCTACAATTGCGTGAACCAAGGGGTAGAGAAATGTTCCCAATCCCCTAAACTGTATATGAAGAATCATCACCCAACAAAACATGGTTTTTCAAAGGCATGTCCCTCATTGAGGTAAACCAGTCTCTATGGCCGATCATGTGTCGAGTGGCTCCCGAATCAACATACCAAACATCACTAGATGACGTGGATGGTTCACTTAGATCGAAAAGTGAACAAGTAGACTTCATTATCTGAATTTTCTTGTTGCTCAACAATATTACCTTCTTTGATGGGGTCTTATTTTCTTATTCCCCTTTTTCTACCCGTGATTGTTCTTAGAATGTCCCTTGTAAGATTTTTTTGTTGAGGTACATAGTTACTAGATGAACCTTTCTTATAAGTATTATACCAACAATCTTTTAGGTCATGTCCTCTTTTTCAGATTGGACATTTCTTCTTCTATTGTCTATCTTTGTGATATTGATTCTGATTTGGGACTTTTGATAGGATTTAGGTTTTCCTTTTTCTTTTCCTTTCCATTTTTAATGTGAAGAAAGTGCATGGTCCTCTTCATCATCCTTATTATGTATGGCTTCCTCTTATTAAAGTAAGTTTACCAATTTGTCAAAACTAACTGTCTGTATCTGACACATTTAGTGTTGTAACAAAAATGTGGTAAGAAGAGGGGAGTGCTCTCAGAATAATGGGAATAAGAGCATCATCTAGAGACCACTTCTCCCAGGGCTAGAAGTGAAGCCCTTAACTCTGCAACTCTTCTTAAGAAAGCTTTGATTTTCTCATTCTATTTGAACTTCAATGTGTGTAACTGAATCTACAAATTTAGTATAACATTCTTATTTTTGGCCTCGTATCATTGTGCTCAACTTATCCCATGCTTCTTTAGTTGTTGTGGCATCTCAAATGTGGGGTTACACATCATCGGACACTCCAAACAAGATGATGAGTTTAGCTTTCTGATCTTCTCTATCAAAGCGCCGCTCTCTGCTATGTTATATAGTTGTTGATCTAGTTAGAGTACCAGTCACAACAGGCCAGATTTCTTCAAACTCAAGTTGTGTCTTGATTTTTTCTTCCATGTAGCATAGTTGTTTCCTCTAAGTAATTGTGAATCGGAAGAAAAAATTTGGGGGCATTGGTGCCCATTTTATAGAGATCACTGATAGGGTTTGGCTCTTATCACTTCAGGTATAAGGTCTCCCAATCTATATACCGTCAGTCTGATATACCAAACCTTTCTATATATGTGCCCTTCCGATATACCTGGTGGTACATGGAAGAAGATCTCCCTTTCTATATACCACGGAAGTACATGAAAGAGGCGTTAATGTACATGAAAGAATTCAATATGTGGTACCAAGACAATATTGAAAGGGGTCTGTGTGATTATTGACACTGGATCAAAGAAATATCCTCATACGCGCGTGTAACTTTGCTATATACTTGGATAATTTCTCAGTTCGGATTTATGTCATGCAATCATTCACAGACGGATGGGATGGCTCATAGTGTGTGCATTGTGACCTTATTACTCCCCGTCGATTTAAAGGGTCGATGCCCAAATGACATTATGTAGCTATATTAGGCATTAAGTGCAGTAGTAGTCATGATGGCTTTACCCATAAGTGCTTCCCAGAGGCACCGTATATATCGAACATTGTGAATGAGATTTAGGATCTCGTGAGTTTTACAAAACTAATTTTATACTATTTTTATTACAACTTTTATGCCGGTTTCGAGAAAGTTAAAAATATATGGTTGACTATGGAAACCTGCAAATTAGTACAATATATTATAGCATGTAATTACATTCAAAAATTTAAAAAAAATTAATGGCAAGCAAAAAAAAATTTTTTTTCTGGGCCCTAGGTGGCCTCTGGAGCCCAATATGACCCTTGATGCCAGAAACCATTAAAAAGAGGCCCAAGATGAAGTTTTTGGTTGGTCTTCCTTTAGAAAATGTTGCCCAAAATTTTAAAAAAAAGGCTTAATGGATAAAAAAAATTACCCTAAATTTAGGGATTTTCCGCTAAATATTTAGTGACCTATTTAGTTATAACTAATAGGTTTAGTGAAGGTTTTCCACTAAATCCTTCTCCAATTTTGGCGGTTTCACTAAATTTTCCTCCAAATTTCAAAATTGAAAAACTTGTGTTTTTGGTGTGATTCAAACCATGCACTTCACACTTCTAATTCTATTCCTCTATCCACTGGGCACTATGTGCGCTTGGCATATGAACAGAACAAACTTGTATTTAAAGAAGATAAATTTTGAACTCACCTCTTTAAAAAATTGTGACCTAGCAGGATTGGAATCCACATGGCATGATCTTGGAGGAAGGTGGTTTAGGGTTCTCTGCCACCTAAAATGGATCTGCAACCTTTTTATCTCTTTTGCGTTGATTTTTGGTCACCATTTTAATGTTTGAGCTCACTGTTTGTTTTTATGCTCTTGCTTTTTTGTTACAAGTGCATGTATTGATATGTGTAGGTCGTGTGGAGAACATTTTCTTCACTATTTTTTATCTACATTGTTTATTTTTGTAGGGTCTCCGTTTGGTATAACTCGCGGTTTTTGCATTGCATTGTTATTCTGAGTCTCGTGCATGGAGGAGTGAGCTTGGACCGCTCCACGTTTTTATAGTGAAGCCTCTTTTTACGTGTGCGGTTGGTTCGGTGTTGGCGTGGAGGTTGAGCTTTGAGCTCATATGCTGGGGGGAGCATTATTGGCAAATTTCAAACCAATGGAGCCACCCAATATTATACCAAGGTGGTTGGCTAGATCTCCAAATTAAATACAAGTTGTCCGCATGACTCAAATACAAGTAGTACTACAACGTTTTTCAATGCGAGGGATTAAAAATTAAATGTTGAACTTAGCTCAGTTTTAGAGCTTACCACTGCAAGAATGAACTCGACCCAATCCATTCTATACGCCAAATTGCTTGACCCCATGCACAGAATCAACTCCTCCTCCAAATTTGATAGTACAGATAAATTATCTGTAACTAAACAATTTAAAGACAAAACCCTTGATGGGGAATTTTTTTTAATTTATAAGTTCTAGGAAACAAAATTTCCTAGTGTAGAGGGCACCAAGGAAAAAAAAATTGCTTTACGTTTACCTGGATTTCACACAGGAGGTTGTGAGTTTGCAGGGGGTTTTAGGAAGCTGCAGGAGGCAGCACTGGCTCTCCGTTGATACAGATTTCTTCTCCATGAATTCTCCTTCCTCTATAACCTTCTCCAACCTTGTCAGGAGCTTCAATTCACTCTAGTACCAAATGTAATTTCATAAAACAGGGACGGAAGCCTATAGATTATATTAATGTGAAATCAACCAGGTATAATAGAATGAGTTGCAATACTTATAGGTATTGTACAACTGAATACACAAAAGAGGAGTTGCAACAATGCAACAACCAATACATTAGCTTCCAATATTACATCCAGGAAGCACATAATTGTTATAACTACATAACAATTATACCCGTGAAAATAATAAGCCAAATATGGTTGATAAAACCATATAACAAAATACAACAATAATATGGTTTATAATATAACCATATAACAACATTATTTAATTAATAAAATTAATTAAATAATCAATTTATACTATGCATAATTAATTAACATAACAAATCTCGAATAAATAGTATTAATGAATGTTGTAAAACATGTATACTAAAAACTCAATTACACGGGGAAGTTGAATAAGTTGTAATGGTTACACTATGATATGCGGCGATGTCGATCGATGTGAATCTATGACAAATAATGAAAATTATTAGATAGGATATTTATAGCACATAATTTGATTGCTAATCATATTTTTGGTGGATATATACTCTAAATATATTTGTAAACTAGAACAAACAACTCTTATGCCCCCTGTTTCCTTGTTAATGTTTTTATATTTTTGGTAGAAAATGTTAAGAATGAAATGGCTACTACTTGAATCTCAACTGTAATGGTAATCTACCACCCCTATGTAGGCCTTATCGGTGCTCATTATAAATGTTAATGATAGGTGTTATGCTTTATAAAAATTTTAAATAATACCTTTAAGAAGAGTGAGAAGTGTCAAAGTACATGTTTATTTAGTAAACTTGTCGTCTTTCATAACACTTGAAAATGTATGTGTATGAATAGGGCTATCAATGGCTGGATTTGAATTAGGAACATCATCACTCAATATAAGAAGGTTGTCGTAATAATGGTTCTTTATATATGTCATCATAAATTGGGAATACATCAACAAGGTCAAAAGGTAATAAAACATAATTAGGTATATCGTCACTATGTATGGAAATATTATCAATGGCTAGGTGATTCTATTAAATATGAATTTTATTATGAATCTAAGGGTATAAAAATGTAATGATTGAAATATGCTGAAATATAAATGTTAAATAATTTATTTTGTAATTAAAATGAAAGGGAAATGTACTTACGATTTGGACTTACCTCGTAGTGATCACGGGAGTGAGCAGTGATGAAATGGTAGAATAGAGAGTCGCAACGAAGCTCGAGAAAATTGCAACGAGAGGAAGATCTGTCCGAATGGGGTGTGCAGGTAAGGATAAGGGTGCATGGGGTGCTCTGGTCTGAAATCTAGGAGCCCTAGTATGTGAAATAGCTCGAAATCTAATTTTGATATGGTTGTTATGTCTTCGTACTACTTCACCTTTGGTTGGGTGGATGTCACACTTGGTTTTTTGGTTTCATTACTAATCTCTAATGAATAATCACCTACAAAACCCCATACAAAAGCATCAAAGCCTTACAAAAATAAAGATGCAAATAAATGGGTTAGACTATCCTCATCTACCAAATGGATGGACTTATGATTGAGTGTTGCACTACATCTCAGACTCGATGTAGTTCTATGTGATTGTGTGTGCAATAATGTGCCTAGGGTGCCCTAGTGCCAATGACGCAAAGATAGTGGGTAATAGCTAGATAAGATGTAAAATAGTGGATGGAATAAAATGAATACACCCCTTCCTATGCAGTGTGTGATGTAGAATAGTGCCCAAATGTAATCCCTTGCTCTATGTAGATATTTAGCCCTTAGTAGAAATATTCCACCCTTAAGGTAGTATGTATGTTGTGTTTATACAGGGATCTCTTGTTCAAATTTTGACATTAATGACCCAACATTCCAACTAGTACCTAAGGAGATGACAGGGAAAACCGTAAAGACCAACCTCAAATGTCTAAGATAAAACCAAGTGTGACGGGGACCAAGGAACCTAGAAATAAGGACCGGGGCATCCCATGTAATCGAATTACTTGGATAAATCAGAACATCAACAACAATATAAAACCAAAGGACAACAAAATGTAGATAAATGATCTCAATATGCAAGTATAATAGCTTAGCCACTTGAGGGGGAAACCTCCAAACCATACAATAAGACTTAAGTGTTCAATATATGCTTAACTACACACTATTATCTCCTATATATACCCTTCCGCCACCACTGAGGCTGGCCTACTAATGATATGAATGAAATATAAAATGATAAGAACATATGAATAACCAAGGGAATGTGTGCCACATGTCGGCATCTCCATCCGCTACACTATATATGATTAAGGGTGTAGCATGCCCTTCCCCTTCAAAGAAAAATTATCCCCAATGTTGAGAAGTTGTGGGTCTTTGCTGCAAGAACGTTATATCCTCCCATGTTACATATTCATTATCCATATTTTTCACTAAATCAAGTACTCGAGTAATAACCCTTGTCCTCAATCTTTTAGTGTGTGTTTGAAGGATGCATTCGGGTTCTCAAATGACTCTCCCCTCCTCATCGAGCTCAAGTAACATTGTTTGGGATGATAGCCTTTGTTCAATTACTTTCTTGAGGAAAGAAACATGAAATATTGGATGTATTTTAGTTATCGTGGAATTTCTAATTTGTATATTACAGTCAATCTTCCGTAATACTCGATAGGGGCCATAATACTTAGGTGAAATTTTTTATCCTTTTTTGTTTCTTCAAATACAAATGTTTATATGGTTGTAAATGCACAAAAACCATATCACCAACTTCAAAATACCTTTGATGCGATATTGATCACCTATTGCTTCATGCATTTTTGTGTCATGGCCAAGTTCTCCATGAGACTAGAGAGGACTTCTTATTGATGTTGAAGGTGTTATTCCACTACTCTAACCCTTTTTGTCCTCTCAATGATGTTGTGATGGATTGTGGATGGTACCCATAGAGTGCCAAAAAGGAGACATTTTGGTTGAAGTATGGAAGGAAGTGTTATACCATCATTATGTAAGTGGCAGCCATTAGATCCATCTCACTTGTTTATCTAAGGTGAAGCAACAAAGATATCCCTCCAAAAACTTATTTACAAATTTGGATTACCAAACAAATTGGGGATGATAAGAAGAGCTACGAGCTAACCGAGTACCCAAACATGAGAATAAATCAGTCAAAAATTACTACTAAATATAGGGTCACGATCACTTCTTACTATAATCTTGGTGTCCCATGTAGCTTCCGAACCGTGTCCATGAAGGCTATTGCTACTGTGCTTGTAGAAAATGGGTGTGACAAGGCACAAAAATGAGCATATTTGGTGATTCTATCCACCACAACCATGATGACATTTTTTCCTTGATTTAGGCAATCTTGTGATGAAGTCCATAGAAACCTCTTACCACCACCGGCTAGGAATAAATAGAGATTGTAGAATACTAGGGGCCTTTGAATTGTTTCACCTTTATTTTGCTAAAAACCCATACATTCGGCCACAATTTTTGGATTCGATGATAATTCTTCAAGAATCCAGAGTGCCCCCTCTTAGAGAAGCATGAAAGTCGGATATAACCCTATTTTTAAGGGAGGAGTTCTAACCTAGGTATAATCTATCTTTATACCATAAAGCATCCCCTTTCCATACAAATTTTTCAAACATGCTTGGATCATTTTAGAGATTATGAATGAGGTTTTGTGTAGTTGGGTCATTTCTCCATTCGGACCTTACCTCCTCTACCCAATCTTCCTGTAAGATGGATATGGCACATAACAATGTTGCAGTTGATTCATCTTTCCTAGATAGAGCATCTACGACTACATTCTCCTTCCCTTTCTTGTAGATAATCTCAAAATCATATCCCAACATCTTTGAGACCCATTTTTGTTGTTCTTCAAATGATAAGTGTTACTCCAAGAAGTATTTCAGACTATCATGATTTGTCTTCACTTTAAAGTGTCTTCCTATGAGATATGGTCTCCATTGCTTTACTGCATGAAGTATGGCTAGCATTTCCTTCGTAAGTTGGATTTGATAGATTCTTACCTTTGAAGTGATGGCTCAAAAGGAAATAGGATGGTATACTTGCATGAGAACTACCCCCATACCAAACCTTGATGCATCACATTCAACAATGAATGTTTTGGAGAAATGCGGAGTAGCAAGCTGGAGTGGTGCACCTAGCCTCTTTTAACTTCTCAAATGCTTTGGTAGTGTCCTCATTCCAATGGAAAGAGTCCTTCTTTAATAAATCTATGAGAGGTGTTTCTATACTTCCATAATTCCTTATGAATCTACGATAATAGCCTGTAAGCCCCAAAAATCCTTAGAGATTCTTTAGGGTTTTGGAACCTTCCACTCCCTCATGGCCTTGATCTTATTAGGATCCACTTTAACACCTTCATGAGAGACAATGTGACCCAAATATTCAACCTCCTTGACTCCAAAAGAACACTTAGAGGGATTTGCATAAATTTGATGTTGCTCAAGGGTTTCCAAAACCTTATTTACATGATGCAACTATTCCTCCCATGCTTTTCTATAGATTAATATATCATCAAAGAACACTAAAACAAACTTCCACAAGAATGGCTTAAAAACAAAATTCATCAAACTTTGAAATGTATAAGG